>CM042955.1:8638525-9838525 GCA_023678885.1 Pogostemon cablin | reverse complement strand
GCTTGGTCAATTAAGGCTGATTCTTGGCTGTATCCAACAATGTCTTTCACATGATTCTCTTGCACTTTTAGTTGGATCCTATGGAGATCCTTATTTGATTCTTACTTTTTTTTTTCTCTCCACTATAATTTTTGTTGTTGGATATTTTCTTTTGTTCTTATTCCTCATTTGCAACAATCTTTGTTTCCATTTCTCCTTTATTTTTTCCATATTTGCCCTAGTTTACTGCAAATCCCTGATACCAAGAATGATTTTTATTCATCCAAAAATAAAGTTGTAATTTTTATTCTGTTTTCCATTTTTGTCTACATACAGTGTTAAGGGTTTCATCTCCTTCTCTGTTTTTCTCTGATAAATATGTCTAAATCTTCAATAAACCCCTTCTGAGCAAAATTATCTTTTTGCTCCATCGCTCAACCCATCTTCTTCATCAAAGCTTCCTCTTTTTTCACTTCAGTTAAAGAATAAATTTCACAAGTCCTTGTGTCAAAACCAGAAGAGATTAAGAGAGAGTCGTTGGAAAAATGCAGGCTGTATTGCAGTCAAAAGGGCTTTTTTCCTTACCTTCAAACCCCAGAACCAGAGCTTTCATTACACAACCCACATGTGATTTAAGGCTTCGATTCAACCCTGTAAATCCTTCATCAAAACCGAGAACACTGAAAAGGGATCCTTTATCTCTTAATGGGTTCTCAAAACTCCAAGAATTTGTAGGGAAACATCAAATATTTGCTCAAAAGAACAGAAATCATGTTGTGTGTAAAGCTGAAGCTGCAGCATCAGGTGATGGGCAACCTTTACTTGGAGAGAACGAATCACCCAAATTTTTGGGCATTGAGTTAGTCACTCTCAAAAAAATCATACCACTTGGGCTGATGTTCTTCTGTATTCTGTTTAATTACACAATCCTCAGAGATACCAAGGATGTTTTGGTGGTCACAGCGAAAGGGTCAAGTGCTGAAATCATACCTTTCTTGAAAACATGGGTGAATTTGCCAATGGCTATAGGGTTTATGCTCTTATACTCAAAATTGTCTGATGTGTTGTCCAAAGAGGCTCTATTTTACTCTGTTATTCTTCCATTTATAGCCTTTTTTGGGGCATTTGGCTTTGTTTTGTATCCTCTTAGCCACTATTTCCACCCCACAGCTCTTGCTGACAAGCTTTTGAACATTCTGGGTCCGAGGTTTCTTGGTCCTCTTGCAATAATGAGAATATGGAGTTTCTGTTTGTTCTACGTTATGGCTGAACTCTGGGGAAGTGTGGTTGTCTCTGTTCTTTTTTGGGGGTTTGCTAACCAGGTAATTTTACTTTGGTTTTACACATTTTCTGCATTCTGTTGTTCAAGATTCTTCCTTTTGTAAATTAAAATGGTTCTATACCTACAATTGCAGGATTGGTTAGGATATTATTTTGTGAAATATATCTTTGGAATGCATATGATATCTTAAGAGTCTTGTCATATTGACTCAGTTTAGATTAAGACTCATAAAATTGTTTTCCATGATTAGATCTTAAATTTTGATATGGCTCATTCTTTAATTGTTAATTTTTCTTGAAATATTGTTAACATAGTTATGGTTGATGAGTAGTGCTCATTTGATCAGATTTCTCTGATTATATTCTTGCTCAACAATATACTATGTTTTTTTCCCACGATGTTCGTGTAATCTGGAGGTTAAAGTTCTGATATTATTAATCTATTAGTAATTTAATATACTTTATTGCAGATTACTACTGTGGAAGAAGCCAAGAGGTTCTATCCCCTCTTTGGTCTTGGAGCAAATGTCGCTCTTATTTTCTCCGGTAGAACTGTAAAATATTTCTCCAAGTTGAGAGAAAACTTAGGTCCTGGGATAGATGGCTGGGCTGTCTCCCTAAAGGCAATGATGAGCATTGTGGTGATGATGGGGTTTGCGATTTGTTTCTTTTACTGGTGGGTTAATCATAACGTTCCTCTTCCTACCCGTAGTCTGAAGAAGAAGGTAATTGTTTTCAAGACATTGTGCTGCTCTGCTTTAACTATCACAATTTCTGATCCACGTTTTAGTGCAAGTATATCTTTCTTAGGTATCCATGTGGCTCACGACTAATTTCAAGATTCGAGTTGGTTTATGTTGCTTGTTGACTAAGTTCTTTTCTATCAGGAAAAACCGAAAATGGGGACAATGGAGAGCTTAAAGTTCTTGGTGTCTTCAAGATACATTAGAGATCTTGCCACATTGGTGGTAGCGTATGGCATTAGCATCAATCTTGTTGAGGTTACATGGAAATCGAAGCTGAAAGCTCAGGTAAAATAAAACCTGGCCTTTATATCCTTTCACATTACATTATCTTCGATATCTTTTTAAAGTTTTATCTACATCTTGAAAATGTACAGTTTCCAACACCAAATGAATATTCATCCTTCATGGGTGACTTCTCAACCGCTACCGGTATAGCAACTTTTACTATGATGCTTTTGAGCCAATGGATTTTTAACAAATATGGTTGGGGAGTGGCGGCAAAGATTACACCAACTGTGTTGCTTCTAACTGGGGCTGGCTTCTTCTCCCTGATTCTGTTCGGCGACCCTTTTGCTCCAACCCTTGCAAAGTTCGGGATGACTCCGCTTCTAGCAGCTGTGTATGTTGGAGCTATGCAAAATATTTTTAGTAAAAGTGCGAAGTACAGCTTGTTCGACCCATGCAAGGAAATGGCATACATTCCTTTGGACGAGGACACCAAGGTACCCGTTTACTGTTCGTCTAATCTTTCGGTTGCAAAGACAATTTAATCGCCAGTATGATTATGAAAACAATGATTGAAGTTCTCAGTTCATTTTTGTTCATTTGTTTTGTGGTCCTTAGGTTAAAGGGAAAGCAGCTATCGACGTTGTCTGCAATCCTTTAGGAAAATCGGGAGGTGCTTTGATTCAGCAATTCATGATTTTAACCTTTGGATCTCTGGCGAATTCAACTCCTTATCTAGGAGGCGTTCTTCTCGTCATTGTTCTTGCATGGCTTGGAGCTGCAAGGTCTTTAGACAGCCAATTCACCGCCTTGAGACGAGAAGAAGAACTCGAGAAGGAGATGGAACGAGCTGCAGTGAAGATCCCTGTTGTATCCTCAAATGAAAATGGTAATGGCTCTCTTAGTGATGGGTCGACACTAAACCCAACAGGAGGTGATGCCTCGTCGGAACCCTCGTCTCCCAGGAGTGCATGATCAGTTGTCGTCCACTCGATACTAGAAAGATTAATAAGGTTGGTCGGTAGCTTTAGAACTTAATATCTGAAAATTCTTGGAATTTATTTATGTGTAAGATTTAAATTTAGCGATAGAATAATATAACAATGACAGTCAGTGTGAATGATGTGGCCGATTCAAAAGCCCTTGTGTGCCATAGATACCAAATTCTTAATCTAGATTACTATCTTCTTAAATTTTTTTTATTTTCTTGGAAGACCATTCTCGATCATTACTCTGTGAATATTCGAAAATGCGTTCTTCATTTGTCTGCATTGTCATTTCTTGATCTGGCTTGAGCATTGAAAGGTCTGTATATGGGGCCATCAGTCGGGCACACGGGTGGAGTAGAACTCGTTGAGCCCACTCGGGTTCATTATTAGGTCATGTCTGCATTGCTGATCCATTACCTGATCCGACTTGAGCGATGAAAAGCTTGTAAATGGGGCCACCCGTTGAGCACAGGGGTGGAATAGAATTAGTTGAACCCACTGGAGCTCATTATTAGTTCATGTCTGCATTGCTATTACTTGATCTGACTTGAGCATTGAAAGGTCTGTATATGGGGCACGAGTGGGTCAAGTCGGAAAGGCAAGAGACATGATCTTATAGGTTTCAGTCATTTTTAAGTTGAGCAATCTGTCGATTCCTGTTAAAGCATATTCAGTAAGGTCTTCTCGCGTGAGGGGCAAACTTGTCCAGAAATGTCTGTCGATGAGCAAGCATGGTGGTTGCTAGAAATTTCAGATTGCCTAACTAAAGAAAGAAATTTTTCTCAACTAAACGAATTGCTTTTATTCTCTTGGCAAGTACAAATTTTTAACAACTTTGTAAAAGCATGTGGGTGGGGGTGGGGATTATTAATGCGAAATCATAACGTAAATCCAGTAAGTAATGACGTGCTCTTCCAGTTCTATCAGCCACTTTAGGACAATAAAAGGTTAATGCAAATGTTCCACCCCATGTCTTGTTCTGTGTTGCATGGACAAACTTCATAACAGCACCTCACAACAGAAGTGACAGATTTTGGAACTCCTCTCTCACTATCTCTGTCTCTCTCCATCTTATCATCATTTTCTAACCACACATTGGCAAAAGAATTGGTAAAGAAAATATGAGCCAGAACCACCATTGTCACTGCCTCTCTAATCTTGCCAAATTATTACAGGACAAGTTTTATGTGGGCATTCTTGTCAATCAAAATACTATACATTGATTAACTTCCTCAGTTTTTATATGGCATGATAATTAAGATGCAAGATTATCACTTTAATTTCTTGCTGTACTTAGATAAGTTATTTTCTTGATGCTAGTCATACGCTCATAAATACGGTAACTTTAATTGTAAAAACAAGCTGGTGAGTAGAGTGATTCGAAACGAACTCGTTTCTTCGACGTTTACCATAGTCTAATCCAAAGGTTAAACACGAGGAATTTTTACTATGCTTAACCATCACTGATCTTGCAAAAGGCCAAGAGAGTAGTACTATATGACACAAATCTGAGAATAGAGAATTTCCCACTTATTCAGGGCTAAGAATGTCTTACAAAAGTTGTCTTTTTCTTCACCTATTTATCACCCTGTTTGCGACATTTCTTCATCACATCTTTTTCATTTTCAGACAAGATGCAGAACCTGCATGAACTCCCAGAGTTAATCACATTATCAGGAAAGCTGAAACCATTCAAGAATGATTGCATTTTAGACATGGATTATTTCATCAAAACTCTATCAGAAATCAAAGGGAAGAAGGTCAGGCCTGATCTAATCGGCTCGATCATCACTCACCATGCTTCCAAATGGCTTCCTGAATTAGGAGGAGACGATGCTGAAAGGCACAATACTAGCTTGGATAACTTCTCAGAGAGTGTCACTGTTTCCCTGTCCAAAAAGAGATTCATCATTGAATCTTTAGTGGGGATTCTGCCTCCAGAGAAGGATTCCATCCCCTGCAACTTCCTTTTGAGGATTCTTCGCCTCGCCAACATGGTTCGTGTGGATCCCTTCTGCAATTCCGAGCTTGAAATGCGCGTTTCTTGGCAGCTCCATCAGGCTTCCTTGAAGGAACTGATGATACCTTCTTTTAGTCACACTTGTACCACATTGTTAGACGTCGAGCTTGTTTTACGCCTTGTGAAGAGGTTTGTGAATACAGAGGAAGCAGCTAGAGGTGGAGCTGCTGTAATGAAAGTGGCTAAGCTTGTTGATTGTTATCTTGCTGAAGCAGCCGTCGATTCGTCTTTAGGCCTGCGTGACTTTACCGAGCTTGCCAGCGCGCTCCCTGGCCACGCTCGCGCCACAGATGATAGACTCTATCGTGCTGTTGATACTTACCTTAAGGTAAGTTCTGTTTCCTCCTATGTAATTATTACCATGTCTATATGTTTCTTTCGAATTCATCATCAAGATAGGTTAAATTCTTGAATGGCCCTCTAACATGGTCCAATGAAAATGGTCCCTAGACAACTCGTGGTGATCAAATTAAGACAAGAAAATAAAATGTCATATTGGTTAGAAAGGGATGCTCAAGCGTGTTTAATCTCATATTTTTTTTAACTATTTGGTTGATTAGGCACATCCAGGGTTAGGAAAGCAAGCAAGGAAGAAGCTTTGCAGTTTAATCGACTGCAGTAAACTCTCTCAAGAAGCATGCATCCATGCAGCTCAAAACGAGAGGATTCCGGTCCGGGCGGTGATCCAAGTGCTGCTCTCGGAGCAGTCTAAGCTTATGAACAGCCACGTCGAGTGGAGTGGATCTTTGAGTGGGGCACCGAGCCCTTCAGGGTTCGCGGTTGATCTCTCGTCTCGTTGCTTTTCCAAGCGCGAGACGAGCATTCAACAGATGGAAATCAAGAGACTGAAGGAGGATGTCCTGAGGCTGCAAAGCAAGTGCATGGCGATGGAACAGCAGATAGAAAAGCTGGTGGAGAAGAAGAAATCAGGGTCGTATTTCAGCTGGAAGAAGATGGGGATTTCCAAGATTAAGGGTAGTAGGATTGCGGAGTTTCAAGTACAAGTAGAAAGCGAGGCCGGGTTCGGGCCAAAAAGCCCGCTCAAGAGTATTCGGGCTAATAGGAGGAAATCAATGTCTTGAACACCGTAGAAAATGTAACAGTGTTAGTTTGTTCATGCAAAAAGATAATCTGTCATCGTTGCATCGTGTAGATGTTATAATATGTTAAATTTGTTTATATTTAGACCCTAAGAGAGTGAGGCTCCTGTGCACTCGGACGCACGGAGCACATTTTGTGCGCCTTTGCAATTTCCATGCCTCTTTACAATTTAGGCCCCTAGCAATACATAAGTTTAAATAGGATTGGAGGGGAAGAGTTGTGTTCACATGGGGATACGGAGTATTCCTCCGTGTCCCCGAATGCGCAGGAGTTTTTGCCCTCGAACAAACTTCAAAGTTTAATGGATATCCTACGATTATACTTAACAATAAAAATTAGGGATAGAACTTAGAATGCCTTATTTGAACAACGGTAATATTGTAAAACCATCTTTTTTGCCCTGTTTTTCATTCAATTTCCTGAACTACCCCCACCCACTTACACATGTCAGAATTTTTACTTTATTGAAAAAGTGGGTTGACATATACCACTTTAATGGTACACATGAGAGATTTTTTTTTTATCTTCATGGATTGTTGTTTATTTCTTTAAATTTTTTTCTCTAAGCGGACACCCTTGAATCTTTGAATTAAATAATATAGAGTGTGTGAATAAATATTGTTAATTAAATATACTTAATTTTGGTAACATGATCCTAAAAATTTCTTAATTTATATTAATTAATTTTATAAGATTGATAGAGATCGGCGGACATGTCTGCTGAGTGTTAATTAAATCCACTTAATTTTGAAAACATGATTCTAAAATTTTCTTAATTTATATTAATTAATTTTATAAGATTGATAGAGATCGGCGGACATGCCCGCTGAATGTTAATTAAATATACTTAAATTTGAAAATATGATCCTAAAGATTTTCTCGTGTCTGCCGACTGTTGCAAGTAGCTAATTAGAATAATTTGTTTTTTAAAGGAGATGTGAGAGATAGTAATTTATCAAATATGATATCCACATTTATTATTATATTTTTTTCTCGTGTCCGTCGAATATTGCATGTATCTAATTAGAATAATTTGTTCTTTTAAGGAGATAGGAGAGATAGTAATTAATCAAAAAAAATTGCATTTATTATTTTTTTTTTCATGTTCACCGACTATTCATGTAGCTAAGTAGAATAATTTATTTTTTTAAAAAAGATGTGAGAGATAGTAATTAATCAAATATGGTATCCATATTTATTATTATATTTTTTACGTGTCCGCCGATGTAGCTAATTAGGATAATTTATTTTTTTAAAGGAGTTGGGAGAGACAGATAGTAATTAATCAAATATGGTATCCACATCTGATTGCCAACTTAAAATTTCAAATAAAAATTCTCGCCTGACATGTATTAAATAATCTTTAAACTTTTAATGGTAAAAAATACTAGGCTGGACATGCTTTAATTTAAAAAATGCTCAATGAAAATGCTTTAAATATTCATGTCCGTCAATGAAATTGTTCTAAATATGTTTGTCCGCCAATAAAGTTAACCTCTTTCACCTTGTCCGCCGATAAAATTCGTTTAAGTTTGCATGTCTGCCGCTCTAAATATGTTTTTTTCTTCTTTATCTTTACCTTCTCATGTCCAATTAAATAAAAATAAAGGAGATGTGAGAGATAGTAATTAATCAAATATGGTATCCACATTTATTATTATATTTTTTTCTCGTGTCCGCCAACTATTGCATGTATCTAATTAGAATAATTTATTTTTTTAAAGGAGATGGGAGAGATAGTAATTAATCAAATATGGTATCTGCATTTATTATTATATTTTTTCTCGTGTCCGCCGATTATTTTTAACACAAATCCTATTCTCTCATTTCTTATTAATAATTCAATTAATCATGTCCACCATACGTAGACGTTATAACATCACCAATGCATATGTCATAAAACCTTTCAAACAGATCCTACGTACCCACTTCCAAAATAGTACTTGTTATTTTATGTACTATAGAAATTGTCCAGTTGCACGCTAATAGGTATAACAATACAATTTAAAAAGATACTCCTTCTGTCCTTAAGTAAGTATACAATTGTTTTTTACATAAATTAAGAGATTAAATATTTTGTAATATTTGTTGAACGGAAATTAAGAGATTATTTTAATACTATATACATGAGGTAAATGTATTAGTGATATTTGTAAACCCCATTTAGAACTTTTTTTTTGTATGAGCCACACTTGTAAAAAAAGAAAATGTATACCTTATATATATTGAGACTAATGAAGTTTAATATTTATCTAATTTAATATTATTTCATACTTTGCTAAATACTTCCCTTAAAACCCTATCTTGGAAGGGTTTATAATATTTATCTAATCTAAAATTAGTCCATAACAAAAAATTTCACATTTTTAAATACTTCCCTAAAAACATAATTCCTGCAAAAAGCAAAATATAAATTTCATCTGCCTCTCGTCATTTTTTTCAAATAAAATTTGTAGAACAGTTTTGATATTGAAACTTCATAAAATGAAGTACAATTGATCATAAAAAACTTAAATAAATAATATGGAACAACATAACAATGAAATAATTCCCAAGAACAATCCCACCTTGTCATTCATTGAAATAAAAAAAAATTAATTCATTTTTCCACATCTCAGCCTATTATCCATAAAGAGTCGTAATATCTGCAATAAACTTTTATAATATTAAAATTATATGAGCACTAATAATTAATCAATCTAATGCAGCTATCACAATATTTCATAAATATATTATACTCACTCCAATTATTATTATATTATTAGACACAAAATAATGTATTATCCCATCTTTAATCATAAATTTAGATGGTTTAAATTTAAGAAGGCAAAAAATTCACGAATAGACATTACCACAAAAAAAAGAGAAAAAAGACAGAGCTAACCTATAAAATTCTTTGCATACATTATGTGGAACAATTATTATAGAGTTGCTATGGCCATAGTCATCTTCACTTCTTGTATACCAATTTTGGATAGTCAGGTTCCACATATTATTCTTTACATAAGTTCTAAGTTCGGCATATACAAAAAGTAATATGATAATTACATCTATGTATAAATATGCACAAAAACTTGCATGATATCATGACATTTTGAGATGGGTATCAATTATCTTTTTCAAGGTACAATTGGTTATCAATTTTCGTTTTTAGAGTATAGTTGGTTATTATTTTTCTATTAAGAATATATACTTGTTATCCATATCGCGCAATGGATTTCATGAGACAACCTCACACGCACAATACTTGCCCTCAAATCAAGATAACAACTTCGAGTAAAATAGTAATTTTATATAGAAATCGATAGAAAGCATGACTAGAGAGTAATAATAAACTACTTTATGTAAATATCATAATTGGACATTGCAAATTTCTGAACTAATCAGTAGTAACTAAAAATTCTTTTTACTTCAAATGTGGTGTAGTTTTAATAGGACATATAAATACAATAGTAGTTAAAGAGGAAAGTAGTGAAAGTCGTGGCACCAATTTTCAAAAAAAAAAAAAACCTAAGAGGTGTGTAAAGATTCTATTTTAATAACTGTAACTAACAGTGGTAATTATATCATACTCTTTTCACAAAGTCAAAGGATTCAGAAGCTTTATTACATTTTCTTCCTTTATATAATGATGCAATAAATAAAGCAATCGTCATAATTCTAAAAAATAATGTAGCAAATATCAGGAGGCATAAAATTATAGATACAAAAGAGATTTTTTTTTACCAATCTGCACCGCTTCACATCCACAGATGCCAACACCAATAATAGCTTCTTGAATCTTGCCAACATCATTTGCACCATCACCATTTGCTAATGTAGTTTTCCCATTTTATTCTTTTACTAAACTCATCGCCTAAGTATCATACTCCCTCCATCTCAGGTAATGAGGGCCAGAGACCTTATGGTAATGAGTATAACTTAACGAGATATATAGGAAAAATAACCCAAATCAATGGAATATTCAAATAGTTCATCAATGACATAATTTGTTTAAGAGGAAAAAATATATATCCCACCAAAGCTTTCTCATTTAGTGAGATAGGTATATATGACAAATGCACCACCAACCGCTAAATTTAAGAACACGTTATTTATATAATTCTCCAAGGCATAAGTTTATCCATCATATGTCAAAGCAAATACAACATGAGAATATCATCAAGCTTAACCACTAATATGGGACTTATATATCATACCCAATTTAATAATTAATTAAAGAGATATTAGGACTTTTTTAAAAACTTATGAAACAATCTAATTTTCATAGGATTGAGAAAATTATATTTAAAATGTCATATCATCAAGTAGGAGAAGAGAACATAAAAACAGAAATACATATGAAAAATATATCACTGGTTCTACGTAGTTTTATAAAAATATAAGAACAGAGATTATAAAAATATAAAACATTTATGATTGTATTGTTACAACAACCCCTTGATGTTGAATTTAATGTCTAAAATATGTAAATTGTGGTACAGAAAAAGCAACAGCTATCCTACACAAAAAAAAAGAAGATGTTTCTCTTCTCTTAAACTAAAAATTGAAAAACCAAAAGGGTGGAATCTTAGCATACCAGTACAGTCTAATATTTGGTAGAGCAGAATAAACAAATCATTTGGTTGAACATTCTTAAAAAGAATCAGAAAAAGCTGACAATATACACATATAATTACATTTGTTTTTTTTAATACTCCAGTAGTACATATTAGCAAAGAAAAATTATAATTGGATTGTTTTCTGTACAAAAAAAAATGACAACAAATAATGAATTCTTGGGATAAATCTTTCAAGTAATATAATTTTTTAGCAAAGCATTGTAAATTAGTTGAGTCAACTTTTCAGTAACCCAGATAAAGCATATGCAACACCATAACAACTATCATAATCAAACAACCAACTTCAAAGCAAGACCAATTCTGATGAGGATGATAAAAAAAAATTGGTGGCCCATTGCATCAAAATGGTGAAAATTTTAACAAACATTCAACATAAAGATTTTCAATTCCAGAACAGACTTGGACAACTAAATGATATTTAAGCTCAATAATGGCAGAAGCATATGATTTTTTTATTATAGCATACAACTAAACTCGCTTAGGCATTTCACATATGTAATATAAACATATTGGTGATACTCAGTGACAATTATTAGTAGTAACAATAACATCAACCATACAATTTAATTGTGTACACCAAGTTGTGTCTATCTAACAAACAAAAATATAATGATAAGAGACAGACGATGGAATAATTTAGATATTTCATTCCATATACTGACCTTCCTGTTTTGCACCTGGGTTAAAAATATATCAAACATTCTTTAGACAAAAACATAATGCCACATTATCTTGCAAAATTTCTATATGGAATGGAAGAAAGAAATATGGATGTTGGGAAATCTTGCAAAAATATCTTGCAAAAAAACATAATACCACATTATCTTGCAAGATCAAACATTCCTTTCTCACTGAAGTTTTTTTTTTTTTTATAAATCAAGTATGCACATCTCACTGGTTTTTAATAGAGAAATTACAGTAGTTCAGATAAGTAAAGTAGTACCTTATCCTTTGAAATGTAAGCCTCAAGATTTCTGGGTTGTCCAGGAACCCAAACATAGGTACTCTGTCGAAAGTACTGAAATATTAACAAACAAACCAAATAATATCTTTAAATAATTTATTACTCAAAATTAACTTAGTATTGTTTGCCCTTGGACCTAATTTTTTGTCTAGGAATCATATGGAGACAGTGAGAAAGCACAATGAATGTTTTAAGGAAAATATTCAGCTTTTCTTTTTTACTTTTACCTACATGGCAATGTACTATGTGATCAAAAATTTTATCAAGACATTTATTGAGAAAACCAAGAATACTCTTTTCCAAAAAAAATATGCACATTCAGTCAAATTTTAACTGAACAGATAATCATGTCAAAGATGAATGAAAGATGAACAACTTGTATTGGCATGCATGTGCAATAGCTTCCAAAAAGCCTTCTGCAGTGACTTTGCAGTTCAATGATACCTGAAATACTGTATTATGGAGTGAAATCAGAACTCATAAGACAAAATCGCCTCAAAAATTATAGTTTAATTGCAGAAAAACATACCAAGCTTGAGCTATTAAAGGACACCCTCAAATCTTGTAGCAAAGTTTGATGGGCATAATGAAGTGAAATTTCATATTTTATATATAAGCTTTGTCATTTGTATCTTGGTACCATGTGCTTATAGACAATATGGGCTCAGAGTATAACAATTAATAAATAAGACAATTGGAGGGAAAGTGGAAGCTTTATATCCAATGTTTACATTAAAATATGATACTTTTAGACCATCATTGCCACTTAATCTTCCATTCATGGAAGAAAATGGAGAAGGAAGAAAGCTTATATATTAAAAAGACAAAAAATAAGAACAAAAATATTCTTACTGTAATATGGTAAAGAACAAACCTATCAACCCAAATGGGGTCAGATGTTATCCAGATTGGTGGCGACCTGTAACGGATTTGACAATTTCTTCTGCGTTATGCTACATCACCAACCAAATTATACATACTGCTTTCACCTACATAAAAAAATATTAAATTTAAGTTGAATGGTAGCAAGCTTAATTTTAGAGATAGAGGCTAATTAAGAAAGAATATGAAAATAATAGAAATAACAGTGGTAACATATAGATGAAGAGGTTGAAGTGATTCACCTTTTGAGTCAACAGATGGGTCTGATTCAATCTTAATCTACTTTCCAGCAATGTTGCTCATGTTCATTACACAAAGTGCAGATTCTGCATCTCTAACATCATAAAACATAATGAATTTGTGGTGAGACTTAGGTGGAGTGTCACGGATATTCTTACTTTTATATATGCAGAAAGATATGAATAAAATTCATAGAAAACCTATTATCGGGTAATCAGAGAAAGAAATCACTTGAGATACTTGAAAGCAGAGAAGATATACATGGAAATGAAAATGCGACTCACACAAAACAATTAATATATCTCTATGAGGCTCACACACAACACTAATACAACTACTCAATTTACATTAAAATACACTACAAATAAAAAATATAATTCTCCTTAATTCCTGTGCATAAAGCAAACATAAAATATTACTTTGGAATAGATAGAGTACTTCTTATCACATACTGAAACCAATTTTATTTTCACTACGGTTTACATGGCAACTATTGTATTAGTGAGCTCTTGACATTCGATTAAACTTAACTTAAGGTATAGTCTTGGTTGGTTGTAAAAAAAGGCCTGACAAAATGCTTAATTGATTAGAAGTCTCTTTGATACATACATCATTTCATCTATATTTGTAAGGGTTGAAGTACCCCTTGTATTTCAAATAAATTATAAAAATTGATTTACTATCAAAATAATAAAATAAATAAATAAACCTTAACTCTAGTTTGAGCTTTAAAGTTGGCTTGATTTGATCATACTTCTAACTTACTGCAGATTGTATAATTCTTAAAGATCGAGAGAAAAGGGAACTACCACATATGCAAGATTAATTCCCTTTATTTCATCTTTCACATATAAGGAAACAAATTTAACAAAGTAGAGCATAAATTTTCGTGCTCCTAACTTGGTGTAGATTCCATAATTATTAAAGATCAAGGGAACAACCAAATATGTAATATTAATCTTGATTTTCACCTTTTACAAATAAGGAAACAAATGTAATAAAGTAGAGCATAAATTGGATTCACAATCTATGCTCAAAATCGATCCATAACATTCATTTAGTCTAATCAAATTTAAATGACGTAAAGTATTTTAACAAAAAAAAATGCAATCCCATATTGAAATAAGGCCTCTAGATTTAGATATAGAAATTTAACAGTGTAAGTTTAGCAAATATAGATGTAGGTAATACTTGTACAACAGAATATAGACATTCAGCTAACAGCAGTGGGAATCAGTTTATTCTTTTTAATTTAATTTAATTAACCAAATCAAATTAAAAAAATGTATACCAATCAACTTTATTGACTATCAATAAATAAGGCTGTCAAGACCACGTAGTTAAAAACATATATATAGATAATTATTTGCCAGAGAATTGAGAATTTACCAGGAAAGGGAAGGACATACTTTCTCAAAATTTTCTCTTATGGTATATTTGCAAGCCCTCTGACAATTTTCCATGATATCTGCTCCATTAAATCCTTGAGTCTACTTGGCAAGAGCTTGACTCACTTGCATACATAACCTAGACCAAGATAAGCTATTAAATTTTGATCATAAGGACCTTGGAGAGATACCAATAGCAGGTTGACATGGTTATTTGTCAACCAAATGCAGTCTTAATTACAAAATTTGAAGGGAAACAAAATGGAGCATAATTAAGCTAATTGAACTAAAACCAATACCATTACATGCTGATCAAATAAACCAAACAAATGGGATCCGTATATTTCAGGATGAAAATGTTAATTTGAGCATGTAAGACACATAAGTTCAATTTGTAAGTAGGAATCAATAAACAGATTCATCAAATGACAGAACTCACAAATGAAATAAATCAATTAGACAGAATGAATTCTCCCTGCATACATCAAATCATCGCATTAGGATTCTCGCAACATGTTCTTCTTATACGTGCATATTGATTAGAGCTATTTTCACCTATATTTTAGTGTCTTTTTATATGTATTTTCGTATTATTTTATCCGTATTTTATATGTTATTTGGTTGTGTTTTGTATTTTTATTGAAATGTGTGTGAATGAACTTAAACGTAAGATTTTCACTTTTTATTGGATGCTAAACATGATAAGGAAGATGTAGGAAAAAGCGGATCTCAATTCAGAGTTGAAACGAGGGAGAACGAGCCAAAACAGTGAAGAAATGCAGGAGCCAGCACACGAGCCGTGTAGCCAACACGGCCCTGTAAGAGTTGGCCGTGTGGCGACATCTAGTCACTCAACACGGGCAACTTCAGGTCGTGTCCAGTTGCACGAGTCGAGTCGGGAGCACGAGCCGTGTCGCCAACACGGCCCTGTAAGAAGGTGGCCGTGTGGCGACATCAGAAGAGCCAACACGACCACACCTGTGCCCGTGTTACAACACACGACTCGTGTTGCAGCACACGAGCCGTGTTGCGTAACACGGCCCTGTAAGGCGAGGCCGTGCGGCAGCATCAGAAGACACAACACGGCCACCTCGTGGCCGTGTTGCAGAGCACGACTCGTGCCGGGTATTTTCCTGCAGAAATTTTCAGATCCTTCTAGAAGCTTCCATAGGGGTATAAATACCCCTTTATTCAACAATTGGCAGGAAAATCCAAAATCCTATCATCTACACACACCTCACACATCATTTCTTCCATTTCTCACCATCATCTTCATCCACCTTCATCCATTTTGATCCATCTTCATCATCTCCATTAATTCTCCATCAAAACTTCATCCCTTCTATTGGGTGTGAGAGATCTCAAGGAATCAAGAGCTAGAGGTGGAGATCAAGAAGAATAGAAGATTCTCTTCAAGAAATTGATAGGGAAGAATCCATTCATTTTGTATTTCTTTAGATCTTAGACTATGGGTAATTGTAATGAATCATTTAATTGTTTTGTTACTTTTACTATGATAGGCTAATCCCTCTAGTGGGATTAGGAACATGAAGAGCATATTAGATTTATATTATCATGTGGATTAAATTGGTTTTTGATTTAATTGATGTTGATTTCTATTCATGGAGTTTAATTGTCTTGATGTTGTGATGGCATGGTTTGTTATTCATGAATGTTTATTGGTTTAATGGATTGTTGATCAATGGATTATTTGTGGTAATTAAATGCTATCATGATATTCATGTATGTATTGCTTGGAGTGAGACGGAAACGACCCTCTATAGTATTAGGAAGGCATGAATAGACATTGAGTTTGGGTTTGACCGAAAGGATATTTGAATTCAATGAGGGGAACCAATCCATTCGTTGGCCTTAGTACACAAAAAGGGAGAGTTTAGTCTAACTAGTACCTAGATGGAAGGGGTTAATGTTGGGCTTTGATCTTAAGTGCTTTTGGGAGTCCAAAATGGATCAACAACCTTTGTAACCCGAAAGGGAGCTTAGGATACAATCGTGATCACCCTTAGTCTACATCAATTGAGTTGAATTCCGTTTGCATGATAATATGAATTGAGTGTGCTTGGATGTTTCTAATCCCATGTTTTTCCATACTTGAACTTTAGCACCCATTTTCTTTACTTGTCATTTATCTTATTTGCTATCTTATTTACTTGTTACTTGTTTTAGTTGTTAATCAATCTCAAACCCCCCGATCATCTTTACAAAAACAACATGAACATGAGCTCACGTATTTTGCTAGTCCGAACATAACTCCTTATTGGATTGATAATTTTTCTTGGGATATACTACTACAACGACCGAGTATTCTTGCTCGTGAGTGCTAAAAATAGGCAAACAAGAAAATGGCGTCGTTGCCAAAGGGGAGTTTGACGGACTAGTCGAGTACTGTGTTATTGTTTTAGTTGTTCTTGATAAGGATTTTTTTTATTTTATTTACTATTGTTGTTTGTGGTCTCACTCTTGGCCTTTTCGTAGGTGTTTTATGATCACAAGATCAAAGGGAAATCAATCGATCATTCCTTTGAATTTGGAGATTGAAAGGACCGCACGACAAAGGAAGCGAGAGAGGCGTAAAGCTAGAAAAGAAAAGATGGAGAATCAACGTGGAGAGAATGATAATTATAACCCACCCCAAGATCCTTTACAAGATCAAAGAGGGGTACAAGAAGGAGTGCAAGAGAATCAAGCGGAGATAATGAGGAATTTCTTTGCTCAAAATCAAGAATATATGCAATTGCTTGCCAATCAAGAAGCTCAAAGGATACTCCAACAACAAGAGGCACAACCACATGTTCGTAGAAATGTCCAAGAGATGGTTAATATGTTCAATAACCAAGCAATGCAAGGAAATGTGCAAATACCTCAAGAGAGGCCAAGGCCTAGAGCAATCCGGGATTACTTCCAACCGAGAGCCGTACACAACATGGTTCATCCGGTTCAAGCCAACAATTTAGAAATCAAGACCGGATTGATCAACATGGTCAAAGAAAATCAGTTTGGGGGAGGTCCTCTTGAGGATCCAAACATGCATCTAGCTAGCTTCTTGGAGGTTGCAAATACCATTAAGATGAATGGAGTATCGGAAGATGCTATTCGGATGAGGTTGTTCTCTTTTTCTTTAAGAGACAAGGCTAAGGCATGGTATAATGCAATTCCTTTGGGAAGTTGTAATACATGGGAAGATCTTGAGCAAAGATTCCTAAACAAGTACTTTCCTCCTTCAAAGACGCTCCAATTGAAAAGCCTTATAACTCAATTTAGGCAACTTCCGGATGAAAATTTTTATGAAGCATGGGAACGCTACAAAGAGATGCTCCGAAAGTGTCCTCAACATGATTTTCATGAGAATCAACAAGTGGCGTTCTTCTATCAAGGGTTGAGCCAACAAAATCGGATGCATGTAGATGCCTCATCCGGAGGGTCTATATTTGGAGTGGATGCTATGAAAGCTATGGATATTTTTGAAGACATTGCAATGAATGCTTATCAATGGCCTTCCGAGCGAGTAATGGGAGGTTATGCATTTGGAAAGGTAGCTCAAGTGGAGAGTGTGAACAAAGTGAAGAGTGATATGTTCCAAAGTGAAGGCATGAAGGAATTTAATGAGAGCATTCAAGCTTTAACAAAGCAATTGAATTTGATTACTCAAGGAGTAAGTCAAGGGGGAAGCACAAGTGCTATTGTGAATGATGAGAGCCATGTTATGCAAAGTATAGAGGATGTTGCCTACTTAGATGGGAGAAATTACCAAGGAAATTTTCAACGTCAAGGGAATTTTCAAGGTAACTATCCTTCTAACCAAGGTAATTATCAAGGAGGATATCAAGGGCAAGCTCGGGTGAGTAATTTCAATCAATCAAGTGGAGGTTATCAAGCGCCAAGGAAGCATGAAAATTTCTCTTACTCTAATCCTCAAGCCGCCGTGTCATTTCCTCCGGGGTTCGATCCAAGTGCCAAACCATCGAATGAAGAGGGTAAAGCATCGGTGGAAGAGACATTGCTAGCATTTATGAAAAAGATGGAGGCTAGAATGGAGGAAAATGAGAAGAAGTCCGACAATAGGATGAGAGCTTTTGAACATCAAATGGGACAAATTGCTTCCTCCGTTGGATCTCAACACCAACAAGGAAAGTTCCCCTCTACCACGGTAACTAATCCTAAGGAGCAATGTTTGTATGTTACCGTGTGCAACATGGAAAGTAAGGTGGAGAAAGGGTTGGTGGAAACAACAAACATTGTTTCTAAGATTGAAGAAGTAGTTTGTGATGAAGTGGTGTCAAAAATTGAGGAGGAGATTATCATTGATGAAGAGTTGTCTTTGGATGAAGAGAAGATAATTGATGAATTCTTGTTGTTGTTGGATGAGGAAAGTAAGTGTGATGAAGAGATGATGTTGAAACAAGATCATGACATTTTTGAAGTTGATGCTTCATTAAAGGTGGAAGACCCCGGTAAATTCATTCTTACTTGTAAAATTGGAAATGGGGAACACTTTAATGCTATATGTGATCTTGGTTCAAGCATTAATGTAATGCCTTTGGAGATTTTTGAAAAACTTGGCATTGGGAGGTTAAAGGAAACGGATGTGGAAATCGGAATAATGGATGGTTCAATGATAAAGCCCCATGGAGTTGTGGAGGATACGCTTGTGCAAATAGAGGATTTTGTATTTCCGGTGGATTTTATGATAGTTGAGAAGCAAGCAGATCCTTGGATTCCATTAATTTTTGGAAGGCCGCTTTTGGCAACCGCAAAAGCAAAATTTGACATGGATAAGAAGGAACTCACACTCCGATCACATGAAAGAGAATTGGTGTTATCAAGCAAGAATTTAATAGGGCGAAATCTTCATTTGAAGCCACCCATTAAGCCTCCGGATATTCGAGATGAAGTGGTAAGTGCAATTTTAAAAGATGAAGAATTAACTAACTTTATGCTTGAAATTGCAGGAAATGTTTCTTCAAAAAGAAATACACTTGGGGGAGATCCACATGTTGATTTGAAGATTGATAAAGGGCCTCTGGGATTTAAGAATGTGAGGAAAAGAGGAAACGAAGTGAGCTCAAGTGTTAAAGGAGCACGAAGTATGGATAAAAAGGTTGCTAAAGAGATGTTTAAAGTGAAGATGTGGCCCGATGGGGTCTTGGATTTTTCCAACTGTTAAGAGCTTAAATTCGTCCGGCTTGAAGACGTTAAACTTAGCGCTCGATGGGAGGCAACCCATCACTATCTTTATTGCTTTGTTTTTGTTGTTTGTTTGTTTTGGCCTTGTAGGTTGATTGTGCTCATGGAGAAAAATGCTCATTGAAGAAAAGAGAAATGCTTCATGGATTCAAGTTGACATGTTCCACCAGTTGTTGCAAACTTAAGTCGTGACTCTTGTCTCGAGTTAAGTTTGGGGGGTGATAGTGCGTGGTGGACATAGCTTGAGTCGTGTGAATGCGGTTACTTCTCAACAAGAAGATCACCAAAGGAAACTACAAGGGTAAGTCTCACCACTTTTTGCAAACTTAAGTCTCAACTCTTGTTTTGATTTAAGTTTGGGGGGAGAGTGTGTGGTGTGACTCACCACTTGAGTATGATTCTTGTAAAATTGGACAAATTTTAAAATTTTTCTCATGAGTTTGGGTTGATTTTGGCATTATTGGTGGTGTTGAAGTGCATGATAGTCCATATTTATAATGAAATTGTTGAAATAATGGTGTTTGTTGAGTGTTTGAGCATGAATGAGAGGTATTGGAAGCATGATGGAGCTTGGAGCTAACGCTTTCCTTACCAAATGCCTATTGAGGGAGTACTCTACACCTTATCATTTTACTACTTGAAATGAATTGAGTTTGATTTGGATTGTTGTGACTAGCATGCTACTTCATTTGTTATGTTTATGGGAGGTTTACTTTCGTAAATTAAGATTTCCTTTTCAATAAAGGTTGGGATGAATGTGTGCTTAATTTTCTTATGGATGATGGTATTTTGTGTTTTTGCATGTTTTGTGTTTTTGTTGTGTCTTGTTTGTTGAGTCCTTATTTGTATGTTGTGTGTATTTTCATTCTTGTCTTGGGATGTTTGGTGGTTTGTTTAGGGATGTCGTGAGTCATTTTTGAACGTGAGTGATGATATGTTGTGGTGATAAGTGATGACAAATTATGATTAAGAATCTCTACACTTTCAAATTGTGACATGTTTTACTTAACTTGTTCAATTTTGAGATGAATGTGGTGTAATAAGTTCCTTAAGGTCCGAGCACAAGCTTGTGAGCATTTGAGCCTCAACCATGCATACATGGTATTTCTTCATGAGTGGATCGGTTGTGTTTGATAAGTTAGAACTTGCTCAAGGACTATAGGAACGAGCCCGATTAGTGGAGATTGGTGAAATGATCTAAGGCCATCCTTGTTATTATAGTCATTGCCATATATGTTTCCTACCTTGAACATCATCCTTAGTCAACCACTTTGAGCCTATAAGCCTATTTCTTGTGAATTTAGCACATTACAAGCCTTAATTACCCATTCAAGCTTATATACACCTTTGTGTGGGTCATTGAGGAGATGGTAGCTAGAAAGGATTGATTGATTAGAAAAAGAAGAAAAGGGAATGGTAAACAAGCAAGAAAAAGGATGAAACGAGCAAAAGTAAGAAATAGACATGCAACCTCAAAGTTAGAAAAGGAGCAAATCAATATCAAAATGCTCAAGTAAACAAAATTCAAAGAAAGGAAGCATGCATCAAAAGAAGCTCAATCCAAGGAAAGTTAATGAATAGTGCTTGAGATTGTAAAGATAAGAAAGAAAGAAAAGAAAGTGAAAAAGTTGAGGAAATTGGCCATCTCTTTGATTACTTACACATGATTAGTCACTCTTATCCATATACTTCCTACCATACCAAAGAGCCTATCATTACATCCTAATTAAAGACCTTTTTGATCATTAATTGAAACTTTGGTGGTTTGAAAATATAGTCCGCGAGCAAGCTTATAGCGAGTCGAGCCAATCGATTAATGAGTATGATTTACCCTATTTCAAAAGAGTGTTGAGAGACATTAATATCCATTGCGAGGCTTGGACTTAAAAGGAACTATATTACACTTTATTCTCTTTTGATTGAACTTGTTAATTTCTCATGTCATGATTTTAATGTTGTAGGATGACTTAGCATAGTTTGTTGTTATTATTGCTAACGATGTGTTATTGCTTATATTCGTTTAGTCTTTTCTAGGTGAAAATTTCTCCTTTTGATTTGTCATTTTCGTTGCTCGGGGACGAGCAACACCTTAAGTTTGGGGGGTTGATTAGAGCTATTTTCACCTATATTTTAGTGTCTTTTTATATGTATTTTCGTATTATTTTATCCGTATTTTATATGTTATTTGGTTGTGTTTTGTATTTTTATTGAAATGTGTGTGAATGAACTTAAACGTAAGATTTTCACTTTTTATTGGATGCTAAACATGATAAGGAAGATGTAGGAAAAAGCGGATCTCAATTCAGAGTTGAAACGAGGGAGAACGAGCCAAAACAGTGAAGAAATGCAGGAGCCAGCACACGAGCCGTGTAGCCAACACGGCCCTGTAAGAGTTGGCCGTGTGGCGACATCTAGTCACTCAACACGGGCAACTTCAGGTCGTGTCCAGTTGCACGAGTCGAGTCGGGAGCACGAGCCGTGTCGCCAACACGGCCCTGTAAGAAGGTGGCCGTGTGGCGACATCAGAAGAGCCAACACGACCACACCTGTGCCCGTGTTACAACACACGACTCGTGTTGCAGCACACGAGCCGTGTTGCGTAACACGGCCCTGTAAGGCGAGGCCGTGCGGCAGCATCAGAAGACACAACACGGCCACCTCGTGGCCGTGTTGCAGAGCACGACTCGTGCCGGGTATTTTCCTGCAGAAATTTTCAGATCCTTCTAGAAGCTTCCATAGGGGTATAAATACCCCTTTATTCAACAATTGGCAGGAAAATCCAAAATCCTATCATCTACACACACCTCACACATCATTTCTTCCATTTCCCACCATCATCTTCATCCACCTTCATCCATTTTGATCCATCTTCATCATCTCCATTAATTCTCCATCAAAACTTCATCCCTTCTATTGGGTGTGAGAGATCTCAAGGAATCAAGAGCTAGAGGTGGAGATCAAGAAGAATAGAAGATTCTCTTCAAGAAATTGATAGGGAAAAATCCATTCATTTTGTATTTCTTTAGATCTTAGACTATGGGTAATTGTAATGAATCATTTAATTGTTTTGTTACTTTTACTATGATAGGCTAATCCCTCTAGTGGGATTAGGAACATGAAGAGCATATTAGATTTATATTATCATGTGGATTAAATTGGTTTTTGATTTAATTGATGTTGATTTCTATTCATGGAGTTTAATTGTCTTGATGTTGTGATGGCATGGTTTGTTATTCATGAATGTTTATTGGTTTAATGGATTGTTGATCAATGGATTATTTGTGGTAATTAAATGCTATCATGATATTCATGTATGTATTGCTTGGAGTGAGACGGAAACGACCCTCTATAGTATTAGGAAGGCATGAATAGACATTGAGTTTGGGTTTGACCGAAAGGATATTTGAATTCAATGAGGGGAACCAATCCATTCGTTGGCCTTAGTACACAAAAAGGGAGAGTTTAGTCTAACTAGTACCTAGATGGAAGGGGTTAATGTTGGGCTTTGATCTTAAGTGCTTTTGGGAGTCCAAAATGGATCAACAACCTTTGTAACCCGAAAGGGAGCTTAGGATACAATCGTGATCACCCTTAGTCTACATCAATTGAGTTGAATTCCGTTTGCATGATAATATGAATTGAGTGTGCTTGGATGTTTCTAATCCCATGTTTTTCCATACTTGAACTTTAGCACCCATTTTCTTTACTTGTCATTTATCTTATTTGCTATCTTATTTACTTGTTACTTGTTTTAGTTGTTAATCAATCTCAAACCCCCCGATCATCTTTACAAAAACAACATGAACATGAGCTCACGTATTTTGCTAGTCCGAACATAACTCCTTATTGGATTGATAATTTTTCTTGGGATATACTACTACAACGACCGAGTATTCTTGCTCGTGAGTGCTAAAAATAGGCAAACAAGACATATTCGACCATTAAACATAAACACTACTGAATTAATAATCCTTTTAATTATATGAATTAACAAACAAACTAATAACAGATATTTGGAATTAACGATGACAAACCATATCCAGCAAGGAAAGGCGTAAAAGGGCAGTGGCTCCACCACATTTAAGAAATATAGAAATTGCCATTGATCAGATGTAATCATTTATTAATTTCTTAAGGGCCACGTTACTGATTGTATTCCAATGTAATAAAATCGCTAAACTTCTGATGAAGCCAGTAAAGAGTACTATATGTAATTCTCTAAAAATTTCTTTGATTAAAAAAAATCTTAAAACACCTATATGCTACTTTAGCTTAAACTGAACATAAATACATGTACATTACATAAAATTGAAGTTTTGTCATTAAGCATAATATGATATAATTGTTCTCAGCTGTGTAAGGTCGCTAAAAAAATTATTTATTAATCAATAATAAAAAGTGTAGAATAATATTGACCCAGTGACTTTATTATATATGATTTAACACTTCCGAAAATATAATTTTGGAAGAATAAAATTCAGATCTATACTTTTCCCTTTACAATAGGGAAGGGAAAGACCAAAAAAAATTAAAAATCATTAAAACAATTAATATTCTAAACCAAGATTAGAGAGGAAAGATACAATATTTTTTTTATCTCTAATCAAGGCTATCAAAACAATATGTAAATTTGAATAATCACCGCTCTACTTCACAAAATATATAAACCTCTACATTCAAAAATATTGAAATTAGACTGCTTTTAAGTGAGAATAACTGATGGTTAACTAAAACTCAAAACACTAATTTGGTCCTACAAATTATGTCTAATCAAGGTTTCAAAACAATATGTAAGTTTGAATCATCACCGCCCTAATGTACATAATATGTAAACCTCTACATTCAAAAATACTGAAACTCTACTGCATTTAAGTGAGAATAATAATTGGTTAACTAAAAAACATACACTAATTTGTTCCTAATCAAACCACAGAGATGGCGAAAATTCATCTATTCTCCACTTTGTGATTTCTCGTTGAGAAGAATATCAATGATATACCAAGCTATTGGATAATTAATGGAACCTAATTATCCAAAACACACACTAAACCCTAAACAATTAGAAAAACAAACTATTGGATAATTAATGGAACAATTTGATATTTCTAGGACATCAACTTGCTTAGGTATTTGAAAAACACACTTCTTTTTATAAATTGCCACAGCAAAGGACGACTTATTACCCTCTTTTCAAGACTTTAGCATCTCCCACAATTAAAAACCTTATTTAATTTGAATCTGAATCATATAGTGCTTAAAGTAGCTTTTAAATTAGTTAAGCTGTAAAAAGATAAAAAGCAAACATAAGATTAATGGGACACTTTAATTTTTATACTAATTATGAACTTCATTCAATCCCAATTTATGTGAGTTTTTCTATCTATCATTTTTATTTTTATTTTTTTTGCAATGAAAAACAACTTTCTTATCCTCCAACATTTTAGATCTTAACAAAGCGACACAAAGAAGAAAAAATAATTAGATAAGGAATTCTTCATTTACGAAAAATAATTAATTAAAAAGGAAATATCAAAGTATCACTTTTAAATAATGTTTGAACCTTCTCTACAAATTTCCAAAGGTTCATCTACAACTTCAGCCATAACATTCTTGCACTAATGCATGATAAATTCCATACCTTAACTCCCAAATAAACTTAAATTCAGGCGTATGTGACCTTTTAATAATGAACTTGCATATAAATGCCAAGTATTTAAAGCATCTCAATATTGTTCTACACTGCCTTGGCTTATTTAACACAGACAGTTAAATTAGTAGCATGATGCATGTTGGAGCTGCAGACTTGATGTCATACTTTAAAATTAGATATTCTAAAACTACAAATAATGATGGTAAATTCAAAGTTCACAAAAACTATTGTTTTAATGCCGCAAGATAAATGATGCCAGCCATGTGTATATCACTCTCTGTCAACCTTATTGAAAGTTGATTTTGCAAATAGCAAGCCATTATTAAGCGTGCACCAGCCAATCCTCCTATCAAAATTGTAACTGTTTACTGTGTATTCTTCTCTCTCCCTTCACCCAATCAAATTACACATTACAATCTTTAAATTGAAATGCATGTATATACTGAAATTTTGAAACCAAGAATGTTAATAACATGTGATATAGTTAAAAGTATAAACATAATGATGAATATAATATTCCTCAAAATTACCGGATGATGAAAATGATTAGCAAATTATGAGAACCCCATTGGGTAATATGTGTATTTGAGGAAGCAAGTCTGGAGATAAATTTACCAATAAGTTGATCTCCCACATAAAGATTTAGCCCTATCTACATTTTTCACACAGTTCGCACGAACCCTACTATTGTCTCTTTGATTCAAGAACTACTATCATCTATCTCTGCCACTGCCTATATCTCTAAACATTAGAGTCATGATTGAGTAACCATGAAATTTTTTAAGATCTCTTTTCCAATATAAAATACAAAAGGAAATATATCATATAGCATTTATATCAAGGCCTAGAATTAAATCGAGATGTTTCAAGTGAAAAATAAAATATGCATCATGCATATTCTTATTGTTTTTACAACCAAAAATAATGAATACAGGAGGTCACTCAATAACCAGCCTCAAGATGAACACAATGGGCTTTCTCAGCATCACGATTCAACTCTAAAGAGATTGTATTTCCACTATACCGTGGAATCCGATCGAGTACTTGTGTTACTTAATTGGGAGTAAGCAAAACTACACCAATGGAAATGAAAAACGGAAATGAGGCATGAATAAAGAAAAGGAAAGAGTGGTACCTTGCATTTCATACTGAAGAGGATACATCACGATTACTTATTTCCTCTTTTGGTGCCCACACATAATAGTGATTGAGTTTACTACAGGAATCAATTACAAAATTTTTTTTAAAAAAAAAGAAAAGAAAAATACAATAATAGACAATCCATACTAAAGTAGAAGTGTTACGATTATAAAACAAAAATGGATCAAGAGACTTAAATTGAAATTTAATAAGAGAATGAAACATTCACCTCATTCAGTTTGGAGGACTTTGGGTTTAGATGAGCGAGTAATCGCAGGGTGAGACTTCTAACACCTCCACACCCATACGCCCAGATGATGAACTCCAAGACAAAAACACCTCTTTTCTGGGCAATCAAAAAACACAATTCACCATTTCAATAAGAGAATTAATTTAATTCACAATTCAACAATTCGATTCTCAAAAAACACAATTCACCACAATGTACAATGTGCTCTCAATATTCTTTCTTAATTCGCAGATTAAATAATAAGTAAATAAAGAGAAGAGAGAACAGAGTTACACAATAGTAAATCGATTGAGGGCCCCATGTTTGAAGCAATAAAATCGATAGAGGGCACCATCTTCTTCAAACAATGGCTTTGGGATGCAATGGACGACTAATAATGAAATAAAAAGGGAGATTGTCTAATTAGTGATGAAAATTTATTTTAGGTTTAAAAAAGTGAATCATCTTGATGCAAATGGATGGCTGAAATCAGATATAGAGATAGGCGATTAGGATTAGAATAGAACTTTCCTAAAATACAAAACTGGCTTTTAGACGGAAAAATTAAAAAAGACAAAAATGGCCCAATTAGTTGTAACATCACTCTAGAGGTGCAATAATGTACTAAGAGAGAATGACTGAAAATAGAACATTTCATACCTTTCCATAGCAAAGAACCTATAGTATTATGCCTCTTCAAGATCTGAGTGATCATCCATTAACAAAGATCATAGTGCGTCATAGATCATCCATAAGCAAATTACAATGACTTCCTAATGACGTAAATGTGACAAAAGTTTAAAAATAAAATAGTTCTAAGAAAGAAGAATAAAGTGATTATCCATATAAATCAATATCACCATTGTTTTCATGCATATAAAGAAGAAAGAAGAATTTGCTGATGTTTAATGCATTTATAAATAAAAACTAATAAAAAAAAGGTTCTTAATATTCATAACAAACCTGGAGTAATCGATTCTAAAGAAGTAAATTGGTGTTTGTAGTTTAGAAAAACATAACACCAAATTCTTCCAACAACCATGCCTTCATGTTCTCTATTTATGTTATTACTTATAGCATAAAAAGGAAGAACATATATATGATCACTTATATATATGCTTCATCAATCATGCCGATTCACACTTTAACATTGCTCGTACAGTTTAAGATCATTAATTTCTCTAATATTTTCTTATTCCTTTTCCTTCTTAATTTACATGCACAACACAATCCATCCTCAATTAGGATCATAGTTCGCAACATAAATTCCACTCCCTCTATCTTCTTTCAGATTTCACATCTCCTTTGTATTTTACAAAGGACATGTGCAATCTTAAAGGGGAAGAGTAAAAGTAAATCAAACCAAGTAAGGTCACATATGCCAATAAATTAATAACCAAACAAATACATAATCACATTAAAAAGAATGGCAAAGAATTTACAGAAGATAAAGAAATTTAACATACTCCTCTGTAGTTTTTGAATTCCACTTCAAAGATGGAAAGTAGACATTGATTTTTCTGTGGTTTTGAAGCGTTTTCAATGTCCTGTGATTTATAAAATCATTAACAACATAGAAATCAACAGCATTGGAACATTAATTAATTTAGGAAATTATATAAAAAAATATCATTAAAAATTTCCTGGTGTCATTGTCATTGTGAGCATCACAGAATATTTGGGCATGTCTATTGAAATGAAGAACTTAATAATTTGCGCAATGAACGCGAGATGTGCCCTGAGAAGCTTTGAAACTAAAGATTGTAATTGTGTCAAAGCATTAATCTTGAGAAGAATGCGACAAATGTTTTCTAAAATTGAAATTAAATTATGCCACTCTAGAGAAGAAAACAAAAAAAAGAAGATGTAATTAATAGATATATTATAGGCATGCATATACAATGGAAGACGATGAAGTAAATTGAGCGCTTCATTCGACAAAATGGTATTAGCAATGATAAAAAGACATACCTGAAAACTGCTTAAACCAAAGATGTATTTCTCATTGATCTCCAGTCTTCATTCACACAATGCGAGATCGAGCAGTAAGGTCATGCATCCCTAACTAATATGTCCCTGGTCAGTTTCCTCATGTGCATGACTTGGTCCTTTCTCCATTCTATAGATCAGTACACGCTGCAAGCGAAAATATCTCGAATCTACATCACAAGGCAGAGGTCTTGAAGGAGCAGAATCATATTAGCTAAAGAGTTATCAATTGATGCTATAGAACTTAAAATGCAGTTCCCTGAGTGGAAGACAATAAGGCTTGTTCTTCTCTGTGAAACAGTGACGCATACTGAAGAATGCTATAATGTAGTCAAATATTCAAATTGGCATTAAGCACAGTGTGGTATACAAAGTTTAGATCCCAATGTGGAATGCAGTCATGTTGATCCGACACCATAAACTCCATTTATAAGTAACTGGGCTATTACATTACAGCAATTGTTAATTCAACAAATCAAGAAAAAAAAACTAAAATGGCATACCAGATATAAAAATTCTAGATGAAGCAACGAAAGCCTATAGTTTCTAAAAGCATATACAGTTCCTATAAATTGAGCTGTTTGGGTTCGTAAAATCTTCCCAATCATCCCTCAAGCAGCAACAAAAAAAACCCATATTAATAATGCCAATCTACTTTAATGAATAAAACTCCCTCCCACACTCAATGTATTTCAATAAGAATTCCCTTTGCTTTTATCATGTTCTAAGAATTCATACAATAAAGTGCCCCGGCTATAGAATTTCCAATCTAAGATATTAATAATGCCTTATCATGTTCTTTTAAGAATTCATACAACTTCGGATCCTACATATTTCGGCTGTTATGTAAGCTGACATGAAGTACTAAAATATTTTCAAACATACATCAACATATTATAATTCGAAATCAGCAACACACAATAAGAGTTACTCAAGATATACATACATGAACTTACATAGAAAATAAAATTCAGAGTTAATAAAACAAAGAATAAAGGAAAAAAAAAAGACCTTCTCTTGATGTATTTTCAATGTTCCAACATGTTCTTCGGCTTCTATCTTGTCCATTATCCCGTTCTTTTTCACGTCTGTTTTGCCTTTCTGCTTCTTGGCTGCTCACCATCAAAAAAG
Source organism: Pogostemon cablin (assembly GCA_023678885.1). NCBI lineage: Eukaryota > Viridiplantae > Streptophyta > Magnoliopsida > Lamiales > Lamiaceae > Pogostemon > Pogostemon cablin. The sequence continues at coordinate 9,808,744 of CM042955.1, read as the reverse complement.
TACATTTTACAAATTAATCCACCATTTCATAATAATTTAAAAAGGACTAAACACACAAATAGCTTTTAAAATAAGAAAAAATAACTCATATATCTAAGTTTTTGGAAGCCATTGAAGAGAAAGATGGTAAGAAACAGAGCAAAAAGCTTCCTTATCTTTCTTCTCTAAATGAGGTCAAAAGACAAGAAAGTAATTAATTCTCAACAGTGAAAGAGATATCATCTTATTTAAACTAAAAGAACAAACCAAAAATATGCTAAACGAACCTCAAGTTATCGAATTGTTGTCTCTTCTTTGGCACATCTTATCAACTCTTATCAAGTGATAACTCATATCCAATGCTCATTAAAAATTCAAAAAGGGACTATTATGGAGCCACTATAAGATGTAAGCTGTCGAAACTTTTAGGAACAATGTCATCTTCTATCTCCCAAATATAAGTGATGATGGCGTTTCTTTATTCTCTTAAACCATGCTAAAATGTTAAATGATGACAATTGATTGGAAATTAAGTAAATAACAAACCACAAATTTCTGATGCTTTAGAAATTACAACGTCTAACACAAAAATTATAAATATTAAGGCAGGAACACCGAGACAATAGATGAGTGTGTGCGTTTGTATCAACCTGTAACATAATATGATGAGCTCAAGTGCTTTATCTTATTACTGCATACTTAAAAGTAAACAAAAAAAATTACACTATAAGCATCTCACTGTGCACAGATACCTCAATTGCCTCCATTCATGCAGCTGAATTTCTTCCAGATTGCTACCCCTTTCTATACTTCCTATTGCTTCACTACTCTCCACCTTTGTTGCCCTCATGTTATTTTTGCAGCAAACAATGCCTCTTCCCATGTGCATCCTCTTCTCTCTTTTTTTTTCGTTCCCTAAAGTCTCAAATGATTGCATACTGAACTTGAAAAAAAAGTTGATGTTTAGCAAAGTATTCTCAGTAGCTTACATTCATTAAATTGAAAATTCATTCAATGATTTTTTTGACCTAATAACTCACCGAAAGAATATCGCCAAGCTTCGTTGTGTCCTCATCTCTAGGCAATTGAGCATTATGAGTGGCTAAATAAGGGCTGAAACATGATCTTTAGACATTGACGACGATTCAGGGATGCTACTTGGATGATTCTTAAATAAAGAATAATGTCTGCTTCGATGAAGATGCCTGTTTCGATGAAAAAATAAACATATGTATTGGGATGATTATCAATACATATAAAATCTTCACTTGGACTGAAGATGCCTGCTTCGATGAAAAAATAAAGAAGGGGATTAAGAGGAAGAACGGGAGAGAAATGAGGCGAAGGTTGCCATTAACAACCAATCACCGCCTCGCGATTACTATCATGAATACAGGGAGAAGAGAAACTTGCAAATGAAACAGCAATTTGAAACAAAATTCTATAGAGGAAGTTGAATTAGGAGAGAGGGTTGATTCTAGAGTTCATAGTATTGTATGATTTTCATCATAAAGAAGAAAAAGAGAGAAAGTTTTGATCGATTGTTTCCTCCTTCGGCGCCAATCCACCAATTTCTTCAATCTATTAAACTATTTCATCGATTGTTTCCTCCTTCGGCGCCAATCCACAATCTCAAAGAATTAACAGATGAAAAATCTTTATCTTGCTGGATAGAACGGCCTCTTCTTCGTCGCCAGATCTCGGAGTGTTGCAACGGAGAAGACCGCGATGCACAATCATGTGCACAGAAAAAAATAAATAAATTAAGACAAAAATAAAGGGCAGAGGTAGGGTAAAAATACCCACATAAGGGCAGAAATAAGTACTTAAGAAAACGGTTGAGAAGTGGGAAAACCCATTATGGGCTATTATATATATATATATATATATATATATATATATATATATATATATATATATATATATATATATATATATATATATATATATATATATATATATATATAGATTGATTGATAGAGATAAGCAGACGTATGACCACTGTTAAATGTTCTTAATTTTAGAAACTTGATTTTAAAAATTTCTTAATTTCCATTAATTAATTTTATAAAATTAAAATAATTGGCTTATTAAATGCAATTAATTTGCGTCCACTTAAGGTGATATCATTTTAAAATTTTATTTTATTAGCAAGTAATTTCATAAAATGTGGACATATTTTGACACATGATTTGTGTCCTCTGAGTGTACTTCTAATTTCATTCCCAATGCTAAAGAGTAAGCCACCATTAGGGGTATTCATGGCATAACATGCATTTTGTGGGCAAATTAAATATATTATAAATGATAGGGCAATTTAGATATAGCACATCCCATATAAGACAAGTCGTGGGATTTCCCTAAAAATTATTAGAACGGCCACTTTTTTAACAACTAAATATCGTTTGGAATTTAAAGATACGAATATTCTCAAAATCAAAGTAGAAGCAAGAGTAAAATGAAATGTAGTAGTATGACAGTGTGAGGTGGAAATTACAAGAGTGCCCAAAAAATCTGTGAAGAGACGTTTTCTCTTAGTCTTGTTTTTGTCCGTCTTCTCACATAACTTAGGAGACTTTTATAGTTGGGGATAGAAAAATTTTTTGCCCCATAAGTTTAGTCATGTACAATTTTTTTCCCAAAAAAGATAACATTTGGGAATTTGTCCTATTATCTTCATAATTGTGCCAATGTTGCCCCATTTTCGCCGGAATTTGATATTTTCGCCGAAATCGATCACTTGCATGTCACGTGATCATCGGATTTGGCATTTTCCGGCGGGAATTTTTTTTTGCCCTGTAAGTTTGGCCATGTACAATTTTTTCCCCAAAAAAGATAAGATTTGGACATTTGTCCCAATATCTTTATAATTGCGCTAATGTTGCCCCATTTTTCTCGAAATTTGATATTTTCACTAGAATCGATCACATTCATGTCACGTGATTATCGGATTTGGCATTTCCCGACGAATTTCCTAACCTAGCGACATAGTGGCATCCACATTAACAATAATAATATTTTATTAGTATTTTAATTTTAAAAAATACCCTCAATATCGATGAACTCAGTTCTCACGTGCCCTCCATGTGCTTTCACCATCTATGCAAACTCACTCTTCTTGTCAATCAAGAATCCCCTGTATACCCTTTTGCCACCATGGGCGGCAACTGTCGGATCTTCTCATCCAAGGGCTGATGAGAGTGAAAATAAGTGTGTTTTATTGTCCAATTTAACACCTTCTTGATTGGAATTATTGTCATATATTAGCACAATGGTCTTATATTCATTATATGTGAGAATAAGGTACACTTGAGGTGTTTTGTTGTGTTTTAAGTGGAAAAATGATCAAAAGTACAAGGTTAGAGAAAATGTGCAATTTGTGCAAGGATGCTGAAAAATCACGTCCAACTTTTGTAATTTTTCTGTATTGTTGTGGAGATAAAAACTGTTGATGTAATACATGATTGGAAAGCCACTGAAGAGAGGGTCGTTTTGGTATGAAGAACACCCCAATCGGATTCCAAACGAGAGAGATATGATCAAAGTGGTGATGTCGCGCAAGTTGTTCCTGTTCAAAACGACTGTCCACTTTGCATGACTTGTTACATATTCAAATTTTGGAGTTTCTATAAGTTCTTTATATGGATAGAAAGGCAAGGAAGAGAGGATCGAGTGAGCGTAAGAATCACTCAAATCGGAGCTCGGATGTGAAAGTTATACACGAAACGGTGAAACTGTGCAAATCAATTCAACCAGGAGAGGTCAATTCGACCTAATGTGCTAGTCGAATTGAGGTCGAATCGGACGGCAAAAGAGTCAATTCGACAACGGCATCTCAATTCGACCTGTTGTGCTGGTCGAGTTGAGCACCTGAAGCTTCTAGTAGGTCAATTCGACCTCCAATTTGACCTGGAGGGGAGAATTCGACCTGGCTCCTTGGTCGAATTGACGTGCGAAAACTTACCATATCCATATTTTTACACCTTAAATGTGCGTGTTCACCCAAAAAGCCCATTCCAAGGCCTATATGGAGAGCTTACAAGTATAAAAGTGGGTGTAGATCACACAATTAAATAATACAAGAGAGGAGAAGAGAGGCCACAACATACTACACCCCACAAGGGGAGATCACCCCCCAATCATCATCCCTTCCTCCATCAATCCATCACTTTGAAGATTCGTTTGTGGAATCAAGGGGAGAACTAAGAGAAGAATTCAAGAGCGAGAAGGATGCGATGACGCCACATCTAGGGTTTATTCATTTTCTAATGTATCTTGTATTTTTTGGACATCCGGGTAAGATCTATCCAACACCCATGATTGTTCTTCGCAATATCATGGGCTAGAGCCTTTTTGGTAGAACTATGGTTGTGAAAGTTTTATCTAGTTAATTGAATTTTCATGTGTAAACTCCGTACAACACTACTTGTGAATTTATTCTATATAAGATTGTGCCTTTTTAATTCATACTCACGGTCGTTTTGTGCATCTTTAACTGTTATGTAGAGTCTGAATACATCTCTTAATTATTGATTGAGTGCGTTTACCGCTGAGCAGGATTATATGTTATAATTCTACGTGAAGGGATTCCGAATTCTTATTAAAACTGTTTTATGTAGATACTTGTTAATTGAATTGAATTCGGGTTAATAAGTAGGATAAATAGGTTAATTTTATAGTACCTATAAAGGGAGATCATATCGGGTTAGAGTACCAATTGCCCAGGAAAATAATTGATACTGATAGTACCTAGAAAGGGGGTGAAATTATATCTCTTGCTCCGAGGTTATTCATACGTGTTACATGCATGTCTACTTGTGTCTATAGAGTAGATATGTATGGTTTAGTGATGCGTCCATATTCCACAAGGCAGAGTCGGACACCAACACATGGAATGGAAGTTAAGTAGTAAAACTGGATTACCCTATAGCTACCTGTTCTCCTACTTGATCACTTTCGTATCCTTCGAGTGATATTTTAGTTTATTTGTTATTTAATTTTCAGCATATTAGTTGTTAGATAATAACCATTCAAACGTAATTGCCTTATCTTAATTAATTTAGATAATAATTAAATTGATAATATGTCGTCCCTTGGGTTCGATATTCACTTGATCACATTTCAAAACTACAATTGATATCCTTCATACTTGGGAATTAATTGTGTGTTGAGAAAACGCTCATCAAGAGCCTACCACCAACGAACGGATCACAGTATACATGGCCTCGATCTGTACCCTCCGAAAGTGCGAGCAACCACATGATATCGGAGCCATGCAGAGGAGGATGGGGTCTTTGATATTTTTTTAGCTCCGATTCAATCCTTCGCACCCCACTGAAGAATAGATGGTTCATTATCAGTCTCGCGAATCTAATTGTGATCTGGAGATCAATATCAAGTTCACGCATCCCCACGTGGTAGATAATATTGCCGGTGACGCTGCTTTCTATTAGAAAAATCCTAGAGAATTCAATGAATTCTTTGATCGAAGATTTGGCATCATGACCGGCGAGTGCTTAGGTTTTAACCCACTGCACTTCGTCCATGATGTCGTCGTACGCCTCCAGAAGACGACTCTCCAATGCTAGGTATTACTCGACGAAAGCGATGAGGGAAGAAATGTTAGCAATCATACGGTTGCCACTACAACATAAATGGCTTTACGTAACACGTAAAAAATATTATCTAATAGCTTAAATGTATTATTATAGACGATAGATAACACTTTTAGAGGTGTCGATGTTGTCCTTGTTATCTATTGTCTTATGTAACACGTTTTCTTAATATAGTAACACTTAAAAAATTGTTACATTTACTTTAGTAACACTTTATAAATGTTACAACAAAAAGTTTATATAACACTTTATAAAAAAAATTAAATTATAATTGTATGGATTTGATCCCTTGACTTATGTGGTACAATACATCACCTTTACCAACTTATCTAGGAAAATCCTAGAGAATTCAACGAATTCTTCGATCGAAGGGTTGGCGTCACGATTGGCGAGTGCTTAGGTTTTAGTGCACTGTACTTCGTCCATGAGGTCGTCGTACGCCTCCAGAAGACGACTCTCCAATGCTAGATATTACTCGACGGAAGCGATAAGGGAAGGAACATAAGCAACCATACGGACTCGTGAAAGAATATGGAGTGGTGTCACTCAAGAATAGAAATCCTCCGCCGTGAAAGTAGATGATGATGGGGAGCTTGGTGACGTGAGTAGGGTGGTGCGAGCGGAAGATCCAATGGTTGCCGCCCATGGTGGTGAGAGGGTACACGAGAGATCCTCTAATTAACAAAAAGAGTGAGTTTGCGACGATGGTGGAAGTACGTGGAGGGCACGTGAGAATTGAGTGCATTGATGGAGGATATTTTTTTAATTAAATTCTCAATAAAATATTATCATTGTTATTATTGATGTGGATGACACTGTGTCGCCATGTCAGTAAATTCGCCGGGAAATGCCAAATTCGATAATCACGTGGCACGCATGTGATCGATTCTAGTGAAAATAACAAATTTCGGGAAAAATAGAGCAACATTGGCGCAACTATAAGGATATTGAGACAAATGCCCAAATCTTATATTTTTTGGGGCAAAAAGTGTACATGACCAAACTTAAGAGGTAAAAAAAATTTCCCACGGGAAAATGCCAAATCCGATGTCACGTGACATGCACGTGATCGATTCCGGCGAAAATGTCAAATTCCGGTGAAAACGGGCAATATTGGCGCAATTATGAAGATAATGGGACGAATGCCCAAATATTATTTTTTTAGGAAAAAAATTGTACATGACCATGGGGGAAAAAAAAAATTTGTCCCTTTATAGTTGCATTCCTTTAGGTGGGCCCTGTCCAATAAATATCGTTTGGAATTTAAAGTGGAATATTCTCAAAACCAAAGTAGAAGCAAGAGTAAAATGAAATGTGGTAGTATGATAGTGTGAGGTGGAAATTACAAAAGTGCCCAAAAAATCTGTGAAGAGACGTTTTCTCTTAGTCTTGTTTTTGTCCGTCTTCTCACATAACTTAGGAGACTTTTATAGTTGCATTCCTTTAGGTGGGCTCTGTCCAATAAATATGAAGAAAAAATATTTAATACTCCCTCAGTCTCATTAAACTTGTGACGTTTTTTTTAGCACGGAGTTTAAGGAGTATAATATTTTAATATAAAGTGAAGTGAGAGAAATAATATTTAATGTGTAATTAGTAAGTGTATTAGTGGTGTGTGGAGTGTGTGTGGGTTAGAGTTGTTAATAAGCCCATAAACTGTGGGCCCGAACCGATTAACCCGAAAAAAATTAGGGTTAGGGCCAAGAAATTTGGGCCCGTTTAACATTCGAGCTTTTTGGCCCGAACCGATTAACCCGTGGGCTAACCGGGCCGGCCCGTAGGGTTGGAAATTATTATTATTGTTATGTTTAATTAATTTTAATACCCATAATCTATACATCGACCACCCAATCTCACCCTACTCCAAACCCATCGTTGGACAAACTCTCACAATCTTTTAATTTTCATCTATTTCTCATCTTTTTTTCACTTTAACCCAAAATTTTCTCTAATAAATAAAATAATACTTAAATAAATATATTAAGATTAATTTAATTATCACAAATTCTTTTAATTTATATCTTTTAACAATATTTTGGGTGTATTAATCTTAATTCTCTCAAATTTTAAATAATGTATTAGTTAATTCTGAATTTATTATATTATTTATAATAAATTATAATTTATAATTTTTTAAATATTTTTTATCGTACAACCCGCAAGCCCGGCCCGTTTAACCCGTAGCCCGTTAGGGTTAGGTTCACCTTTTCATAGCCCGTTTAAACAGACCCGATTTAGCCCAAAGCCCGATTAACCCGAAAACCATTAGGTCCGGCCCTAATGGGTTAGGGCTGACCCGTTTAACATCTCTAGTGTGGGTCAATGTGAAGATGTTAATATTTTTTTGGATGGGTCTCATATGCTTAAAAAAGGAATGTAATAACTTGTATGGGATAACCAAAGGAAAATGTCACAGTACTGTATTTTTAATACTTTGAGCTACTCAATCACTCACCTCGTTTCTCCGGTGGTTGACTGGTGGTTACTCCCTCAATCACATCATGTCCGATCAATCGCCGGAAACCACCACCCCGCTCCTGCGCCACCATCTCGAGGGGTGGCGCAACCGCGTCACTAACTCCTTACGACTTAAGACCTCCCTCCTCTCCGAGCTCAGCGGCGCCGTTGGCGACCTCGGCACCTACATCCCCATAGTTCTGGCGCTCACTCTAGTTTCCAATCTCGATCTCTCCACTACCCTCATCTTCACCGCCCTCTACAACATCACCACCGGGATACTCTTCGGAACGCCCATGCCTGTTCAGCCCATGAAATCCATCGCCGCCGTTGCTGTGTCGGAGATACCGCATTTGACGGTATCCCAGATCGCCGCCGCCGGAATATGCACGGCCAGCGTCTTGCTATTCCTCGGCGTCACCGGCCTCATGTCCATTCTCTACCGAATCCTTCCCCTCCCCGTCGTGCGTGGCGTCCAACTCTCACAGGTAAATCACATTCGCCCATATGCACAGCTGTATAATGAAGACTAACCTAACTATATCACGCTATTAAAGAAATCGAGCTTTAAGTGAAGTCCACAAGTTGCTCGAGAAAATGTCCAGCTGAATCCTGTTTTAAAAAACTTGTTCACAGGGACTCCAGTTTGCCTTTTCTGCAATCAAATACATTCGCTACAATCAAGATTTCACCAAAACAACTGCTACAAAAACCGACGATCCACGCTCTTGGATAGGCCTAGACGGTCTTGTTCTTGCACTCGTTTGCCTCCTTTTCCTGATTCTCACAACAGGGGATGGCAGCGGCAACGATACAACTGCAGCTATTGCATCAACTAATCGAAGAATTCAAAAAAGGCTCAGAGTTTTGTCAGGAGTACCATCAGCTCTCATTGTGTTCATACTAGGGTTGATTCTATGTTTTGTTCGAGATCCTTCAATCTTCAACGACATAAAGTTGGGCCCTTCTAGATTCCACGTGTTGAAGATCTCATGGGACGATTTCAAAGTAGGTTTCCTAAGAGGAGCAGTGCCTCAGATCCCTCTATCAGTGTTGAACTCTGTCATTGCTGTCTGTAAGCTCTCCGGTGATCTGTTCCCCGGTACAGAGCTTTCAGCCACCTCAGTTTCGGTTAGTGTAGGTTTGATGAACTTAGTTGGGTGCTGGTTTGGGGCAATGCCGGTGTGCCATGGGGCGGGCGGTCTAGCAGGGCAGTACAGGTTTGGAGGGAGGAGTGGGTTATCCGTTGTGTTTCTTGGATTGGGAAAGCTAGCCCTTGCATTGTTGTTTGGGAATTCTTTCGTTCGGATTCTTAGAACGTTCCCTGTTGGGATTCTTGGAGTGTTGCTGCTTTTTGCTGGCATAGAACTGGCCATGGCGTCGAGGGATATGAACTCTAAAGAAGAGTCTTTTGTGATGTTGGTGTGTGCTGCTGTGTCGTTGACAGGCTCGAGTGCTGCATTGGGGTTTGTATGTGGGATCGTGTTGTACCTGATTCTGAAGCTACGGGAGATGGATTGCTTGGGTTTGCCCTGGTTTAGATCCAATCCTGGATCGGCCGTCGAAGAGGAACACCTGATAAATCCTTAGGAGATGGTGGAATATGATCATTATCTGCCATGTTGCATGCAACTTTCATGGCCTGATTACTCAAATTCTAGAGCTTCATTTATGCCTTAATCTTAAGAATCCATAGGAGATGGAGCCTTAAGATGATGATCGTTATCTTCCACGTTGCATGCTAATATTGCTTAAATTCTACACAGGGTGTCCCTTTATAGTTTAACAGTCTTTAGGATTTTATTGTTTTTTCCAGTATTGTTTAAATTAATTTCAAATTGATGCAGGTTGTATGTAAACAAGACTTAGTGGTCTAAGTAAAACTCCCTTATTAATTTCATCTCATGCAATGATGGGAATACACAAGTTGATGTATGAATTATGATTTTACATTACTGCATTTAATCAGCCAGAAAAAAGGCCCACCAAAATGAACCAATCTTGTTAATAATTTCGGCAAAAGCTCCTGTGCGCCCGGGGACACGGAAAGATGCTCCGTGTCCCCATGTGAACACAACCCTCCCCTCCAATCCTATTTAAACATGTGTATTGCTAGGGGTTTAAATAGTAAATGGGCATGAAAATTGTAAAGGCGCACGGAATGTGCTCCGTGCGCCCGGGTACACAGGAGCCTCACTCAATAATTTCAGGCTCAAAGTACAATATAGTAATTTTCCACATTTCTTTTATACCAACTGCAGGTATGAATGGTTCATTCTATGTCACAATTATTAGCTGAATTGCATAATGAATGGCTTATGGCCACAACTATCATGGCACCAGTCCTTCACTTACCAGTTGTTCCAGCCCTCTCTTGAGCCTCTCCGCAGCTTTACGACATTGGTCTTCGACTAATCCCCCGAACGATATCCTCACATAGCCGGGGCACCCACAGGAACTCCCTGGAATCAACACAACCCCATGTTTCCTAGCCAGCCAGTAAACAACCTCAACGTCCTTGTTGTGTTCGTCCGGAAGCTTCACCCACAAGTATATCGCGCCTTCTCCACCTCTAACAGCATCTTCACCCAACGGGGACAGCGCATCTAGAAGAACTTCCCTGTTTTTAACAAGGTTTTTGACCTGATTGGTCACCCACTCCGGACCCATCTCCAATGAGTAAAGAGCAAGCCATTGGCTTATTATAGAAGCACAGATGGGTATGTTATCTTGGACTTTAAGAAGTTGGGCTAAAAAACCGTCGACTCCTGAAGGGTACGCGATCTGCACAAGTAAGGACGACCGGATCATGAATTAGCTATGAGGAAAACGAATCCAGTTTAAGCCACTGCATTAGTGATTATGTATGCATGGTTCTATCACCAGTTTTGACAATATTCTAGCTATTTTGATTGATTGATGTTTGAAAGATGAAATGCCAAAAAACCTCTGCTGGAGAATGTAGAGATAAACTTACATATCCAACTCTCCATCCCATCATCCCATAAGCTTTGGAAAAGGAAAATATATTGACTATGTGATTGTCCTCTATGCAAGTATGCTTTTGACCATCGTACATGAAGTATCTGCATTGAAATTTCTTAGATCAATGTACTCTCGATGCATTGTATCATACTAGTACAAGCATTAACATTGTGCCCAAGCGCTCGTTGATCACAAAATTATCTCATAAGAAACCTCAAGTAATTCAATTCTAACTATAGACAATGTGACAATGTGTGATGATACATACGTCTGTATCCATCCAGATAAATGAACTCTATAATATTTGTAGAAAAATTACTTACTCATATGTGTTGTCTACGACAAGCCAACATCCAGCTTCTTTGCAAAGATTTGATATCCTCTGCTTGAACACAGTTGACACATACAGTACATGAGTAAAATTTGAGACTTACGAAGGCGAAATAATGTTAATAGTTAACATCTAAGTGACACATAAGTAAAGCTTCAAAACTCTGCCTTCTCTCCAGTTCATACGGAAATACAAGAAAGACGGAGAGGGGTCGAGAGAAACCTTAAGAAGAGGTTCAGGTATGTAGGTTCCAGATGGATTGCCGGGATTTACAACAGTTACGAGCTTTGGAGTCCGTTGTGCTTCCTTCAAGGTCTTCTCTAACCAGTCTGAGAAACCAGTGCAATTCAGTACTTATGGATGAAATATTTAGCATCACAAACCCACTGGCTACTGCAAAATCAAAAGGTGCATATTTGGAACGAAAACCTTATACTTTCAATATTAATTTAGTAGGCTTTCAACAAGCTTCATCAAGAAGATGTACCTCTAAAATTGATTATAGGAAAGAACATTGTTCAGAGAGTAAGTAATACGGAGTAGATGCAAACCTGCGTCTGGATGAAGTGTCTCTTGATCACTAGGACCAACCAGAATGTCAGTCACCCCGGTCATCTGGAACGACATGTACGAATTGAAGTAGTATGGGGCAAACATGACAACAGAGTCTCCCGCATCACATAATGTAAGAACAAGATTCACAAAAGCCTGCAACAATAGGGAGTGAATGAGTTTCACTAAAATTAATAGAAATGAAGTTCATCTTCGCCCACATAAAATTTTTCGAGCATTAATATCTCATTCACGTACTTGTACATATTGCAGACACTAGAAGAAACTCCAATGGAAAAAAATGGTATGAAAAGTATACCCTTCAATTTGAGTTAAACACAAGATGGGGAAACAAAACCAATTAAGGACTATTATTATTTAAACAGTAATGCATTGTCCAAAGGACGAGATTAACACATAAGTGGGATAACTTTTCAAGAAAACCATATTGTGTAGCTTAGAAATGAGAAGTAAAAAGGGTATCACTAGCAAGAATATCGACAAATCAACCTTGAAGAAGGTGAGAAGCTAAGAAGCCTGTAAATGTCACATTTTCTGAACTATCACACTGGCGGAAAAATGAATCGGATAAAAAATAATCACCTGATTTGCGCCAGCAGTCACCATCACAGCCGACTTAAGTAAGTTATTCTCATGACGTAACTGAAAAACAATGTAAGCACGAATGTGAAAATTTGTGTTACATCTAATTAATCAAGTTGATTTGTGCTGAACCAAATACATCATTTCACTCGTGATAATAATGATGAAACAGGGCAATCACAATAACTCCAATTGGTAGATATTCATTAGCAGACATGAATCTGGCAGATAATGACAGCACAAAACGCGGGAAGCTAATTTTTTAACGAATATGACCTTTTTCAGTAAGGCCTCCCTCAGCTCAGGAAGGCCTTCATCAGCACCATAGCGGCTAACCGAAGGGTCCCATACAATCTTTTGCACTTTCTCTAAGGCTTCCTTGGGTGGTTGCCAATACACAACACCCTGCAAAGCACAACCATATAAGGACCAAGTACCATTTCAATGTATCTTTCTCTCATATGGCAGTGGAAACAAGATGCATAATATAGCAAAATCATGAAGAGTAGAAAACTATCTAACAACTAGTCACTTTATAATGCCAAACCAAGTGTTTAAATAATCAATAATGATATTGAGAAATGGGAGAATTTAAGATCAAAAGGCTAAAGGTACATGGTCCACTGTTTCCTTAGGTCATCACCCTACTATATTAGCCAAGTGAAATTCAGATATAATCTGTAGTGACCAATCAAAATGCAGATGGTGGAAAAAATTATAATATATCCATTGTTTTAACTTATCCAGTTTCAAGATTGTATACAGATACGATCAAGAACTTTTACAACCCACAAATTAATCTGGATCAACACCATTGACACTAAGCAATCATATAGAAATGAAAAGTTCAAGAAAATGTACTCCCCCAAAAAAAACAAGAAAGCTTAACTGCCTTCACACTTCTCAATCTGTCAACCTCGATAATCAGAAACATGTTCAACAAATTTACGAAAATTAAAACATTGGGAAAAGTAAACAAACCTGAGCCAGTGAAATACCATCTTTTAATCCTCGAACCAGCTCTTGTATCTGATGATTGGAAACATAAATTTCACGCTAAGTAAAGAAATCAGCTTTCCGCAATATCAAAGCAACTCATTGTCCAAAATTCAAGAAAATAATTGGAAGCATACAGTAGCATAAATTAAGATTAAAAAAAAAAATGAATTCAGAAAATGAACAAAAGGGATCCTATCTTTTTACACAGATAATTCAGCACCTGAACCATAACAGGAGTCTCAGTAAGCTTGGCCCTTGTTGCAAGCATCCCATGAGAACCCATCTCTTCTAACCTCTCTCTCCTCTCTCTCAGAACACAAATTGCAAATTTATATACACATAAAAAAATAAATAAATATTTTATGGAACAAATTTTTGTTAAAGATTATAATTTTGGCCTTTTCTCACCCACCCTTTTGTAGATTATTTCTTTACTATTTTTCCCAAAGATGGGCAAAGTTCACATTCTTTATAAATTCTTGCGTAAAATATGCTATTTCTATATACATTAAGGGTCAAAAAGATTAGAAAAAGAGGAGATAAATGATAAATGCATAAAGAACTCAATTTAAATTACTATCTTTTTTTATCCCACCAATTTGTCGTTATCACTTAATTCGATTTTAACTTACTAACTTGTAAGAGACGACTGCTATTGGTAGTAAAGTCAAGAATTAATTATCTTCATGTTCCTTTTATTCTAATTTTCTTTATCAAATACAACGTTAAATTATTATTATTGTTTATATTAAGTTAGGTAATGCATAGGGTTTAGAAACATTCGTAAATTACTATATGTTGGTTAGTGTAATATTAATTTTTTTGAATAATATAAAATACTTCGCACCATTTTTTTTCTTCTCATAATAAGTAAATACTCTACAAAAAAAATTCTTAAATGAAAAATTGTCGATTTGATTGTAATAGTATTATTATTGAACAACCATTTTTTTTCTTCTCATAATAAGTAAATACTCTACAAAAAAAATTCTTAAATGAAAAATTGTCGATTTGATTGTAATAGTATTATTATTGAACAAAGATGAATTCTCGAATTCAAGAAAATCTAAATTGAAGATATATAGACTTCATCTATAAACATTCTAATATGGACTGTAAAAATGATAAATATTTTTATTAGTTTTGAAATAATATTAATCATTTATTTATGGTAAAATTGAGTGGCAACACGCAAGAATTCTTATCCAAAATATTGTATTCATATAATTGTAAACACACACATTACAAAAGATTCTGTCGAGAAAGTCAAGAAAAGCCAGAGCGCTTTTAGAAAGACAATTCACTTTTTTTTTCTTTTTTGTCTTTATTTATTTATTTATTATTATTATTTCCGTAAGTGTATTTTTATTATTTTATTATATCATTATTATGTATTCTGTTGGAGGGAGTAATAAATATTCCCGAGGTTTTTATTAAATTTACTTTTATTTATTTTGGATATTATTAGTGTGCATGTGTATTTAATATAATAAATTATTTGTCTTTAATGTCGTCCAACTAAATATAACTTGTTTAAAATGATAAAATGAATGTCACACTAATATAAATAAATAAGAAATATAAAAAAATAATGACTCTAAACTAAAATAAAATTTTTAAAAAAAAAATAATAATAAAAAAAAGAAGAAAGAGAAAATGCAAGTATTAAGAATACGAGTTTGATTTTTGTCTTTCCCACAGTTTTATTCACATTCACATAATCACATGTCACATAAAATCCCGGGAGCTAAAGGGCAATGTCGAACTGGACTGAGCAGTATGGGCCGTTACTTAATGAGCCCATTTTCGGGCCCATCCATACAATTTGTCGCTCACTCCGTGTATTTAAAGAAATTGTAATGTATTTTAGTTAGTACAATAAAATATTTCTTCCCTCCTACGCATTTATTCACTTTTTTTTTTTTGAGATGCTTCAAATATTTATATACATTCCAGTAAAAATATACTATACATCTTAACTACATTTTTCACTTTATTAATCAATCTCAATAACTTTGTTTATTTTTTTTTTTAAATTACTAACTTGCCTCTAACATTATGTATTATAAAAACAATACTATTTTTTTAATCTCTTTAACCATACAAATGAGCATAACTATGTTAACGAAGGAAGTATTATTATTGAATAGCTATGTATATATCGCCATATTTCTTCAAACTTAATAATTTCAACTTATACTGTTAAATACTAAATATAATTAAAATAAAAATGCTTATAACTTGGGGTGGTGGCGTCTCATAGCTTTTGAGTTATCCTGAGGTCGAGAGTTCGAGCCTCTCTCACCCCAATATTTATTTATTTTTTGGCTTGTTTTAATTTGTTATAATTACACCATTTGTTAATCCATTCATTTAAGAAATTTTGTTAATCCATTCATTTAAGAAACTTTGAAATTACACCATTTGTTAATCCATTCATTTAAGAAACTTAATTTGAAATTACACCATTTGTTAATCCATAAGAAACTTTGTCAATCCATTCATTTAAGAAACTCTGTTAGTAATACCATTTCCATACACCTTAAGCAGAAACTCACAGAAGTTTAATTCTTTTCTGTTGTTTCGTTATAATCATACCATTTCCATTCATTTCAATTCTTTTCTGTTTGTTTCGTTATAATCATACCATTTCCATTCATTTCAGAAACTCACAGCAGCATTTCTGTTTGTTTCGTTATAATCATACCATTTCCATTCATTTCAGAAACTCACAGCAGCATTTACATGGGGGTGGATAAACATTCATGTAAAATTTCTTAATAATGATTGAAGATAACATAAAAAAAAAAAAAACATGGTGAGAAAGCCATCCCTTGAATCTTCCACTAAAAACCGTAGAGATTAGGATACAAACTATCTACTATCCCAACTGAATTAAACAACCAAACAATAAGCACATCACAAATACCATATTCATACACAATTCTCCCCAATGATCACACAACTACCAAACTAAACCACCTCCATCCATGGAAACCTTCCTACCAATAGATTTGTGGAAACCTATGCCTACGATCTCCATCAATGTCACATAAATGAGCCTTAACTCACCGCCTTCATCTCCTCCAGCTCGTCCAGCCACATATCACCAAACTCGCAATCCTTCCATTGCTCAAACCACGGCCCTCCAAGCGTGTAATGTATTGCCTTCGGAAAAGTGCGCCCCTCATCACCCTCCACATACTTATTATGTCCCACAAGAAAATTCCACACAAATGGAACCTCCCCAATCACATCATCATCCAACCATTGAAACCTATGCAGATAAGCCCCTGTTTCATCATTCACCAATTCGGGCTTCAAAGCCCGATTCTTGGCATGACCACAGTTGTATAGAACCATGGAAGACCAGTTCTTTCTTGGATACACAGTCTGCACAGCCCCATCCATTTTTGTGGTTTCTTTAGGTGCATAATCGTGTTGAACACACATTATGGCGTATTTGTCATCAATCAAATCAAACAATTCCTTGATATCAGCTAAGTATAAGAAATCACAATCCACAAACATGGCCCAACCCTCATAGTTAGCTAAAAAAGGAGTCAAGAAACGTGAGAAGGAGAACTCAGTGCTCTCTAATTTCCCTCTTTCACGCCAATAAATGCCCTTTTCACGCAATTCAGATTGCTTAATCGGATGGATTTCAAGTGGGATTGAGGATCTCTTCAATAAAGAATAGCGACATACCTCATAAGCAAGATCCTCCCTCGGATCATAGCCTATGAAAATCTTGAATGGCTTAACATTTCCATTGCTCGAAACTGGATCCGGGTTTTGCCCGTTTGAATGATGCGATTCCGACATGATTTTCAGCAAACTCCAAGCTGCAGAAAAATATCAAGAAACCCTCAAATTTAAATCAAGAAAAATGGGCAAGATCATACAAACAATTAGTCGAAATGTACCTAATTAACAGATTTGAGATGCAGAGGGGAAAAGAGAAACAGGGCCTCCTTGTTCTCGGTGTGGAAGAAAAGGAGTCAAGATGGATTCTTTCTTGCGATGTCAAGAAATGTGTCAAGATTTCTTTTTTCTTTTTCCACCGAATTTTCTTGCTTGATTTGGGTAGCTAATTTTGAGTGTAAAATGCTAAATTTAGTCAATTGGAGAGAGAAAACAATCATACATGAGAGAGATTCTCACCACAAGGCCGTTAGGGTGGAATGGATTTAGATTTTAGCATATTCTAGGAGCAGCTGAGGGTAATTTGGGCGTTTTCATTAATTTTTTGACCTAAAATTGTATGGATCACGCGTTTATGAAGATATTGAATTAAATTTTGGAAATCGTAATGTCACATCTTAAATGGTTCTAATTAACTGAGTTTATTTGGAAATTAATTGGATTAGAGATTTTAACTAGTATTTGTAACTTCAGTTATATATGTTGGACCTCAAAAGATATTAATGTACTATATATATTTTCATGATTAATTTTTTTATAATAAAATTGGATTTGATTTCGTTTTGAAAACCATAATGTTCTACCTGAGACATATGAACAATTTAATTATAATAATGGTCTTAAGAAATAGATCCATGATTTAAATTTTAAATTAAATTTGAAATCTATTGTTTAGATTGATTAATTATGTATTTTAATAGCGTTCACTATATAAAAAATATTAATTCTGTTATTATTGTTTCCTAACTAAATATTTTTAATAACATATCTTTAACTAGGAAAGTAAATATTCATCAGTTATTATTGATCATTCTTTTCATTTTTCCTATAGTGAACAAAAATAAAAAAGTGTGGATGAATATATATAATAATTAAATCAAATAAGAATTATAAAGTGTATGGTTGAGTCAAATTATTTAATTAGGTATTATGATTAAAAAAAATTAGGTGTTCTATTAATAATAATCAATAAAATGCCATAATTTGCCATTTGTGTGGTTATTGTTGTGTTACGTTTAAGATTTGCAAAACCTCATGAGATGTTTCTTTGGGTATATTAAGTGGACAATTTTGCGGTTTTTTTTTTTATATTTTGCAGATGAAATTAATTGGATGCTGAAACTGATCTGTATGCTTTTCCAAAATTTGCAATAAAATTAATATAATATCAGTAGTTAAGTCCGAATTAATAGAATACAAAATTACAAATGTAAATAGCTGTATTTAACACAGCAATATATATATAAGCCTTTATGTACAAGTAATTCTCATATAAGTATTGATTAATGCCCTCCAAAAAAGAATTTTAAAAAAAAATCACTTCTTTACGAACTCATGCATTGGCCACTCGAAGATGTTTTAGGAGCTGCGAGGAGAAAAAAGAGAATTACAAAATATACAAACAATTAATTAACAAAATAAAAATATATAATGAAAAAATGGGAAACATTTATAAAAAAGTGGAAAATGTATTTCATTTATTAAATGAACACATATAAATGTATGGTAATTATAATACTCAATTTTTTATGCAGTCTCTTATAATAAAATAAAAAAAATTATTAAAAACAAATGATAAAAATTACAATCAGATCACTCTTATACCTAATTCAATTGCTTCAGAGCCCTTCATCAGCCTCAACCTTTTACATGATTCGACAAACATCCTGTAAAAAATAAAAAAAAAATAGAATAAAAAATTTAGTATTATAATTTAAGAAATAAAAGTGAATTAAGAATCTAGATCCAAATTAGGGTTTTCCATATCCATGCAATATGAGTATTTAGTAATTATTAGTAGAATTTAAATTATGTTGAAATTAAATCTTACTTCCAAGGAACATCTCCAACTAACATCCAGTCTCCATCCCTATCCTCATAAGTAGGCACATATTCTGTGCCATTTGTAGTGTCCATGATCTTTCTCTTATTCAATACATCACCTATATATTCCCAAAAAAAAGAAGAAAATAAATAAAAATTCAATCTTTCCAAAGAAAATCATATACTATATATATAAATATATGAGAGATATATATATATATACTTACAAATGGTTAAGCATGTAAACATGTCCTCCAGTGCAACCAAAAGGTGTTGATAACTATTGTAGATTTCAAGATCAATTTTTCTTAAATAGGGAGCTCCATCAACTGCTACTTTCACATATTTGCAGCTGTTCATCATGTTTTTTCTGTATGATCGCACTGGTGGCCACCCCACTACTTGAGCCCTAATTAAAATCAAAACCATTTTAGATTTTATAATTTAATAAAATTTAAAAGAAATATGGAACTAATTAAGCGTATATTCAATCAAAATTAAATACAAAATTTTCTATCATTTATGAATTTGAGCTCGTACTTATGCATGACTTCATCAATAATTGCAACTTGGTGATTTAAATA
The DNA here is from genome assembly GCA_023678885.1 of Pogostemon cablin. Taxonomy (NCBI): domain Eukaryota; kingdom Viridiplantae; phylum Streptophyta; class Magnoliopsida; order Lamiales; family Lamiaceae; genus Pogostemon; species Pogostemon cablin. The sequence continues at coordinate 9,788,891 of CM042955.1, read as the reverse complement.
AGTAGAATAAATTACTTACTTTGGAGGTGGTGTTGAAATGCTGACATCGGAATCACTGTCTTCTGCCGGTTTCAAACCCATCATCTCGTAAAACCCTCGTTTCGTGGCGGACTTGGTGTCGCCGGGCAAGCCCAAGGTGAGCTCCGTTTTCAGGCCACCGGAATATTCCGTTTCCGGCATCTTATTTCCTTTTTCGATTGACATCCTTACAAAGCTGAATGAATTAGTTAGAAATCTATTAAAAGGAGATTTTGTTACGCAATTATAATTTAGTTTGTGTGTATGAATGTGAATGAGAGAGAGAGAGAGGAGAAGATTGAAATATAAAGAGGAGGAAATGAGATGGGCCATTCATCGGTAGACGCGTGTCGTTAAAGGAAGGGCCAGGATTTGTCCAAGTTTTAATTGATTTGTTTAGTGATGGTGAGCGTGTGGCCTTATTGAGTGCTCTCAACACGTGGGACCCGTTTGGGACATTCTTGTCTTGCTTTCCATCTTCCTGGTATCTCACCGGTAGTGTATAATCTGCTAACTTGCTGGTGCACCTACTCTCATCTTACACCTCAAATTTAATCAACTTGCTAATCTATTTCAAACTATACGTTTCAGTAGTCTGCTCACACTGTTTGGTTAATTTAAAATCTCATAAATAAAGAATGAGTATTTGAATTATCTTTAATTTTTTATTCGTTTCATGATGGATACTGCATCACCCCTCTGTTAAATTGTATTCCCTCCGTTTCGGGCAAAGAAAACTATTTTACTATAATAATCACCACTACCCATCACATCTCTCCAATACACTTACCTACTTTACATAAAATAATAATACTCCTTATTCTATGTACAAAAAGTAAATAATCATCTTTGCTCGAGACGGAGGGAGTAATTCATCGGCCCTTGACTTTAACTAATCGACTAAAAAAAAAATTAAACTCATTTAAGTGGAATTAGTGTGTAATCTCCCCTATTTTTACTAAGTTTTTAAAGCTCATGGAATATTATTAATATATATGTATCCTTCCATGTTGATTACTTTATACTTTTCAAAGAGTCTCATTTCATTTTTTTACACACATGAGATCCACACATCCCCCTCTAATATAATTAAAATATAGAACCCACACTCCACTAATACAACTACCTACTACACATTAAATAATAATACTCTTTAATTTACGTGCAAAAAAGCAAATGACCCTCTTATGCCGGGACAGAGGAGTATATGTTATACTTCTAGAAAATCAATTCATACAATATTAACAATGAAATTATGATGGTTACTGTAAATATGTAATTCAATTTTTCTTAGAGGTAATTTGATATTTTTAAGTAATAAATAAATAAATTATAAAATAAATTATGTGAATTGATAGATAATAATTTTGAAATTAAAGTGTATTGCATAATTATTAGATTTAGTATAATTTCTTTATTTGTATTATGAATTTATTCATGGATTGAAAAAAATTATAAGTGTAAATTTTATTTATTTTTTTAAATGAAGCAACACTTAACTATTACCCGAAACAAGATAAAGGATTAATGGAGTATGGAGGAAAAATTGAAAGAGAGGGAGAGAGGTGCAGAGAATTGAGGTAGGAGGGAAAACAGAGAAACAGAGCCTATGCGGGTGTGTGTAAAGCAAAAGAAAGATTATAGCCAATGAAAGGCGGGTGTAGGTCCCTTGTGTCGGGCTATTGTGGGTACAGAGTCAACTCATGTACAACTCCGAATGTGGGGACCAGCATGTGAACCTGTTACTTTGTCGACTAATCACTCTCTCTACCACCGACACCTGGCCGTTAACTGTCGGTGTCCCATTGCCTAACCCTCACTCCCAACTAATATTCCAATTTTATTTTTTTAATTTTTTTTTAATTATAGTGTTTAATTAATTTTGGGAATGTACATTTTTTTTTCAGGGTAATTCTCTCTAATAAATAACTGTTTTTTTCTGATAAAAAAAAGTGTGGGAATGTACTTTTTTTTTCAGGGTAATTCTCTCTAATAAATAACTGCTTTTTCGGATTAAAAAAAAGTGGGGGAATTAAATTTTTAAGAATCATTTTTTTTAAAAAAATTTGACATATAGTGGTAGAACAATAATAACAAATGAATTAAGATTTAAGAGGATTTTTGAAGTGTTTTAACATTGGCTATTATGAGCTATTTAAAATAATGCAGCATTCTTTCAATAGAATATGCAGTTGTCTTGATTTTGTTATTTTGGATATTTTTAATAATGATTTAATTTTATTTCTTAATTTAGGTAGTTATGTCACATTATTATAATAACTAGTTATACTCCCTCCGTCCCATAGAAGTTGGTATAATTTTTTTTGGTACAGAGATTAAGGAGTATAATAATTTAATGTAAAGTCGAGTAAAGTGAAGTGAGATAGTTATATTAGAGGTGATATGTGGGGGCCCATGAGAATAGGTTAATTGTTTTTTGGGTGGATCCATATATTAAAAAGGAAATGTGTCAACTTTAGTGGAATAAACCAAAAAGAAAAGTGTGTTAACTTCTATAGGACGGAGGGGTAATTAATTGTCATGTTTATCCAAGACAATGTATGGACAGCTAGCTGATCAGTTTATTATATAACTTTTTAATAAATTTTAATTTTAATTCGTGTTCCTATGTGAACACAAATCTCTCCCTCTATATTTTATTCAAACATATGTATTGCTAGGTGTTTAAATTGCAAAGGTGCACGAAAATTGCAAAGGCGCACGGAAAGTGCTCCGTGCGCCCGAGTGCACATAGCCTCACTCGAACAACAATTCGACTTCATATGTGTTAACTCTAATTATTATTTTTTTAAAAAAATTGGGTAAAATAATGAGTCTCTAAAAAAAAAAAAAAACCTTACAACTAATAATAACAATACTACATGAATTTAGGGATGAGTTTAGTAAAGTAAGAAGGAATAAAAAGATGATTGGCGGGTAGCACGACAAGGGAATATGCTCTAAACCAATTTAACTGCTCTTCTCTTCTTAAAACCTTTTTTATGGTTTTCAGAGCCCTAAAGTTCTGACCTTGTTCCTGCACTCACTTTACCATCTGCAGTGAACCCTTCAACCAACTTAACAAATTCTGCCTTATTGAGAAACACGCTTCTTAACCAACAATGTTTTTTTTTTTTTTAACTTTATTAAATACTCCCTCCATCTGCTTTTAAGAGTTCCATTTTATCATTTAGGACGTCATTACCAAGGGTCTCGTTTACATTTATATACAATGAGGACCCATTAATAATACTTCTACTAACCCTAAATGTATTTGTAAATTATACATTTGTCACTCCTCATATTAATAAGATGGAAGGCTAAAAAGGTAAAACTTATACATTACTTACCCACTACACATTAAATAACAATACTCCTTAATCTCCGTGCTTAAGAGCAAATGATACCCTTGAAAGCGAACGGAGGGAATATTTGTTAAATGACCACCTCATCTAAAAGCTTAAACTTGATAGAGAGGTAAATCGTTTAATATTTAATCAAGACACTCTAATATGTCCCCTCACATGCAGGCGGAGTTAATTTTGCCTCAAGCCTTGCATGTGAAACTTTTTTGAAATGGGTGACGGTGAGGTTCGAATTTATTAGGCCTTGACTGTGATACCATATTAAATAATCACTTCATCTTGATAGAGAAATAAATCGTTTAATACTTAATTAATCAATACACTCTAAACATTATTAACTCCTCCTTCCCATCTATTTCTTCTTACCTTTCATTTTTATTCATCTATTACGTATAGTTTTGGAATTTTAATTCGTTATTATGGTACATTAATTCGTTCTATTAAAAAAAATCTTCAAATTTTCATTGTTCCATCTATTTCTTCTTTCCTTCACATTTTAAATGACTTTACTAATCAACAATTCTGTTAATTTTTTCTCTTTGATTATGCAGAAGAGTTTTTATTTTTTTAGAAAAAGAACACGTTAGCAAAAAGAAAAAAAAATACACATCTCAATAACATTAGTATTAATCTCAATTACTTGCACCCATATTCGAAACGAAGCTTGATAGTATATATAAGGTGCATTTCTAGACTCTAATAAGATTTAAACATGATTAATTGTAACATGTAACTGTAAGTAATTAAAAAACAATCCCTCAGAAGAAAAAGCATAAACTTATCATACCTTACATTCCATTAGTACAATATTTTAATAAACCTCAGCTCAGTAATTAATAAACAAACCCAACTCATATTAATCAAGTCTCATTCATAATATCAATATGAGTAGTTTCACCCTACTATAAAATCAAATTAACATAATTAATTACTAATTGATGGTAGTAGATGAGGTGGGTGAAAAGACAAATTTAACCCCACTTAATTTGTGCGGTACTCCTTGGAAAGTCCCTTGAGAAGGTCTTTTGCATGACCATTTGCATCTGCCCTTTTCATGATCCTTAGCCTTTTGCATGAATCTGCAAACATCCTGCATATCATGGACACTAATTATTTTAACTTTTTTTTAATAATTAAAATGAGAAATTTATAGAGTTAAATTAATATATATATATATATATATATATATATATATAGTGATTGTATATAATTATTGGCAAACACTCCATCTGGCGAGAAGACTTTTATGAAACAGAGAAGTAGTTATAATATTTTAATAAAATTTGGAGTGCGATTGTGGTGCACCTGATGTATCGGTGCACCTGAACAATCTTAATCATTAGATTAACTTTTAACATAATCTACACCATTAAATATAATAATATAATTAATTTAAAAAAAACTACCCACTAACCTATTTTACACCATAAATATTGGGGGTGCACCGGTGCTGCATGTGCACCCAAAATGACCCTAAAATTTGATATTTGAGTTAATGATGAGTGATAGTAGTGTAATGTTACAAATAAAAAATTTATAATATTTTTAGTACAAATTAATACTATATTTAATAAAAAAAAATAATTATTTGAGGAAAAAACGACGCGTATATTTAATGGTTGAGTTGACTTGGAATAGTGGTTGCTGAAATTTCCAATCTCCGAATTTGAACACAATTATGGGAATTTTCACACATGCATGCATGATTAGTTCATTGATTTTTAAGTTATAAATTAAATATAATTAAATTTATAAAATAGAATAAATAGTACTAATTAAGAGAGAAAGTGATGACATACTCCCAAGGGACGTCTCCGAGGAGCATCCAGTCTCCATCTTTGTCTTCGTAAATGGGAACATATTCACTATTTTCTTCATCCTTCATTGCTTCACCTGCAGTTCACACTTCACACTTCAACCCCCATTTTCCACCTTCATATTAATAATCACTAATAATTTCATAAAATAATAAAATATTTATCCCATGCTTTAATTTCTTTATTTAAAAGATGCATTTGTATACAACCTCTCATCATAACTATTTGCAAATTTCAAATTGGATTATTTTATTAATTAATATGTATGTTGGAGACTAAGTATATTGAGCCCAACGATTAGCGGTTGAAGGTTAAACGAAACTATTTAATACTCACTCAAGATATTTCAGTAAAAACTCGTTTAACCTTATTTGATAAATATATCAAATAAATTTCAACAAACTTTTATGTTTAATAAAATAAAAACTCATACTCGATTCTAGAAAATTGTCAAAGTGTAAAATAATCAAATTAGCTATTCGGCTTGTGTTTGGCTAACTCCATAAAAATTTGTTTGGACTTAACTCGATTGCTTATCAAATAAGTTCAAATATATATATATATATATATATATATATATATATATATATATATATATATATATATATATTTTAAAGTACGATAATATTTCAAATAAATTTTTACTAACTTTTCGTTCACATTAACTCGACTTAATTACACCCTTACCGATGATGACTTCTTAAGAGCCCAATAAGACACGTCACAAGAGATTTATTGATTCATTTTTTATTAAATTAATCTTTTCTATACGTGTTAAATTTTTACTGCAAAAGAAATTGAGTTTATTAATCAGAGATGTACATAAATTTACTATTATTTTAATTCGTGTAACATTTTTATATCTTAAAAATTAAAATAATAATTTAACTCATAAAAACAAGTATTAGATTTTTTTCTTATATGAAAAAATATACCAAACGTGGTACATGAAATCTATATAGGCTATCAATATAGACTACACGACTACTACAGTACTACTGTAGTTGAATTTAATTATTGCTTGTACTTTCTCCGACAATAAAAAGACACAATTTAAGTAGATTTATTAATACTATATTTTGGTGATGTCTTTCTTTGACTTTTAAATTTTTTTACGTTTTTTATTTCTTCTTTTCAATTTTAGCCACATACTTTCTAATTTTGAAGAAGCACTATATTCTAATTAACATCATAACAATAAATATTACTTTTATCAGATTGAAATGTTCTGCTACTCCATTATTTATTCAACTTAATTAATTCACTAAACAAATTATAAATCCAAAAGCATATAATTACATCGCATAATTAAAGGCAAAGTCTTCTATAAATGTATCACATAATTATGAACATTAGTAATAACCATAAATATTACTTTTATCAGATTGAAATGTTCTGCTACTCCATTATTTATTCAACTTAATTAATTCACTAAACAAATTATAAATCCAAAAACATATAATTACATCGCATAATTAAAGGCAAAATCTTCTATAAATGTATCACATAATTATGAACATTAGTAATTTATGTTTTATTATACCCTACACTTACTTACATGAGATCATTTCATTTTTCTTTTTAATTACTTATTACTTTTCCATGAAACATTTATTAAATATAATATCTCTCCCCCTTTTTTTTTACTACGAATTGTTTATGACATACTCACTCCCTCCCATTTCAATCTTTACATTTCCCTCTTTGGTAGATAAGACCCACACAAATTAACTTTTTCTCTCTCCATAACCCTACATTTCACACTAATACACCTACCCACTTTACATTAAAATATTATTTCTCTCACCTCACTAAATATTATACTACATTCCTTAATCTACGTGCAAAAATCAAACGTAAAGTTTGAAACGGGACGGAGAGAGTAGTTCACTACGCCACTATATATCAATTTCCATTAACAAGATATTATTTTTTATTAAAATATTATTACTTTTTATTTTCACGATTTATGAGTTTCACAAAACAGTCTCAAACAAATATTTACTTAGGATTTGAAATATTCTAAGAGTGTAATTATTTTTTACAATTTTAAATAGGGAGGTTCATGTGAAATATATACTGTTAAAAACTATAATGAAACTCTCTTAATTAAATATTTATACACTATATATACATGAAAACCTCATTAATGAACATTTACAATATAGTATAAAAATGCAGAAACATAAAAACGTTGATATGAGAAATTACCTAAAATAAGTGAAACATTATATTTAATTATTTTATATTGATAATTAAAAATCAGAAATTGGCACGCCCACTTACACTTACACTATATACATGAAAACCTCATTAATGAACATTTACAATAGTATAAAAATGCAGAAACAGAAAAATGTTGATAATTACCTAAAATAAGTGAAAATTATCTTTAATTATTTTATATTGATAATTAAAAATCAGAAATTGGCACGCCCACTTACACTGTAGTTCCTGTTTCTAGAGATCCATAATATGAATGCAATTGGCCCCTACAAGGACTGGACATTACCTTTAATGTTACTTTATCGTACTCATACTATTTTTAATTTCTTTTAAAATAAAATTCTAGTCACAAATGATCATGCATGACAAGATTTTTAGTCGAGAAATGGATTAGGAGTATATCAAATTACGTATGTTTGTGTTCACATTTGTGTTCTTGAATATTTGTGATTTATATGTATAAAAATTATAAATTGCTAGCCGATATATATATATATATATATATATATATATATATATATATATATATATATATATATATATATATATATATACAGAGAGAGAGAGAGAGAGAGTACGTATGATTTATCATAATAATTTGAGTCATTACATTAAATAAACCATATCAGGACATCTTTAATTTCAATTTTCAAGGGTAAAGTATGATTATAATTATATGTATTTATTTTAGATCTACCAATTGATCAAACTACAAATGATCAAAGACAACCTATAATTTTCCTTTCTCATAGACATTTAATTTTATAACTTGTATTAAAACCCCAACTCGATTTAAAAGATCATTAATAATGAAACAACATTATATATAAAATCTAAAAACCAAAATATAAAAAATGGGAGCAATTAATACTAATAATAAATAAATAAATAAAATCTCACCAATTCCATAACAACCAAAGAGTTGTTCAAGAGCCTTCACAAGTTGAGGGTAGCCCTTTTGCATATCCAAATCAACCTTCCTAAGAAATGGGGCTCCATCCATGCTAACTTTCACGTACATTTTACCACCACCACCAAAGCTATTCTTCCAACGAAACGCCGCCACCGGCGGCCACCCCACTACTTGGTTCTTGCTCACCACCACCTCCTCCTCCTTATCCTCACCTCCAACAAAGTCAAAGAAGACCCTTTTCTTCTCATTCTTCTCCGCCGCTTCGCCACCGCCTCGGCCACCAGGAAGCCCGAGCCGCAGCTCCGTTTCGAGCCCCACTCCATTTTTCTCCATTTTCAAATCAATTAAATTAAAAGGCTAGTTTTTTTTTTTATCCTCTAATAATTATTTGATGCAGTTATATTTGTTTAATTAGATTGGGAAAAAAAAAGTGTTGTAGTTTATATATATACATGCAAGAAGGGAAGACAGTGCCACGTCAGCGCAAGTCTAGTGGTCGGTCACATGAGAAGCCATGGTGGGGAATTATGTGTTTCCTAATACACTAGAATGGGCCGGCATCAATTGAGTATCCACTGGACAGATCCGACGGCCCACATTCCATCTTGCTTCAGATGCTCCAATCACGGCCGTCCATTCTGGCTCCTGTGGAAACATTGCATGTGATGGGCTTAATTGAGGCGGGTTGGAACGAATATATATGTATAAGTATAATTTATAAATACATTTTTTTTCACTTTTACTGTATATGTTTATATTTATTTTTGCTGTTTAGTAATGTTAGCACCTAATCAGTAATTATAATTAATAAACGAGTTAAATATTTGTTTGGTCCCGTAACTTTTTTTCTTTTTAATTTTAGTCCCAAAAAAGATATTTGTTTATAATTGTCTCATAACTTTCATTTTTCTTTAATTTTGATCCAATTTTTGCCGAATTTGCCACCTGTTTCCAAAATTGGCAAGTGATGCTGACATGGCGAGTCCAACCAGCCAAATATTGATGAAGCTTAAGAAGAAGAAGAAGGATAATACCAAAAATTGCAAAATGTTTATGTATTGGGTTACTATAAACGTTTTTGCAATCTTTGGTGTTGTCCTCATTCTTCTTCTTAAGTTTCATCAATCTTTGGTTGGTTGAGAAACAATTGGACTAGCCACGTCAGCATCGCTCGCCGGTTTCCAGCAACAAGTGGCAAATCCGATAAAAATTGGACCAAAATTAAAGAAAACTTAAAGTTATGGGACTAATTATAAACAAATATCTTTTTTGGGACTAAAATTAAAAAGAAAAAAAGTTACGGGACCAAACAAATATTTAACTCTTAATTAACGAAGTTCAAGCACTAATTTCTCTCTCATTAATACTTAATAAATGATATGTTAGGCCAGTTGCTGGTCCTTTGGGTTGGTTGGACATATTAATGGCTTACGGGCTGGGCTAATAAAAATCCTGGCCCAAATACTTTTGGCCCACCAACCTAACCCTTTAAGTTCGGGTCAGGTCCGAAGCGACACCTCTAAAACACGACTAAATAAAAAGTAAGAATATTGTAAAAGGTTATTACTTGAATAATTGGAGATTAATTTATTTTCCATTTATTTTATATGTTGGTTATATATTAAATTGAAACACAAACTAAGTGGAATAATATATATATATATATATATATATATATATATATATATATATATATATATATATATATATATATATATATATATATATATATATAGAAAAGCGAAGGAGTGGTGAAAGATGTTAATTGTGTTATATTTAATATGAGTATCATAATAAAATTTTGTTGAAGTATTTGAATAATTTAAATTATGTAATTTATTCATTTAATGTCATTTTTAATATGACTATATGGTAATTAACTAGTAATTTATTCTTTAATGTCATTTTTAATATGACTATATGGTAATTAACTATGATATGACTTATATATAAAATTAGTATATAACAATAAAAATAACACGCATATAATTTAGTCAAATATCACGTAATTAAATTATGAAATTAATGCGGTAATTTAATTTTAAGCTAAATAATTATGTAATAGGCAAGAAAACTTGTGCACATGTTTGTTAATATGTATTGCCTAGCTCTGGAAGACCAATTGTTAAGCATATAGGGCACACATTATATGGGGTACTATATATGATGTTTGGTTGCAAACATCTAGACAACAAAACTTGCCTTGTGATATGCTTCAAGAATCTATTTTATTTATTTAACAAATCATGTCATAATTTTTTTAATTTACAAACTATGTCTTATTGTTTGGTTATGTGGAGTTCAAGATTCTTTGAGGAAAACCCTTCAAAATATGGGCATTTGCCATCATTGGTAATTTATGGATTCATATGCATACAATTATTGAGTAAGGGAAAGATTCCCCAACATAAATCACTTAATTTAGTGTAACTAATGCAGGATTGAAAATCAATGATTGAATTATCTTGTTTCAAATTCCATCCTTATAGTTTCATTCAAACTCAATTTAAAATTAAAAAAAATGGGTCAGGGGTTCCCTTTTTTGGAATTTATTATAATTTAAAGTTTAAAGTCCCTTATTGACAAAAGAATGTGCATGGAGAGGTTTTGGGTTGTAGTATGTTTTTTTGGCAATGACTAGTATGGAACAGTTCCACCCATTCCAAGAGGGAAAATAGATTTTTTCGTCCGCTAATTTTCATTCATTTTGAAATTAGTCCATTAATTTTTTTAATTTTGAAATTAGTTCATTAATTTCATAAAATTCAATATTTTGGTCCTTTGACCTGCTATGGCAGGTCATTTGAATATTTTCACCACAATTAATCTATATCATATTTTTATTTAACTAATTTTATCTCACTTTTCATTTTTCACTTACGTATACCAAACAAACAATATTAATCTCATTACTAAAGTGGAGCAAATTTGACTAAATATTGATACTTCCTCCGTCCGCTCGAAAGAGGGTTTTCTTTTCATTTTGGTCGTCCGTTCCAAAGAGGGTCACTTCAATTTTTACACACATCAGATCCACACACACACCCACTAATACAATTAAAATATGAGATCCACACTCCCACTAATACAACTACCCACTATACATTAAATAACAATACTTCTTAATCAACGTGCACAAAAGTAAAATGCCCTCTTTCGGGCGGACGGAGAGAGTATAATATAAATTCTTAGTGGAAGCTATTTTTTTTAAAATAGTATATATATATATATATATATATATATATTAAATATTTTTAATTTTTAGAATAACCTGCTAATGACCTGTTGAAACGGACGATTTTGTTGAACTTGGTAAACATGATGGACGATTTTCAAAATTTCAAATATAATGGACGATTTTTAAAATTCTGCAAATATAATGGACGATTTTCAAAAAGTGAAAAATTTATGGAATAAATTTAAAATTGGGCAAAGTTAATGAACAAAAAAATCTATTTTCTCAATTCCAAAATTTAGGACTGTGGCCCCACCCCCTTCCCACCCCAAATTCCCTCCATTCTCACACCATTCGACTGTTTCTTTTCTTCTTCTTTTTTTTCGTTTCTTTTTTTTGTTTTTTATATTTTTTTTTCTTTTTTTATTTTTTATTTTTTTTCTGTTTTTTTTTTTTAAATTTAATATTAGGAATACAATTGTAATTTCAACCTTGTAGTTTAGGGTGTATTCATCCCTAGGGTTTAGGGTATAATTGTAATTTTACCTTAGTGGTTTAGAGTATATTCATCTCTAGGGTTTAGGGTTTAGGGTATAATTGTAATTTTACTCTTGTGGTTTAGGGTATAATTTATGCTTAGGGTTTAGGGTTTAGGGTATAATTGTAATTTTACCCTTGTGATTTAGGGTATAATTTATCCCTAGAGTTTAGAGTTTAGGGTATAATAGTCATTTAAGTATTTTTATTAAAAAAGGAAGATGAATTAATTAAAAAGGGTGGGACCACACGTTCCACCAATTCATTTGGTGGGACTGTTCACCCTAGTTGCTTTCATGTTTATTACAGGTGGATTCTTGATTCATTACACACGGTCGACTTAACTAGAAGCATATGTACAATCAACCACGTCTATTTTGTCTACAAATAATCTTTTTTTTTTTTTGGGTGGGGGGTTGACATCATGAAAATATTCCAATGCAAGCGTTGCAACGACTTGTCTTTAATCTACTGGTTTTATCTAAAATTTGTTGATCATAAAATCTGATAAAGAAACTAAAGCTACAAATTTGGTAAAAAGGTAAGTTTGACATCTCTTGATCATCTTCTAGAGGGTGAATTTGGAAGAAAACCATCGAGCTTCATTACATCCTATTTCTACTTGAAAAGTTACAACGGATCTCAAACCAAAATATTACTCTCCCCATCCCAGAGAAATTGTCATATACTTTATGTCAATTTCTTTTGGACGGAAAAAACACAGGATATTCGGACCCTGAGCTGGAGTCGAGCTAAATACTGCGAATGAACTTGTTGATTGACAAGACAATGTCACCAAATTGGTCCTTTGGGCACATAATACGAACGAAACAAGGTGTTGAGGCTTTCGTCATCCCATCGCAGTCGAAGCCACCACCATATCGGCCCTCTGATCTCCTTCAGAGTGGCTCGTGCACTGTTTGCATCAAACGGTAGCCTTCGTAAGCTTTGACATAGCGAAGCATGGATCTCAACCAGCAATGGGAAGGGCAACGAATGCGGATATATAGAGTGTAGATTAGGTAGGTTGATCAGGACTATTTTCTTAAGCCTTGAAAACAGGCTCAATTCTGCTTCATCTCCAGGATGATGACGACAAACAATTTCCACCATTGATGCACAGTGAGCCACATCGAGGGTTTCAAGCACTGGAGCGTGGATAAGAAATGTCAAATCGAGCAAGTTGTCACAATAAGCTATGTGCACACTACGGAGAAGCTGGAAAGATCCAGTTGATGTCAAGCCATTTTCTGGACAAATTCTCACTTGTTGTAGCTCACAGTAGTATATATCAAGCTTCGAAAGGTGCCTCATTCTTTCCACAGACGAGGACGAGAACTCAAGCGAAACGACACCATCACATCTCTCAAAGCATAGAGAACTCAAACAGTTCTGTATCTTACGAGAGTGGTGAAGTTTTTGAACAGAATGTCATTTATGTGTTGCAAAAGCTCCAACTCTTCCAACAAGTGTATTCTACCACCACATAAAACGTTGTCTTCCAAAACACTATTTGATGCAGAATCAAAACTGCCAGATATTCTAAACACTCTTAACAGAGAAAAACTTGAAATTACTCGCCTCGGAATCACTTCCATTCTGTAGCAAGAACCTAATAGCAGATATTTCATTTTTCTCAAATTCATCATCTCAAGAGGTAATTCCCTCATCTGTGTATTTGATACGTTAAGGAGCTGTTGTTCAACCAACTTAATAATACCTGAAGGCAACTCTGCTAGTTGAAAATTAAATGATAAATCCAACACCTTTAACACAGGCATAAATTCCAGGAATCCTGTAAGGAACCTTCTAATTGCAGTGTGTTTAATAAGAAACGTAGAAACATTCGGAAGAGATGGGAATTCGGTGATACTTCTGAATTCTGATGCTGCTACCCCACAAGGATATCCTCTCAGCCTCTACTCTTGAACTAAAGTGTGCTTCCAACAAACCAATATGATCAATTACCAAATATCTATTCGTCTTTGCTTTGGATCCACTAGAAATCCATAAAGCCATATCTCGAATAACATCATGCATTTTAACAAACTCCTCGGATTTACCATTTTCTAGTAAACTAGCAGCCTTGAGCTCTCCAATTACTTCCCATCCTTGATCACGAGCACTATGTATATCATCGTATTCATCTAGAAATCCCTCCCCAATCCACAGCTCCAAGAGATCATCAATCAAAATCTCGTGGGTATATGCAGCAGTGGATAAAACACGATCGAGTGACATCATCATGTAAGTTATCGTAGCTGAACTTGAGTACATGGAACACTTCATCATCCACGCCCATTATCCTGGATGGATCCTTTCTTAGCTTCATAATTGCCCTGTCCCAATCACGGGGATCTTTTTTCCCAGCCATGGCTCGTCCGACAGTGATCAGAGCAAGTGGTAAACCTTTACACTCTTCTGCAACAACCTCAGCAAGTTTCAGTATACTTGGGTAAGAATCAAGAGTGCTTACTCCCACTTTCTTTCTGAAAAGAGTCCATGCTTCCTCCCTTGCTAAGCATTCTATTTTTATCTTCTTATCTGCTCCCATATGACCACACGCATCTTCATATATGCTTGTAAGAACTACTTTACACATTTGATCATGTGAAGTAGGAATACCCACTGTTACAAGATCTACTCTCTTCCAAACATCATCTAGCATGAGCACAAAGTTCTTCGATTGCAAAACCCTGAAAATTTGTACAGCCTTTTCATCCTCGCTTTTGTGTCTCCACATGTTCTCTGGAAGCTTAAGCTTTTCACATATTGCTTCTTGAACTTTCTCTACATTTGATTGCTTAGATACAACAACCCAAATCACCAATTCAAAGCCATAACTTGTTTTAACAAACTCATTATTGATCTTTTTGAGAAGCGTTGTCTTTCCAACACCTCCCATACCATATATACCTATGGTCTTCACTTCTCTGTTCCTGATCCAGTTCTCTACTTCTTCAAACACCCAATCCAATCCCACTGTGTCTTCCAAAGGTCTCTCATCCACCGGACCACGTGGCAGCATGTCTGCCACATCAGAAAAGCTTCCTTGATTCTTTAGTTGCTCCACTGCTTCTAGATTATTTTTCACTTCTTTTCCAAGTTTGTAGCTTGCGGCACAGTTGCCTCGACAACCAAAACAGCAGCTCCTCCGAGGCCTTTGATTGGCCTTCACGACAAAATCATTCACCCTCTTCTCTATAACTTCAACCTTTTGTAACCAGCTATCCACCTCCTTTCTGAGCACCATCTGCCTCTCCTCCTCTAGCTCCACCTTCCTTCTAACATCTTCACTTACAGTCTTCAACTGGTTCAATGCATCTTCTAATGCTTTTAGATCTACTTCAAAGTTCCGGATGGTATTAACATCCCTAGCAATGCAATCCCATAAGCGGATCAAAATTTCCAAAATTGGATTCACAAACTCCATGAGAGTCTATTTTCCTTGATTAATTTAGAATCGCCTATGGCAACCAATCTTTGATCAATTCCAACAAAGCTAACCTGAATTTACCAGTAACCACTAACCAAGCAAGGATTAATCACAAGGAATCCCAATTCATTCTGAAGTTACAGTGGAGCTTTTCCTCAAGCACTTAATCTGCACTTGTCGAGTAACATAGCATTCTATGATAAACCAAAAGGATCAAGAATTTAGAAAAAGATGGAGGAAGAAATTAAAGGGTTCCCACCTCCGCATAAACTGTGAGAGGATAGTCAAGCTGATTCACCTTCTTCCTTTATTGACATTTCAAGCAAACGACTTCAAAAAGGGTTGATTTCACCAGAGACAAATAAGAAAGCTACTTTCGCCGGCGAAGAAAACTTCTCGTAATGGCAGAAGTATGAAGAAACGATTGGTTGAGTCGTGAAAGTGATGAACGGCAAGAAATCGGTCGGTAGTATGCATACGAATGCCCGGAGCTGCTGGTGTTCGTCAAAGGGTGGGTGAACTTGTGATATCATTCTGTTGTTTTCTGAATCTTCATTTTCTTTATTAGCCGGGTATCTACAACCTTGGTCTATACTTAGATTTGACCACACTACTTAGTACTGAAGCTTTATACAGGGAAAAGGGTCAACTATGCCCTTGTACTTTTTTCCTAGATCATTTACAGCCAAACTAATTTTTAGTACACCCAGCCCCTTTCTTTTTCTAATAAATCAAATTTGCCCTCCTACTTTTATATACCAACAAAGTCACCCTCAATAAATAAAACTTGCTCTTTCCCCACCTTTTGCTATTACCATATTTTTCCATTTAATGAAAGATGAGAAGGCTACAAATTTCATGCTAAAGAAACAAATTTAAATAATTATACTTTTTAAGAAATTGTGCGATCTTCAAAATAATGGATATTGTTACAAATAAAGTTTCTATTTCTTTAAGAGTATTATTAAATACACATCCTTTTTATTGAATACACACCCTTATTAAATACACACTCATATTTAATTGTCTAAATCTTTCTTTTATTGTATACACACCCCATAAAAACTCAAATTTATCCTTTTTAATTTTAATAGGATACACACCCCCTTTGTATGCATTGTACACTTCCGTTGAATTTTTACTTTCAGATTTAGAATATAATTATAATAGAAGGAAGAAACAACAACTATCTCGCCTCCATCGTTGCTGAGTATTTTATCGGGATATCAGTACTTGTGGCTACAGAATAACGGCTTTTCAGGTCTCATCCCACCATCCCTCTCTAATTTGAGGAATCTGCATATTCTTCGTCTTAGGTTCAATTCTTTGGGAGGAGAAATTCCCAAAGAGTTAAGAGGATTAAAAAGCCTGCAGAAGCGAATATAGAATACAATCAGTGGCATACCCTCTGCCATATTCAACATATTAACACTCCAAATCATAGCTTTCACATGAAATCAACTGAGTGGGGTCTTTCCACTCACATGTGTGCTAATTCTCCACTTCTCAAAGGGATTTATCTTTCTGGAAATTGATTAAGCGGCCACATTCCGTCAACTATATTCAACTGCACACCTTCGAATACTCGTCTTCGAATACTCTTGCTCTCTGAAAATTTCTTCACCAAATATGAAAATTCTAGGATTATTATTGTATTCTGGATCCACAGATAGATTTCGAATCTCAATATATTCTTCATCTTTTTTAATTTTAATATCTTTCTAGAATTCACAGAAATATATGACGTGTTTTTTATTAAATTTATTTAGTATAAAATATGTAGGGGTGTGTATTTAACAAATTAAGGGTAATTAAGACTTTTTAAAAATATGTTTTTTAATTATATATTAATGAGGGTGTGTATTTAATAAAAGGGGATGTGTATTTAGTGAGACCCTTTAAAGTACGAAGAATATAATCTAGCGTGTCAAAGATAATGGCGTCAAAGATATATAATGAGTAAATATGAATAATTCTCATCGCAGCCAAGTCTTCCAAACCTTTTTTCTCTGCTTTGCCTTATTACATCTCATTCTAATGAAATCCGTCCATGCCAAAAACATAAAAAATGATTTGATAATAATGAGTAAATGGTGGTACTCAAAAATAATTTTTGAGTGCGATGAAAAAATGAATGGATATTTGTATATTTATTTATTAACTATATATATATATATATATATATATATATATATATATATATATATATATATATATATATATATATATATATATATATATATAATACCATTTTGAAGCGTGAGGATATGATGAAAAATGAGTAGAAAATAAAATATACTCTCTCCATCTCGCTGATAAGTATTATTGAGTGTGGACCTCATGTATAGTGGGTTGAGTATAATAACATTATTGTGTGTCTCGCATCAACCCAAAAGAAAATTGATATCTTATATTGGTACGGACCAAAATGGCAGAATTGAACACTTATCAAGAGGACGGATGGAGTATATAAGTTAGAAAATAAAGGTATAGGCTAGGAAAATATTACTAAAATACAAGTCGTGTTGTCAAAGGTGTGTTGTTAAAGGAGTGTTTTTGAAAACTTGACTTTAAAATAGCCAAAATTTTGAAAAGAATAGCCAAAATATTAGTAATTTGTTTGATTTATAATAGATAAAGGGTATATTTGATTTTTTATAAAAGATAAAAGGTTTAGGTGACCAAAATGAAAGTTTGAGGGTCTATTTGATCTCTTGGAATAAATTGAGGGGGTTGCATGACCCTTTTCCCCTTTATTTAAGTGTAAATAAATACTCCATTATTTAGATACTGAATATATCTAGCAGAAAAAAAAAAAAAACTTCCAACTTAGCAGTTAGCGCCACGATTTATGATTATAATTTTGATTTCTTTTAACGAAAATTAATTAAATAATTTAAATCGATGCCCTCATTTTTATGTTTCGATCTCATAAAAATTACTATTTCAAATTCATAATTACAAATGAAAGACTCTCTTGTAAGACGGTTATTTGTAAGACGGGTATAAGACGGATCGATTCATCACTAAAATATGCTTATTGTATAGCTAAAGTACAATAACTAAAGTATGTTGTTTGTAGTTAAAGTATGCTAATAATAAATCATATTGTAACACTCTAAAATCATACTTTAATGCATAATCCAACATACTTTAGAAAACATACTTTATTAACTATTAAATATACTTTATCTATACAATAAACATACTTCAGTAATGAATCGACCCGTCTCATAAATAACCCAAGAGAATTTGTCATTACAAATTGGTTTCATAGAGTATAGACTACACCTAGTACGATTTTTGGTTATTTACTTTTTTTTTATTCAATTCAACTAACTGTTATCCAGTCTGCGGACACAATTTTAATTTTTAAACAATGTATCTCCACAATCATCTATTAATCCGAAAGGAAATTAAAAATCAAAATATAAGTTAATTACCACGTGATAGACTCACAGTGAGTGATACATTTCATAAAAAAATTGTTATCCCGGCAAAAGCTTCTGTGCTCCCGGAGACACCGTATCCCAAACTCTCCCGCTCCATATTTTATTTAATCCTATGTATTGCTAAGAGTTTAAATTAAGTTTGGGGACATGAGGGCACAGTGTCTCAGGGCACAGGAGCCTCACCCTTGTCATCCACTCGACAACTTTCCTCATCTGAAATAAACTGGAAAACGAATAAGGTAATGCAATCACATTGATGCTTGAATAATGGTAACAACTAATAAAATATACAAACATTTATCATCTCCACAATCAACTGATTAGCATAGTTCAATACCTGTAAGAACCATTATAACATCAATAAAAGTATTTAACAAGACGAACATTGTATCTTGGATCAAAAGAGATGAAACATAACCGCCTTCAGTTAAATCAAGACTACACATAGATGAACGAGAAGTAAAAACACCTGGTTTGAACGAAGAAAGCTACACTGTGGAAATCTTCTTATGAGCTTCATGAAGAAACTAAAGCACCAAAGAACCTGTGTTAAACGAGGTAGTCAAATTATGCTCTACTTTGGATAGTAACCAGAAATCCCAGAAAAAAACAGACTTGTTACGGCAAAGCACAAGTTCCTATTTTTAATCAAGTAATTGAAGGAACACTACAGTGATAAATTCTTATGTAGCCTGCGCACATTTCCTGATTATTATTAATGCAATCACATTCAACTTCTAACGTTTTGGGACAGTTTTTTAATCAGTAGTTTTGATGGAGGGAGTAATTCCAAGATATAAGACATACAGTATTTAATTTCTTGCAACATGTAAGAAGAATGAACTGCCACCCATCAAGCTGTGACCTTCTCCCTCAGATTAAGCAGCAAGATCGGGTGTTTCTCCACATATACCTAACAAACAAAAACAAAGAATTCATTGACATACACACTGAAAACATATTAAAGTTTTGAATAAAGCTTATTTGCAGTAAGAAGCAGTAAATAGGGTAGAGTACTCTTATAACATTTTCAATTCTTGCTTCCGTAATCAGATTTCTGGTTCTACCTCTCCATTCTTCATTTTTCACTTCCCAGTAGCCTTTCATTCCATCAGAAGATGATAAAGAGAGCCCTAATTCCAAGCAAGCAAGAACTACAAAAGAATTGGAAAATAGAGAAACATTGTGAATGATTACACTGAAATAGTTGAAACTTCTTTTGATTAATCCTAAGCAGCTGATGGTCTTCAACAATTAGAAGTTTCATTCGTGATAGGAAATATGGAGAGAGAGACAGAAATTGACTATTACCTATATTGATGCAAAATAGTGCTAAACCCGTGCGTTCTTCAGATAATAATGGAGTAATACAAAGGGCCTATTAGAAGGCCTCAAGCACCAATGGCAAAACAAAAAAAAAATCTGGAACAGTACACCCAACATTAACACATTTTGAAGAAAAATAATAACAATTTAAAAGCAAATTTCCATATTTCCATTTTTCTGAAGCTTCATTGATCAAATTTCATCTCTGTATATCTGCAAATTAAGACGTGTAGATCAGTAAAACTGAACTTAACTGAAAAGGCAAACTAGATAACAAACATCACTTGCCTGCGAGGATTCTTTTGCCTCTGGCCAAATTCATCATTTGCAAGGTCTGCTAGGAAAACAATTAAGTTAAAGAAAAAGAAGGCCAACAGGCTTCCAGGATAAAATAGAAAGAGCTCTTACCAGGCTTCAGAAAAGATTTCCTGTCATCACCAACATTCATTGAATTATTTTCTTTACTGCAACCGAATTTGTTATGTTCAATTTTAGTAACAGAAAAAAAGGTCGAAATATGACATCAGAATTAATTTGGCAATGGTAGAAAGCACACCAACCCTGAAACAAATCTAGAAAAAAAATTTTGGACTGGTAATGCCAATGACAATGCGAGACCAAGAAAAATGCAGAATGCACTCTATCCTATCTACCTTGAAACATCAGTGGTAGAAGCCGTCTGTCCAGATGGGTGAGCATTTAATGAACCGTCAGCTGAGACATATGGAGGACAATATCTAGCTCCCAGAGCTCCAGCAGCCCCAGCTAGAATTGGTAACCTGAATGTCGTTATACAATAAGACTTGGTAAAAATTGTGACATAAAAACTAAAGATGTGAAAAGTTGGTATATTACATGATAATAACACAGCATGCAGAAATCTTAAGTAACATGACAAAAAAATGATTTATGCTCATAAAGTCTGATAAATGCAAACAAATTTAAGTTCAAGGTACAGACTAATTATGGGTTTGTTGGGAGACAGGCAAGTGTTTAAGTCATTACCAAGTCATTTCCGAATTTCCAAGACCATGTTGTGGTTGACCAACATATCCAGGGAAGGCCATCCCAACTGCAGGTACTCCCATTCCACCAGGATGCTGGCCTCCAATTTGCATGACTGTAAAAACTCAGCAAACAACTGGAATTAAATAAAAAAAATAACATTGAGAAATTCAGTAGAAGCTCTGCAGATGCAATCCATATCCAACAATTACTCAGTCTATAAGAGTAGTTTAATTAAATATTAGTCCAATTCAATTTTTTAAAATAAAGGAACAAAAAATTATAAGCAGAGAACTGCAAAGACTAAAACAAACAATACTCCAGCTCTATCAAGTGATTAAAATTTTCCTTCCCAATATAAATTAAATTCAGCACTCGCACAACCAGTACTTGCTCTCAGTTTTCGTACTGATATCATATCTAATATGCACCCCCAGAAAAAAGCATGAACTAATGTACTGATGTCTAAATCTTTAGTGAAAAGCATACTCCACCTGGCATGAAAATCTCAATATCATGGTTATGCTAAATCAATAAAAGACGCTGGTCATGCTCCCCCTATTTAAAATGTTATTTATGCCAAACATTTGTATTAAGAATGATATTCTGCACAAGTCAAATAAGTCAAGTTTATTGATTCAAAAAATTATAAGTTATAAATTAGTATTAACTTCCCTTATCCTTACAGAAAAATAAATTATGCAAGTATATACCTGGAAGAAAAGCTGGGAAGTTTTGATCTCCAGGGCTTGTATTGCCAGAGGTCCCTAAAACCTGTCCGCCACCATATAAAAATGTCCCTCTTCCACTCTTTTGTGCACCACCTTTGACTAAAAGAACCAGTGAACCTATGGATTTATTTGATCCTGAAGGAGCTTCCAGCTCTGATTCAACTCCACATACAGCACCAGTAGCTTTCGATATAGAAGCGGTTTGCAATCCACTAACATGTCTATACTGCTGACCAGAAGACTGAGCACGAGTATGGCCATGATTTCTCTGAAATGTCTGTACCTGGTTAGGTTGATTATTCTTGTTGATCTGATTTTTGGAGCCAACTAACTGGTAGGCCATTTGTGCGAAGGAATCTATTCGTTGTCCTTGACCCCTCTGTTGTTGGGTAGAGTTCATGGATGAGGGACCAGATACTGGCATTTGTTTAGTATTTACAAGCTTATCAGCCATTGCAGAAAGTGAATCACTGATATAAAGTCTATCTACTCCAATAGAATCCACTATATTCTTCCCATGCACCATTCGAGAGGATTGCTCCATTATGGAATTCTCACCAGTAAAATCAGCATGAACATTTTGATTAATAGAGCCAACTTTAACATCCCTCTTACTGGGTACGTTATTGTTGTCTTTTGTGGTAGAACCAGAGGGGTAAAATGGTGGAGAAGCTATGTTCAAATTGGAGGAGAACACTTGTTTTCCAGGCTGAACCATATCAGGCGTTTGATAAGACATAGAGTCACTTGGTCTCACGGAACTAACATTGGAAGGCTTCTCGACTGATTTCCATGATCTATGTATGAAACACGGATAAACATGAGACCATGTAAAAATCAATAGAATGAAGTAAAAGAATGATATTGACTCACTGTGTGTTAGAGGCAGATCCTTATTCTTTGGAGATTGTTGATACCTTCGAGGTCCTCTTCCCCTAACAACTTTAGGAGCATTGTTTTGATCATTGTCATTCCGGTTGCCATGATTAGCTTGTCGTGACGTCCTGTTACCTTGATCATTTCCATGGTCTGCAATTCTATTCATACGACTACCTCGATTACGACCCCTAGAGCCCCTCTTATGCTGAAGAATAAAATAACTCATGTGAGTATCAGGAAAAGAAAACAGGAAAATAAATTAGCAACCACACATAAACATCTTTAAGATATTTGTGAGATATTAACCTCTTTGTGACTCCTTTCCTTGATAGTTAGCTCCTCAAACTTATCATGCCCCCTTTTCCTATCATCTTTAGACTCCCATAACCTTCTTCCTCCCGGAGTTCGCCTAAGAACAGGTACATCCAAAGTAAGAGGGACATTTACTAGCATCATTGCATGTGAACTTTAAGGAAATCAGTAAAAGCATGGGCGTTTCATGGTAAAGGCAGCAAACTGAACTTTAAACACGGAAAGAGTGCTTTGCAGGATGACTTTTGAACTCTGTTAATCTATCATAGTATCATGGCGGGAATGAAGTGCTATACAGAGTAAACAAGTCTAAAATTCAACTGACTTTAACAGGTTCATTGAACAAAAACCATAACTCAAGAATAAATATCAAAGTAGCTAAATCACTGTTGTTCGACTTAATACCGATTCTCTTCCAATACATTCAAATTCTAAATTATTATACTCTTTATGCCAGCAAATTGCGTCAACTAACATAAACTCCGTTCATTCTTCTAAGTGTTGTATTACTACAACAATATATCATATTTCCATCTAATTGTAGAGCCTAATTAAAGTAACAGCAGGCTCAAGAAAACCACAAGAATATAGTTGATAATGGGATAGACCTTCAATAAGCAAGCCGAGAAGACAAATCAATCAAGTATCATACAACTACATTATTCAGATTTTCATTATTTTCTGAGGGAATTCCATTTGCAGACAACATATAGAGAGATAGAACATTCTAGCAGTTCAGTTAAAATCACCGCATCAAGTGATATACAACAAAACAAATGTTGATACCTATGTCTCCCCCCGGAGTTATCCCGGAACCTGTCATCATGCATGTAGAATGCTCCTGCTGTAGGCACAGCATACGGCTCTATCTCCTTTTTTTCTCCAGCATGATTAGCAACCTCATTTTCATGGTTAAATTCACCAGTATCATTATTCAAAATCTTCGGCTCCATCAGTTCCCTCGCCGGACCACCATCTAACCCTGGCTCCGCCAATTCCACCGCCACCGCAATGACACCATCCTCTCCCCTCCAGCCACCATTTTCTTCGTAACCTATCCTCTCTCCCTCCTCCGCATACTCATCCAAATCATACTCTTCCTCTTCTTCCTCGCATTCATCTTCGTACTCCGCCGCAGCGCCTTCAGACTCCCCATCGGAATTATCGTCTCTCCGACGAGGCGTTTCCCTAATCTCGCCCCCCTCCTCCGCTTCATCGTCGCTCGCCACTCTCCTCCGCATCTTCAACGATATCTTTGCATCCTCCGGGTCACTCTCGTACTCAATTTCCTCCTCCGCCATTGCAGTTCCACTCATCAACACAAACAAATTCCACGACGAATATCAAAATGGAAGCCCTGATTCGAAATAATTCCGATAATAGAGTTGGGGTTTTAGGGATATGATCTAAGAATTATATACGTGAGAAATCAGAGTAAGAGAGAATTACTCTAGATATTTTTACAACGAAGCGTGCTAGATCTTCTCAGATTTTTCCCAATCGATCTTTTTGTGGTATGCAAAAAATCAAAATTCACCAATCACAAGTTTCCAAGGATTAAAGTTATTTTTTAAAAAGAAAAAAGAAAAAAAAACGAACTAGAATGATTTTTCATTTAAAACAATTCAAATAATAAAAAAATTGAGAAATGTTTTACTTTATTTGTTCTTCTGCTTCAACTGTAAATAAAAACGCTTCATATTTCACTATTCTTGGTTCATCCTATTATTCCGTTACAATTTTGACTAGTCTTTACTTTTAGCTGGGCTGAAACTTTGGGCAGTCTTGGACTTAGTATTGGGCATTGGAGAATATGAATTAGGGCCAACTTATTTTTTTGTTTATTTTAAGAAAAATTTTGTACTACTCTTTGGGTAATTCTCGTAATTTTGTGTAGGGTATAAAAGTATTTATAATTTTTAAATTCTTTTATTATTTGTGATTTTTCATTTTTTATTATAATTTCTTTATCAATATATTCTAATTTTCATTTTCTTTATAATTTTTGAGATACCTTTACACAAATGAATAATTTCAAATGACATAATTTTGATTAAAAGCTTGAAATCCTTGCAAAATAATTAAAAATGCATAGTTACAAATTCAAGAATGAAGAACCCAAATAGTGATTCCGATAAATATTTATTATCATGTGATTGATATAAAGCTTATATGATTTAATTACATAATCATCATTTACTAAAAACAAATTTAATGATCGACACTTTATTCTTGTACTCAATATCGATCAACTGTACAGTCTGTACTTTATTTAAACATGTTCTTTCTTAGTATTTCTCATCCGATTAGGGTTTATCCGTTCGAATTCATTTGTGACGGAGGAGGTTGGTGATGACTTGGGCGGGGCATTACGACAGCCGCCTAGACAAGCAATGAGACAATTAAAAATATTCTCAGAAGTAGAACAACTGCGTTGGCAATCATCGTAGCAATTGCCGTGTGCTGAAACAAACACCATCATCAGCATCAACGTAACCATTTTCATGTTTGAAATATTTTTCATCATTTTTCTTTTTGATTATTTATCGTATGGATGTAGGATGAATTTATTGGCTGAATTGTAGGTATTATATAGTCCAAGATTTCTAGATTTTTTGTAATGGGACTCATGTAATTTATGAATATATTGATGCTAGTAATAAAGTTCGATTCATATTGAAAAAAAAAAAAACACTTATTTTTCTCTTCATAATAATTTTTAATTTGGAGCAACACTCTTATGAGATATATGGAGCATCACACTTTTATAAGACCGTCTAATATCGTTTATGTCATATATATTAATGTTTACTTTTAAGGTTTAAAATATTAAGAATATAATTATTTTTATAAATTTTAAATGAATTTACACTCGATACACACTCGCTCTTTTTTTTATTAGTTATCACTTTTATAATTTGAAAAATAATTTTTAAAGTCAACTGAATACATATGAAATCCAAGTGTAACTGGTATAATCTAGCTACCTTGAATATATAATTCTAAGAAGTAATTTTCAAAGTCAATATTTTCGGAATGTGTATAATCTATTAAGTCAATATCTTGACTTTAGCAAATAAAAATTGTTTCAAGTAAAATATTGGAGTAATATTTTAATAAAGAAAATTATATTTCCATTTGTTTTCAAATGATTGACATTTTAGCAAAAATGAAATAGAAAAGGTGATTTCAAATCACACATCTTGATGTTCAAGAATTTTAAGAGAAAAATATGTTTATCTGGATTATCGTCATTTTTATTAAACAATTTTAATGCTTTTGTTTAGATCCAAAATGGGAACTCAACCATGAATACTTCACAAAACCAAATGAACGTTATTGAGGTAACTGATAATGAAACCATATTGATTCTCGTACTTAATTGACTTTCCCATTTGACTTTTGTTATGTTGACTTGATTAAGAGCTGAATCAGCTAAATCAATATTTGTTTGTGTGTCCAGCAGTAAATGTCATGTCACAAAAATAAAAACATCACATCAACTATAACCTCAAATATCTTAATTTCCACTTTATCAATCTCAATTAAAACACCCATCATATTTAAAATTTATTTATTACATAATTTTTTTTAAAAAAAAAAAAAAAACTACACTACACTGAAAATCAATAAAATTAATCAAAAATTCTACCTTTTTTTTTTTTGTGTGTTTACTGAGACAACTAAGTATGAGCCGGAGGAGTATGTAAAAATAATGTGCATATATAGTTAGAAATGTGAATATAATAATATATTCAATGGCGTCATTTCAAAAGAGTACATGCATGCATTCATAAATTCAACATATATGGAGTGTGTATATATATATATATAGTACTCAGTAAATAAATCCTGCATACAATATTAATGGGGTAAATTCTATAAAAGCCACTATGCATCTACATCTCACAACGACGCATATGATAACGTCAATGAATAACTAAACTAAAAATCGAAACTCCCAAAAGTCTATAGTAGCATGTATATGTTCATCAGTAACAAAATTCATTGTGCATACCACACCACTGGTACAAAGACACCTGGTCCCTTGATCGCCTCCTCCACCAGAATACCTGGCATACCGGAATGAAGATTAAAGTTGAATTCAATCTTAGAAAAGATTGTCCAGAGTGATGAAGGTGGAACGCAAGCAACGTTGAAAATTTTGAGCAGTTGCAACCAACATAAAGACGCTTGTGAAAATTTTAAGCGTTAAGACGCTTGAACACAGCACTAGTTAGACACTTGAACACAGCACTAGGGTAGATGAGATATCCTGAAAAATTAATTGCAACTTTTTGCACCATGCAAACAAAAACACTTGCATATTAAGAGATAATCCATTATTGACCAAGTTTTCATTTTTTTCCATAAAGAATGAGGAAGGGGAACAGTGCATCTTCTCCAGATATAAATTTTAACAGAAGATATGATTTTCAGAAAGAGATTTACTATGTTTACAATATGGAAGTATTGCGACTTATGAACAATTACAGTTCATTGCAGGCTAAGCGCTCCTTTTAACCCAACATATAGACAAGGGGGAAATGGTATTTAAACACAATTTATTCTCCTAAACTGATGTGGAATCATAAAACATGCTAGTGGCAGCTCAGTCAAGACTCTTTAAAACCATTTATCCATAACAGTACATAATAACTAGAATGAGTCACTTAAAGCACATTTCAGAAAAAAGCTTCAAATCTTACCGTAAGAGAAAATTGTACACAGCTGGAACCGTCTGTCTTCAGTGGACTCAGTGATGTGGTGTAGGCACTGACAATTCAGCAAAAGTGGGAAAGGAGAGAGAAATAAGGATTCATTATTAAAAAAATAACTGCTAATGGATGAACGAACATAAAAAAAAACAGCTAGAAACTACAATTCATTTAAATTCTCACATGGCAGAAGCATTTTGTACAAGTTTAAGCCAGTACTCGGCAACTTTAGAGAAAAGGAATATTTCAAGATTCTCTGAAACAAATACGGAATCAGCTCACTATTCAGAAAGGCCAATTATAGCATTGAGACTGATAGAAGGTCATGTTAGAGGTGATGCATGCAGACTCTATATATTTTAATTCATCTAGATTAAAATCACAAGAGACTTCATAAAATGAAGTATCATTTAAGATACTACATGAACTTGAATATGAGCACAAAGAAAAAGGTTAACCTCAACAACAGGTAGCAAACTTAGTCGAGTAGGTACTATATGCAAATACTATACGGTATTAGCCGAATCCTAAAAATCTAATTGTATTATAGGAGAAGATAAATTGGAACAGTATATGAATGAAGTAAAGCAAACAGGAAAAAAAAAGTAGAAAACTGCAAAATTTGGAGTCGAGTCAGCAACTAAAAGAAATCAATTAATCACCAGCAACAAAACTAGGAATTTCACACCGAGCCAACCAATTGCTTTTAGGCTGATGGTTTTCCTTCAGAATTTGTACCCCACTCTTCCTCTGCCTCACTGCCATTCACAAGTACAGCACCCTCTGTTGGGTCTGCATCCACCACAACAGCCTCTTCTTGGCCATCACCATGCCCCTCTACTTGCTCATCATGTTGTCCATTTCGAGCTTCACCTCCATTCTGATCAGCATCCTAAAAAAAATTGACAAAACATAAATTGAATGATCCCGGAATCATCCTCAAAAACTGGCACAACACCCCCTGCTGTGCTACCAATATAGCGTTATTACGAATTCAACTCTTCATATCCATCGTTTGTTAAACTGAGAGTGACAATAATTCATATTATATTAAGTAGACATTCTAAACATGCTCTTTTTAATCATCTTTATTTTCTTGACACTCGTATTCATAAAAAATTATCTATGGAAAGAGAGATTATGATAGGGGATAAAATACCATCTATACCTCATAATCCACATCGCCATTTTCAAGGGGCTCTTCTTCATCCAGTTCCATGTTTCTGAAGGTTTCTACAAGACTGGCGGTTGATCTATCAGCTTGCTGTGCATATTCGCTTGCCGGAGGAAACTTGCCCCTACAATAAAGTGGAGACAAAGTTGATGAATTCTAAGCTTGAATCACAAAATTAACAAACTTAAGCTATATTGTTATGCCTTGAGGAAAAATGCATAAATCACGGCACAATAGCTGACTTAAACTATATTTCAGTATGCCACTACAACATTCAAACTTACAAGAGGGGCAGGATAAGTGATAATTTTGGAGGATGGTGAATTATAGTTATACATGAGGAAATTTTAGAACTAAAATACAAGTACCTTGACTCAGCAGCTTTGGCTTCAACAGAAAAGGCAATTTGCCAATCTTCAAACAAATTAGGATAGTCTTCTGGATCAGCAAGTGATTCTGCAGCTTTTTGATTGATCTACAAATAGCAATGGATCCAGATTAAATAACAAAAGGTGCCTCAAAATACTTGTGAAGGCATCAATCAAATGCACCCATTGTTAAACTAAAGCAGAACTGCGTCTATTTAAAAAATAATAATAATAATTTGTCAAGGCATCAATATAGTATTGACCTTATTAAGGTCCTTCCGCCAAAGAGCAACTATCTCTGATACTTTACTAGGGAGGTATGACCGAGCCATCAGAGCAGCTTCAGGTATCCGGTTGCTGCAAAAATCTCATTATTTATTAGTCATAATAACTAATTGGTTGACCAATTAGATTAACAAGTGAAAATAACCTGTCAACCAACAGCTGAAGACAGTCCTCCAATTTCCCCAACATAAATAAACAAAGAAATGCAACATTATTTTTCCCATGTTCTTTGGCAAGAGACGCAAGTTCAGTAATTCCTTCAGCATCGCCTAAAGAAGAGTAGAGCAGCAACAAACCACTCAAGTCATTTGCTTGCTTCAAGCACTCTTCTGCCATCTCCAACTGGAATATGAAACAGAGGGTAAAAATAATGTGAGATGGGAGGATCAATCTTAGATTCGTGAGATCAAATAATCAAACAAGAGATAGGTTAGCAGAAAACATAACAGAAGACAAGCAAACGCTCCAGGCCCTTGGGCAGATAAAATAAGGTCATTTTGCAGCAAGGTGTTTGGATATTGATCGTAACACAATAAAAAAGGAGTTGTTACATAAATGTGATTGTCTCATTCTGTGTGCATGAGAATCTCTTCACAAGTGAGGAAATTTATAAAATTTTAGTTGGGGCATGGAGCATCAAGAGAATACCAATCCAGAAGACATGGCTAATTCACCCAACTGCTTCCACTTTGACTCGCTCTGTGCCACTGCTGCAATTTCCTACACATACAAACATAAAAAAGTGCACGACTAAGAACAAAATAATCAACTCAAAGCACAACAGTTCAGTGTAGTACGAGAACAATAACATTCCAAGAGATTAAGTAAATTGAAAAACAAAATTGATTTGCTCTAGCATAAGATTTTTAATAGATCAATACCCAATTTTTACCTTAGCAATATCTAGTTTGCTGAGTTGTATGGCTAACTCGAATTTGTAGTCAGGATCTGTGGCAACTTCAAGAGCATCTTCTATCATACCTCGTGATTCCAAGAAGCGAGCAACACTGACAACAGAATAAATGGTTACAGAAAAAATACCGAGGATAAGATTAAGAAGAGAAATTACAGAGACAGAGGGAGAGGAGAGGTAAGAGAATAAGCAGAAAATGGCAAGTGATGGGGGAGAAGGGAGGTGCTGTTACAACATGTTGAGATTCCTTCCCAGAATACAGAGGATCCACCAATTTTCTAAATGATCCTCTTCAGATAATTAGTCCAATCCAAATCCCTGAAGCTCTTCATGGCGTTATAATTGGAGAATCTTCAGTTTCGAAATGTTAAAAATTCACAGCTCACTGCTTAAGTTTATTAACAATAAAAGTTGATGCATAATCTCTCATTTGTTAAAAAACTACATAGGATGCAAAAGAACATAGGAAGGACAAGATCATAGTTTCTGTTTAAATTTAAAATATTGAATAGGGACATGTGTATGATAATACTGCTCCTAAATTGATATTTTTAGCTAAAGGAAAAAGATTACCCTGCATAATGGCTTTATCAAAAACTAAAAAAGTAGTCAGCTCAGAGGTTCACTATGTTAAGAAAACCTGTTAAGATGTTCCTTCGGAATTGATGGCAAGACCTCATTAGCCCTTTCCAAATCACCACGCATTACAAGAGTCTTGTACTCGATCAAGCTGAGCAGCAACGTATATCCCACAACACTACGGAATATATTTAGAGATTGTTAGATAAATTCCAAAGGTAAAAACAACTGGCCTCTTTTCTCACATCAAGAAGACAGGCCACCTATACTTTACTATTGATAATGAAATGAACAGTGAAAGAAAGTAAAAATTCAATGATTACGAGCATCTTCTGGAAGTTTGTATGAATCACTCACTTAAATTCTTTGTCGATGAGATAAACACGGCTTTGACTAGCGAAATATCCAAGCAGGTACATGGGTCTATCTAAATGGAACATAGTTGTCACCTAAATCATCCATAAAGCAACAATTCTTTCACACATTCTTGAAGTTACATCTAGAAAAAGGTGATGGTAAAGTTAATGTGAATCTATAAGAAATACCTCACCACCAATGCAGTAATTGAGTCTCCAGGATGAGTTATTGTAAATAAAACAATCCCCAACCCAAATCCCAGTCCTTACTCGTTCATTAATTTCATAAAGAAGCTCAAAAGCATCTTCAATGCCTTGCTCATCCACTGTTCTCCCACTATCTAATTGAGGGGAAACTACATCGCGCTGCAACAATTATACAGAGAATCAGTTACTAAACAGTTTCTAGAAAGAAATTCAGTGTACACTCACAAGACGTTCAATATAAACATCACCCTTACATTATACTTGAGTATGTAGAATGATGTATCGCTCGCAATGGATACCAAATCACCACTGTCAGCCCAGTAAAGATTCTGGAATACGTAACAAAGAAACAGACAAGACAATCATATCTTATATGGCCAAGTAAAAATATGTGCTAAAATTTTTAATCTGAGATTTTCTTACTTTAACATTGACATCAATTCGTCTTATCAACCTGCAATCAGCCCAATCGTAGAAACAAATAAAATCATTTGAACACATCGCCAATAAATTGCCCCCATAGATGTGCTCAGCAGAAAATGTGGGCCGAATGCTTTTCTTTTCCTGAAAGAAATGTTATTGTACCTTTAAACCACATAGATGAAACATCTTATAATAAAAACTGATAAGGTCTGATGATAAAATGCTACAGATATAGTCATCATTTTTCAAATTAAGAAGATTAGAAGAGCCATCCAGAAACTGCCTTCCAGTTAAAAATCTAAATGTTACTGCAATTCCAGAGGGTTCTTGTAAAACAAATAAGGCAAGAATGAAAAAAACTAACCACGAAATTTTTAGTGAAGATCTTAATTTTTGATGTACTTTCTCTAACAGCATATTCTCCTTCAGATGACCAAACAAATTCCAACGCGGAGCCAAATGATCTGTTTCTCCATGCCAGTGCCGTGTATATAATATACTCGCCATCACCACATACAACGACGAACCTTCCATTAGGATTATGCTTTAAGCTCTGCCAGAAAATATTTTTAAAAAAAAATTAGCATCCTGTCTATCCTAGTAGTATAATTGCATCAGCTCATTTCAACATAATGCTTCAATAATGGTGCCATGGAGATTGTCAAAGACAGGCAATTACCCAGCTCTTTCACACATCTTGAAGAAAAAAATAGTCTAATTTCTTCAATATCTTCTATTGCAAATAAGAAAGAAATGAGGAGAGGAAGAGGGAGAGAGATCATCCATCGTTAAGATTGAGGGGGCATGTTAATATTTTGCCTTGTGTTCTCTTACATAGTGTATAAAAATAGTGCCATATATGTCATTGATTCAAAAACCAACAGCATCTAATAATAGAAAGCTTAAATGGTTAATGCATAGTGAGGTAAAGCTTAAATGGTTAATGCACAGTGAGGTAATATACATTAACTTGTCTGATCAGATACTACATATATAGGACAATAACTCTATTGGCGAATCCCACTTTATTAACTTGATATAGTGTGACTCGAGGGAAAATTACCTGAGGGTAAAGGTCACAGGTTCCCAATTCCTTAACTGCCAAAGGCAATCTCTCTCCATCAGCAACCTGAGAAAAATGCGTTTAAGAACAGCAACTGGCTTTGTATTTGTCAGGACCAGGCAAGCCCTACCTCATAATCTGCTCCAACGCTCTTGATGTTGACAGTCTGAATTTCATTATGCTTGGACCAAATTATTTTCCCTCCATTTTCCATACTAGCAACAGGTACCTCACGGCCAAGCTTTACCATGATCGTCCCTTCATCATAGCCGATTACAACCCTGAGGATCGAGTGATTCAGGTGCACTCTCCAAATGAAAGGGAGACCCACACAATAACACCAACTAAAGGAATACATATAAAACTTATTTGCGTAAAATGCCTTGGGCAAGCATTTAGGCTACCTAAAAGCAGTTTTAGCAATACCGAGATTTACAATAACCCATACAGTTTACTCCCATCTACTTTTTTTTCTCAGAAACTAGTACCAAATTTAAAAAACAAGAATGTGAGCAAGATGGTACAAAGTAAATTGAAAGACTAATAAGCACCGAAGCAAAAACCTAGACTTCAAATATATAAAGCTTAATAAAGTCCTGAACTACGACATATTAAAATAAAAAATAAAAATAAAAAAAATCAATGAGCTCACCGTCTTGAACCTTTTATGTAACCAACTGCCCAAACTCTTTCAAGTCCGTAATTCAGTGTGTTTTCAAGTCTGCATGAAGAGACAAATGTGAGAGATCTTAAGCACAACAAGAGCAGGAGCAATAAAGAAATAAAAATTATGTGCAAATCATGATTGTATTAAAAGAAAGTACAGCAAATATAGATAATAGAAGTAAAGGTGGCTTGTGTACTTTAAACACCTCACTCAACACTGAGCAGAATAAAAACATGTATTCTCATTTCCAGCCCTTCAATCTCAATGGCCCGAGTGGCATAACAAGGAACGTGATCTAATGGACTCTATCAAACAGTTTAAAATGGTTTTAGCAGGAATAACTCTGAAACCATGAGAATAAGGTTCAACATATAATCAGACTTTCACACAATTCCAGCTAAACCAAAAGGATAAAAAAATAGTTTAAATAATATAAAGATAATTCTCAAAAATAAAATAAAAATTGCTAGCTAATATTTTACATGAAAGAAAAGCAGTAATGTGATACAACCAGAAAGGTATGCTAGTTCAGACAATGACTAAAACAGGACACAGTAAAAGGGGAAGAGTTATTCAGCCTGGCACTTGCCTGTAAGTGGTTGCATGCCAAATACGGACTGTGCCATCCTCAGAACCAGTTATTATAATGGGAAGCTCTGGATGGAAACAAACAGCAGAAACATTGTGTGTGTGACCTTCTAACGTCTGGACACAACTCTTTGTCTGATAATCCCACACCTGTTCGCAAGTTTTAAGGATAGTTTAGATTATTCTCATTAAATATAACAAATCTGAAGGAGAAGAAAGAGGAACGAGGCAATACCTTGGCAGTGTGATCATCAGAACCAGTTATTAAATATGGTTTATCACCTCCAGTGAAATAATCTACACAATTGACTCCTTTGAGGTGGGCATCCAGTGTAAAGTTTGGATCAGGGGACCCAAGATTCCAGATCTACAATAGCAAAATTATGCACGTACAATGCCATAAATAAATTATAAAAAAAATTAGTCGAAAAAATATTTTGGGGACAATTCAGTCATACCTTAATAGTGCGATCGAGAGATGCACTTGCAAAAGTGTTTGTGTCTTTTGGATTAAAAGTCACTTGCATCACATAATGGGAGTGACCCTCAAATATTTGAGTGCATAACCACCCCTTTTCCCAATCCCAGAGCTTTATTAGCATGTCATCAGAGGATGAAAGCACATACGGAAGAGTGGGATGAACAGCCACACACCTAATATAATCTGTATGGGCCTCGAACACTTTTATCTTATCCATCGTATTGTAATTGTACACACGGATGTACATGTCATCAGCACCAGCAACAACCCACTGTTTCCGTGCAATAAACTTAGCTGACCTAACTGTAAGATCAAATGGTAGGAATTTGCGTTATCATGTACCTCATCACTGTCAATTATCTTCTGTGGAACATTTGTTCAACAATCCTCAGAAATGAAATTGATTATTTTGTGTACCTGGTAGTTCTGTAGCTTCAAAAGATTTAACCATTGTCTGCAGCAGAATAAATCATGTTACAAGACATAATAAGTGAATAAACAAGAACAGAATTGTGATAACTGAGTACAAAAGTGTGCTATTTTTACAGCTCCAAAAGATTTAACCATTGTCTACAGCAGATAAAGTAAATTTAAAGGAAATTATACACTTGATAATTAAGAACATGATTGGGACAATTGGTTAGCTAAAAAAGGCCCAGAAACTTCACACACTTCTCAATAGTTTTTTCATTGTGAAACTCACACAAACACCTCTGTCATCATTTTACGGAATAAGCATTTTGTTTTTGAAACATTCTTGGTCCTTCAAAAAACCTAAGGTTGAGTAGATTATAAATACTATTCTCTATGTTAGATTCTAGTAAAATCCATCATAATGATCATCCAGGCATGAGATTTTTCAAAAAATAACTAATACAACTATCAGCTTGTGATCATAAAAGTATATGAAGCAGTCAAGCTGGAGGTTGTTCTTTTCAATAAGTTTCACATCAAATCAAAGAACTTCGCCAACAAGCATTGACCATTTTTGGTGCCATTATAGTTAATGCAAAATGCAGATAATAAACAGAATCTGGAAATTATAGACTCTGGCAATGAACCTCTTGCAGCAGATGATGTAATCTGTTAGATGAGATTATCGTGCTATACAATTAGTTTTTATATAATCTGAACTTAATCTATCCAAAGTTCATAGCATTATACAGCACACATCAATCATCGACACAAGTTTCATGGAAATAATCAACTCAGCAAAATCGATGATGAGAATATGACGGATGCAGGTATACATACCTGAGTCTGATAATTCCAGATGCAAATCGTCCCTGAATACAAACTTGCCAATATCCTGGGAAAATACAGGAAATATTGAACTATCAAAATTTAAGATAACTAATCCTGGAGACATGATATTCCCTTTTGTTGCCCAATATACAAAGCACGTAGACCAGACACACGGACATCCCATCAAAGGAATATAGTATCCCTCTATAATTTCCGAATAAATAAATCAGAACAGATGAGCAGATTAAGAATGTGATGACAAAGAACACCTTTCGCAGCTGTTAACCTCTATAAATATAATTTAAAAAAGCCATAGGATTTCAAAAGTGATCAAGCATAACAATCAACTTCCACAGATACAACAGTTTCTCTTCTGCCAATAACTTCCAATTTTGACACGAACGCTTTTACGCAATGCTAATTAAAAATGCAGAAAACAACACTAAATTTTTTAATTGATTGAACAGAAACATACCATGGCTCTCTTGGATGCAGATCCACCGATTTCACTCTTTCTGATCGTTGTGCAAATTTTCTCTGGCACGATGAAATAATAGTTCAAAAAAATCAGTATCCATTAATCAACTCTCTGTAGCTGACGCGGACAAAGAAAATCTAAAACAGAAATTCTCACGCGTAACAATTAAGTACCTTAATTTCCAGTCTAAGCGGCTGCACAACGATTCATAACCACGAACAACAATAAAATTGAGTCAGTAAAAAATAAAAGGAGCTCGAGATCTCAAAAAAACTGGCATCAAATCCAACAAAATTGCATAAATACCACCCAAATACAGAGCAATCAAAATGCCGAATCTCACCCGAAATTCAACACCAAAACAATAGAAAAAACACGTAGCTAATACCAATTCGAAACAGATACCAGATCTAAGAGGCAAATGCCAATTGGAAAACAATCCAATACCGACAGAAGCAAATACACTCACCATTTTTAATGATTCACTGTTTACAAATCCCTGGAGATCCGACACGAAGATCTATTAAGAGTGTACGAGTCGACTAGCACGCACTTGAATACTGAGATCGAGAGAGAGAAAGTGCGCGTATTGTTACGTATTTAGAGAGAGAAAGTAGCTGAGGAAGGTTTTGCGCTCAGATATCAGCGACAGCGAGTAAATTCATGAAAGAGATGAAGGTCCTTTTTCATTTTCTTTCGTTTTCTATTTCTTGTTAAAAATTTCAATTTCTAATACATAAAAAAGATCTTTAAAATTTTAAAATATGAGTATAAAAAAATTATAAAAAAAAAAAATCATTAACCCTTGAGCTTTTACCAAGACCACCAATTATTCCAATTCAAGTAGTTAATTTGAAAAAGATAAAAATAACTTAATTTAAATTGTTTAGGGCAAAATAGAGAGTTATTTTAACTTTTTCTAAGCATGATGTTCCATCATTATCTACTAAATATTCTAATGAATATGGGTTTTTTAGTTGTTGATCATTAGTAATTTAGTTATGATATTCACTAAGTTTTGAGTATTTTTTAGAAATATTCTAATGAATATGGGTTATTTAGTTGTTGATCATTAGTAATTTAGTTATGATATTCACTAAGTTTTGAGTATTTTTCAGCATTTTAATATATCACAACTACAGAAAAATTGTATCGATTGTTCAATAGTTGTGATCGAACAAAATTTAAATGTGGATTGCGGTAACACTATGCAGATTATTATATTATATACTCCTATTATATTATAATATTATAATATAATATTATTTTGAACTTTTTAAAAATATGAGAAGATAATTACACCTTAATTCACTTGAACTTTATTTATTTTTTATTACATTATTATTATTATTATTATTATTATTATTAATTGTAGACTTAAGGCCCATCCATTTCTGGAAGTATATTGGGCCACTTGAGAAAATCAGTGAGGCCCAACTATATATGGATAAATGAAATTGGACCATTTTCGTATTTAGTAATGAATATTATCTTATAAATAAAAAGATAATAATAAATAAATAAATAATTATCGTGGTCTTACACCAAAAGACTATTTTTGCATAAATAATCAATGGCATTAATGATAAAAAAGAAGAAGAAGAAGATAAAGTCTTTAATCTAAAAATTCAAAAGAGACGTCAATAGAACATACTCCCTTCGTCCCACGTTTATCTTCACATTTTCCGTTTTCATCCGTCCCACATTTATCTTTACCACTCAAAAAAGGAAACTTCACATTAACCAACAACCTCAAAAGTTACCTTAATTTCAAAAATACCGCTCTCACCTAACACACATAACATACTTTATAATTTATTTAATACTTAAAAATACCACAATACCCTTCAAAAGTCAATAAAGTTGGTCAAAAAATAACTTTTCTTAAACTTCGTGTCTACAGTAACTGTGAAAACAAATATGGGACGGAGGGAGTAATATTTTATGCATGGGTATTTTATTTTATAGGGGTTTGAGCATAAATGCCCAATACCATAAACCAAAATGCAAAAATACCCACTTCTTAGAAAAAATAACAAATATGCCCATTTTTATGTGTTTTTACAAAATTGTCCCTCATGTGACATTTGTTTGACTCTAAATATATTAATATATTTAATTAAATAATTTGAACATTTATGATTAATTAAAATTGGATGATATATTATCTATAATTATTAATTAAATGGTTGAGAATAACTTGATCCAATTCCAAAGTTTAATTATAATGAATTAACTGATAACTTAAATTTAATAAGTAATTAAATTATTTAGGAATATAATTATTTTGACAAAATATAAATTAAAATATAATTCATATTTAATTATTAAATACAATGAATTAAATACTAATAATTCATATAAATTATTAATATATTTTTTTTTTACAAACTTACAATTTTATTTTATTTTTTAAAATCAATATTATAATATGTATTTATTAAATTTAAATAATTTAATACTTAATTTTTTGATTAATAATTAATTTCTATTTTCTTAACTTAATTAAATTAACACAACATACTTTATTATAAATATTTTAAAGAAGACATAATATTTTTTGGTGTGAAAATTTTAAGGGTAATTTGGCAATTTAATAGAAAAGTGGACATATTTGATTTTTTAAGTAGGGAGGTCAAAAATGGTGCGGCCCACCCAGACCAGCCCTGGCCTGTGAATTTGGGGCGGACCCGACCTGGCCTGTATTAAGAATGGGGAGGGTCTGGGCAATAGTGATGCCTTGTTTTGGCCCGTTTAGACTCATTTAATATTTATATTATATAGCATATTATGTGTATAACATGTATATTTTATCTATATTTTTTATTATATTCATTATTTATAAGATATATTTGCTTAATTGATTAATTAAATATAAAATATATGTTATTTCTATTTATATAATTGCAAATTAAATGAAATAATATATATTACACATTATTAATAATAGACATAAATATTTAAAGTAAAATAAAAAAATCAAAATGGGCCAAAAACGGGTCGGACCCGCCCCCTGCCCGTAAGGGTCATGAGGCAGTCCGGACCAGCGACAAAAGAATGGGTCAGAGTACTCAACTACTTGGTCCGCCCCGACCCATTGACATTCCTATTTTTAAGTGAGAGCGGGCTTTTTTTATTTTGGAATGGTTGCAGTGGGCAAGAAGTACCATTTCCTTTTTTTTTATATGGATATATATATTTTTTTTTTCACTAGTCTCTTACAAATTATTGTCAACCGATTTTAAAATTCAGTGAATCGTGTTTGGTTGGTGGGTGTGGGGGAGAGTAATAGGAATGGAATGATAGGAGGTTGTTTGTTTGGAGGGAATAAAAGTAGTGAATTTGATTCCCCAGGATTTAGAAATTGCCCATTCCTTTCAATTTGGACATCTATTACTTTCATACCACATCCATGAACCTGTTAATCAAAATTTAATGATATAAAAATCTTTATTATAAATTATAAATAATAAAATAATAATTTTCTTTTATAAATAATAAAATTCTATTAAAATAAAAAATTAATTTGTAAAAATTATGAATCGATTCCTATAGAATTTGATAATAACAAACATAATCAATAGTAATAAAAGTCGTTCCCTGCTATCAACCAAACAACATAATTATAAATAGCAAACCTATTACAATTCCGTACTACTATCACTATTATACTCATTCCGATTCCTTCCAATAAACCAAACGTCCCCTGAATATTTAGGATAAACTTTCCATTTATACTAAAAATGGTGCGTAATTCCAAACATAAACTTTTGACCGTACATTTATAGTTTTCTTTCAGATTTCTGTACAATAGTAGTCAATAATATCACAAAATCGAATTATACTAAATTATTATTTTTATTTTGAGTGGGGCTCCTGTGCACCCAGACGCACGGAGCATATTCCGTGCTCCTTTGCAATTTTCATGCCCTTTGCAATTTAAACTCATTAGTAATACATATGTTTAAATATGATTGGAGGGGAGAGTTGTGTTCACATGAGGACACGTAGTATCCCTCAGTGTCCCCCGGGCGCATGAACTTTTGCCTTTTATTTTAAAAATGTTGTTAAATACACACCCATTTTTTATTGAATACACACCCCCTTTTAATACACACCCCTATTTTAATGGTGTAAATCTTAATTTTATTATATACACACCCCATAATAACTCAAAATTATCTATTTTAATTTTAAGATTATTATTTCCTCTTCAATAATATTTTTAATTTTATAGTTTATACATACCCCTTCATACATGTTGTTACTGTGATAAAAAATTTTTGTTTGATTCCAGATTTTGGAATTAGAAGAACTCAGGACACTGCACGCAACGATTTGGAGTTCTGGGATGTTGAAATTCATTCCTAAAATTAATGAAATTGTAATATTTAAACTAAACGTGTTCCACTTAAAATCTCATATTTTTCAATTTTAAAATTCTACACAAACATGGAATGAACATTTTTTTTAACAGTCTGCGATTTCATTTTTTTCATTTTTTCTTATCTTTTCTCACTCTCCAATATACTCTGCGATTTCCTTTTTCTTTTGTCTTATTTTTTTCTCACTCTCCAATATTCTCAACACATTGAGAGGCCACTAACACAAAACTTCAAAACTACTAAAGATGTATAAAATACGAGTATTAAATAATACACTAAATTAAAAATTGATAATTAGGATTTATAACACAAACATGAAATTAATGAACTTGTTCATAAAAATAATAAATTAATTTACAGTAACTTGTTTTTCTATATTTTTCTCAATGTATTCTCTATCTTTTTTTCATTTCAATATCTTTCTCCATTTTTTTCTCTCCATCTCAAGAAGTATTAGAATTCACGTGTTTATCAATTTAGGATTGATTAAATTAATATAAAATAAAATATATAGAGGTGTGTATTTAATGAAGTAAGAATAAATTAGACATTTTGAAATTATATACTTTAATTATATATTAATGGGGGTGTGTATTTAATAAGAAGGGGTGTGCATTGAGCGGAACCCTTATTTTAATTTTGTTTTTCAGATTCCTTGAGATATTCCATATAAATGGCTCGTATACAAAGCGAAGTTTGTGAAGTTTACAACTTTTCAAATTTCCTGAATAAATGGAAAAGAGAGCCTCCCTCCATTCTCTACAACATTGTTTCGATTCTCCAAGAAAAAATGGAAAAGAATGCCTGCAATCATCTCTTCCCATAGAGGGTTCGCTATACATACACAATACAAACATAGCTATATATATATACTTTTTAAAACAAATTATTAAAAATTATATATATATAAATTAAAAAATAAATAAAAATGAGTGCAAATAGAATCTGGTTCGAAGAAAGTTCAATATCAACACCAGATTCTCCATGCAATGAACCCGATGCAACTCCTGCAAATGTTAAGGCAACGCCGCCGATGGAAGTGCGCCTGCCGCCGCCGAGAACCACCCTGCAGAAACTCTGCCACCGCCTCTCGGAGATATTCTTCCCCGACGACCCACTTCATAGGTTTAAGGATCAAACGTTGTTCAGAAAGTTTATTCTAGGGATTCAGTATTTTTTACCTATTTTCCAATGGGCGCCAAATTATAATTTCAAGTTGCTCAAGTCTGATGTAATTTCTGGGGTTACGATTGCTAGCCTTTCAATTCCACAGGTACATTGTTAAATAATTCTACTCTTTTTTGGGCTTTCCTAGGTTTTGATCTTTGGCTCTTTGTTAATGTTGGCCTTGGTTAATCATGTATTTGTACAACGTATACGTAGTTATGCGTGTTTTTGCGTGCAAATTAACTATGAATGTCCATTTGTAGTATGGATTATACCCTGATGTTTGAGGCTTCTCCTTTTGTGTCTGTTAACGTTGGGTTTGTTGTTATTGCGATGAAACTGTTAATCTGAACTTTTAAGAATAACATCTATTATTGCAGGGGATTAGTTATGCAAAGCTGGCAAATTTGCCACCAATAACTGGACTTTGTAAGTGTAAAGACCAAACACACTCTGTATTCTGTCCAAATTGTTTGATGCATCACATGTTTATCATAATGAGATGTTTTTTGTTCAGATTCAAGTTTTGTACCACCTTTGATATATGCAGTTCTTGGGAGTTCAAGACATCTTGCTGTGGGTCCTGTATCAATAGCTTCTCTAATAATGGGTACAATGCTCGACGAAGCTGTATCCCACATTGATCAGCCGTATCTTTACCTTAAACTCGCTTTTACATCAACATTCTTTGCTGGATTATTCCAAGCTTCCCTAGGTTTCCTAAGGTAATAGTCAGCTCTTTACAAGAGTAATTGACAATGTGAATTATCAAGAATTTGCTGTTTATAGATAAAAAATTTTTCATCTGTGATGGAGTTTTGTGTTTGGTTGTTTAATCAACTGGGTGATTTCCAGATTAGGATTTGTGATTGATTTTCTCTCAAAAGCGACTCTTGTTGGATTTATGGCTGGTGCAGCAGTTATTGTTTCACTACAACAACTAAAAGGGCTACTTGGGATAGTCCATTTCACAAATAAGATGCAAATGATTCCCGTGTTGGCTTCAGTTTTCAATCATAGAGATGAGGTAGAATCATCGTTATATGATTTGAAAAATATATAGAATTGGAATTTCTAATTCTTATAATGTTTACAATGCCATCATATAATATATTTTGTTTTTTTCCTTTCGAGACTACATTCGACGTTGTATATTGATTTAGCCTCATACATCAACTCTGCAGTGGTCTATGGAGACTATTGTCATGGGCATTAGTTTTCTGATTATATTACTGATTACAAGGCAAATTGTAAGTGATCATTATCTTTTCAGTAGTCCTTACGGTGTTCTTCTAAGGTCTCTGTCTCTTTTTCATGATGTAATAGGCCTATAAAATGAATGCAGAGCATGAAAAATCCAAAATTGTTTTGGATTTCAGCAGCTGCTCCATTAACATCAGTGATTCTGTCAACCGCTCTTGTCTTTGGCCTTAAATCAAAACCTTATCACATTCAAACTGTAAGAAGTGAGAATTTATATTAAAATTATGATTATAAATATTGAATAGATGAAGGGTGCTTACTTGAAGAATCTACTTTTGCAGATCGGGATGTTGCCCAGGGGAGTGAATCCCCCGTCTTTGAACAAGCTACAATTCAGTGGCCCTCTTCTAGGTCTAACAATCAAAACTGGCGCCATCACTGGAATACTTTCTCTCACTGTAGGTTATTAAGATCCCTTCATCATTTTTATTGAAAACCGGCCAATGTTGTTACTTAAACATCAAAGAAGATGAAAGAGGATCTTTGTCATATGTAGGAAGGTATTGCAGTTGGGAGGACATTTGCTACTTTAAAGAACTACCAAATTGATGGCAACAAAGAAATGGCAGCCATTGGCGTAATGAACTTGGCTGGCTCTTGTACTTCATGTTTTGTAACCACAGGTAATTACAGGGAATAGGAGTTTATATTACGGATAATCAAGTATGGCTGGAATTAAAGTCGTCTATATGCACAGAAACCCGAGAAAATGATTGCCGGTCTTACCGACTGTCTTGAGTTGTGAAGCAATGTCCTTTCTTGCATCATTTTGTTATTTCTAAATTTCTTTAGAAAATGTGTAATTCATTGTTCGACTGATTGTTTCTATATCTCATCTATCTCTTCATGTCTTAACAAGATGACCATAACCAAGTCTTCTTTTTTTTTCCAACTTTCAGGATCATTTTCACGGTCTGCTGTGAATTATAATGCTGGAGCACAAACTGTAGTGTCAAATATTATAATGGCCTTAACCGTGCTTATAACTCTGCTGTTCTTGATGCCACTATTCCGTTACACTCCAAATTTCATTCTCGCAGCCATCATCGTAACTGCTGTAGTTGGTCTAATTGACTATCAGAGTGCTTTCGAACTGTGGAAAGTTGACAAACTTGATTGTGTGGCTTGCTTGTCCTCTTTTATTGGAGTTCTATTCATCTCAGTGCCTATCGGACTTGGAATAGCAGTAAGTCTTTCTTCATTGAATTCATACATAACATCCGGACTCTTGTGATTTTGATCTTCTGATTTGAGATCATACAATTCAAGGTTGGTATCTCAGTTTTCAAGATCCTGTTGCACGTGACAAGGCCAAACACATTAGCTTTA
Organism: Pogostemon cablin; assembly: GCA_023678885.1. Taxonomy (NCBI): domain Eukaryota; kingdom Viridiplantae; phylum Streptophyta; class Magnoliopsida; order Lamiales; family Lamiaceae; genus Pogostemon; species Pogostemon cablin. The sequence continues at coordinate 9,744,010 of CM042955.1, read as the reverse complement.
GGAAACATCCCAGGAACTCATGTGTATCAAAACCTTAATACCTACAAAGAAGCTGTTAGGATCCCCTCGTTTCTCATCCTCGGTGTTGAGGCGCCTATCTACTTTGCAAATTCAGCGTATCTACAAGAAAGGTCTGTCAAGAAATGCGAACTCGATGAATCAACCCTACTAACGTAGCCTACTTAGTCCAGTTTTCACCTTTAGTCGAGAAGTTAAAGCACTTAATTCACTGTTCTCATACTGCAGGATATTGAGATGGATCAGGGAAGAGGAAAAGTGGCTTGCGTCAAACAAACAAGACAGTATCAGATGTCTGATCCTTGACTTGACAGGTTAGTCACTCAATTAGTATCAAGATTCTGAACTACGACCAATGTTTCTCAACACAACGCCCCCTTCTTGACCAGCCGTAACTGCAATAGACACGAGTGGAATTGATCTGATCAGTGAACTCAAAAAGATGTTGGACAAACGAGGAATTAAGGTAAGCCATCACAAAATTGCCCACTTAAGACCTTCGACTCATCGTTCTAGGTGTGTGACCCCATCATCGTAATAATGCAGCTCGTGTTGGCGAATCCGGTTGGATGTGTGATGGAGAAACTTCATCACTCCAAAGTCTTGGAGTCCTCCGGTTTGGATGGATTGTATTTGACAGTTGGAGAAGCAGTCGACGACATTATGGCTTCTTGGAAGGCTCAACATAGTAATCAAGATTCCATTCTCACCATTTCTGGTTAGGTTTAATGCAGATGTTTTCCTTGCTAGAAAGCTTTGGCTATACAATTATACTACCAGTTATGGATGTATATATACAATTTTTTCTCCAATACAAGTATACACACATTTGCAGATTCTTTTATCATCTCACTCATTCAATACATCCGAGTAATTAAATTAATTGTGCGAATGGATTATTTAGCAATAAACACGTGCTATAATTAATTATTACTCCATTATAGTTGGATTTGACTTTAATAGCCCTAAAATTTCCATATGCACAGAGACCCATAAAATCAAGATCAAATTTTTATCTGGGCAACACAAAATTATCAACCTATTCAAAATCCCTTCTCAGTATCTTTACTGTAGCTCAAATTGAAAGTCTGAATTCGCAATTGAATCTGGTTCGTAATTCAGTTCCGAACCCCAAATAAAACTGGGGTTCCTGCTGTTAATTTTCTCGAAAGTCAACATAGTTTGAATCTTGGTTTAGAAATAGAGGGGAAGAATTGAGTCATGTTTTATGGTGCGACGGCGTGGGATCCGTTTCTGATAGTGGCGCAAATCGTGTTCCTCCAATGTCAATACTATGTGAATCTAGGGTTGTTTCTGTCAATTCTTGTTGGCCCCCGGGTGTCGAAGATGAGCCTCGTCTACTTTGATTTTGCTACGGTCACACCCTCCACACCTACTGGTTGGTGCGTTATTGCTTCCATTTTACTCTCCTCTATTGCCGGGTGGGTTCATACTTCTGTCTCTGTTTATGTGATTGTGTCAGTGTGTGTGTGTGAGAGATTATATCTGCTTATTTTTTATTCTTTTGGCTGATTTGAATTGTGGGTTGAGTTGATGTTAGTGTTGGTGATCACGGATTACTTTGTGCTGAATTCTTCTGTGTTGTTGAATGTTAAACTTGTTTCATGGTCTTACCCTCCATTTTTGCTACATGTTTACTGGGTTTTGTTACTATCTACAGATAAACGGGTAATTGCATAAAAGATTTTGGTATAATCACTGAAGCTGGGCTACTCTGTCATTATGCATCTGTATTCAATCATTGTGTGTGGTCTATATCCTGTAATTATGTTTAATTCGAAGTTTTGATTGAACTTGTTTTCCACTTGAACTATGATGGTTGAAAGATTATAGACTTGGCTGTAGAATTTTAAAATGTCCATTTTTTTGTTTACCTATGGAAACAGAGCTGGAGTTTTAGTGTATTTAGTTGAAAGGGCAAAGAAATGTCTGGACTTTTCTGCTACCGTTTACATCATCCACTTTTCCATTTGCTTGCTGTACGGAGGTTGGCCCTCATCAACGACCTGGCTAGCTTTGTGGTGATGGCGCTGTTGGGTAAATATTTGTGCATGAAGCGTGAGCTACGAGATATTCCAATCGGAAGATTCAGATCGAGTAAGCTTTTGCCTGTTTTGACTTGTCATTAAGCTTTAGTTTTTCCTATGCATGATCTCTGTTTATTCAAAAATCATGTGTTACTTCCCTACGTTCCGGACTTGAGTTCTCTTTGTTCTTTGACATCCTTTACAGTAGTTTCTCTTCTTTGATGAAGTTTTTAACTTGGATTTCTTGCTTTGATTTGGATGATCCCGAAGGTTTCTGTTTTTTGCAGGTTGATATAGCTTTGATATCTGGAATTGAATTCATAAGAGCTACAGCAAAACTTTGCATCTTTTTGAGTTAGAATTGATACATATCAAATGATAATTTGTCAGCAATATCCTTCATAACTGTATTCATTTTAATTGATTAGAGAAAAAACAGGGTTTCCAAAATCAAGTGATGTCTAGCAGTATATGATCATGTTATAATTTAGTCTAGGGCTTTTACAATGGAGCAATTAAAATCCTTTTAGTCAGTTAAAGCTATAAGATTTTGTGTCACTACATTCTATTGGCATAGCTGGGATATCTCCAAGTTGATTTCTTGATTTTCAATTTTAGTCGTTTTGAAAAAAAAAATTCAACAGGATTGTGATATATCTTGATGAATACAACTCTCTCTCGCCTTTGAGACTCCAGGATTCATCAATTCCAATGCTTACTATCGCTTCTTTCTCTGTCCATGCAGATGTGTGACGTGTAGTGAGACGAGAAAAACTCTCGGTGTCTTCTGGAGGCGATGCTGCTGAGGTTGGTGTCTCAAGCCTCCCAGTGCACATCACGCACGCTACCATATGTTGAGAATTTTAGTTTAGTTTGGAAATTTTAAGATGTTGTAATACAAGTATTTGTTCCAGCATTTATAGCATCTTCTACCACCAAAAAGTCTCTCTTCCGAAATCTACAGTCTTTACATAGTGATTTTACAACCAAACTACGTTCTCTCATCATTCACATTACAGGAATTCACGATGCAATGCTGAACATGAATACAATCATAAATTATGAACCATCTTGGCACTGAGTTAACTTTTCTTCCTGCGTGGAGCTTTCTTTGTTGAAACAGTAGATTTGCTTCTCACTTCAACTTTTCCCGTTTCCTTTACATCGTTCACCTGAGCTTTTGACGGGGTGATCGCTGAACTCGGAGCCGATTCCTTAACCACTTCGACTTGTGGCGCATCCGGTGTTTTTGATGAGTTGATCGCTTGACTCGGAGCTGAATCTTTTCCCACTTCAACTTTTTGGGCGACCGGAGTTTTTGTCGAGTTTATTTGACTCTTTAGCCTCAGTATTTCTCCCTTTGCAGAAGCTAAATCCTCTTGTAGTTTCTTCCCACTGTTCTCCAAGTTCTCTCTTTCCTTCCCAAGCCTCTCTATCAGGTTCTGAGCATCTTCCAAGTTTTCCTGAGCTTCTCGTGTCGTCTTCTTTTGCTCGTCGAGAGACCTCATCAGCACGTCTTTCTCATCATCCAAGCTTGAAATCCGAGAATTAGCTTGCTCCAAATCTTGACTGAGTGTTGTCACACTTAGACTCATCTCATCAAGTGATTTACTAGACTCTTTTAAGTCTGCTTCAAGATTTGCTCGTTCTTCCTTTTCTTTGGAAATCTGGGTCTCCAAATCCTTCAACTGTTCGTTCAAAGAAGATACAACCGCCTTTGCGCCTTCTAGATCACGAGCAGCACTTTTAGCTCTCTCAGTGGCGTCATTAACTTCTTTCACTAAGCTATCACATTTCTGCTGTGCAACAGCCAGTTCCTGGGACACCGATTGAAGCTCTTCGTTTGCTCGAGTGAGCTGCTCTTTAGCTGATCTTAACTCTCCAGCTAAGACATCCCCACTTTGTTTTGCTTCATCAAGATCCTTCTCAAGTGAATCTCTAGTTTTCTTCAACTCGTTCTGAACACTGGAGAACTCCACTTGAAGCTCCGAGCACAAGCCTCTCGACTCATTCAGTTGTTTCGACAGGTCAGAAGCTTCTTCTCTTGTATTCTTCAAATCTTCTTGCGCAGCTCTGAGTTCCTTTTCAAGATCCTCCACATTTTTCAGTTCAGTGTTCAGCCTCTCCGTTAGATTGTGCTTTTCATTCGTCAAATCAGAAATCACTACTTTGCTATTATTCATATCATCCAACGCAACTTTAAGTTGTTCCTCTAGCTGGTGAAGAGCTTCCTCTTTTTCACCTAAAAGCTTTGCATCTGAAGCTGCCTGCTTTTCTGCAGACAACTTAAACTGGTTATATTCATTCTCAAGGGCTTCCAGTTGTTTCCTAGATTCATCGACTTCAGCACGCGAGGAAGCTAAATCCGCGCTGAGGTTATTTAACGTCGTGTTCTTCGATTCCAGCTCCCTTTCCTTTTCCACAATCACATCTTTCAGTTGTTGAATCTCCAATTGCAAACCACTTATTTGATCTTGAGATTCATTATAAACAGATCTCAGTTGTTCTAACTCTCCTTCTGTTTTGACTAGTTTAGAATTAACATTCTTCAGATTATCTTCCTTGTCCTTGATTTCTGAAGAGAGCAAGTTCATCCTCTGCTGCAAGACTTCCAAAGAATCGAGCTTTTCCTTCAACTCGTCTTGCAGTTCCCTTTTCTCATCCTGAGCTCTACGGAGGCCAGCTTCAAGATTCTCAACTACAATAGTTTTCTCTTCGACCGACTTCTTCTCCTTCTTTAAATCCTGTTCGAGACTTCTAATCCTACCATTCGCAACTCCCAACTGGTTTACTAAAGACTGCTTCTCCTCATTTGCTTTTGCTATTGCCTTATTCTGAACTTCTTTCTCATTCAATAGCTCTGACTCATATTTTTTCTCCAAAGTAGTGATGACAGCTTCCTTTTCTTTTAGTTTTATGTTAATCTACACGCATGAGAACACCACACATTTAGCAAAGAAACCCAAGAGAACACAACTCAACTTAGTACAAGAGAGAAAGAGTAGATGTTATATGCAATTGAGATCACTAATAATAACACAGTACAAGAAATATCTAAAAAGATGTTCTTTCCTAATAAAGTTGCTTGCAGAAGCATTCTCTTTTCTAACGCTGAATTGAGAATGTAGTAGCATTACTACAGTAAGAAATTGGATGAGGCAACGGTAAATTGGACACCGAGAAATGCTGTAGACAACAGTGTAATATAATCCTAATTTTTTATGGAGTTTATACAGGCTTTATCAGCAATAAAAGATTTTCAAACATTTTATCGTCCAGGAAAAAGTACCTTACAGAAGCCGAATGCTTCCAGTTAACCAAACTTAAATGACAAGCCAAGAATGGAAAAGGTCAGAGAAACTTTCTGTTCATGCATATTAGAAAGATATCTCCTAGAAATTTGGCTGAAACATTGTATTCAAATTTCATTGAAACAGCTTACAGATTCTATGGTAGCATCTGAAGCGTCCTTTTCTTTCTTTAGTGATGCATACAGAGCGGCAAGAACACCCGATCCGAGATACCCAACTGTGTTGAGAAGTGAAAGAAATGGGTTTGTGGACTGCTGCAAACAAGGTAAATGCACTTAAGTTTATATAAAGCTAGCAAATAGTGTACTATTATAGCAATCTGAAATCACAAACCAGTACTTATATATTTCTTTCAAAATAATACTTGACATAGATGCAGACCTCAGCTTCTGGTTTCTGATCTATAGTCCTTAATTCAGTGTTTTCTGAAAAAAAGAAGAAGAAAAAAACAGACAGTTTCTGTAAATGCTCACAGGATCTATCATATATAACTGAAGTCTGCAACTATTTAAGCGTAGTAGATCAAAATAAAAGGACAATTAAAAGAGTATATGTGGAAGCCATGATGTATACATGTATCTTGTTGAAAAGAGGAAAGAATAAGTGTTGTGAAGTTCCACCACAGTCTTTCCAGTGCTTCATTAATGAAGTCGCATCGATAATTCTTTTAAGGCCATTGCAACATTAACCTTAAGCAAAGAACTATAACATGTGGATATATATCAAGGAAATGCATAAGAAGAAAAGGATGCATATAATGATAAAATAGTCTAACAGATCATACGTGTATCCAGTAATTTTACAGTCACTTGTCATAATTCTTTCAAATTTCTGCCCATCAACGTAATTATCGACATTGTTCAAATTTCTGCCCATCAACGTAATTATCGACATAGTTCACAACAACACTACTTCATCTCCTCATCAAACAACTCATTTCAATGCAGTCTATGCTGAATAAGCCAAAGTTATAATGGATTATGTCCCCTTCACCCCAAATTCTTCCAACTAGCTTCAATAGCTCAGCTCAATGGTATTCAAGAATGCACCTTCAAATCCCACTCAACATGAATGAAATTATGCAGTAAGAACAATGCAAATTAAAGTTGAAACAAAGATTAAAAGACTTATAAATTGTTCACATCTCAATTGAATATATGTTGTTATCACATTGAGAAACTGCTGACACGCAAAAAAAACAAAGTGGGATTCACATTACTCCTCCAAAAACAATCAAAGGGGCCATCATACAACATACAGACTAACAAACAAGAGTAATTCCGCAGAAACCCATCCAAAATAAAAAAACTCACCAGCTGCACGTGCTTCAAAATCAACAGGCTCAACTCTCAATTGAAGAAGAGGAATTGCTGCAAAACCCATGAACAGAATCGCTCTCCTCCTACAAAAGATGTCATCTTTTGGAGCCTCTCTCTGTAATGAAGCCGTCACAGCTCTGTTCTTTCTCCGAGCAATTGCATTTCTTGGAGAAGGAAACAAGAATGGGGGGTGCAAAAAACATGGCGAAGAGAAGATTGATTGATTGATGAGGAAACCCATTGCTCCCGTTTCACCTGTTCTTGATCTTCGAGCGACAAGCAAAGCACCTTCTCCTCATAGCCAAGCCAACTAGCTGCCTTTCTTCTTTAATTTCTGTCCTTTTTCTATTCTCCTATCTGTTGGGATAGAAAACGAAAGACCTTGATCGATTTCTTTCTTGTTCTTTGCTGTTACTAGGATGTTAAAGGACTTAAATGCCCTTACAAATACGTTGATTTTTATATATTGAATTTACGATTTTATCCTCAACTAATTACTTTCTCCGACTCATTATGCCCCGTAGCCGTGAGCTAACCCATTAATATGTAACCATTAGTTATCTTGATAATTACGAGTCTTTTTTATATTCACTTGATAATAACAAAACTTTTGGAAAAATAAATAATTTTTTACATACATTAATACGTATTAATTGATGTTAGATTATTATTTTGATAATTTTAAACAATGTACACCATAAAATGATGCCATAATTGTTTTAATTCTACACATTTATTAGTGACATCTTAGATAAAAACTAGACGTCGTCGCATATGATAATAATAAGAATAAAAAAACATTAGTGAAGAAAATTTAGTCAAATTTCCAACATACAGGATAAGATAAGATATTAATTTTATGGAATTTACGATTGAAATACCTAAAGCGTCCTTGGTGGGCCCAAGTTGGGTGTGCAGCCAAGAATAGCGAGCGCATTCCAAGCGCATTTTAGAGACGACCGCTTCGCAATTGCGTTCTCGGCTATTTCACCCCTAAAAGATGCGTCTTTGGCCCATTTCTCTCTCAACACAACAGACCTTGAAAATTTTCTCAATTCCCAAAAATGTTATGCGATTTCACGTGGGATCTATCTTATTACAAACCTAGCCTTTCCGAAATTTAATTTTATCTTTGCAATCTGCGTTTTGATTGAAGGTAAAGTTTTAATCTTCACACCTCAACGTGCACAATTGAGTTGGTTTGAGGTAAGATTTCTTATGGGTATTTCGTTTTCTGGAATTTCGAATTTTGGGTTCATCTAAGGTTTGATTCTGGAGTGAATTTCTTGATTTGTTGGTATCGAAGTGTTTTTGTGCTTGAATGTCATCATGAATCCAGTTTCCCTATCTTGAAAGATTATTTATTATTCTCATTATTTTGTATCTATAGATGCTGAGATTGAACTCATATTACACTGTGTAAGTTTACACAATTGCGGAAAGTGATATACTTTGAGTAGAATTTCCATAATTTGAAACAAAATTTAGTTGTGTATTTTTGCAATGATGTACTAAATTTCCTGTGTGTTTTAGGTCTTGAAGAAGATTTTATGCTGTTAGTTGAATGGAAGGCATGATCTCTGGTTGATAACAAACATAGAAAGCATTATTTTTATCATAAGGAATTTTATCTTTAAAGATAACTATAAAGGAGACATTGTTGTTGATTGTGCAGCCTTTGAGCGTGATGGATGATGAGGATGATGTCAATTACAACTCCAATACATACCCCATAAATGGCCAGAAATTTCCAGTTGAAAATGCTGGTTATCCTCGTAATGTTGGCAATTCGTACGGTGAAGATGATGTGTATGACGATGATAAGGGTGAAGAGGAAGAAGAAGAGAATGATGATGAAGATGAAGACGAGGATGAGGATGATGACGATGGAGGAAATGGGGTTCAGCGGATAAGTAAAGATGATTACGAAGATGGGGATGAGGAGGATGAGGAGTATGATGATTATGGTGATCAACAGAGGCACCCTAAAAAGAGGAAGCTGAAGAATTTGATCTCGAGTTATGAGTTTGCGCCTCGAATACCCACACCTTCGCCTGCTACTGCTTCGGTCCCAAAGGCATCGTATGGGGGACGTAATCCACTCACTGATTGGACTGAGCACGAGACTTTTATCTTACTCGAATCTTGGGGTGATAGGTTTCTTAAACACGGGAGGAAGAGCCTCCGCTCTGAGGAGTGGCAAGAAGTTGCTGAGAAGGTGTCTCAGGATTCAAAGATTGAAAGAACAGACACTCAGTGTCGAAATCGTCTGGATACACTAAAGAAGAAGTACAAAAAGGAGAAGTCAAAGTTGGGAGATAAAGGTGGAGGATGGTCTAGCAATGAATGGGTGTATTTCAAGAAAATGGATTCACTATTGTCATCCCAACCGCCACAAGCTGGTCTTTCGTGTGGGGTCGACTCAGGCGAGTATGTATTCATGAACCCTAAAGTGTATTTGAATCGAGCTAATGGATTGGATGAGATGAGAGACAGTCCAGGGAACTCAACAGATGGCGAGGAAGATGAGTCTGAAGGGCTTCCTCCGAAGAAGAATGTGAAAACGAAAGGCAGTGCAGCTTCGTTTAAAATGCTTGCCGATTCTTTCCAAAAATTCAGCGAAATCTACGAGAGGATAGAGAGCAGCAAGAGACAGCAAATGGTGGAGCTGGAAAAAATGCGAATGGACTTCCATAGAGATTTGGAAATGCAGAAGAGGGAGATTCTAGAGAGAGCTCAAGCTGAGATAGCTAAGATACGACAAGGAGTCGAAGATGACGACGTTAATGACGTCTCTCCGGAGAATATTAGTGGTTAATGTTGCTGTAAGAGACGACTCATCATTTCTATACTGATGTTTGCAGATTGTTGCACTTCGTGTATTATAGCTGACCATGGGTTCTATAAACTTAACTGTTGCTAGTATCATGCAATTTCATCATACGTGAAGAGCTTCATCTCTCTTTATTACTAACTTTTTCTTCAGATAATATTTAGCAAGAATCAGTCATCTTTTTACTCTTGCCATTTTCTTCTTTTCTTATTTTATTAAATTGGGAATATCCTAGAAGATTTAATATCATAATGCGTTACATCGAATATCACAAGTGAAAGATTCGTGGCTAATAATTGACCATCGATGGAAAGGAATATCATGAAAATCCACTAATAGATATACAAGGGTTGATCCACTGAGGAATCAAACTAGTGGTTTAATTAGAGGACACTACGAAATCCACTAAATATTGAATAATGCGAATAAAAAAATTATTGTTTTGAAGAAATGAATATGATAACCAGATCAAGTAAAACCCATAACCAAACAAATAAGAGAACAATGACAACCTCGAAATAATGCTATAGAGTAAACTCCGAAAACTTGGAAAGACATCCTTCGATTGAAGGGGTGTCATTGTCTGTTTCTTACAAACCCTTACAAAAATAGGATTAATGAGAGCCACCTATATGAATAATATTCTCTGTGTCCACATGACAACAGATCCCAGACTCACAATAATAAATAATCTCATCATCAAACATTTCATGGTAACTTCAAGTCCAAAATTCATTCAGGTGTTCTGATAATCGTACAATCGTACAAATGAACCAAAGTATTCATTTAATGAAACCATGGTCTACCATTTTATGCCTTTTTTGGAGAGCCCTCGGGTTTGTCTGTTTCCATGGGCTCGCAGGAAGCTGGAGGCACTTCATTTTCCGAGCCTGTAGTTTCGCCTCCATTTGCATTTGGTCCTGGGCTGGGGGCAGCATTATCCGCCCCTTGAGACTGAGGTTCTCCACCTTGGGGTGGAGGGGCTGTGGGTGGTTCAGGAGCAGCAGGTTTTGCTGGTTTTGCCTTCGTCATTATCGGCCTGCAAAGCCTGTGGAGAAAGATAGGAAGTGCCCTTAAAATTTGCATATTAAAAAATAATTATGATTTCCGTTTGATAATAATAGCAATTCACAATACCTATCCAATGCTTCAGCCTTCTTCCTCACATCAGCAGATAAAAGAACAGGGTTTGCATACTTAGGAAGTAAATCCTGCTGTTGTTTCTTCTCTCTAAACCAAGCTTCAGCCTCCACACATTCATTCAAAACCTGAACAACCAAAACATGTCATGAAAATCCGTACAATTCGTACAAAAAATTATATATACATGAGAACATACCTTCTGCTTCTCAGCCATATCAATATGGTCGAATTTGGGGTCAGTTGACATTGCAGCTTCTCTATAACTGTTTATGCAATAAATAAGTTGGTCAATCACGGTACCCCTCTCTGTGTGCTCCTTGTAGCGTTCCTCTATAGGACCACCTTGCTGCATAGTTTATTATTATAATATATTAACTGAGTTGTAGAGTAAGAAGAACAAGGAAAATCAATAAATTTTTCATAATTTTTACCTTATTGAGCTCCTCCAGCTTAGCAATGTACACGCCTTTGGTTTCATCTTCACCATCCTCATATAACCAATCCTCTACCTCCTGTAGTGTTGCAATAAATTGCTCTCTCTCTGAATCCGTCACGAAGTCATGATACCTATCATTTAGCTGCAGTAACAAAATACAATAGTGACAATTGAGAAGTAACCCACACAAACACAAAATTCCATAAACTTCCAGATACCTTATTTCTCATATCATACACATAAGCCTCTACAGCATTCTTTTTGTCTTTGGTCTCTTCCATTACTCGATCTTGCAAAGCCATCTCAAATTCCTTTTCTACAGCCTTTTGCAAATCTTCAGCACCTAGAGTTCCATACACAACTTCAGATACAGGCACCATTTTCTTATTCACCTTTTTCTTTGGAGCCTCCACCTGATTGGTTAAAACCATATTCAGTATTCCAGGTACATTGTCCAATAGCTAGTCAAAAGACTATCGTCTGAAAAGAATTTATTATGCAAGCATCATAAGCTAACCTTGGCATCTGTTTCCATCTGAACTGGCTTATCTCCAGACTCAGGTTCTCCATTTTCAACCCCAGAGCCATCAGGTTTAGAATCTTGCATATTTACATCAGCGTTTGCAGTACTTGGAGGAGCTGAATTAGGCGGACACTCGTCAGTTTCCATCTTGGTTGGCTCCTTTTCAGACTCTTTAACAACTGGAACTTCTACTTCTTCTTCTTCCAACAACTGTGTCAAGATATGCCCGCCAAATTATAAATAATGAATAATGTAGCACTCTCAAACAGTAAATTAGAACAGTATCTTTACAATATCTGTACGTCCCGCAACATGAAAGTCCTACCTAACAAAGTATCCTCTCATTTTATTACTAAATAACAAATAAAACACTCAGAGATGAAGCCTCAAATATATTATCCAGGTAAACATGTTGACATACAAAAGTTGACACTTGGAATTATTTGTAATACTGGAGGAAGCTTCCTCTGGTTAGCGTCGGAATATCTAATCCCTCTTCTAAGCAATAAAATTGACAAACAATAATTATTTACTTCTAAAATTAACATTTTGGTCTTTACAGATGGCTGGAAAGATACTTATCTTCAAAAAAAATCTTGGTGGATCAACTGTAGAGCATATTAAGAAATAAGGGAAGCATTTTCTTATAAGAACTCACCATTGCTGATTCGAGTGAGACAATACCATGAAGATTCAAGCGCAACTTCACTTTCAGTTTGGCCTTTTCGCCGTTAGCTGATTGGAAAGGTCCAATCTACAGTCGACAAAAACAAAATATGAAGGAAAAGCAATGCTATATGATGATGGCTACAGAGCTTCAATAAATGAAAACAAGTAACATTTCTCAGCAAAACTACCGTATAATGGCTAATCTTTGCGGGAGCCTGAATTTCACCGACATCAGCATATTGTACGTCTAATGTGAATGTACTGGATCTGTAGAAAGTCAATGCCTTCACACTTGGTATTGGATTACCCTTGGGGAATACAACAGTGCTCTGAATGTTATCCACTGATTCATTTTGAGCATCACCAGGAGAAGCTTTCCATGTCAAGGCAATGGGGAAAGGGAAGTTTTCATTAACCTGGACAGAAGAAAACAAACATATCTTACTGCAATACTCATGCTCAAACTCATCTAAAAGACTGTTCACTCCAATACATATACTGTAATAATTACTCAAATAAAAACGGTAATATTACATAAACTACAAGCTGAAAAACGCAAAGTTATAGAGGAAGAGCTCATACATAGAAAATGAAATTAAAATACCAGGACATGAGCAGTGCTAAGATCCTAACCAAAAGTAATAAACATCGTGTTGACAAAAATAATATTTTCAACATATGCATATATGTTTGATGAGTAAAAGGGATTCATGAATGGTCAATGAAGATTTAATTATTGACTTAGTAAAGCTCTAGAAGAGGAAAGTTGCTTTATGATTTTCTATAAATCTCATAGCTTTTAGCTTCCATATGTAGGTAATCCGTATGGCCGGCTACCCTTCACCTTAAGTGTAAGTATGGTAATAAAAAAGATAAGGGGAATAGACCGGGTTCATAAGCACAACGAAACAAGATTTTAATAAATAGCACCTGAAACTCAATGTAGCTCCAATAAAGATTAGCTAGGATAAAGACAGAACAATTAAAAGTGAAACACAACAAAACTAACAGTCACATTACCTCCACACTAAAGCAAAAGCTAATACCAGGATAAAGACAGAACAATTAAAAGTGAAACCCAACAAAACTAACAGTCACATTGCCTCCACACTAAAGCAAAAGCTAATGCCGTAAATTCACTAAATCGCAAAAGGTAAGATAGCTCATAATATTATACGCACCTGGAATTCCCGGACTTTAAATGTGGGACTAAGAATAGCACACTGTAAAGCACAGCCTTTAGCAACACATTCACTTGCATTCATGGTACGCCTAGGCTCCTTTCCAAAGAACTCAGTCAAAATCTTAAGAATGGCAGGTACTCGAGAGCCTGAACCCACAACCTCAACAGAGTGTATATTTTCAACAGTCAGTCCGGCATCTGCAAGAGCCTTCTCCAATGGCTTCTTCACGCGTTCCAAAATCGGAATGGAGATCTGCTCGAAGTCATCTCTCTTAATAAAACCTCTAACATCTTTCTCATCCATCAAGCATTCAATATTAAGTGGTGCTTCTGGATTTGCACTGAGAACCTTCTTTAACTTTTCACAAGCAACACGAAGCCTGAAACTTGCTTTTGCATTCTGGTAGACATCAATCTTATACTCATCCTTAAATTTTGCAGCAAAATGTTGAAAAAGAGCTTCATCAAAATCTCTTCCTCCTAGGGACCGATCAAATGAATGAGCCAATATCTTCAACTGACCTTTCTTGAATGCAGCAATACAAACTTGCAAACTGGCATGTCCAACATCAATAAAAGCTACGTTCACAGCTTCATTTTCAGGCAAATCGGTCTTATAAATGCCATATGCTAAGGCAGTAGCAGTGGTTTCATGAATAAGTCTAAGTGGGTGTAAACCAGCAATTGTGGCAGCATCTATAACAGCTCTCCTTTGGAGATCAGTGAAATAAACAGGAATTCCAATGCAGCAATCTACAACAGCTGCATTCAAATTCTTTTCAGCAATGATCTTTAAATCAGAGAACACCATTCCCAGGACCTGAGTAGGTGTAAATGATTTATTTTCTCCCAAATACCTAGCATTTATCAGGGGATATCCATCAGGCCCTTCCGTCACAGAAAATGGCAATGATTTGAGATCACGCTGCAATTCAGGATCCGAAAACTGGCGCCCAATCAGCCTCTTTATTTGGGATATTGTGTTTTTTGGGTTCATCGTACTTGAAGCAGAACCTGCTGTTCCAAGGAACCGCTGTTTATCCCCAAAACACACAATAGCTGGAGTCTCTCGCTTAGATTCGTCATTAAGCACGACATCAATACCCCTTTGCCTTGCGACGGCAACAACGCAGCTCTCGTTCCCAAAATCAAAACCAACCACACTCATGTTTGCTTATTTGTGCAAATATAAGGCGCAGCAAGTAGTAGTACCTATATAACTGAGGGATAATTAAACCAAAATCCAATATAATCAATAAACATGCGAAATGCACTGGATCAGTTGATTGTTAATTGTTCATACTTCCTCAGTGATGATATAAATCATTACTTGCCAAATCAAAAAAAAAATAATAATAATAATAGCGCAAACAAAATAAGTCGCATAACTTAAGGCACACAAAAACATTTGAATACAAGAACCACACAATACATTCATGCATCGTCAGCAATTGACATCCGCACACAAAAACCTACTCGAGCGTACAATTGCAAATAGTAGTTCAAGCAATTTTAAAATTATAACCTCTGCAAGGACTACAGAAAAAAAAAACATTTCAATCAGCCACATTTACAAACAAACTTAAACGACAAACAGCTAACATATGTTCGTCAATGCCTGAGATAAGAGGGGGGGGGGGGGGGGTAACAAAAATTCGATTACTATAAATAACCTCAATTACAATGCCTAAAAATTAAAGTAAAGAAAAATTAATTAATCAGTTCAATCACGAAAAATACATAAATCCAATTGAGAATAAATCTAGAGCAAAAGGAGATGGTAAACCATGCAAGAGCATAAACAATGAATCAAACGTCCGATAGGATCTAGAAATGGTCAGAAAGTGGAATCAACAACATAAATTTCACAACAGTACCTTAATGACAGATCGATTGCGCCGAGATGAAGTATTCTGGGAACTTTATTCGCCGTAAAACAGCGGTGGTCGATTTATGAGAGAATAAGCAGGCCGCAAACAAAGTCCTATATGATTGGCTGAAAAAAAGAGAGGTTTTACAGTGTGAGAGCATGTGGGGAAATCGCAGTTTGAATAAAGTAATAATTTTATAGGGAAATAAAGAAATAAGGAAAGACTGGTCCAATAGTCCTAGATGGATCTAGGCGATACGCTCCCCTTCTAGAAAGATCTTCTCTTTCTTGACCATTGATGGGCTAATTCTTTGGGCCCACTCCTCTTGTACTGAACTAACGTGCCAAAAGCCCATATTATTGTGACACTCACACAGATCTGTTAATTGGTAATGGGCTTTGTAGTCTTGTTGTAACCTAACGGGCTTAAAAGCCCATTTAATATTCTATTCCACATATATTTTCACAATTTTTATTTTAATTTATCTCATTTTAAATACATTTTTAATTTAAGAGTTGAACAGCAGTTTGGTTCTCATTTTACATTTTGGTGCATCTCCTATTACACATCATTGAATGAGTGACACAATAAAATATATAACCTAAAAGGAAAGTTTAAATCTTAGAGAGTAATGGTTGTGATTTTCTTTCTTGTACACACACCTTTAATGTGTATAACAGTGGATGCAACACAAATGTAACAGAACATCCAAGTTCAACAGTGTACACTTCATCCATCATATAAAATAAAATAATTAAAATTTTATCATCCTTAATTGAAAAACACGTTATTCTCAAGTCTCAATATATTTTACTTTATTTATTTATTAAAAAGAAAAATCCTGTTTTTTTTTTTTTTATAATAATCTCAATGTCCACGAGCAAACGAAGCTACAAGTCTACAAGAGTAGTACTATAATTTAAATCATCAATTTTTTATGCGTCTTTTGACAAAAATTCCGTATGCGTTTAATCTCAATTTTCAGCCTCCTTCTGCCGCATCCGGTAGTCCACGGCCGACGGTGAGACGGAGTCCTCCCGGAATCCTCACGCGAGATAACGATCAAATCCAGGAAAGCACGCACAATGCACTCATGAAATTTCGGGTTATTCAAATCCAAGTAACGAAACAAAAGCTCCTCCATGAACTGCCTGTCAACTACTCCTCTGCACACCAAATGCACCTCCACCATCTCCTGCATCGATTGTCGGAAATCATCGCATGGACTCTTCGAATAAGTCAGAATCGCGATGGAATCGTCTTCGATATCTTCGGCTTTTCCCGCCGTCGAGGAGTCAGCCGCAGGAGGTGCGGCGGAAGAGCAACCTGTTTCATTGCGCGGCGGCGCGGATTGAGTCGAAGCCTCTCGTCCGATTTTTGCCATATCTTCTTCACACTCTCTTCTGTAGAATGATCTCAGCTTTCGGAGTTGGAATTGATCGGCATCGGATGAAGCAGCGGCGTCCGTTTCCGTCTTGACGGCGTCGTGAAACGACGTCGTTCTGGCTGGAGTGCGACTACGTGGTGGAGATTTGGTGTTTTTGACAGGAATCATGTTTTGATTTTCTGGGAAACATTCAATGAACGATTTCTGAATTTGCTTTTTCATTTGTTCTCGAGTGAATTTACTCATATTATATTAATTAGCGATTTTTTTTAATGAAAATGTGCAAACATATAGGGTGCTATTTATACGAAAAACTCTATAGATATTACGCATATATTTATGAAAAGTTTTTGATACACTCGTTGTTTGTATGCAAAGTGCAATAAATATCATAATCCCAAAAAACAATTAAAAAATCTCAAGTAATTTTGTGGATAATTCATTGGATTTTCAAAATAAATGCTTCTTAAATTTCATTAAAGATGGATATATATAATTTGTAATCATTACGCTCCTTTCTCTTTTGTAATTACGAATAGCAGATCTACAATACAAGTTGATACATATTTCGTGTTTTCATCAATGCAATTACATGAGAAATATTATTAGTAAATGGGATATTTCAATGACGAAGAACTTTCTTGTGAGATAGTAAGAGAGAGCTCGTAAGACATGTTAAAATATAAATTGTTATACATTTATAATATGATTGATTTATAATATGATTGTTATATAAGTATAGAGATATAGTATGTTTATTGATTGTTAAAGTATATTTTTTCAAAATATGATAAATAATAAATTAAAGCATGATTTTACTTATAATATAATTAATTATAAACATAAATAAACTAATAATAAATATACTTTATTTATATAAAATACGTACTTTATTTATAAGTCAACCAGCCTTACATATACTAATTAGAGGCAAAAATAACACATAAAAGAATAATACTCAATCTGTCCCACTAATTGCTTTACACTTTCTATTTTTATTCATCCCACATTTCTTAAAATGAAAAAATAAAAATGTATTTCAATATTACTCAATTTTTATACACATTACAATAATTTTATAAACATTTTTTTATTAAATTATCTAAAATAATCATAAATAAATATTTTTAGGGTCCAAATAAACACCACATTGGAATGTATAGAAACATGTTTCACAATAATAGCAGATTTTAAAAATACGTAGTAGTATTTCTTTTGGCAATATGCTACTACTAATCTATCCTCGACAGCTTCCTCTTGATTGGGCCAAAAAAAATTCTGCACTTTCCACAAGGCCCACATTAGATATAATTTGGTAGAGCGATGATCAATTTTTGGAAAGATGGCCCACAGCAGAGTGATATGTTATTGAATTTGCAGCACAAATAAATAATTTCAAAAGTTGATCAATTATTATTTAAAATATTAAATAAATAATGAATATTTTTACAATTGATTCATTTCTTAAAATGAAAAAATAATTATTTGCATTATTTATTTATTTATGGATAAAAGGAAAAAGAAACTCTAATCTTAAACCATAAATAAACACATCAAAGGAAAATTAGAAAAGAAAGGAAAAAAAAATACGAGTATTTGTATTGCATGCATCAAACGGATACAGAGAGATCTGAGATACAGAAGAAATGGAGAAAGAGCAGAGGAGGAGGAAGATTATAGCTCGAGGGACGGATCGTATGGCCCTGATAACGGGTCGGATAACTACACTCGACCCGGATCATATTTCCAAGTGTTCTTCCTTCACCGTCGCTCGCCATGAGCAATATCAGCCACCCCCGCAACACGTGCGCTCATCATCAGAACCCCTCACCGCAAATCAGGAAGCTTCCTTTCAATACGACCCTCGTCAAGGTATTCTATATCCTCCGATTTCATATTTATGTCTTTAAGATTTATAATTTGTTGCGGATAAACCTAATTTCCGAGTTGGGGGAAATTTTGCTATTCTGTGGGCGTGATCGCGCGCAATTGTTAATTACTTATTTTAATTGGCATAATTTTTGTATAAATATTCAATGTTCAATAATTTATGGGGAAAAAAGGTACTTATAATCAAAGGTAAGATTTAAGCGTCATTTTCGTCATATTCAAGGTAGTTTCATTCCAATGAACCTGGTGAAAATCATCTCATTATTATATTTAATATTAGGTCGATATATCTAAGTTCTGAATATCACTTAGTTTTGGCAACTAATTTGGGTTGTAATGGCCAAGTATCTTTAAATGTTGTTATGGGATTTTAGCATCATTTTTCAATAAATGCTGATGCTGCATCTGCCAACTAAATGCATGATTTAATATTTCAATGAATGGGTGCTTTGGTCTATTATAATCAGTTACCTTCTTCTATTGTTCATCGTTTCTACTTCTAGCTAATCATCCATGATGCTTGTTGTTGAAAATATTTTGTTACTATAATTGCCAAAAAAAAAAAAAATCTATATGTATATCATCCATAAGTTTGTTGTTCTAGTTGTTTTATTGACGGTCACTACTGATAATCGTCACACACGTAGCTTTGTTGGGAGAATAATTTGGTTCTTACTTCTTGTGAGCTGATTTTTTTTATTTCACTTTAAAATGAAGTCAACTATCTTGCTTCATTTTCCAATCTTTTATTTGATTTCTTGTCTGCATGAAATGAACTTGTTGTACTATTTTGAGTTTTGCTGATTGCACATATATACTCTAGAGGATTGTATATGTAAGTAGTTTCATTGGAGTTTCATCGTTTCCCTGATTTTATTTTCCGGTTTGAAGGTGTATACGATTCTTCTGCTACCTTAACAAAACCTGATCACATTGAGGAATTATCTAAAAGAAATGATTCTGTAACAAGAGTTTCTAATCATGAGAAGCTTGGGAAAAAAGAAATGGCTACACTTCCACCAGATAACACATATTCCCCGGAGAAACAATGCAACACTTTTCTTAGTCATTCAATAACTGCTAAGGAAATCAATTTCAGCATAATCTCCACAGAAGATATAAGAGTAATCTGTTCAATTGTGTTAGGACTTCTCGTAGTTTTATCCCATGTTAGTCTACCTCGCAATGCAGTAAAGCCAAAGACCCTCATTGCTTATAGGCCTCTTTACGTAGTAATGTTAACTGACATTCTAGTAGTGGCTGCAAGACTTGCTCCTTATGCACATTTAAAAAAGGAAGAAAATGAGTGCAAAATTGAAGAAGAAGATCTTAACTTGGCTGGAGCTCTCAAGTATTTGGAATTGGGATTGGTGTTGCATCAGACGATTCGTGCTATCTTCATAGATTGCTGTTTTTACCTGGCAGTTGTTGTAATCGGCCTTTCTCTGGCATAACGAGATCTTGCTTCTATCGAACCAGCTTACCTTCCGCTGAGTAAGTTCTTTAATAGCTTTAACTAATATACTTATTCTGTCCACCTACTTCTTCTCTTCAAGATATTTCCTGCAGACCCTGAGCTTGCAGATCATCAGTTTCATTAAGATATTTTTGTTATGCTCTACATCTTAACTCTCAAATTGCTCTTCTTTCAGGTGATTAAATAACTAATCTATTCGCAAGGATGGAAAAGCATTGTTTAGTTGTATCAAATCATTTAGAACGACATAAGAACCACTTACATATACCTAACAAACGACATTTTAGGTGTGACAGACTAACTTATTTTATTTAGACACAATTTTGTGATGATCTCCAATGCAGATTATTAGTAATTAGATGAGAGGAAATTATGGTGCCTGAATTTACATATTTTGACTGTATTTTAACTGCTGTGATGATAATTCTTTGGTTGGTGTTATATGTGTTGCTCTCCTTTATGTAGAGTAATTGTTAAAATAAAAATCAGTGTATCACAATTGGAAGATGTTATGTTTGCCTATTATTAGTATATATTAATTACTTATTAATTCAATTTTGCATTTTTTACTTCTAATTATTTTGAAGATTTTTCACACGTCTAATTAACAATTATGATCATTAAATGCTAGTTATATAAAGTTCCAATTAGAATGGATAATCTACATAATGTTAATTACATTATTTGAAGTGTAATCTTGGTATCTAAATATTACATCAAGAAAAAGATGTCACTGGATGAGAATAATGACTAGGAAAACAAGAAAATAAAAGAAAAGAGATGCATAACAATGTTGACCAAAAGTTTAAATAAAAAACAATGTTGACCAAAAAAGATAGACAAGATTTGTCGGATTTCCACTTTTCCAAGCATGTTACCAGTAACACATGGGAATATTCAAATATGGACTTGAATATAATAATGCCAAATATTGCAGCAGAATTCATCCCCCTTAATTGTGAGAGAGAAATGATATATTCTGTTTTTTGCAAAAAATATATATAGTGATAAATATTTATTAATTAAAATTTATATTATGATAAATGTGTAACGTGCAATAAATAAAATATAGATAAATAAAATAAAATTATAGAATTATTATTATTATTTATTTATTTATAAAAAATTGCGTATAGCTTATGGTTTTGATAATAATCGTCTTTAATGGAGTATTTAATATAGCTTATTGCGTGCATTATAAACTATGGCCCGTTAAAAGAAGTAGACATAATAAATGAGCACACAATGGGTATCCAAAGAAACTTTGGTAATAATTAATAGAACTAAATACTATATTAAATTGCTAATAGTTATTAATTCAAAGTCAAAATATTAATAACAATATGCAGCGGAATTAACTCTCGTAGCCATTTCTAGATGGTGTACCCCACCATTAGGGGCCCCACCGCCCCTGTCCTGGGATTGGTGGAGGAGGTAAATCGCAGGATGTGCCTCAAGTGGCTTATAGGGAGGACTCACTGTTAAACTTGTGCTTGCAAGAGGCCAAATCCATGCCAAAGGCAGGATTCGAACCCCCATCCTGTAGCAACCAAGCTCAGCTGGAAGGCCTTTCCACACTCCCCTCTACCACTAGTAAAATACTACGAAAACGAACATAAAAAGACACTAAAATCTAGGTGAAAATATCACTCATCAGAATCATATGATCAAACGGTTGCGTCTTATAATTTATTTATATGCACGATGCAATAGTCCACTTACTTTATACTGTAGATAATATGTTGTGCGACAACACACGGAAGATCATATTATCGATTTCCTTATCTGTGTATTGAGTAGGACCGCTTGAGATCGTTCGACTTATACTGATTTATAGGAGAACTTGATATCAGTTATTATGGATGTACGTGCTCTTAATTCCTATACAATAACCTCGACACGTAGGGCAGTATGTATTTCTTTGATTCATCAATGAGTGAGATTTACATGTAATTAAATCAACAAACTCGATGAATTGGGAAGTAGTGCTGTTTATATGGTGTGTAGCCATTTCTATAATATACGAGGGGTACCCTATGAGAATACATAATTGCAATACTTCTAAACTTATTTCAATAATTCTAATTAAAAAGTTGGATAAAATATTTTAGTTCCATATTCCTAAATTAATCCGTGAAGGCATCCAACTTTAGCATTGTTAATACAAACACCACATACATATAACTCCAAATTACTAAATCAATAACCTAACCACCAAAATTAAATTAAAATATCTAAACTCTGAATAACTACTCGATCAAGAAAGCACAATTAAAGAATGCAATACTCTTCCCCCCTCTCTCTCTCTCTCTCTCTATTACACGATGAAGCTGTTCTTGTCAAGGAATCTGGATGAAACAGCAAACCTAGCAGAAAATGAACGAATTGAATGATCTGAATCAGCCCACATGACCCCCTGATCAAAGTTCTGTGAGTAAGAATGTGGATCATAGTTAAACCTCATCGAAGAACTCGAAGTCGAGCTCGAACTCGAACATGAACATGAACATGAACATGGCACCATTCTTTCCTTCTCTCTCTTGATTCTCCTCCATAACATTCTCCAGATCGAAGCTTTTGATCTTGTCACTGCCACGTTGTACGACAAGCTGCTGTAGTTTCGACACGACCTGCTTCTTGGCCACCACAACTCATCCCATTTCTGATCATCACCCATATTCTCTATTCACTGCTGCAGAAGATAGAGGAAGATTCACCTCCACTGTGTGAAATGTGTGGGCAAATCTAAGGAGTTGGTATGAATGAAACATGGTTGGACTTATGGCTATATATGTATTTAGATATAGTGGTGTGGCCGTGTGGGATGGTGATGTATGATCACATTTTTCTTTTTTTATTTAATTGTGAAATTTATCCTCAATAGTGAATAGTTATGCTGTTTTACATCTGTTTCAAAAGCATGGCTCACTAATGAATGCCATGTGAGGTGATGTGAATATTTATAGAATGTCATAATTTCATTTTGACATCACAAAATAGATCTCAAGACTTTTCTACAAATAATTAGATTGATTTAACACATCAATTTACTCATTAATTTTTTTTTTAACTGATTGATAAATTTATAAATAAAAACAGTTATGGTTAATTTTGGGGATGTTGGATATGCGACTAATAGATCAAACCTACCCCACTTTGAATTAATTAATTAATTAATTATTAACAATTAATACTAAATGAGTAAATAAATAAATTAGTGAGCTCACACTAATCACTATAACACATCTATCATATCTGTGTAGTGAAATTCTAATCAAAATAATTTTCATTGAAAATTGAGAAAGTTTTGTTGACAAATGTGAAAATTGAACTAGAAAGAGGTTGCTTTATAGCTTTAGTTTTTCCTTTAACCTTATCTCTTACAAGTTAAAACATTAAAATATAATGTTTTTATTTACTTTTTGGGTGTTTTTTATGGCGAATACACAGGTTATTGGGCCTTTTCTTTCTTTCATTTTTCTCTATTTATTCAAATTTCCAGCATCAGCACACTTGCAACGTAACCCAGTAAAAGTAATTTTGAAATAATTAGCGACTATAAGTGTAACAAAATAAATGGTAAGTGGGATAATTTATTTGGAAAACTGGGTCATATATAAAGGCCCGTAATTAAACAAAGACTATAACCAGTACTCATAAAGCCCATTTAATTGTATTTGACATATCTATTATCTATATACATTTAATTGGCCCAAAGCCGTAAATACTACTACATTTGAGCCAAAACTAAATAAACACCACTGGATAACTTTGCATTGCGACATAAAATTTGGTAAATAAACACCATGGTAATACTAAATTTGGAATTGAGTTTAATTTTGTCACTCAAAAAACACAAAATTGCAATTAACTAAAACCTTGTTTCTGAAATTTTCAGTATTTTCATCAGTTTCAGACTAAATATTGCATTTACCATTATTAGTGCGGCAAGCGTTGGCAAATTGTCTCCATCAGATTAGGAATTTATGTTGATATCAATTTTTTGAAATTAAAATACAGGGTAAAATGAGTTGGAAAATCTAGGAAACCACAGAAGGGAGGTTCCCCTACTAAATTGACAGGTGGCGTCATTACACAGCCAGCACCCACCTCAAAATAAAAATATTCATGACAAGATAAGCATTGCATGGAAAAGAAATACACCAATATTTGCAGAAAGCTATCCCTTCCTGCAGAATCAATCCAGCCTTTTCCAAACAAACCATATCCCGAGCATTCAATCCACCCACCCTTTCTTCACCTCCCTACTTTTCCTACCTTCCAATCCCATATATATATTCTCATGATTCTCTTTTGTTTCAGAGTAAAACAACTTCTATTTCTTCCTTACACCATAGTTCAAAGGAGATTCGATGTGCTACCCTCTGGGTGCCTATTGGGAGGGTGATTGTAATCCAGCCAGTACCTGGCGGAGATTGGTGGTGCCGCCACCGGCAGCCACACAAGCAGGCGGCAGACTGGCAGAGGGAGGTGGTGGAGGGGTTGTACGGGTAGTATGTCTGTGCTCACCCACTACCCATCCGGGTTCATTCCGGTGTAGGCATCACCATGGAGAGTATCAGTGGGTCAATCGGCAGAGACCCAAGACCAGTTAGACAGACTGTGTATGTATGTAGTTAAATTATTACACTTGAGTCGGTATAGCTGTAATATTTCTTCATGCTATGATGCAATTCAATAAATGTACAAAATTAAAGACAAGAGTAGAAGATGTGATAATCAAAGCCTCATAATTGATACACACGCACCAAGAACAGCAGAGTATATTTTTACAAGTCCAAGATCAAGCAACGATATGTGCATCTACGGAAGTTAATTTGTTTTTCAAGTACAGATTATATAAACTATGTTGTATATCATACATCATGATAGAAGCCATATACTTACATGAACACAGAATGGTGGAAACCTTTTGGACAAACTACAAGGTTTACTCCATTTTACTGATTGGCGGATGCTATGAATGATCCCCCTCCAAATTTGCTCTTCACACCTGATATGTCCAATAACATCAACATCGTTGGGAATATGATTAAATCTGCAATTTACAGAGTGCTCATTTTTCACTTTATTCATGGTTTGAATTATTTCATCAGGAGAATTGGCAGAACGAGGCTACAAGAAATTTAAGGTTTTGGGGAGGAAACAGACACTAACACGCACATAATTAAGCTACATTCCACGTTAAATGGGATAGAGACTTCAAATTTCAATTAAAGTGTTATTGCATGGTATCACATCCATCTTTCTTTAATTCATTAACTCTAAATTAAATATTAAACACTCAGCAGTCAGCACACTAGAGAAATTAGATAGAAAATATAAAAAGCTTACCTGAGGGTAGCACCTTCGTTGAGTAATAGTTTGATTGTGAGTACTTACGAAGACTTCACATGATATTTTTGTCTGTACAAATAAAAAAAATGACCACATTAAACAAATTTCTCCCCTTCCCATTCCTTGGCAAACTACAAAGATTAAACAAATTTCTCCCCTTCCCATTCCTTGGCAAACGACAAAGATGTGTGAAGCTGATCATGAATGTGAAATGACTAAAAGTGGAGACAAAATGAACCGTAAAATTCTACCCCATCACGCTATGATACAATTCCTGAATTAGTACTCCCTCGCAACTTAAACAATCAAAATCTCCTTAGTGAAAAACATCAGTGAGGATTAAGAATCAGATACAATATTGCACATAGCAAACAGAATAGTACGACACAGATCAAAGAGCAGACTCAGAATGCATAAAATTAATATTGGAAGGAACCTTATTTGTGGAGAGAATGATTAGAAAGAGAAGACGATGTTAAAGTCTCAAGCTGCAGCCTGAGGCATTTTAGAACACTTAAGGGACCTTTGTTAGAAGAGAGAGGGGAAAGAATACTGCATAAAATCTAAGTCTAACTTCCCAAACACTTAAGATGTGTTTGATTACAAACAAATTCAATCAAATCATCAGTCTAAATATCCCAATTAAGTTGAATAAATGGCATTCCCATCTATGAATAGTCCTTACAAAATGATTCCCAGAGCTATACATCGTTTTAGCCCCACATTATCAATAAATGTTATTCTTTTTCATCAAGATACTCGACCAAATTGTATAAACTGATTCTTAAATGCTCTAAAAGTTTTCACAACACAAACCTCATCATCTGTGAATTCAAATAGATTAGATATTAACCAGTTCAAAGCTAACAAGTGTATGATATGGAGTAGGAACTAGGAACTATATACTATGCTGTTAATTCTCAACCAAAATACGATATACTAATACTATCAAAGATTAGACATTTACATGAAAACATAAGGCAAAAGGTTATCATATATATATATTATAGTCAGGATTAAAGAGTAAAGAAGGGGATTACCTTAAGAGGCAACTCGATGAAGAAAAGCCGAAGCTTCCCACTGATCACCGACTCCGTGTCAAACATAATCAAAGAAAAAGGACGACTGGAGGTCGTACTATGTGGGGTCCACTTTTCTGTTCTGTTTCTTGAGTGCGGTTTTCTCCAATTTGAACTGGAAGCATTCTATAAATTGCGACGACGAACGTCTGAAAAACTAGTTAAAAGAAATATCGCATCTTAAATTAGTTAGTCAAATAATATATGCGTTGAAGGGCAAAACTGTCAAAAGAACATGCCACCTTACCACCAATAATACAATCCTAGAATCCCAACCCCTATAAATAACATATTCCATGATCGTCTGTGAAATATAATCTTCGCTTTGCGTCTCAAATTTTCGATCACGAAGAACCCTAACCCTACAGTTCAACCATGTCTAGCAAGCAAGGTAATTGTAACTTGAAGATGCTCAATGAATTTTCTGTTTCCTTGTATTGATTGGAAATTCAAACAAGTGTTAATTGTATAGGAGGTAAAGCGAAGCCATTGAAGCAACCCAAGGCGGAAAAGAAGGAATACGACGAGGTATTCGTTCTGCAATTGGTTTTCATCGTTCAATAATCAATATGTTATATTTTTTATTCTGTTTGAGTAAATGAAATTTGGAAAAATCATCGTATTAGAGAGCTTAGATTTGCTTATTGTTAATATTTTTTTTTGGTGTGCTAAAGGAGTTGAGTGTGAGCTGAATTTTGCGTGGAAAAGTAAATCTTAAGTACATCTTGATTTTCCATGTTTTTTTGCTCTAATCAATCTGCATATTGTTATATGTAATTCTTGATATTGTTTCATAGATTTCATTTTGTCTAATCAATCTGCATATTGTTATATGTAATTCTTGGTATTGTTTCATAGATTTCATTTTGTCTCCGATTGAAGAAGATATAAATTGTAGGCAAGTGAATGGAACAGATGAAGACCAATTTCTTTTGCATTTTCCTTCATAACATTCAGAAGTACACAAGTTACTCTTTAACTATTGTTAAAGGAGATAGTTCTGTTCTTTAAGATGATTAACATGATGACTGCCTTCGTTTTAATTATCTTTTTGTTTCTGAAAATATGTTGGCTTCTTGAAGCAAGACAAGGCCAATCTTCAAAAGAAGAAGGAAGAAGAAAAGGTGAAGCTATGTTGTTCTTGAAGGATTTAAATTTGCTACATCCTTACAGATTATTTCTCCCTTTGGCTTATGCATAGTATAAAATTCTATTATTGGACAGGCTCTCAAGGAACTCAAAGCGAAGGCCCAGCAGAAAGGAGCATTCGGAGGTTCTGGATTGAAGAAAAGTGGCAAAAAATGAGTCTTTTTAATGGAAAGTTCTCTCATGGTTCTGTTGTACTCTTAAACTTTTATTATATGTCTTGAAATCACTGGTGACAGTGGATAAGTATTAAAACTTACTGAGTAAGATTTTTTTACTGTATAATGCAGTCTTATGCAATCCTTCACTTATTTAAATTCAATTGAGCAGTGTTTGAAGATAGGAGCAATAATGCATTAGCTGTGATGCCAGTTTCATTACATTGTTTCTTGAAAACTCTTAAGAAACAACCCTTGTATGTTGAAATGGCCCTCAAAGGAACTAATCTCATTGCGTTGTCTCAATACATGTTTTATAAGAAGAGTAATCGAATAAACTCCCTATGTTAAAGAAAAAAGAAAAAAAACTCAGGGAAATAGTTTACTAGATGAAAACCTCATTCATGAGCTCAACAAGGCGACTGTATATAGTACAAATTCATTGCCTACAATTCTACAAACCAGTCCAACTATGAGACCAAAATTCTTACTTTTCTGGTTTATCCTCTGGGTTTTCCTCAGGATCTGCCTCCTCTTCCTCTTTCTTTTCTTCTTCCTCTTCGTCTTCTTCGGGAGGATCAGCTGGCATTGGTGGTGGTAATGGGGTTTTCATCGGACTGAATTGGGGGAATATATCGGGTCTTCTAGCAGGCTTTGGCCTATCCCACTCCTGTAATGATCAGCATAAAAAATGTCTTTTTCTTTAGTAAACAAACATGCTACTGAAAGTCAGCGAACAAAACTGATTTATTTTAGAATATAAGCTAGGACTAGTCACTTTGAACATTATAATGAATTCCTAACAACACATGAACAGAGCAAGATAATGATTTGCACTTATTAATTGAATACCATTAATGTAAATTAAACGTTTACAGAAGCAAGAGCAGAACTGAATAACATATCTCAAAAGAATTGCAGCCAACGACCACCGCGAAGTGTTCGACGAAATCCCCCAAACAAAAACGAGCGCAAGTACTTACAATCGGAAAATCGAGAGGCGAACGGCGAGTCATCTTCTCTTCTTCGGGAGCCATACCCACCACCCATGACCTCCGGCGGCCGCGCGTCGAATTTACGGATAAACAATTCAAAGGCGGCAGCCGAGAAAAGGTGATAGAATAAGAGCAAGGAGATGGCTTAAACGACGTCGAAGGAGCAGAACGCAACAAAGCTGTCGGCGTGGAAGCCGGCGGAAGGTTGAGCGCGAGTAATGACATGCTCGACGGCGCGTGCAATTGAGCGACGGCGCTTTACCGGGTAATCTGAGCTCCTCTTTGATTACCCGCCACCATCCATATATCCTTAGCCCACCGCCACAATTTTAGAGTATGAATTGATGGACGATGGGCTAAATTTGTATGGAAAAGCCCAAAATTAAACTTCATATGGGCCTTTTGGAGGCCCAAACAACATGCCAACCTTGACTCTGACTTTATATACTCCATATTAGAATTCCTAAAATACCAAAAATTGTGTGTCGTGTTTTAAATTAGTAAAATTGTGGTCAATATAATTTGATTTGTCTTTTTTTGTCACCAAGACAGCTTCTACACCAACTTTATCTCTATAATTTTTTATTTTTATAAAAACGATCCCACCATATAATTGAGTTTTTTAATTCATTTGCCACTTATTACACCTCACTTTGGTTTACAATTACCGCTCAAACCATATCATGTTTGTTGACATATATATTAATATAAAAAACACATGATAAATATGCATATTTATATTCAAAGTTATAAACTCGCGTATTTTAATGTGTGTACATCCCATAAATGAGGAGTATCATTTTAATTACAAATATAAACAAGATTTGGTCTTTAATTTGCTTACCATTATATGCAGATCAGACATAATTTGGGATGTAAAAAGCAAAAATAATGAAAAGAGTGAGAGAGAGGAAAGGTAGGAAGGACTCGTGTCGTGAGCAGATAGAGAGAAAAAAGAGAGGTTAAACTTTAATGGATTGATAGGCAAAGAAACAATATTTGTATCCAACTCAAAGTCCATAAAGCAAGGCAGATGATGAGAGCAGCCATTATTAGGATAACTCCAAAACACATTTCCGTCTGATTAGATTAGCTACTATCTCACGTCTCAATGAATAACTCCCTCTGTTAATGGTGATTTAAAGGAAACCTCAAACAAAACATATTTGTATAACTCCCATCTGATTAATATTTACTTTGCTCAAATTCCAAAATCTGCAACTCTGTTTCTGTTCTTGCAATAACCATGAAAGTTTGATTCTTAGGCCCACCAATCCATTAAATGATGAACAAGACCCATACTCTAAACCGAAATAACCCGTGAGCTGGAAACTGGATCCAGAAAGGTGGTATATTCAGTTCCTGGTTTTTTCTCACTCCTGGTATATCTTCGGATATTCAAGAGAGAGAAAGCATTAATTTTTTTTTCCTTTTTAAACAAAGGGTAGAAAAAGAATTCTTCTTTCTGCACTAATCTAGATTAACACAAGGCTGGTGTCTGTGTGTGTGTTTTGTTGGGAATGAGAGTGGGAGTGGGAGGGTGAGGGTGAAATGGATTTTTGGCCGGAGTTTCTTGCAAACAGTTGGGGGAGGGAATTTGTGGCCGGAGGATTCGGCGGCACCGCCGGTGTTATAGCCGGTTATCCACTGGATACACTCAGAGTACGGCAGCAGCACTCCGGCAAAGGCTCGGCCTTTCAAATCCTCCGCCGCCTTGTCACCGCCGACGGTCCGTTCGCTCTCTACCGCGGCATGGCGGCGCCTCTGGCTTCTGTAACCTTTCAGGTTTATTTTTATCCTAATTCAAGACTCAATTTAAAAAGATGTTCTTGTTTAATTGAGACAGAATCTCTTTATTTATATGATTTAAATTCATATCTAACAACTCTGCAAGAGAATCAATCATTTGTCTGAATTATATCCAATTCAACTCACAGAAGCACTAATCTTGAAAATGATATTGATTTCTCAGAATGCAATAGCTTTCCAAACGTATGCAATACTATCCAAAGCAGTTGACAGATGTCAAAAGGCAGAACCAGATGATCCACCCTCATACACTGCAGTTGCTCTAGGTGGGTTCGGCACCGGAGCCATACAGAGCCTGCTTCTCAGCCCGGTCGAGCTGGTCAAAATCCGTCTACAACTACAATGTAAAAACAAAGACAACATCAGAACAACAACGAACCACAAGGGTCCAACTGACGTAGCAAGAAACATATTCAGAACAGAAGGTTTTAAAGGCATGTACCGCGGACTAACCATCACGGTGCTGAGAGACGCACCGGCCCATGGCGTTTACTTCTGGACGTATGAGTACATGAGGGAGCAGTTCCACCCAGGATGTAGGAAAAATGGGCAAGAAGCATTTGGGACAATGCTTCTTGCTGGTGGTTTGGCTGGTGTTGCTAGCTGGATTTGCTGCTACCCGTTGGATGTGATCAAGACGAGGATTCAAGCTCAGTCATCTTCGGAGGGGAAGTATTCGGGGATTGTTGATTGCTTTAGGAGGAGTGTTAGAGAAGAGGGGTATAATGTGCTGTGGAGAGGGTTGGGAACTGCAGTTGCAAGGGCGTTTATTGTCAATGGCGCCATCTTCACAGCGTATGAAATGGCTCTGAGATGCATGTTTCAGAACGAGGAGAATCGTGCTGCTGCTGTTGTTTAGAGCGAAAACGCATTGTAGGATGAAGCCATCGATGAATCATGTGTAGGAGGAAGATGGATGAGAGGGTGGGGTGATATTTGATGCAGTAAAAACAGAGCAATTCTTGGAATTTTATTTATATTCTTTTTACGTCTGTGTGTGAGATATGAAAAGAGTTGGTATATATTTTGAATGAACAATGGTATATGTAAGTATTTTAGAGAAATAAGGGTTGAACAAGGATTGGTTCATTGAACTGAAGCAAACTCTAACCTGTACTATAATGTAATTCTATTTTATTCTAAAATATTTTAATTTTGTCTATATAATGTTCTATGCTCTTTAAGGTCCACTGCTTGCTCCCAATGTTTATGCCTGGGCATTATGGTCATTTAGAATATATGATATTTCTCAAAGGTGATGTTTGTTTTAGGAGTTTGAGAAGTTTGAAAATAATGAATAATAATGTTATGTTAATATTGGGGGTTTGATAGAGTAGGTTTTGTAACAACCCAAAATTTTAATCTCCTAAACATTTACTTAAAAATGCATAAATATAATATTTAATAATTTCTTAGTATTTAAAATATAAAATTCCAATGTTTCAATATTTATACACCAAATACGTTCAAATACATAAGATTTCCTAAACTATTCCATATATTTCACGCTAATATATTTTAGAAGTTTACGACTACAAATATAAACTCAAACACGTAATTAAAACATTCTACAATACTTAATTTTCCTAAATTAATAATACTTTCATAAAGATCCACCACACCACCACGCATCTCCAACCTGAAATCATGTGAAAGGGGTGAGCACTACAACCACTCAGTGGAGAAATATATATCACACTTAAATATCATGTGATTCACTTGAATATTCACACAACAGTATAACTTGTAAATTTGGTAAACATGTATCTTATATCATGTACTATGTAACATGTAATGTAGCTTGTCATGCCGTTAGCCAACTAATGTTTATGCACGGTGAAGTGGACTTCATAAAGGACCGTCGTCCCGCGATGCATGCTTAATGCACTGTAATATTTATTGCATATCACATAACATATTAAATTTTCATATCGTTTTATGTCATACACGTCGCAGAACATCAAATTCATCACATAAGATTTAAATGTAAATATGTAAACCACATTCGATCCAATAAAAGCGAAAGAGTTTAAATGGATTATCTGTCTTCACTCACAGAAAGCCTAACAAACAAATATCAAGAAATTAATATAATATAACTGAGAGAGGAATAATATGTAATAGAATTTATGTATTTTGTGTGGAAGGAAAAGATTTTCAGATCTATACGTTGGAATAAATGAGAATTTTGAATAAAACTGAAAGGAATGAGTTTGGAGGAAACTGCAGAATAATTGATGATTTTGAACGACAACACTTGTGAAAACAGTAGATAGCACGATGTGAGGAGAGAGTTGATGGGAGACGATAATAACTGACTCCGAGATCATGTATAAAGAAAAGAAAATTTAACTTTTACGGATAAGAGACACAATAATTACTCCATATGTCCCATAGTTAAGTTCACCGACAATGTAGATACGGAGATTAAGAAAAATTATTTTTTGACCAACTTTATTGACTTTTTAGGGGTATTGTGGTATTTTTAGGTAATAAATAAATTATAAAGTATGTTATGCATGTTGGGTGAGAGTGGTATTTTTGAAATTATGATAACTTTTGAGGTTGTTGGTTAATGTGAAGTTTTCTTATTTGGATGGTGAAAATAAGTGTGGGACGAACGAAAACTGAAAGTGTGAACATAAATGTAGGACGGAGAGAGAGTAATTAATAAATAATAATATCCATATCTCCTATCTTAAATTTGAAAATGTAAAATAATAGATACATATTCATTATATCACAATAAAAATTTACGGGATATTACAGTTTTTAATTTTATGTTAACGATGAGAGAGAATATATATATAGATATATATAGGAGTGATTTTTAAAACCCCAGTGTAGATTTTGAATTCCAATTAAGGGGTTTCATCATTACATAAATAATGTGAATTAAAAGTTACATAAGCTAATACAGAGGAATACAGGAAGTTTTTCATTACCAGAAATTGATTCTCTTTGCAAACACACATAGTATGCATGCTGGAACCTTCAACCTGAGATATGCCCTTCTCACCCTCTGATGAGGTGACATTATCAAACTGTAAACGAATTACAGAGGTGAACATCTTTTTCCTTATAGTCGTCTCTGCGAATTAATGATTGTAGAATTGATGAAGCCGGCTGATTGAATCGAAGCCGGAATCAGGCCAATGAGGCTATCAAGATTTCTCAAAAGGCTAAAAAAATTACACAACAATATTCTGTGACCTTGTTGATACCCAGATAACGAGCAGAATACTGCTTCATCATCGGACACTTCTAGCTTACTATGATATCAGTTTCCTCCTAATCAAGCTGAATCACTCATATGCAAATATCGTTTCATAACTTCCAGTCTAATAGCCGGAAGAGACGAGAACGTTGTGCTCTTTCAAGCGTTTTTGAAAATGAGCCAACTGATTTTGCAACTGTTGAATGCCAGCAGCTTTCTGGGAGAGGATTGAGTTCAGTTTGGAAATGTAATCGTCTAGCTGATTACCTGGTTGATCTGCCTTTACCAAAAGATTCATCTCCTGGGAAGACAACATGCATGAGCTTGAGAACTTGAACAACGATAGACCATCAATGAAAGAGAGCGGAAAACAAGATATAGAGTAGTATTTTGATGTGAAATTTAAGAGAGTTTCACATACCTCTCGAACAATCTCCATAGTCTCCTCCACCTGTTTCCTGTGAGCATGAACAAGGTCTTCTTCTTCCTAAAAGAACAAAACAACAATCACTCAATATATATCAACAATTAACTTTATGCAACTATATTTTCCTGAAAGTTACTCCTGGTATTATGTACCTTCAATAAAGCATTCAAATCATCATCAGAATTATAAAATTTCATTTCTGATTTAGGCGGTTCCTTCCATTTCATTTGGCCATTGTTTTTCTTCATTTTCTCATCAGCATATTGAAAGTTGTATGATTCAACTTTTGAGTTGTTCTTCCATGATGGCTTCTCTTGCTCATAGAAGTCCTCGTCATAATCTTCCCTATCAGTTTGGTCGGGCCATGAGTCACCCGTGTCATCCTCGAAAGTGGTTGCCGGTGCAAGAACAGAAGACAAAGGTTGTGCTGTTGATTCCTTCAGATTCAAGGTTGAAGATAAAACATCTTTTTTCAAGTTGCCTCCTCTTGAAAGGCTTTTTACCCTAAAATAATTATACTTGCAAAGTCAGAACATTTAAGGGATACGTGAATATCTGAGGAAAATTTACTCATCAAAAAGACAAGACAGACCTATCAGCATATCTTAAAGTGTTCAGGGTGTGTTCACAGGATCCTGCATTTGGTGAAATGCATGACACCATCACAGTTCGAGAGTTCCCAACAAATGAATCTCTCAGAACCTCAGTTAGTTTACTTCCTCTAAATGGAATGTGCCCTTGATCGTTGTCGAGCGCTCTAATACACTCTTTCAGTGCAAGCAAGCTCTTGTTGATCTCAGCTCCTTCCATTCTGTATATTCAAAACATTATTTAAGAGCTCAGAATAGGAACCACTCTCTTGAATACAAATAGCTTGAAATAGTCTACACTCATAATAAAAAATATGCCTTGATAATGGCAAAAATTGATTCTGAAACGGCAAGGGTGGCATATTTTGTTCCCATGCATTTAACACAAAAAAAAAAATCGTTGAAAAACAAGAAACAAGTCATTCATATACCTGGTTTGCTTGTCATTATCAGTTGTGTCTGCACCACGTTCACTTCCAGCAAGGTCTATGAAGGAGAGCTTACCAATAACACGTGCAGGTTTGGATTCGCTGCCATCGGCAGACCTTTTAATGGTAAGCTGAAGAATTGCATGTGATCGAGATGACTCCTCATTCGCCCCTGTGGTGCCCGTACTTCTTGTAGCGTTCCCTTTCTCAATGAGATCCTTGACCATTTCCACATCCACTACTCTGTACTCTTGCAATCCCACAATACATACTTGTTGTTTTCCGTCCTCTCTCATACATAGTTTTCTGCAAGTAAATATGTTAAAAATCTCATCGAAATTCCACCAGAA
The DNA here is from genome assembly GCA_023678885.1 of Pogostemon cablin. NCBI lineage: Eukaryota > Viridiplantae > Streptophyta > Magnoliopsida > Lamiales > Lamiaceae > Pogostemon > Pogostemon cablin. The sequence goes on along the minus strand of CM042955.1, from coordinate 9,708,345 downwards.
AAGCCACATAGCCAAACAAAGAACTCAGAGAGACAGCTTACTTCCTATCACCTAGCAGATCATAGAGTTTCCCTCCATATATCTCAAAGAAGCTGACAAACAGTTGAAAGCCTTGGTTCCTGTATGTGTGGTGTATGAGCCTCATGATATCTCTCACCGCTTTCAGAGGCAATGGTTTCATGGTATAAGTTTTGCCACTTCCTGATAAATTTCTAGATCAGTAAATTTTGAGGAAGAAGAAAGGAACATTGACTGAAAACGAAGAGCAGTGATAATTTTATTACCAATAGACAACATGAGTCGGTGAGTGAAATTTACATAACGAGTTTCTCCAATAGAATTATACAGTATGGAGGAGAAATTTCTAGGATTGTTTTACTCAGAAACCAAAACCAAGATAACAGAGGATTCATAACTAGGTCAACAAGAAGCAGAAAGTTCATATCACACATCTAATTATTGCGTGTAATTACCCGTTTGTCCATAGGCAAAACAAGTAGCTTTTGTACGTTGGAAAATAATCGGAACAATAGGCTCGACAGTTTCACGATATACCTAGAGAAACAAGAAATGAACCACTATTAAGATAAGACCAAGAGTAGAAAGTACAACATCTACTTTACATACATATCAGGATATCAAATAAAATTACCTCATCATTTGAAACTTCTTCATTTAGCACAGCATCAAAAACAAATTCATGTTTCTCCATATACTCCGTCAGATCAACCTGCAATCCATTAAGACACAAAAATATTCAAATATGTAACGCAGTGATAACTGACAAGATTAATAAGCATCAAGCTACATTCTTGCAATTTGACTGGAAATGCTGTCATATACAAGAATTTTAGCATACGGTGCAAAATAACGAGTAAAGAAGGCAAGGGAAAAAAAAAAAAAAAAAATAGACCAAGCAAACATGGTTGATGGTTCCAATAATTGGAGACATGGCTCAATGTTTTTCTTTTCAAGTAATCAAAATGACTATGTCAAATTATAGATGGCTACATGCATATACTTAGAAATGTTGCCCAAATACGCACATAGTGAAAGGCAGATGCAGTACATGAATATAGTACAAGGGCTATTCTAGACAAACGCAAAATCATAAATGTGAATAAGCTGCGCAATACAAATTGGACACTCTTACAAACCTTGAGTTTTGTTTCATGGACAACAAGAGAACTTGAGCTGGTTTCTATGATATCTTCTTCATTCTTCGCTAGTTCCTTTTTGTTTAGTGGTCTTTTCCGCACCTGAAAAAGTTAGTTATCATGAATCAAACATTGGTAAAATAAAACTGTGTTGTTGGCTTATCTAGTTAATGCAAGAAAATGTAGGGTAACAAAGAATCTCAACACACTTGTCGCACATGATTGCACTACAAATATTTCTGAATCTGTAAGTTGAGCATCCTTTAAAACACTATTTTGTTTAGACAGAGCAATGATGAAGCCAGCAAAGCTTTTCAAAAAAAAAAATGTAACAAATTGAACAATGCAGAATATACATACCACTACTTTAATCTTTGCAACATTGCTAGCCTTCACATTGTCAGCTGCCAGACTTTTTAGGACACTGCTCTCAGGGAAGCCTCGAGCTTTGACAGCTTGTTTGTTGTTTCCAAAGTATGGATCGGAATCATCAAAGCTTCTTCCTTGTGAAAAATAATTCATTGGAGGGCCATCAGAAAGACCAGGAACAGACATCTATTTTGGGCATTCCAAACGGAAGAAAATGTTAATATATGTATATACAAATAAGACTTTAGGAAACTTAAATTAAACTAACTTGATTTCTGCAATATAAAGTAAAATGGAATCAAATGAGATTCAATAGGCTTAAACTGTAGCCGAAAGACGTGAAGCCTTTTAGCTTATTGGAATCCCTTGATAAATACTAGAAACAAATAGTATATGAGGACTCTGGACTGTACCAAATTTTATATTAGCTCATGAGCAATGAAAGTGCTTCATAAATAAAAGTAAAATTGAAAGCAGAGTATTCCTAAAGAATGAACGTAAACCAAATGAAGTGTTAAAAAATAATACGCAACACCATCAGCAGGTTGTAAAGTCTAATTGCAGCAACACCAGCTCGTAAGGACCACAAGATACACATGATTGAATGACAGAATACTAAAAAGTCGGGGAGTGGAGTGCTTGGAGATTGGAATAAACAGCAATCACCACAACCAAACCAGCGTTAACACTAGTACATTTTCCAAACATGTGCTTAAGAGGCTTCACAAACTAATAGCAATACATGTTTTCTTTACTTCTAAAAAAATTGTATTACCTCTGGGAGAAGCTCAGTATCGAAAGAATGCAGATCCAACAGCCCCGGGCTACACTCATTAGGCGAAACTTCATCTTCCCCGTTCTTCCTCCGTGAAATCCCCGGAGGGGTCAAAGGCTCCGCAAACAAATCCCCGCCACCACTGTAAGTTCTCTGCGCCTGAAAACTCCTATACATTTTCGAACCTTGACCACCTCCATTGTAATACCCGAAATCCTAATTTGACTCGCACCAAGAAATTTCGAAAAATCAAAATTTGAGCTTTTATCGTGTAGCATCAGATCTATTTAAGTAAAAATTCACAAGGATAAGAAATCACAAAAAATATACCTGAACGGGAGGAACCGCATTGTTCGATGACTGTAGGTGCTGAAGGCCAGCTGATTGCAGCCATCGGCCGTTGGAGGAAGTTTCTAGAAAGTTGTCGGAATACTGCCGCTGATGGTGCGCCGCCGGTGCACCCGATTTCTGCCTCCCCAACGCATTCATTTTCTCACCAACCTCACAAACAAACAATCTCCCACTCCGTCAAAAAAGGAACAGTTTCTTCGCGAAGATAATCACAAATATATCTCAAATCCAAAACGAACACTGAATCTTGAAAAACGATTGATTTCAGGAAAACTCAATGTGGATTTGAAACTGGTTTAACTTCTTCGGGAGCTTTCAAATGTAGCGAAAATGGAGATAGGTTGGAATTTGGAAGAAGCTTTTGAATTCGACGGTCGCGATTCGTTTTCTCTACCAAAAAATGGGTAGATGAAAAAAGTGAAAAAGATTGAAAAGTAGCAGAAAACAGTGACCAGAGTAATCACTCGTTTCTGCCTCAATCTTTAATGAGGAATTGTAGCCTGATGCCCAAATGAATATCCAATAAGCAAATCTGCCACTTTGAATGAAGTTAATCAAATCTGCCCACTTTCTTTATAAATTTACTGTGATGCCCTTACATAATTATTAGTGCAAATTTCCGATTTATAAATGAGTGTTGTCATCCAAAGTTCGAATAGCATACATATTTGAGAGACTGAATAGTGTGCCGCTTTTTTTTTATGATTATCCGAATAGCGTATAATTCAAAGACTGAATAGTGTGAAAAGCAAATTTAATGCAAACCCAAACTAAAATTACACACCACTTTTTAAATTTTAAAATAAATTTTTTTGTTGCTAGAATTTAAAAACCATTTGTTGTGTCCGAATAGTTAAAAATTTTGTTTACCAAAAATGGTAAAAAAAATTTGTTGTCCGAATAGTTAAAGTTTTTGGTTGTCCGAATTGTTAAAAATTTTGTAAGGTGAATTCTCTTATTCAAGTTTTTTTTGGTCAATGAATTGATATTTTAATTGACGGAAATTATCTCTCACATCATTGTCCAAATAAGTTGGTTTATTACAAATTCATAAATTTACTCTATAAATTGACATAATTCATTCCTTAATAATTTAATTGATTGAATTAAATAAAATTTATAAAAATAAAAATTAAATACAATTAATAAAAATAAAATTAATTAAGTATTTGAGTATTTTAAATTGATTAAAATTGAATTGACAGAACTAACTGTAAATATTTTTATTAATTATTAAGAAACATAGATTATAAAATTTAATTGAATCAATTCGGTATCAATTATTTAAATTTATTTTGTTAAATAATTAATTCTCATAGTTAATTAATTTATTAAAATGAATTTAAAGGGAAGGAATTTTGTCATTTATCGTAAACTTATTCGGACACTATCAATTTAATTTATTAATTGAAAATTTTAGTAGTAGAACATAAAATTTAAATAAAAAGATTAATTGACAAAAAATTGAAAGAATTGCCTGAATTGATTTAAATATATTTAATAATGACATACCTTAATAATTGTACACTAATAAGTAAAAAAAAACTAAAACAATAAAACAGCTCATGATTTAAGTTAAATTAAAGATATTAAGGTCTTTTATTTTGGAGGATGGGCACTTTTGATTATTTTCAAGAGGAGTGAACACCTTTGATTAATCATTTACTGCAGTGGGCAGAAATGCTCAGTCCCCATCTTTAATTTGTCATTTGTACTTCGTATTTTAATATTGAAGCAATATATAAATAAGTATACTTTTCAATTTTATTTAAATAACATATGAAAACTATTTAAGTATACTCCCCGCTCTCCAGAGTCCAAGTTTTTTGCCACATCCAAATATATTTGTCGTTTTCATTTGTTAAGTTATGTTTTTTTTTTAAGGTTTACGTGTGTTTTGAAATTTATTTCTACTATGAGTTAGGGGTTTTGAAAACTCGAGTAATAATTTGATTTAAAATTTTTAATCTCAGATTTGAAATTTTATGTTAAATTAATATTAAGTGATGATTAGTTAATTGGTAAGGATAAAAGAGAGAAAAAAAACAATTCTAATAATTATAATGTAAATAATGTAATGGAATTTAGGATTTTTTATAAAGTATAGAAGTTATACTGCGATTTTGTATTGTAAATTTTGTTTTTCAAAACCAAAACCAATATGTCATTAAACTTTTGGTCCTTTAATTTATCGTTAAGCTTTTGGTCCTTCAATAGGTGTTTGTTTGGAAATTTAGAATGTTTTTCTAAAACAAATGAATATTGTTACAAATTAAGTGATGATTTTTTTAATTAAGGTTAATTATGAGATTATTGAGTTAAGTACTTTCTTTTTTAAATTAAGGTTATTATTATTTTTTTATGAATAAAATTTTAATTTTGTTAGAAAATTTTTTAATGAAAAACTGTAAATAATAATAACTTATATATTTATTAAAAAATATAAACAAAAATTAATACATATAGATAATACAACTCTATATCAATTTAGATAATACATTGCGAGAAACCATATCTGCCATTATTACAAGAAAGAAAGAACTCTCAATAAAAGAGAAAAGAATATGATCTTAGTAGTATATATATATATTCTTAAAAGAAAAGAAAATAATTACTCTGTTATGTTCACCATTTCTTCAATTATTTGCATGATATTAAGATTCACTCCTAAAAAAATAATAATATTTTAATTTAAGATCTCAAATTACATTTTAATTTAAAAATTATCATCACTCTTAACTCACACAACACTTAAAAATATCATATTATCTTTCAAAGTCATTAAAATTAGTAAAAACATAAATTTTCTTAAACAATAGTAAAGAGGAAGTATGAAATAATGAATTTAAGAACAATTATTAATTTTTTTATCTTAATTTAAGAAAAAATGGGGAAAAAAGAGTTTTTGAGAGTGAACAGGTGTCTTAGTTGAAACTGAGAATTACTAATTCTCCATCAAAAACATTTTATAAACCTTAAATATCGTCATCTAAGACTCAATTTGCATTTAAATGTTTGGAGTAATATTTAATTAATTAATTGCGAGACTATATTTTGGAGAAAGAATTTGAAAATTGAAGTGGCACGCATGATGGTTTTGACGCGTGTAATACATGTGATTGGTCAAAATGCTGACGGTGGGTGGACCTCAATTTTTTTAATTTGAAGAACCTGTTATTTTGGGTACCATGTCGTTTCACATGGTGGGGTTATGTCGTTTTCATGTTATCCTTTCCTTCGCTTAAGTCGGTGTTATTTTGTTTTTTAATTTAATATTTTAGGATTATTTCAATTAAACAACAAATTACTTTACAATTAAAATTCAATCCTTTCATTTGCACAGCTTCATTAATAAAAGTGAAGTATAATTGGTCATTTATTAAACTCATTATAATAAATATAGAATGAGTGTATTAAGTACTACTTAAAACTTTAACCCAAAGTACATAGCAATTAAGAAGTGGGGCCCTTGATGGACAAATCTAATGCAAGGTTGGTTTGTGTTACAACTTAAACCGTATTATTATGATATTTACTAAAGAGATGAAAAAAAAGAAGAAATTAATTATATGGCCATTAAAGCATTAAACATTTATGTGATAAAAATGAATAAAAGATTTACTGAATAATTTGCAAACCACCTTGGTATTCCTGAATCATTTATTGTATTATTAATTATGTATTGATAAGGAAAAATCAAAGCATCATTACATATATATGTTGTTCGTACTTTCATAGCTTCATTTTAAAATACAATGTTTTTTTTTCTTGTATCTATTTAATAATGTAGTTCAAATGTTATGTCAAGGTGTCACATGAAATCCAAATAAGACATTATATTTAGCTAGAGAAGATCAAGTGAAGTTAATGGCTGCATCCATATTTTTATATAGTCATTACTACAAATCATAATTTCTCCACTTTTCTTCATTCATAAAATAAATATAAATTCCATACGGGATTCTTAAAATATGGAATAAACTAAATAAAAAATTAAAGTATTAATATTTGAATCCATTCAAAACATGTATTCCCTTCTCCAGTTATAAGATTACGCTTGTTTTTTATACGTAAATTTATAAAATATAGTATTTTAATATAGGGTTATTTTAGGGTGTACTTGATGCATCGACGCACCCGCAGAATTATAGGATAAAATTGAGGGATAGTGAGTAGTTAATAAATTTATTTTTAATTATTTTATATTATTGAATGGTGAAGATTAAATACAAATCTAATCTAACGGTTGAGATTATTTAAGTGCACCGGTGTAACAGGTGCACCGCAGTTAAACTCTTTAATATATACTTAAAGTATATATATTTTAATATATAATGGGTAATTGTATTAATATTGTGTGTGACTCATAAAAATATATTCATTGTTTATATCAAAATAGAAATGTAACTATTGAAATGAAACATTCCAATTTAAAATATATAATTATTATTGTAGGATGTATGAAATAGAGTTTATATGTAAAGTTGCCCATATAACATGCTTCTTCCGTCCCGTGAAAATGTTTATGTTTTTTTTTTGTACGGGATTAAAGAATATAGTATTTTAACGTGTATTGAGATGAGATAAATAATATTTTAATGTATAGTAGATAGTTGTATTAATTTAGTATTGTAGGTCCAATTGAGATATTTAAACGTTTTGTATGGGTCACATTTATAATAAAAGGGAATTGTAAAGCTTTTTATAAAACGCTGAAAATTAGAGAAATAATATTTTAATATATAGTAGATAGTTGTATTAATTTAGTATCAATTGAGATATTTAAACATTTTGTATGGGTCCCATTTACAATAAAAAAGAATTGTAAAGCTTTTTATAAAACGCTGATAATTAAGATGCGTAAACATTTATACGGAAGGGAGGGAGTATGATTAATTGCAAAAGCTACAAATTTTTTTGAGTAATGTGTGAGTTTATGAAAAATTATTAAAATCATTTTTTGTATATATAAACAATTATTTCATGAATAACACTATGTATACAAATATTAATATTAACTTATTAGTATGTTATTGTATTACTAATGAACTAAAAAATGACACATTTAAAGGAGGAATGCTAAAATTGAAAATGCGATATTCTTTTAGGTTGAGTTCGTATTTATTTATGAATAAACTAGAATGGTTTGGAATTTTTTTTGTCATTTTGTTGTAACATATTTTATGTGATTTCATTGAATGAGTGATACGTGGGAGAGAGGAGGAATATTATACTTTAAGTCAATCAATAAACGTTCGGGCAATCAGTAAACCTTAGGGCAATGGATTAGATTTATTTATCCCACCACCTATCATTTTATAAAGAGATACTATATGAAATGTTATACTAAATTGTCACGGGACATTATGTGCCAATTAAACTGTGCTTGTAGCACCAATGTAGCCCCTTGTGATATCAACAGTTAAATTATGTTTTGAATTAATCTCTATCATTAAATTAAGGGTTATTTTGGGGTGCACTAGTGCACATGAGGGTTTATAGAGTAAATATTAGGGTGTAATGGGTAATTATCATATTTATTTTTATTATTTTATTTTATTTAATGGTTAGTATTGAATAAAAATGTGATCTAACGATTTAAATTATTGCTACGAACGAAGTGCACCCTACAAATAGTCTTATTTTATTTTATTTATGATATTTATACTTTTATATTTATTATTGGCAAAAACTTGTGTGTCCCGGGGACATACCGTGCTCCCATGGAAACACAACCCTCCCCCTCTATATTTAACCCTATCTATTACTCCTACTAGGGTAATATTTTGTTTGGGGTTATGTGAGGTTTTAAAACCATGAATAGTGTGTTTTATTTTTATTTTGGGTTTTGAGTATGATATATTTTAATTTTATGTAAAATCAATGTATTAATTTATTTAAAAAGTTAAATGAGAGATGAGAGATAAAAAGAGACAGTATATTAATTAAGGAGAGAAAATGCAGTAGGCATATATAAGGGTGATTTTTAAAATTTGAATGTGAATTTTGAAATCCAAAACTTGAGTTTGAAATCAAAAAACGAACATTGCCTAGAGTTAAATTGCAAAAGGCACAGTGTCCTCGAACATAATAATCTTTATTATTTTTATCTATAGAGGTGTGTATGTCAAAAGCAAATTAAAGAAGGTTGCAGTAATTACTTTCCGGTTTGATTATTCTCCATTCCAAGCAGTTGATTCCGTTTCCGGTGGAACATTCTACTACTCTTCGTCCAGAATCTTCTCGAACCCACCATACTCCAACCGGCAAATACACAAACCCCATCACCATTCCTTCTCTGCCTCCGTTCTTCATTTTCTCCCTTAGCAGAAGTCTCACCCGAGTTCAAGTTCTACTTCAATTCTCTCAAATCGTCTCAGAAATGGCCGACGACAACGCCGTCACACTTTACAGCAACGCCGCCGTCATCACCGATGCCAAGAAGAACACATTCTCCATTAAAGTCGGCATGGCTCAGATGCTGCGCGGCGGTGCAGCCGTGGAGGTCGCAACTCTGGATCAAGCCAAGATCGCTGAATCCGCCGGCGCGTGTTGCGTAATCGTCTCCGATCCGCGCAGAACGGGGATCTCGCGCATGGCGGATCCTTCTCTGATTAAGGAAATTAAACAAGCTCTGTCAATCCCTGTAATGGCTAAAGTTAGGGTAGGGCATTTCGTCGAAGCGCAGATTTTGGAGTCGATCGGGGTTGATTATATAGATGAGAGTGAGGCAATGGGTATCGCGGATGAGAATCATTTCATCAACAAGCATAATTTTGGCACAACGTTTGTCTGTGGATGTCGTGATTTGGGGGAGGCGTTGAGGAGGGTCAGAGAGGGCTCAGCGATGATACGAACGCAAGGGGATTTAACAGGATCAGGGAACGTGGTTGATACAGTGCGCAATGTGAGGAAAGTGATGGGTGAAATCAGGGTTTTGAACAACATGGATGAGGATGAAGTTTTCGCGTTTTCCAAACGCATTGAAGCGCCATACGACATTGTTGCTCAAACCAAGCAAATGGGGAGGTTACCGGTAGTGCATTTTGCGGCGGGAGGAATAGTTACTCCTGCGGATGCTGCATTGATGATGCAATTGGGGTGTGATGGGGTGTATTTGGGATTAGAGATTTTCGATTATTTGGATCCTTACAAGAGGGTTCGAGCAATTGTTCAAGCTGTGAGGAACTATAATGATCCGATGGAATTGGCGCAGGTTAGCAGTGGTTTGGAGGACGCCATGGCCGGTTTGGATCTCAACGAGAACAGCGTCGAGAGGTTTGGAGCTGGAGGTGCTTACTGACAGCTTTTCTTGCGAGTTTTCTTCGTCTTTCTTGTTCGAGCATGCAGAAAATGATGTAATATAATGCTGATGAGAACTTGTTGTGTTTTGATGCTGTTGTTTCTTTTCATAGCTATTGTATAAAAGCTAATGATCTTACGATCTTGTAATGCTTTTTAGTTGATAGCTGAACTGATATTGAATATAGCTGCGGTTCATCTTGCACGAGCAGTCAGACATTCTGTTCAGGAATTTGAAATGAAATGTTTTCCTGTTTTTTGAAAGCCAATGCCTTTGCCATGGAATGAATCTTGTGTTAATATTTTTGTTTCATCTGGAGGTTGTAGTTTTATAGAATTTTTATGAGAGAGTAGTGTGATCAATTCAAGAACTATATAAGCTCTATAGCCCCCAATATGATCTCTATTGGGTCATCTGCTGTTTGATTTTCCATTAGGAGTGCCATTTCTGTGATGTACTATATTCATTTGAACTTCTTTTTGTGATTGGATGTTGGACTGTCTAATGCTCTCTAATTGCAGTTTTTATGGGAGAAACTAGCCTTCTTACTTGATCTAGCAAAGGTTTTCCTAGAATGGCTTCTGATGAAGAATTAAAGATAATAGGGTTGACCCATCGAAGAAATAATAATACTCAATATTACTGGTAAAAGGCACTTACATGTAGTAAACAAACACACTTTGAAATGGAGATATTACAGTTAGCACTAACTGCTTATAGCTTTATAGGGCCTAGATTCCTCATTGAACCGTGGACACAGCCTGAACCCAGTTTCCTCATTGAACCATGAACACTCATCGAACCTGATTTCCTCAGTGAACCGTGAACACTGGCTGAGCCCACTTTTCTCATTGAACTGTGAACGCTGGCTGAGCCCACTTTCCTCATTGAACCGTGGACAGTTGCTGAGACCATTTTCCTCATAGATGTGTGGCCTGATTCCAGTTTCCTCATTGATCCGTGGATGCTGGATGAGCCGAGTTTCTTCATTGAATTACTTCGACTTTTTGATGGCTGTGGAAGATAGAGCTCCACATATACATCCATGAAAAATTTGTCCACAATGTCTAGATATACTGGGCTGGTGAGGAGGGAGTATTGATGGATCACCTCATCAATATCCATCACGTGGTCCCCATTGTTCACATCCATCATCTCCAATTCTTCCATCTTTTGAGCAAAGCTTTCAGTGGCCAAGAAGCTGGGCTCCTCCTCATTCCCTCTGGAATATTTTCTTTCCTTCTTTTCGTCTTTGAAGTTGCTTGTTTGACTTTGATCTGACATGCTCACGTAGCTTTTACTACATATTTCATCTCCATTTTGTTGTGCTTTTTTGGCTGCCTCATTGTCCGTCTCCTGCAACTTGGGACCAATCTTACGGCTACCAAAGCAGATGGCACACTCGAAAGGATTTCTTGGCAGCTCTCGATACCCTCTTAAGATGATGAAATGGATGTTTCTGAATGCTTTGAGGAAGAATCTCTTGGTCTTGTGGAAGGTTATCCCCACCACCATCTGTGGCTTCATTTTCGTTCTGCAAGTCTCTTCATTCATCTGCAGTGAAGAAAAAGACTTATTCTGCTGTTCTTCCTATAGATGTGTAAAGACGAGAAAGCTGTGTAAAGTATGATCTACAGTTACCTTTGACGATCACTATGAAGGAATTTCTTGGTTTTCACAATCCAAAAGTGAGGCCAATTGTTATGATTGTTGAGCCGTTTTTATATAGGTAAGAAGACATACGTGGAGAAACCGTTGGATGGGTAGATGATCCAAATTTATCCCTACACATTAAATGAGTAAACCTAATCACTGGAGAAGCCATTAATCAAATGAAGTTAAGATTAGTATGATATTGTCAATTTCCCATAATGAAGGGAATTTGGATGGTGTTATGGCAGTATTTATAATTATGGAGGGAGCTGTTATGGCCCCTACCTTCATTAGGGAGGGCTTTGTTGGTTGAGAAATGGGAGGAAGGGACCAAAAGTGATTGGAACCCAAGATAAAGGTCATTTAAATAGTTGCACAGTGTAGTCACTTTCCTACAGTTCATGTGTTGAGACCCTTTCTAGCAATGATCATTACGATACAACATGGCGTTCGATAACTTGATGTGAAGTGAAGATAGGCTTCATTTCATCGATGGCCATGGCATCCGACACAATGTTGTCTAACACGCTTCATCAAAGGGCATGGCTTCGGCATAAAGATGTCGATAATGGACTTTTGGGTCTCGTAGATGCCTCATCCGGTGGAATGGAGTTGCCATCCCCTAAATAGTGGAGTGGTGTTTTAATTCCACAAATGATTGTTGAATTTGAATCGGACCATAATTTGATGATTGTGTAACTATTTGTGAAATATTGGTCCTCTCATCACATCAAGAGATTGATAGTTTTCAGTTTTGGCATTTGTTATTTATATATTTGTAATATAATTGTATTCAACACAAATAGTGAGTAAAAATATTTGTAGTTAAAGGGTTGCACTATTTAGTGAATAGGGCACGAGTAGCTACAATGCTGTAAAAATATTTGTAGTTAAAGGGTTGCACTAGTTAGTGAATAGGGCACGAGTAGCTACAACATAAAGCATTGGTAACAAGAGTAGCAATCATGCGATAGCACAGAAATATTTTTATTATTTACTACAAAACAAGGTAACATGTTCTCTCATGATTCACATTAAGTCCCGTTGGAATATTTTTAGCAAGAAAAAGAATATATTTTTAAAAAGCATGAGTCTCAATATTTCGCTTAAAATTTTGTCTTTCAATATGCTTTTAAGGCTTAGATTCTTAAGTGATTTATCTCAAATGTAGTAAATAATAAAAATATTTCTGTGCTATCGCATGATTGCTACTCTTGTTACCAATGCTTTATGTTGTAGCTACTCGTGCCCTATTCACTAATTTTCTGTAGTAGAAGCTGAGCTTATAATTACTTATAAGCTCTCTAAGACATTCCATTAACGTGATATATATTCATCAGTGATTTTAAATTCTTGAACATATGATTAGGTGAGTCTTTTTTTTTTCTTTTTAAATTAATGGTTATCGTGCGATCGCGAATGCCATCAGTGACCGTGAGGACAGAGGCACATGGTATTTTTATCAAAATTTTGTATGCTATTACTCTTTTGTCGCAAATAGTAACTTATTATCAATTCATTTTTCTATGATCCAACGCATTAATATTTTACACATAAAGATGTCCACTATGCACCCCAATTAAATATATTAGAGTTCTTGTTGGTAACTTGAAAATTTCAAAGCTCGAATATTTCAAATTGGACATAGAATCTGTCTTCAAGTCGTGCATAAATCGCCTGGTTTCAATACTAAATTTTGTCCTTCAAAACTGCCCTTTCATCTTGCCAGGGGTATTTGGTCCCAATACAACCAAGCTTATGTAGTTATGTGCAAGTATAGATAGATACAGGAAAATCTGTAATTCAAAGTTAAATGGACCAAGAAACAGGAAATTAAATCAACAATGCACAAAATTTGGGAAAATGAAATTCAACATTCAGAAACATGCCCAACGACAATGAAGCAATAAATTTGTCTATACTTCATCTGTATCAAAACGCTATGGGATAACATAAACAAAATTAGCAACTGATTCCATAAAAGGCTGTTCAAATAGAATTCTCCAAGTTCACTTCTCTAGTGATTTAAATAGAGCATAAAAGAAGTGCAATCATATAAGTACCCTTCAAATCAGGCCCTCATGCAGATGCGACCGCTGCCTTCTTCCTTGGTGCAGCTTCAGTACCTAATTCCATCAGCATAAATCTCAAATCATCAAGCGATGAACAATTAAAATCTCAATAATATATATAAGAATTATGATAGGTACAGACCTTCTCTGAAGTTGGTCTTGAATCTGCGAGGCACATGGCGAAGATACCTCATTCGTCCAGATCCTGTAGTCTTTCTGCGGATGGCCTTCAGACTCCAGTTATCTAAATTGCCACAATCACCATCATCAAACCATCCAAAAAGGAGTAATTATGTTATGTGAATTAATATGATAATCACTAGTACTTAAGAACTGATTGCATTTATGATCAAAGTAAAAATACGAGTAAACCTATTTACGTCAATATAAAAAAAAAAAACCTTTTGTTGGATGAACAAAATTCTCACATTAACCAGTTCAAATTAACTTAAGCATTAAAAATCTCACATTTCAGTAAACCAAACGGGTGCACATTTATACAAATTGATTAGAGAAGCAGGACTCTTCAGATGCTCAAACATAAAATCATTATCCCACTTTGGAGGATTGACTTCCATTCATTTAGACCTGAACTTTTCAGTGAACCAAACACGTTCAATGCCTCAATAGTGATGATAATTAACCATACTATATAATTAAGTACTAATAAATATCAATTACATTCTTCTCTACCATCATTACAATTTCCATTGACATTCCCCATCAAAAGCCAAACACTCCTTAAGATTTATCATACCTAATGAATTATAATACGTAATTAGCTTAGTTTCAGTCAGTCATAAAATTGAAGATTGATTATGAAGCCATAACTTAATTCGAATGGGTACTTATGCAAATCAAATTCAATCAACCATACAAAGAGGGAAAAAAATGAAGCTCACAATCATATGATAAACTAAAATGATTATGAAATCAGAAGTTTATACACAATCGGATTATGATTGAGGAAAGAAGAAAAACTTACATGTCCTCTTACGAGCAGCAGGGTAAGCGCAGGCGGAACAGCGGCTTTTCTGCAGGTGAAAGCTCCGGCGGCCGCACCTCACACATAGTGTGTGGGTCTTGTTTCTCCTCTTTCCAAAGCTCCCTGTTCCCTTGCCCTGGAAATGTCACGCGTTCAAGCCAGTTACAACATATATGTACATCACAATTGAACCAGGGATAAAAGAACGAATCCAAATTGATGTCAACAGAGAAGACGAAATTACCATTGCAGCGGAGATGCAGAAACCCTAGATCCTTTTTTGCCTGTGCAATGAGGTTGAGGAGGCAGGAGCGGCGTCGCTGAACGTTTATGAAGTGGAAATGAGATGAGTATAAGATATTGGGTTTTAGGGTTGGGTTTAGGAATAATGGGTTGGAAATGGTAGTCCATTGTTATTGGGCTTATTAAGATGATGTTGGGCTGTTAATGGGCCTACTTCAGATTCTGGGCCTTTTTGACTTATTGAAAATGACCCAACTTCAGATCGGATAAATTAGGTAAAGACTTTTCAATTTTGTGTTTTTGTTCTTCCTCACAAAAGCTGAAGCTCTCCTCCCTCGTCGGTTGTCAATCAATTGCTAAAATTAGGGTTTCGAACAGAATCGTTAATGGAAATGGACGCAGCAGCAGGGGAGGCTGCATCGTTCTTTGAGAATATAAAGCCGCCACGACTTGAAGACGCCGGCCTTGAAGACTGCGCGCTGCCGCCGGAATCCATCACAGAGGCGTTTCTGAAAGCTGCCTCCGCCGTCTCAGATTCCGACGATGAGAATGATTCCTCGGACGCCCTCGTTGGAATAACGGAGGGCGTAAATGGTGCATCTGAAGGCTGCGTCGTGGAGAAAGGCAGCGGGTTGACAGAGGCGCCGGGAGATAAGGTGGTGGTGGTTGGCAGCGATCCAGAGGCGACAGTGGACGCGGTGGTGGGGCCTGCTGTACCGGAAAGTGGGAAGTCTTGTGTTGATGCATTGCAAGGATTGGAAATCGGTGAAAACAATAGGGGCGTTTTGGGAAAGAAAGATGACGTGGAAGAGCCAATTTTGGCTGAAGGTTATGCTTGATGTATGAATAACTGTTTCGTTCTGTACCAAATAACATAATAATAAAGATCTAGTTTTTGTGATGTGAAAGTCTGCTTATAGATTACAGAAGAAATTAATCAAATTCTTTAATGAATAAGATACATGTCTTATTGTTCACTATCACAAATTCTATGATAGTAAAAGATTAATTAACATAAAGAGATTCAAATCACAGGAGTTAACAGTGGTTTCCCAAGAAAATGAGCTTCCAAATTTGCAATGACAAGATCAGCCATGGAATTGCTCGTTGCTACGGTATCGCTTCCAGCATGAGGCAACAACACAACATTTTCTAGCCCGAACAACGATTCGGGCACATGAGGTTCATTCTCAAACACATCGAGTCCAGCCCCAGCTGTCCGGCCATCACGAAGAGCAGAGACGAGGTCGTTTTCATTGACGTGTTGCCCTCGTCCGATGTTGATGAGGATCCCCTTCGGCCCTAATGCATCGAGCATCTCCCGATTCACAATGTGCCTTGTTTCGTCTGTTAAGGAGCATGAGATGAAAAGGAGTTCACAGTTTGTGGCTAAGTCAATGATGTTGGAATAATATTGGTAGTTTGTGTTCTTCTTGGTCCTAGAGTGGTAGCTGAAGGTGCACCCGAATGCCTCTGCTCTCTTGGCTATGGCTGACCCTATCCGACCCAATCCAACTATACCAATTCCTTAACCACTGAACTGAAAATGTACAGATTAAATTACCAACTGGAACAGAAAAAATTGCAGGAAAAACAATTTCTGAAGCTTAGATTCTAGTGTTATTTTAACTCAATCTAGTGCTAATGAAAGACTATCTTAATGATGATGTTCATAAGCAATTCATGGATGGTTTTATGAATTCTTCTGCAGATAGCCATATATATCAGAACTATAACTAAAATTAGCATCATATCATATAAATCCACCCAGTGTAAACAGAAAATTGCGAATCGAAATCAACAAAATTCCAAATGAACAAACCTTATTTGCCAGTTCAAAATCCCCATTTTTCCAATACCTTTTCCTCACAAATCCATCAGACGCGCAGATCTTCCTTAATGTGGCGAGAGTCAATCCAATCGCAAGATTGGCGACGTCATCCGTCAACACATCAGGGGTATTGGTAACTCTAATCCCTCTCTCCACACACTTGTTCAAGTCGATTTTATCCAAACCTACGCTGAAACTCGCTACGATCTCGAGACGGGGGAGCGAGTCGATCAGCACAGAATCGGCACCCACCTTCGTGCTCCCCACCACCGCCCGTACTGAGTCCGCGTACCGAGTCAGAAACTCGGTTCTGGAAGGGGATTCCCATAGTCTGAAGAGTGTGAAGCGTTTCTGGAGTTGTTTCGAGGTAGGGGTACATTGGATATGTCATCAGTACTCCTATATCCTCCATTTTCACTCCGGAATACAAGCTTGAAAATCATTTCGAATCTCCTGACTTGTTAAAATCTCCCCTAACAATACGTCTGGGTTATGTTATTTAAATGGCCCAAAATTATTGGTGCCAACTTCCGGGCCCAACTGGCCCAATGGAATGGCAATGCAATTTAAACACCATAATCAATGAACTAATAGTAGAGTAAAAGTTGTGTATGATAAATGTGTAATTTGTAAAATAGTATGAATTCCCCCTCTTCATGAAATATTGTTCTGATTATTTGTATGTTAGTGGGTGAAAATCAAACGAAACTAATTAATACTGAACTTGAGATTGTTTGATAAAAGCTTGTTTGAACTCGGTTTGATAAAGATATCAAACAAGCACGAATAAACTTTTATGTTTGATAAATTAAAAGTTCAGCTCGAGCTCAAATAATAAAAATCGGTGAAGTAGGTGTAAACTTATCAAATTATTTGAACTCGACTCGTGTTTGCCTTGATAAAAGCTCGTTCAGATTCCACTTAATTATTTATCAAATAAATTCAAACATATATTGTATTTTAAAGTTTGATAATATTTCAAATAAGCTTGAACAACTTTTCGTTCAGCTCGTCTCGACTCATTTACTCCCCGAAGATTACATATATATTGTATTCTTTTATACAAAAGAGTGAAATATAGTAGATAAACTTTCTATTAAACCATTACAAATACTCCTTTTTTTCTTTTTTCTTTTTGGCATAATATGCCTGAATTCAATTTCTTATAAAACAAAGACTATCCTTGAGATTTAGAAAGTATTGTTATAATAAGTTTGTAATCATATTGTTATAAATGTATTGAAAATTAAGTTGTTATTATGATTTGAAAATTATTATAAATACATTAAGTATTACAATTACTAGTTACTGGAATTATAAAAAATTGCTTGATACTGAATACATTAAATAAGAAAATATTGTTTGAGTTAAAAAAAATCAGAACCATTTTATTAAGTTATTTATTTATCTGAATGTTATGTTATAAATGTATTTGTAAATTATATCAAATATTTTAAATAAAGCTTTGATTTTAATAAATAAAATATACTACGAGATAAATAAGGAAACATATATTTGTGGATAACCATTACATTAATAGAATGTGATTTGATAAAGATTTACTATTCAATAGTCCTCTTTCCACTTATAAAAGAAAATAGTTCTATGAATTATCTGTCACACGTACTGGTCCCCAAAGAAAGTGGTGAGGAGAGAGAAACCAGTACTCGGAGTAGAACATAGGTAAGTCTATCTTCTAATCGTTTGAAAATCATGAAGATCCATGTCAATGTTAATTTTATGCTTAGTCTCTTGTTAATAATTTTATGCTTAGTCTCTTATAAATCAAATTTACATCATAAACTCTTGTAAATTAAATGTTTATGTATCTCTAATGACTAATGACATTTTAGGTGCAAGACATTAATCATTATTATTATTCAGTAAGTCTGTAACATGCCAATCAATGGCTCTTAAAGTCTTCATTGGCCCATCTTCATGCATAGAAATTGACAGTTAAAATCAACATCCAATTTCATATAGTGGAAAACCAAAGCATAACTAATGAGAACAATAAAATAAAGGACATCCTTCATAAACTAATCAGAAGGGAATATGTAACTCTTAATAAATCAAACCTTTCATGTTTCATCCAATGGATCAGTCCAATTTTTTCATTTCACTCTCTAGCATGCACCCCACGTTCCTACAACATTTCACGTTCACAAAAAAGAAATATCTGAAATAAATAATTAAATAATAATAACAAAAAAAAGGAACTGTCCAACAAGAAAAACAAACATATTTCACCTAAAATTTTCATTTTCCATTCCATTGTAAAACTGCAAAAGAATCATCCCCTCATTTGACTCTCTTTCTCCATCCAGGGTTCTTGGAAAGGAAAAATCTTCACATTTTTCCTCTGTCCAACAAACAAGTCATTTCCCTTTCCATTGACATTGATCAAAGGTTCTCCGATTCATCGGAAATCAAAGCATGGTCAGAGCATCGGAGGAGGAAAAGGAAATCTTGAGATCTGGGTTGGGGCAGTCCAAGAGAGTGTCTGAAGGAGGAGTAAGACATTCGAGGAATATGAATACGATCCTCGAAAACAATGGAATGGTGAATGATGATAGGGTGACATCTAGAAGCCAAGCTTCTATTCCCTTGCATGATCATGAACAAATAGAACAGCCAATGATTGGAAGTGTTGTTGACCGGACAGAGAAAGTCAAGTCCCGTTCGTCCAACGACGGATGCACGACCAATACTCCTAAAAAAGAAAGGCAAAATGCAGGCAAGGAAACAAAATGTCTCAAATATCCTCTATTCAAATGCTATAATGGTCAACTCATTTTATTCTAATTCTGATTCGTTTAAGGATGTGTTTTATGGGTTAGAAGCATAAACACGAAAGATTTTCATTAAGCCTGAGAATGTCTGTTTTGGCATCTCACCTCTGGTCGTTTCTTCATGTTCTTTACTGATGCATTCTTGTTTTGATTGGTGTTATCTAGATATGCAGCTGATGAAGGAAAAATTTGCAAAGTTGCTCCTAGGTGAGGACATGTCTGGTGGAGGAAAAGGAGTTTCTTCTGCTATGGCATTGTCGAATGCAATTACAAACTTAGCAGGTACTCACACATGAAAAGAAAATTCATGTTCTGTTTCAACCTATTGTCTTCAGTTGTGAAATTTGTGTTGGGCTTTCCTTTATGATTATGTGTTCTTGATTTAAATTTAGCTTCTGTATTTGGAGAACAAAAGAGATTAGAACCAATGGCACCAGAGACCAAAGCAAGGTGGAGAAAAGAGATTGATTGGCTTTTATCTGTCACAGATCATATAGTTGAATTGGTTCCTTCTAAACAGAAGTCCAAAGATGGTAGCAATATGGAGGTCTCTCTCTCTTCCCACCCTCCCCTCTCTCTCTCTCTCACACACACACAGTTTCTTTCTGATATTGAACTGATAAAAACTTAACAGATTATGGTGACAAGACAAAGAACTGATATTCACTTAAACATTCCTGCCTTACGCAAACTTGATGCTATGCTCATTGTAAGAACAGACTTTCCTTTAGAATTATTATCTCATCTCATTTTAGGGGACTGATAATCAACAGAAGCCTCTAGTGTACTGACGTTTTAACCCTCAACAGGAATGTCTCGACAACTTTAAGGACCAAACTGAATTCTACTATGCATCAAATGACGAGAAATCTGAGAAAGAAACAAGGACTGACAAATGGTGGATTCCTACTCCTAAAGTTCCTCCAAATGGTTTATCTGATGCTACAAGAAACTGGCTGCAATATCAGAAGGATTCCGTTAACCAAGTATTGAAAGCAGCCATGGCTATAAATGCTGTAGTCTTGACCGAAATGGCAATTCCAGAAAATTACATAGAAGCTCTTCCTAAGGTACAGTACGTTAGAAAATCACTCGAGTGTTATTGTATTTTTAGTTTCAGATTAGTACATTTATTTATCTTTTTATTCTTTTGGTTCTATCTAGAATGGGAGAGAAAGTCTTGGGGATGCACTGTACAAGAGCATCACAGACGACTACTTTGATCCAGATGATTTTCTTTCTTCTGTGGACTTGTCCTCAGAGCATAAAATTCTCGACCTCAAAAACAGAATAGAGGCATCAGTTGAGATCTGGACAAGGAAAATGAATGCAAAAGATAGCAAGCCTTCATGGGGCTCAGCTTTTGTAAGTATGGAGAGGAGAGAAATATTTGAAGATAGAGCAGAGACTATTCTGCTGATTTTAAAGCATCGATTTCCAGGAATTCCACAATCTGATCTAGATATCAGCAAAATCCAACACAACAAGGTAAGAAGTTGATCTATTTATCTCTTTAGCTGCCTATGATATGATTTATTGGTTATGTACGAGGGTTCATCTGTTTCTTGATATTTCAGGATGTGGGGCTAGCAATTCTAGAAAGTTATTCAAGAATTATTGAAAGCCTAGCTTCTACAGTGTTATCAAGAATAGAGGATGTGATGCAAGCTGACTCTCTTGCTAGAAATTCACCCAGTTCATGTCCAAAGGCGCCTCCCTCACCCAGAGTGAGGATCGAGAGAGCTTCAAATGCAAAAGAAGATAGTAATTCAGCACAGACAACTCCAACTTCGATGACATTGTTAGATTTTATGGGCTGGGACACAAATAATGGAGGGGCAGAGTCAAGGAAAGATTTACAAGATGAAGTCAATCCAAAATCTCACAGCAAACCAGCTAACATTGTGACAGAAAAGAAAATTTCCTATATAGAAAGACTTGAGACCTTAGGTGGCTTGAGAAGCCCAACGTCACGCCATTAATACCAATCTATAGCACAACTCAACATGATTATGAGTCCCGCCTTGATGTATATATACTGGTCATATCCTAGAAGTTCTAATCGAGTTCTAGTTTGCCTTTTGTAAATATGAAGCATTGGTAGTTCAATTGTATTAACTTGAAGTACTTTTAGATGTCCTAGAAGCAAAAAATTCTTCTGTTACTATTACGGATTACATAATAGTAGCACATTCTGCAAAACAAAATCCTTCTCTTGCTGGTATGCAAATAATTTTTCTATTACTAAAAGTTGAAACCATAAACAGAAATGCCTCCCAACATGAACATCTAGTTGAAGACATGGGAAAATGATTACAGAGTCAGGATTGTGATGTACTTACAATGCTGTCAGAATGATACATCATACACAACTAATGGATCGAAAAGTATTGATTCCAATAAATTAGATTTTGCCACGTGGCCCGGGCTTGGGTGGAAGTTGAGGGCCCTTGACAATGGGTAGAACATCTCCAGTTGCTTGGGAGCTCACAAAGGCAAGGGTAGAGCCACCTCCCAATATCAAGAATTTAAGCAATACACCCCTTTTGGTGAACGGAGCTGCAAATGTCTCAAAGAACTTGCTCTGCATAAAGAGCACCAATATTGAGAATGAATTTCATTACCACAGAACTCAATTACATGTTAAAGCCTGCATTAAAGATTTCATAACTCTAGTGAACAACAGAAAGAAAGATAGTTGGGTCAAATACTTCCACCCTCTATATAAAATCGATCTCTATTATAAAGTTCAATACTATCAAAGCAGGATTACACGAAGATATTCACTTATATTTGATCGGGTTTCATGACTACCAAACATAATTTACCACGATAAATGTCTAACTTTTGAACAGTGTCTTATTAACTTCTATCACAGTTCACAGACATATTTACAAACACGTAGAGTGCAATTTACAGTGTGGAACTCTTTTGAAAAGATCGTTCGTATACATACTTGAAGAGAGTTGTATGGTGAAGGTGCATCTGATCCGTACACATCCCATTGGCCAGTGGTGTTGCCTATATCCTCCAAATCGAAATAAACACTCTTGTCGCCATATTTCGCGACCACCGCTCCAACCCTACACAATTTTACCCACAACTAAGAACAATCGTCCAACATTACATTAACTGTAAAAACTATCTTCGATAAATTCTCAATATCTTCGACTTTTGCACAAAAAAAGTTCAACCCTTTACATTCAGCATACAATTTTCAGAAAAAAAAAACTTCTTAAAGCCTGCGGCTTTGAACTAAACTTTTTGGATGAATAATTCATAGAAATCGCAAATGTAAACTTTCTTCAGTATTACCTGGAGTTAATGGGCTTGAAACTGAGACGAGATGGCTTGACTTCGAGCTTAGTTCCGGAAAGAGAGCTGCCGGAGAGGCCCTTTACGGCGACCGGCTGTGCGATGGCAAGGGTTGCGAGTGAAGCCATTTTTGGTGGGAATGTGCGAACTTCAAGCTCCCAACTAAAAACAACTGCTCTGTTCTTAGTTGGCAGTTTCATATCATGTGTATGCTTTTTGATATTTTTTTATTGGATAATAGCATGCCACGTCGGCATCTCAAGATGGATGGATAAGTGCCACGTGGTTCTAGTTGGATAAGCCTATCTATCATTCTAATTGGCCTATAAAACTTTTCTAATTAGCTTTATAAATTGGACTGACCATTAGTTGAGCCCATGATCATAAATTATTGGGCCTGAACTTATTATTAATTTCATTTAATTAATACATTTTGAGTGGCAACTTTAAAACAGATTTTAATTAAACAAATCGCCTCTCTTTACTGATTGACCTAGAGCCGGAGATTCTCGCTCTTGTTCTTACACTCTGCTTCAAGCTGAGGAAGAAAAAGCATGGCGAAAAGCAGAATAGTAACGGTATCTGCTCTCCAATTTGCTTGCACCGATGATGTTTCCACCAACGTCGATACCGCTGAAAGGTTAGAATCTGTTTTGACGGTGTTAGTATTGATGATTTTAACTGTTGTTTCACTTCGGTTTTACGGTTTCCAAGTTTGGATATGATGGTTTGAGATACTCTGTGAAGTGTTATTGAGCTTTAGAGTGCTTAATTGTTAAAATTGATGAATTTACGTGGCGTAAATGGTAACCCTAACTAGCCCAGTGCATTATCTGCCGTGGATTCTTCGCATCCGCACTGTAGCTGTAGTTTTTTGATACTCAAATTATGCTTGCTCGTGAGAGTTGAACTGTGTGATGTTTAAGCAATGGTATAGCATGATTTCCTCACTTTGGTATTTACTGACAAGCATAGCATTGCATGTTTGCATCCGAAAATCTGAACGTAACATAAACCAGAATGATTTTGATTGCAGATTGGTTAGAGCAGCTCATCAGAAAGGGGCGAATATCATTCTTATTCAGGTTTTTACTTTTTATTAAAGATATTAAAGACTATTTGATATCTTGAAAATACAACTGTCTGTTGATTTTATCATCCATTTTAGTTGTTTCCTAAGATTTATCGGTTGTACTAGGATACAACAACATAAAAGTTCATCACATAGTGAGTTATGTCTTATTACAGCTTTGAGAACAAATCGTATAAAATAAACCTACAAAATCACAACTTATGAGTATTTCAAATAAGTAACCTCCACACGCGCACAGACACACATATATTTTTGGTTTTCTTATTCATTTTTGTTTAAAATATGCATATGGTCCACCATAATCTGTTTCAGGAATTATTTGAGGGTTATTACTTTTGTCAAGCTCAGAGGGAGGATTTCTTTCTGCGAGCTAAACCTCACAAGGATCACCCCACAATTCTGAGGCAAGAGTGTTCTACTTAAATTCTAATAGAAAAAACTTTAACTAAATGGTTGCACTTTTCTACTTCTTAGTATTCTTGTAAACATTGTGATGTTTTTCTTACTATTAAGTTATTTTGTGGTAATTAAAAAATAAATTAATTAAAACCAAACGCTAGTGGAATATCACTTCTTATCCCATAGTCTGCCAACTTTTACTTTGCATGGATTTATCCTAAATATACAGTAAATTTTTATTAACTTAAAATGGAAGCACATTGTGTAGCTAAATCTTGTGCAACACAGGATGCAAAAACTGGCGAAAGAATTAGGAGTGGTCATACCAGTTAGTTTCTTTGAGGAGGCAAACAATGCACATTTCAACTCAATAGTTGTAATTGATGCCGACGGGACAGATCTTGGACTATACAGGAAATCCCACATCCCAGATGGGCCAGGTACGTCACTATTGATTATTGATTATACGCGTCATCAATGCAAATTTTATATTAAAGGTTTAATTATGGTCAATTATGTTTTCCTCAGGTTACCAGGAGAAATTTTATTTCAATCCTGGCGACACTGGTTTTAAGGTTAGAACTAGTAAATTGAATAACCAGACTAGTGTTCTTATTAGACTAGTACTATATCACTTTGACCTTTCTGATTGTTTCTATTGTGATGTTAACAGGTATTCCAAACTAAGTTTGCCAAAATTGGAGTTGGTAAGAAGTGTTTAATGTCCATCATTTTGATTTTGTGATTTCATGATTGGAGTTCACTGAATGTTTTAATGGCATAAAGAATAACACTGAAATTCAAACTTCTAAAATCTTGTATAGATTCGCCAAAGAATACTAGCAAAATTACTAGTGAGGATTGAACAATGTAGCAGCATGTATTGACAGCTGAAGATCAGTCCTGGTTACTTCTCAGGGATTTGCTGGGATCAGTGGTTTCCAGAGGCAGCTCGAGCCATGGCCCTCCTGGGTGCTGAATTATTGTTCTATCCCACTGCCATTGGTTCTGAACCCCAAGATGATGGCTTAGATTCTCGAGATCACTGGAAAAGGGTGATGCAAGGCCATGCTGGAGCTAATGTGGTAAGTTCCTAGAGTAGCTCTAATGATTAGCTAAAAGTACAATTTATGAGCAACTTAGAAGTACGCTTCTTTGTGGCATAAGATACATTGTTTTTTAGATACGAGAGCATGCGATACATTGTTTGCGCACCAAACTCAAGTTGGATTTCGTTTCACTGCTCTCTGAGTGTTGTAAATTTGTAACTGTAAAAAATTTGCATGCTAAATTGAAATTATGAATGAGTTCACTGGAAGCCATCTTTTGATTTTATTTCAATTAATCAAGGATCCGTGACGTCCTACTGTCTAGGTTGTGATAAATAAAGAATTCCTTTAGTTTGTTATGTTGCATTGGCAGAATTCCTGCATGCACATTAAAGGATTCTCTTTTTATATGTCAAACGAAGTTTGTTAGTGTTGCATTGACCGACCTCCTAAGCCTTTCACGCATACAGGTACCTTTAATCGCCTCAAACCGAATCGGCAAGGAGATCATACAGACAGAACACGGCAAGAGTGAGATCACATTCTATGGAAACTCGTTTATAGCGGGTAAATTTTTTGTTCTTTTACATGTAATTTCAAAGTCCCAAGTATTTCCACTCTTTAACACTTCTTACAGTTTGCTGGCAAGAATTTTGAACATGTTCTCTGTTGAATAGGTCCCACCGGAGAATTGATTGCTACTGCTGATGATAAAGAGGGAGCAATTCTTATTGCAGAATTTGATCTTGACAAAATCAAATCCAAAAGAAGTAGTTGGGGTGTTTTCCGCGATCGACGTCCGGATTTATACAAGGTTCTTTTAACTCTGGATGGCAGTAAGAATATTTCTATTTGATTCAAAGAAATTTTTGCCAATATGTATTAATAATAATCTCTAAAAGACAATTAATTCTCTTGTTTTTATACTTATTTGGATTATTTCATGGATCTTTAGTGTAGTTGAGGTAACTTGTTACTGAATCATTATATGGACAGAGTGTATGAACAAGAAAGTTAAAATATTGCGTGAATCGCACAACTGTGTGATTATCATTATAAGGAGTAACAATTAACATTTATGTGAAATTATCATAATATATTAAAATTAACATTAAATAAAAATAAATCTAACAAAAATTCACACTTTTCTAAAAAATAAAAAAAAATAAAAACAATTTCAACAAAATTTTATTTAGCTTATATTTAACAAATTTTATCATTTATTAAAAAAATATAGTATATATCAAAATACCTCTAAAGGTGAAAATTTTCTTAATAAAATTTTTCTTGAGTTGGAGTAAAATAAAATATATAAAAATTCAAAATACCTCTAAATCCTTATAATTAAGATTACATGTAATTATTGTAACAGTTGCATACCTCTGCTCAAAAGGGGTATTTTTTCTATTTTGGTCATCCGTCTCAAAGAGAATCATTTTCTTTTTTACACATATGGGAGCCACACACACCCATTAATACAATTAAAATATGGGACCACACTCCACTAATACAACTATTCACTACATATTAAATAATAATGTTCCTTAATTATCATGCACAAAAGTAAAAAATAATACAACTATCTACTACATATTAAATAATATTCTAATACTCCTTAATCATCATGTACAAAAGTAAAAGATCATCCTTCGGGATGGAGGGAGGGAGTATAATTTTCCTTGTGATAAATGATATGATACATTTTATTTTAAGATTAAATTCTGTTTGTAATGTATTCAGCAATAATAAATATAAATAAGATTATATATATATGTTTTGTGTGACATAGTACTCCACGTAATAGGCAATAGGGAAGAGAAAAGAAAAAGAAAAAAGGGATGTACTAGGCTGACCCATTTAGGCACCCCACCTTTAGGCTTTTAGGTGGGCCGAGACTTGAGTCCATTAAGGCCCAATTCTTCCATTGGCGGATGCAGGAAGGAACACGTTTCTATATGATTCAATAACGCTTTTATCCTCTCGCAATTGCTCGACAAAAATCACCTCCATCATCAGCTTCACACCTTCCACCACTCTCAACATAAAAATGCTTCTAACCGCTCCACCAATCCTCCAATTCAAATCCCTCTCACTCTCCACCCCATTCCTACATGGCGCCACCACACCCGCCCCCCAAATTTTCTTGCCATCCACCTCCTCCGCGGCCGCGCCTCCTCCCTCCGCCGTGGTTCCTGTAATCAAGGCAATGAGGACGCTGCAAGGGAAAGTCGTATGCGCCACTAACGACAAGACGGTAGCTGTGGAGGTTGTACGTTTGGCCCCACACCCTAAGTACAAGCGCCGTGTGAGGAAGAAGAAGACGTACCAGGCCCATGACCCGACGAACCAGTTTCAAGTTGGGGATTTTGTTCAACTCCGAAAGGGTCGCCCCATGAGCAAGACGAAGACGTTTTGGGCCGTTCCGGTTGCTTCACGGACCTCTAGTAAGGCTAAGGCTGATGATGCGTCGCCACAGGAGCTGGGGATTCCTCTGGAGTCGCAGAGTTAGGTTAATTGTATGAATTTTATCGTTAATCAATTTTATATGGTTTAAAGCTGCAATCTGAACGCTGCACATTGTTTGAAATATGTTTCTTCATTGTTGGCTTCACTGATCATTGGTATATTGGTATGATTATTGATTAGCTCCATTTCACAGGCCACAGCTTCAGAATTTGCACTAATTCTGTTCTAGGCATAATGTAGTTTATGAATCATATCTATAATTGCTGATTGATTGCAGAGCTGTTTGGGGGTTTCCATATGATTTAGTTAGACTGTATACTTAGTATTTTAATAGCTGCCTTTGCTATGATTTCATTGTTGAGAGGTCTTTGCCACATTTAAAAGTCGATTTAGCTTTGATTAACACAATTATGTCTGTAAAGAAAAGAAAGCATGAGACTAAATGGTGATGGTGTTTTGTTTCTATTAGATCTTGCATTCTTAGTTTATAATTGTGAAGTTACATTAGCATTATGGCAGTAGTAAGTTTAATAGCATTGACTGCTGTAATATCATTAAATCTATGTCTTCTTCTCTACCTTATAAGTTACAAAGCTTATACATTTTGATGCTGGAGCAAGGTAGCAATTCATTTATGCCTTCCCTTATCTTTTCTCTTTCTAGTGTTCAGTATTGTGACTTCTTCTTCTGCTGGTGCTGCTTGTTGAGTACCATCTAACAATGTAGAATTTTTATATTGAGTGAGTGTTCATATGGAGTGAATACAACTATACAAGTTAGTGTGATTCTTGATCTTGAGCTCAGTTTCCATATGCATCTGTTGCAAGTATTTGTGGGTCACACTTTCTCACTTTCTTTCACAATTAGGGATGGGAACTTGAATCCGAGAGCTTTTTTAAGTTGAGAGATGTTATTGCCAGCAGGCTAAGTTTGTTGGTGCAAGATCACACAATCATCAATGCAATAGTTTGTAACAAATGCCTTTTGTGGATGATCTAAACTATCTTAAGTAATTTGTACCCTCTATTCCATCTCATACTTTGAGTTCGTATTCTATATACTTTCGGCTGAATTTTCGTTTTTAATGATCAAAAGGATCAATCTTTGTTTAGGATATTCTAGTGTTCTACAACCCCTAAAAATAGTATATAGATCATCTATTTAAAATTTGTATATATATGCAAAGTAGCGTTTGTTCTGATTATCTATTTAAAATTTCTCAATTCTCATTATCTCTCTATTTATTTGTTGAGTTTGTTTTTAAAATGTTGATAAACCAGTATATAAATGAATATTCTGTAGTTCTTTTTTTTTTCTTCTAATCAAGCTACCTTTTTTTTTATTAATAAAATAGCTTGTTTTAATATTAATAATTTGTAGCACAAGTTGTTTTAATATTTTCGAAAGATATTGTTTATCGCTGACCCATAAGGCATACAGAATTAAAATTCAACAAATGTAATTGGACACGATCTATGGGCCGATTTCGTGGACCTAGCTCATGGGCCTGAATAATGGGCTTATTTCTAGTTAGACAAAATAAAAAAACTACAACGAAAATGCACGTATTGATTGGAGGAGGGAAGCTCTCGTTTCTGTGGTAGTACAACTGTACAAGAGCTCTTTCTCTCTCTCTAAAGGTAAACTCGAGGACCTGCATCATCTTCAATGCCAAATATTTCATTTCTTATTTCCAGAAATCCAGAGTGATATCTTAAACTTAAGTTCGCTTTTGTTCATTAATTTAATCAGATGGCTTCAGTATTAGCAAGGCTGCCTTCCCCACCACTAACGATTGCGAATGGAAGACAACCCATTTTTAGGACGCTTCAGAAATTGAAAATGCCGGCGATGAAAGGTAAGACGTCCTTTTTTTTCTCCTTTTCTTTTCTTTTCTTTTCCTCCGCATTTAAAGCTTCAATTGCAGCTATACTAATTTGATATGTCATAGGATGAAAAATGAGGGGAGGTTTTCTTTTTCTCTATAAATGGATTTTCGTGTGATGAGTTGTTCACGGAATTTCTGGGGTTGGGCTTGGAGTAGCTGTTGTACTTTATCTTCATTCAACCAGAATTTATTTTTTCTATCTGAATTTAGACTATTGGTATTGACTTTATTTCGGTGAAAGTCCATTTAGTTAATTTAGATAGAAATTTTGTGGAACGGGGATATATATCAGAGTATGTCAGATGACTATGTTGACAACCGCATAAAATTCTATCTTAATTGGATGCACTGCAGCTGTATGACCTACAGAGTTGTGTTTAAGTAAAAAATAGTTACTCATCCTTTTAATGAATAATGATTAATGTTAACCAATCGACAAGATTGATTATAGACGAATTCTTGTATCCTTTTTAGCCTTGTCTAACCTAAATCTAGAAAGATGAGAATATAAGAAGTTGAACTCTTGGATATATTATCGTGTTATACCTGCACGAGTGTTCGAACCATTTATATTTCTACATTAATTTCTTAACCAGAGTGGACTTCAGTAAGGGATTCTAGTTTCTAACTCATATATTGGTACTACTTAATGAATCTGATAGATTGCATTTGTGGTTTATGTATTGTAAGTGCCTAAGTGGAACAAAACATGAGGATTTCACTTTCAAGTGGATACTATACATCATCTAATGGATATCATTTTAATCAATTTTTTCTAGTACGTAGGTGTTGATATTTCCCCTTAATGTTCTATAGAGAGACAAGATCGCATTCGGGTGATATCCATGGCCACAGGTGAAAGTTCAGAGTCCTCAATCGTCAAGTCTGTCCAGGATATTGTGAGTGCATGGCACCCTCCATCTTATTCCTAATTCCTCAGCCAATAGTGCTACACTTATCATTGTCTATATGCTGCTTCTGAATCCTTGTTCTTTTTTTCTTTTTTTTCTTTTTTTTCCTTTGCTTAACTAGTGGGACAACTCTGAAGATCGGCTGGCTCTAATCGGCTTAGGATTTGCAGGTGTGGTGGCATTTTGGGCATCAGTAAATCTTGTGACGGTAACTCCTTGTCTTATTGTTGCAATTTGGCTTGCCAATTATCTAATGAAGCTAGATTAAATATATCAAAGAGAATAATATGAAAGCCGAATGATGACAGAGATTTGATGTCCATGTATATATCAATAATTGGAATAATTCATCTACTCAATATGGGGGACTGTTCTGCAACATTGTTAAAAGAATTTGTTTCTTTAGTATTATTAAGCAACCTGCTTATCATGTATGTTAACACAGTCCAATTCTATCTTCTTGGTGAACAGTTGTTTCATTGTTTGTCCTTTCCTGTGATTTGTGAAAATCAGTTTCTATTATTCATAATTATTTAAGTAGTGAAATTCCTGATTATGAAAAGTTTTTGATGAATAACGTTTTAAATGGGAAAGTTTAAGCTGCTAGCAACTCTATATTTCTATTATGAAAAGTCTCATTTTTGCTTCAATTCGAAGGTGATTTTGCTGGCTCTTTTCTTCATGTTTCTTGAAATATGATTGACTTTTATTGCTTATATTAAATTATCTTCTTTTGAATGCTATAACAGGCTATTGACAAACTTCCCATTATCCCAAGTCTACTTGAGCTCGTTGGGCTTTTGTTTGCTTCGGTAAGTAAAAAAGCTTCATAACATGGCAATCCATTTTCTTGAAAAACAAAGTAATTTTAGAAAACTTCCATTCTCGTTGTTTACTGGTCTATTTCAACCATTATCAACATTGAAATGCCCATCTAGTTTTCCTGCAATGCTAACGTTGGTATTTAAAATAACAGTGGTTCACGTACCGATATCTCTTATTCAAACCTGACAGGTAATAAAGTTCTCCAATATCATTCCATGTATCTATGCTTTTCAGCTACTTTTGCCATTGATGCCACTCACTAACCTCTCTCTCTCTCTCTGTAGGCAAGAACTGTCTCAGAAAATCGGCAAATCGATATCAGATATCCTGGGGAAGTAATGTGAAGACGGACTCAACCCAGCAACTTGAGATGTCTGTGTGGTGTTTGATGTATATGTGTGCTATTTTTAGTGTCATTTTGTGATGTGATTATAAGAGAAATGGAATCCCTTCTCCAAATCTCTGCGGGTTGTAATGTTGTGTCGTTGTGGTAAAAATAGTTTAAGATTTGAGTCGATAATGTGGAAAAATATAAAAACTAATAGAAGGTCAGATTTTATATGTGAAACAAATTTAAATGGATTAATTTTCTACGCTAGATAATATGCTTCCTTCCTTGTTTTTACTAATTTTATCTATTTAATAAATTGTTGAACGTAGTATGCATTCGTACAGTTTGGATGAGCCAACTTTAGTGTAAAAAATGATTAATTTTGATGAAATGCGTGCACTTAATGAATTCTACTATCAATTTTGAGATCTTAGAAAGCCTTTCTTTTCTTTGAAAAAGAAAAAAATTACATCGTTGAATGAGAGTTGTGATCATTGGTGGCATATTATTCATGTAATTAAATCTACATCCGACTCGAATTTTATATTTTGTTGAGATATTTTATAGCTATATATATATTAATATTATTACTAATATTTTTATGGAGTATAATTAACAAAAATAAATTTACGTCAGGACTTACCATATCTATATTATTACTGTTTAAGTTCCCGGGTTACCCTTTAGGACAACGGTGCAGCCCAAATACCGAATTTCCCAAAAATTAGATCAATCTTCTGCAGAATTTCCCAATCATCCTGTAGGGAGGATGAGGTCGTCCTCGTCGTCTCGCCGATCTTCATCGCCGGAAGTGGTGGCGTTGGGAGGTGCTCAGATTCCCGTTGAACTCACACAAGAATTCAAAATCCCGCCCACACTCTACGTTGGGGCTCACGAATTGGGGATGAAAAAGGGATGGGGTGTAAGGCTATGGGCCAAACACATTTGGCCCCAATACTTTGAGAAGTGAAGACCAACATTTGGGCCAACAGGCCCAACGGGCCCAATAAATCTATGTTCCTGTTTTTCTTCTCATATATGTGGATGATATGCTAATTGTTAGCCCTGATCTTGAATATGTTGAGCTTGTTCAAAAGAGACTATGTGATAATTTTGATATGAAAGATATTGGGGGATGAAAAAGGACGTGGTGTAAGATTATGTGCCAAACACATTTGGCCCAATACTTTGAGAAGTGAAGATCAACATTTGGGCCAACAGGCCCAACGGGCCCAACAAATCTCCACCTTGGCCCAAATCATCCACCATCGTGTTCATCTAGGAATTCATCATTGCACCTTTTCCCGGACACCTGCAAAACGAAAACACAAAGTTAGATGCAAGATCCAGAAAATTTGACACAAAGTCAAGGTATCACAAAAGATACACAAATCTAAGTCGGAGCAAAGATCACGGACACACAGTCACAAAATGTCTAAATTATCCCAAGGACAAAATAAACAGAGCACATAAGCCCAAGAAAACAAAAAGTTCACATAGTCATGCAATCACATAGATTAGAACTCACAGTTCTCATGACACACGAACAGTTCACATAGAACAAAAGTCAGACAGACACTTCACACAGAAGTACACAGTCACATAGATATACAAGTCACACAGACACTTCACAGAGAAGCACACACAGTCACACGGACATAAAAGTCACACAGACAATCAACAATCAAATGTTACACTACATTCGAATGCACACAACATGCTCCACCTCACTAAGAGAAACAAATAAGCATGTAGACTATGCACAAATACTCCACCTCACTATGAGTAGCCTAAAACCAAGCAAGATTAACACATAAATAAGCACAAACGTAGAAAACACATTTCTAACAAGTTTTCACACAAGAAAACATAAATTCACAAAGAAGCACATAGATTCAAAGTGAAACAAGATAGAAAAATAAATTTCCTAATCACATGCAGAATTAACTAGCCAATTAACACACACACACACACAAGGTTTAAAAGGCACTAAATAATTCACGCAAGAAATTATCTCTTAATCATAAGAGTCATTCACAGCTTTGAGCACTCTCTTATACTTCATCTTATGTTTCAAATAGGTATTGAAGTCTCCTTGCCCAAATGCATTAGGAGAAGCCATAGGTGCTTAAAGTTGAGTGAATCGACTCACACATATTCAAGAAACAACACAAACACACATACAGAGATGAGCAAATGCTATCTTAGGCCCTGGAAACGAACTCAATTTACACCCATAGCAAAAAGAGCAAAAAATTCCAGAAAATCAGATTAGTAGCGAAAGCAAACCAAGATATCACACAGATATACCCAAGAGAGATTTCAAGCAAATAAAAATTAGAGATACCACATAAATGGACCAATCACAAAAAAATCCCTAATTTTATAGCACAAAAATCACAAGCATAAATGAGGACTAGCCACCTCAAAACATCACAAAGCACAAATGAGGACCAACCGCCTCAGGGTATCACAAAGATATAACATAACTGAACAAATAAGAAAAAACAAAGTTTAAAGGAATGGAAACTCCCCTGAAGCGGTGAATGAACACCGTACCACCCCTACGAGCCACCGGCTTCCCTCGAAGGCTTGTTCAAGTGGCAACTGGACAAGCAACTCCTACCTTGGAGCCGCACCTTGCCCGCTACCAAGCTTAAACTCACCAAGTCCCTTCGAGTAGCACTCACTCGTGCCTCCTGTTCAACAAGCAGCCTTATCACCAAGGACTGGACTGCTCTGGCTGGACGGATGGCACAGGCGACTGACGAACAGCGAACCCTAACGCCGGCGGGATCTACTCCTTCCCACCTGAATCTGGCCGGAACAGCAGGCCGGAACCACCGACGGACGGTGGACAACTCCAGGCGACGAGCAGCTGCTCATTTCTGGCAGCGTACAGCGGCGGCGGCAGGTCCGGCGATGGACGGACATCGGCGGTCTCTCACCGGCGGCTGACGGTCAGCAGCTTTGGGAGATGGACGGATGACGGAACCCGCTCTGATACCACTGTAGGAAGGATGCGGTCGTCCTCGTCGTCTTGCCGGTCTTCATCGCCGGAGGTGGTAGCGTTGGGAGGTGCTCAGATTCCCGTTGAACTCACAAATGAATTCAAAATCCCTCCCATACTCTCACGAATTGGGATGAAAAAGGGATGTGGTGTAAGGCTATGGGCCAAACACATTTGGCCCAATACTTTGAGAAGTGAAGATCAACATTTGGGCCAATAGGCCCAACACATCCTAATAAATCTCTGTATTTTTTGTAATTCCGAGTTTCAGCTCCGAATCGGTATCTCCGATACAGTTCCGCATTAACGGAATCCGAAGGTTCCAAATTTCTTACAATCTATCAACTCGAAGATTGTAGTTTCATTCTCAAATCTCGCACTGCTGATTTCACATCATTTAGCGATAATTGAAGATGAACGAGGATCAAATGTTCGATCTTCTTTGTGCCTATTCGTTTTCTCTCTTGCTTTATTTTTCCCAATTTAGAAATTAGCATTGATATAGCGAATATTTTGTTGTAATCATGTCATTTTTGTTTATTGTTTAATTTGGCAGATTTTGTTTGTTGGATGATGTGAATGTAATATTCGAAGGACTGGATCAAGTGGTCTGATTGGAGATATGGCGTGGTTTAGTGGGAAAGTCGCTTTGGGGAACTTTCCGGATTTTGCAGGGGCTGTGAATAAATTGAGTGAAAGTGTGAAAAACATTGAGAAGAACTTCGATAGTGCCCTTGGCCTCGAGGAGAAATCTGCTGCTGACAATAGTGAAGGTGAAGGTATGAGTTCTGTTTGTTCATGTTTGACTGTATTAGTTCCCCTTTTGGTCTAGTTAGGTTATAAGGTAACTGCGTTTTATGTTTGGCATCTGTAAGAAATCTTTAGATCGTGGAATTATTCAATTCTTATTAGCTATAAAGCAGGAGACTAAGTCTTATTTGTAGATGACTTATATGTGATGCACTTGGCATGCTTACTTTTAGTTCAAGAACTACCAAAAGATCAGCTAATTTGAAGTATCTCGCTAGTTCAAAATTTTCAATACCATTCTGTTCATGTTTGCGGATACAAAAAATGTGCTAGATGCATGTGCATTACAAAAGCTCACGATTTAAAAGTAAGCAATGATACGTACAAGAGCAAATCCGTGTTAGATTAATTAGATTTACTTAATTGTTAACAGCCTCAGGACTATGGCCATCAGCAACGGACAGGAAGACGCTGTTTCAGCCTATCATGGGTTTTATGGCTCAGAGAGGTGGGGAAACCAGTGAGTCAACGGAAAATTCTAATCCCTCAGAGTCTACATCCCTCATCTTGGATAAACATGTTGAGGGTGATCACTCAGGTGATCAAGTAAGTGAAGAGGTTCCTCAAGGAGAAGAAGCAAGCGAAAATTTACGACGTGCAGATGTGGAGACAGGATCACAGGAGAAAATAAAGGAAACAAGCGAGGAGACTAAAGACAATGCTTTTGCTGACCACAGTGAAGCTGAGGTAGTTTCTCCTTCGACTCCCGTTGAAGATTCTGAGCAAAAAATTGTAGAGGTTGAGCATACAGAACCAGAAAACAATCTTCAAGAGGATGTTAGGTCAGAAGAAGTTTTGCCTATATTGTCAGAGACAGTAGAACCAGAATCTGCAGATAGTCTTCAGGAGGACAAGGAATCAGAAGAAAAGCCTCCAGAGTCAACAAGTCCTGTAGGTCAATTAGGAAATATTACTCCTGTTTCTGCAATTGATGATGCAACTACTTTGCCCGAGAGCATGGATGAACATAATGTTGAAAAAGAATACATTAAAGACCTTTCTCCAGCCCAAGCTCAGGATGTTTCTCCTAAAACCCCAGTGGAAAGCCTTGAATCACACGCTTCTGATTTTCCTGATATCACAAAAGAAGCTGAAGATAGTTTCGCTGACAAGTCTGTTGTACAAGATAATGACGTGGAAGCTTCAAAAGCGGTGCCAGATTTGTTTACACCTCTCGATGATACTGTTGTTAATTTAGTTGAGATGAAACAGCACCTGGAGAAAGATGCTAATATAAATGAACAACGCTCGGGTACCGGAAGCAAATCTGCTGATTGCTTAGATTCTGTGGCAGAACTTGAGAAATTGAAGAAGGAAATGAAAATGATGGAAGCTGCTCTGAATGGAGCTGCTAGACAAGCTCAGGTACTACAGTTTCACCACTTATTCTTGAACTGTAGCATTTTTTCTGCACAAATGCAGAATTCTTCACACACTAGAATTTTATCACCTACACAATAAATAAAAGGGAAGATATCCTAACTGTAATAAAACTTCTATTGATTAGATGATTAGTTTTTTTTGCTTGGATCTCACTATTGTACCAACTAAAATGATTGAGAGAGAATTGTAATTCAGTGAGCACCATTAGAAGTGCTTGTTAATTGTCACATCTGTTTTCGCTCTACACAATATTAGCTGATCTCTACCTTTTCAATTCTGTGTTAAGAAATGTGCTTCTTGCACAAACAGACCATTATACTGTTGCCACAGAAGCTGGAACAAAAATCAGCATCCCTCTAAATAAGTTTTATATTTCCCATTTTTTCCTCACGTTTTTATTTGAATTAAGTAGCTTGAGAATGTAGATTTTGTATCAGGCTGTAGAGATATATTGTATCCTTCTATTAATTTTATGCACATGAGAGTCTTGTGTTTTGCCTTAAAGTGAAGAAAATGAGCACTTATTCACTTAACCTTTCACTTCCAGGCCAAGGCTGATGAAATTGCAAAATTTATGAATGAAAACGAGCAGCTAAAGTCCGTTATCTATGAATTGAAGGTCAGTGGACGCTCTATCTTTTGTCTTTTAACAGAAGATTCATTTGATGAGGCATTGTTGTGGTTCATAGAACAACAAACATTATATTTTTTCACATGCCATGCTACTTAATAATAAACTTGATCTTGTGTTGCTCATGATGGTAAAAGATGTAATGACAGGGACCTCACCATTGAAGGGATAGCATATATAACTTTTCAGTGGTCCATTATTTGTTGATATGCTGAAGCTAGTTATGAGTTCATGTATAATCTTTCACTTGGAGGATGAAATATATATATATATTCTTAGCTATATATTTCTTCTATCTTTTGTTGATTTCTCGGTTTGTGTGCACTTAGAAGTTAGAAGTATTTTACCTGAATACTTCATATGTTTCCATTTTTTCCATATTGGGGTGTTTGGTTGGATACTTTCGGGGTGAATGTACAATGATGGAATGGAAGATGGGTGTTTGCTTTGAGGACTGAAATGGAGGGATATGTCATCAAAAATGGAGTGAGAGGGATTATCCTTTTATCGAAAAGTGTGATGAATGAAACTAATTCCTCACCTTAATCATGCCCATACCCTTCCCCATAACCTCATAATGACCTAATCTCTAAAAATTATCAATATGTGAATGCATGTAGAGCTAATACTTTTCCAGTGTGGAAATGAAAGATTGGATTTATATTAAATATTTTCCCTAAAAATATGCAAATTCCTTAAAGGGGAAAAATGAACGAAGAATGATGACAGCTGCAACTTCATGGCTACTCTCGATCTAGTGAAACTGGGGCATGTGAAGCAGTGTGGGAAAAATGTACGGAAAACACTAAACTCTATGGGTGTTCATGATAAGGTGTGCCTGCTTATATTTCAGACGTGACTTTTCAGTTTTCAGGACATAGCAGTATGTGAATGGCATGGGTGTTTTTTTTTTCTTCAAGTTTTAGTTGAGCCTTTTTCTAGATTCTTTTCCCCCCCTCTCACCCATTGTCGAGCAACATTTCACTGTTCCTGGTCCAAGACACATATATCTGCTCCTATCTTTTTTCGGGTACTTTTTGATACTGCAGTTTGGTGTGTATGTGCGCAAACTTATCTATATAAATTTATTAACTGAGTAAACTGATTTTCAGAGAAAAACAAGTGAAGCTGATGAATCTCTACGTGAGGAATATCATCAAAGGGTGGCAACACTTGAGAGAAAGGTATACTTCTACAGGTGCTATTTGAATGCACACATTTGCCAAACTATTAGATTGTCTTGTTCTTGCTTGAGCTATGTTGTATTTCCTCTTGTTTTATTTGTTACTTCACTCTATGTTCTAGCTATATGGTCCATATGTGCTTCGCATGTTCTAACTTCTGCATATACATTGTTGCTGATAAATTATGTTGGTAAGTTAATGATATCCTGATAATGTGTTGCTTATTTTTAATTTCCTATTTATAATCTCATGATTTATTTGGCTATGATTTTCTAGGTTTATGCCCTCACTAAGGAAAGGGATACACTGCGAAGAGAACAGAATAAGAAAAGTGATGCAGCAGCTCTTCTCAAGGAAAAGGATGAAATAATCACTCAAGTGATGGCTGAAGGTGTGAAGATTTAATAAATTTAGAAAATAATTTTGTGTTCATTTTGATCAATCAGTGCTTTAATGAAATATTCCTTTTTCACATGAAAGTGTGGATGAAACATGCTTTAGGGACTCTGGATTTAAATTCAGTATGATAGTTTTTATTATGAAATAAACGAAATATAAATTTTCTATGAGAAACTGCAAGTAATGATTTTCCATTCAAAGTTAATTTGCTTTTATTCCAATTTCTACAAAATATAGTTTTGTTAATTGGTGATAAATACATTTCTATGGTGGTATGTTACTCTATTTGTTGATAAATAAATGCATCAACTTATTTATTAATCTTTGGAGGGACTTGTATATAAAGACACATATGAGTCACTTATTGAACATATTGGTCATGTTCTTTACTTAAACATGGTCGGTTTTATATTTTAGAAAAAACAGTCCTGTACTGTGATCACATGATCTTTCACTTTAACTTAAGGATAGAAACTTCTGTCTAGTTCTGCTAATTGGAGATCTCTTATGCATGTTTCAGTAATTTTAGAGTATTACTTTATCTGTATTTCATCACGGTGTCATGATCTCCAGGTGAACAGCTCTCCAAAAAGCAAGCTGCTCTGGAATTTCAGATGAGGAAGTTAAGGGCACAGGTTGCATTTCTTGGGCCATTTTCCTATCATATAAATTGCCACGTTTTTATCAAAAAATTGAACATGACTCAGTTCTATAATGCAT
The DNA here is from genome assembly GCA_023678885.1 of Pogostemon cablin. Taxonomy (NCBI): domain Eukaryota; kingdom Viridiplantae; phylum Streptophyta; class Magnoliopsida; order Lamiales; family Lamiaceae; genus Pogostemon; species Pogostemon cablin. The sequence continues at coordinate 9,668,400 of CM042955.1, read as the reverse complement.
TTTTCTCTACTTTTCTTGAAATCTAGATTAGAGAGCTTGAGGAAGAGAAGAAAGGATTGTCTACAAAGCTACAGGTCACTGGGCATTAAAAGTTCTCTGGACTGATTTGTCCTTTTTCTTTCTTTTTCTTTGACAATTATCTGCTTCATATAATTGACCTATCCCTTCTTTGTCATTCTTATTGAAATTGATGCGTCATTCCTAGGTTGAAGAGAATACAGTAGAGAGCCTAAAAAGAGACAAGGCAGCAACTGAAAAGTTGCTCCAAGAAACTGTGGAGAAACACCATGCCGAACTTGCTACTCAAAAAGAATACTACACAAATGCTCTGAATGCAGCAAAGGAAGCTGAAGCATTAGCAGAAGCTCGGGCAAACACTGAAGCTAGAACAGAACTGGAAAGTCGTCTAAGAGAGGCTGAGGAGTGTGAAAGTATGCTAGTTCAAACACTTGAAGAATTGAGGCAAACTCTGAGCAGAGCAGAGCATCAGGTTATTTTCTACGGAATGATTGAGGTTATTTATCAACTAATACCACAATGACAATTACATTCATTGTGGTGCAGGCAGTTTTTAGAGAAGATATGCTCCGCAGGGATATTGAGGATCTTCAAAAGCGATATCAAGTATGCATTATAATTTCAGTGATTATTTATTGATTCCTTTCAATGTCTGTCATATAATGTAGACTTACCTTCCCCCAGGCAAGTGAACGTAGGTGCGAGGAGTTAATAACACAAGTTCCTGATTCTACCAGACCTCTTTTAAGGCAGATTGAAGCAATGCAGGTTTTACTATGTGATTAGTATGTATTTAGGAAGACTAGACTTTCATGCTATGTTTTAACTATTGGTTGATCAATGGTTCATCTCAGGAAACAGCTGCCAGAAGGGCTGAAGCTTGGGCTGCTGTGGAAAGATCTCTGAACTCACGGCTTCAGGTTTTTATTGACAAAATATACTTCGGCTGATTATTTTACTTTTGGAACATCTGAATGCCATTTCAATTTGATGTGCAGGAAGCAGAGGCCAAAGCTGCTGCTTCAGAGGAAAAGGAGCGTTCTATCAATGAGCGCTTAACTCAAACTCTATCTCGGATAAATGTACTTGAGGCTCAGGTATATATGCTCGATTATTTGGTTTGGATTTCTGAGCTATAGAGTTTTTTAAAAAGTAGCTTAACACGGGATTTTTCTGCCAGATTTCATGCCTGAGAGCTGAGCAGACTCAGCTAACAAGATCTCTTGAAAAGGAGAGACAGAGAGCAGCGGAAAATAGGCAGGAGTATCTTGCTTTGAAGGAGGAAGCGGACACTCATGAAAGTCGTGTGAACCAGCTTGAAGAAGCATTGAAGGATCTGAGGAAAAAGCACAAGGAGGAGTTGCATGAAGCATTGATGCATCAGGAACTTCTTCAACAGGTATGATATTTAGTTTTATGTTCGCTCTGTAAGGTACCAGAAACTAGTTGTGCAATATCCATCATGTATCTGTTGTGCTAACTGCAATCCTTCTTGATCTTCTTTGTTTCTTTGTGCATCTACAACATTTCTTTTATATCATAACACTTCAGTAAAATACGTTAATTTATAGTTTTGCTACTTGAAACTTTAGCCTAGTCTATTGAATAAAAGAGGCATAAATCATTGTACTTAAATAGGAATTGGAGCGGGAAAAAGCTGCTCGTTCTGATCAGGAAAGGGCTGCCCGTGTTCAGGCTTCTGCTATTTCTGATCAAAGTCCTATAGCTAGGCAAAAGTCATCTGCATTTGAAAATGGTATTTCTTCATCAACTATTTGCAAATAATTGTTATATTTTTTCTGTTTGTTTTGACAATCTACTTCAGCAGGCAACTTGACTCGTAAGATTTCTAGCGCAAGCAGTTTGAACAGCATGGAAGAAAGTTATTTTCTTCAATCAACGTTGGGTTCATCTGAGAACTTCTCTGAACGTAGAAGTGCTGGCGAGGGTCCCGTGAGTCCATATTATATGAAGAGTGTGACATCAAGCACTTTTGAAGCTGCTCTTCGTCAAAAGGAGGGAGAGCTTGCATCTTATGCTTCTAGATTGGTATTAAGCTAATCTCTGATACACTGAAATACATCGTCATTTGGCCAGTCAGAGAGTGGAGCTTTTGTTATTCATGCATAAGTACTTCTTTCCAAGTTATTGCTATATAGTTTAACTTCTTGTATCTTTTTATCCTCCTTAGGCTTCTTTAGAATCCATTCGCGACTCTCTAGCAGAGGAGTTGGTCAAAATGACTGCAGAGGTGAGCTTTGGCCCTTCTTTGTTTCCACCTTGAGCTCATCTCAACATTATCTTTTCTTTTAACTGACAAGTCATTTGGATTTTAAAGCAAGATGAACCTGTAACCAGTGAAGTGTTCATTGCAGTGTGAAAAGTTACGGGTTGAAGCTGCAACATTACCTGGAATACGAGCGGAATTAGAAGCACTTCGAAGGAGACACTCGGCTGCATTGGAATTGATGGGAGAACGCGATGAAGAGGTATCCCAGATTTTTTTCTTTATGATATTGCCAATAAGAATATTTGTATTCTACTTTTATAATTCTAAGAATTAACTTGATATATTATACTTCATGATTTTGAATCAAAAGAAACAAGGCTTACATTTGAGGATTAAATGAACAAAAATATTGGCACATAATGGAAACAGAGATTTCATTTGGCTCGTCAAGGATAACATTATTATGGATTGCCCTGCATGCCGAATGACATTTTATTGTAGGGGTGATGATGTAGACTACTAATTGCCAGAAAATTGAATTTTGTGCTATTGACAATGGTTTTTACAAATGCAAACTGGGTGGGTTAGCATGACCAACAGCTATACCAAATTCATGCTCAACTAGTCATTCAAAATTTCTTGTGCTTTTCTTATGATGGGAATGCATTTCCATACCATGATAGAATTTCTACATACAACACGTGATGAAGTTGTATTCGAATTAGTTAAAAATATCTTTAAAACAAAATTTCACACAACTGACCTCTGTTAATGAAGAATGCTCTATAAGTCCTGGATCTTTTTCTTATTGCTAAAATTCAGGCGAAGCAGATTTACTCTGCTTTATTATTAATTTTTCAGGAGCCTTTCAACTATAAGAACTTGGCTTTAAAAAAAATTGGATATTGCAAAGATTTGGATAAGAATAAACATGGAAATATGAAAACCATATTTTCTGTTCACTGCTGACTTGTGGAAGTGGAAATTCTATGTAGTTGGAGGAACTTCGTGCAGATATTGTTGATCTAAAGGAGATGTACAGAGAACAAGTGAACTTGCTTGTGAATAAGGTGAATGTCCAATCTTTTTGAAAAAAATAATTATCGCTTGTACTCATTTTATTGTCCTGTCTAGTGAATTTGTTTCCTGTGCTCGCAGATTCACATTCTAAGTTCATCTATGGGTGCTTCTTGATAGTGTAACGATCTTTGGACAATTTGTCACATTTCTTGACACAGTATTTACATTTGAGATTTGTTTTGTTCACTTGATTACAAGTTTGTTTATACGTAAACGAGCTCCACTCCTAGCCCCGAAATTCGACTGTGTTGATGATGTATAGCATGGCAAATTTACTTGAAAATGAAAAGGATTGGGGCGATAAGAATGTGCAGGCTTTTTTGAGCATGATCAGTTGATTATTCTTCAATCCCATTCATGATGTCTTTTAACTTTCGTGGAAATACCAGGACCATAGCATTGGAGTAGTATACCCTTAATTGTTGTTATTTCAGTGTTCTGCTTTACCATAACCTATCGCTTGATGTCAAGTCATATGCGCAGAAAACATAATTATTTAAGAAGAAAGATTTGTCTAATTATTTGAAATTTTAAGTAATACTTTACTTTTTAGCTTCTAAATTTATACTTGGCTACAATTTGTTCCATCTGATAAAAATTGGCTCGTTCTTAGTGAACGTTATTATACTTGAAAAATGGATTGAATACACAACTGCATGAGCAGGAAAATATAATTTTCAGTAAAAAGTCAAAGGATCTAATTGATTTTTATTTTCCTGTAACTACAGTTTCCAGAAACACGTTTTCCGTAAGTAATATAAAAATGACATTAATTAATGAACTTTGTCAAACATCAATAATAAATGGATTGGAGGGTAGTTATGGACGGTGGAGATCGTCCACTCTGAACTCCAACAACTGGGCTGGCAGCTGGTGGACCGAAAAGGAGATTAAATGGGCTTTAGCGAGAAGTCCCAAGTTGGGCCAGGCGGCTTGGAGGGATTAAATGGGTTTAAGCGAAGATGTGAATTCCTAAGTTTGGGCTGGTGGTTATTGAAAATGGCCATGTATACAGCTATTATTGAACGTATGTATTTTTTGCAAAGAAAGCTGTCATCCACGTGAGACTATGTTTACCTAAATCAAGAAAATATGAATTTGGCCCCAGGGCATAGCTCAAGTGGTAGAGAGGAGGGTGGAAAGGCCTTCCAGCTGAGCTTGGTTGCTGCAGGGTGGGGGTTCGAATCCTGCCTTTGGCATGGATTTGGTCCCTTGCAAGCACAAGTTTAACAGTGAGCCCTCCCTATAAGCCACTTGAGGCACATCCTGCGATTTATCTCTTCCACCAATCCCCAGGGCAGGGGCGGTGGGGGCCTATAAGCCACTTGAGGCACATCCTGCGATTTATCTCTTCCACCAATCCCCAGGGCAGGGGCGGTGGGGGCGATTTATCTCTTCCACCAATCCCCAGGGCAGGGGCGGTGGGGGCCTATAAGCCACTTGAGGCACATCCTGCGATTTATCTCTTCCACCAATCCCCAGGGCAGGGGCGGTGGGGGCCCCTAATGGTGGGGTACACCATTTTTTTCAAGAAAATATGAATTTGTAAAGAAAACTGTCATCCACGTGAAAAGAAACTAATATGAATTTGTAAAGAAAACTGTCATCCACGTGAAAAGAAACTAAAGAAATCAAGAAAATATATTTGTAAGGTGTCGTGAGCATATATGATTATTTAATTATAATGGTGTACCCCACCATTAAAGGTCCACATCGCCCCTGTCTGGGATTGGTGGAGTAGATAAATCGTTGGGTGAGCCTCAGGTCTCTTATAGAAATGTGTCACTGTTTAACTCGTGCTTGTAAGGGGCCAAATACATGTTGTTTAACTAGTGCTTGTAAGGGGCCAAATACATGTCAAATGCATGATTCGAACCCCCACACTACAGCAACCAAGCTCAGTTGGAAGACATTTTCACCCCTCTACTACTTGAGCTATGCCTTGGGTCATTATTTAATTATAGAACATAGTATATCAATAAGGAATTACATAATACTAGATTGAAAGGTCAGGGGTTCAAGCCCCCCGGAGCGCAATGGTGGAACAATTAATATTGAGGGCTACAAGCGGCAGTGTGGGAGGCTGAAACTTAGTGGGAACCTGCGGCTCGGTGGGAACCTGCGGCTGAGCTAGGGGGAGGGTCAGCATGGAGCAATCACCAGCATGGAGCAATCACTTGGGGATCGACTCCTTGTGCGCAGTAGTTAAAGATATTAGGAACCTGTGATCCATTGTGTGGTTACCGCGATTTACTTGGAGGCAGTTCTGAGGGGCCGGGACTGTTTCCTCGAGGACTAGTCGGGCGTAAGCCCGGAACCTCGGTATCAAAAAAAAAAAAAAAAAAAAAAAAATAAAAGAATATACACTTATTCAAATGACCTTTAAGTACCCTACAACTAATTGTACTTTATTTAAGATACAATGTGTGTCACCTATAATTAATATGTTAATTAATTAATACATGTTCCCCGCAATTCCTCAATTAATTAATAGCAACTATCATTTTGTGTGTTTGTTTTTAAAATTAATTATTAATTAATTTTAATAATATATTTAATATTTTATCATACTAATTTATAATATATTTTATTACTATGGTTTAGGATCTTTCTAAGAATATATAATTATAATTTTGCCATAAATTAGAGCATATTTTATGTTTTGGATTTTGAGATAATTATATTATTGTAATTTTATTATTGTTATTTAAGGTATATTTTATTTTTAGAATTTAAGATTAATTTTAAAAGTATAATTGTAATCTCATATATATATATAACCTAAAAAATTTATAATTTATAATATAGAATTAGTCTCTTGTAAATCGGGTTTGCATTGATATAAGATTGAATGGGGGATTATAGGGTTTACACCGCGAACCCATTTGCACAAGTCTTTGTGTAGAATATAACATTTTTTTTTAAAAAAGTAATAATTAATTGATCTGAAGGTTAATTATAAGTGTTGCGGAATTTAATTGATTACTAATAATTATTAATACATTAATTAATCATCAATTAAATAATAATTAAAGTGAGTAAAATTAATTTCAGAAGAGAATTAAATATAATAAATTGAGTTTTTTTTCATTGAGCCTAACTCAATAATTTATTTAATTTAATTTTGGGCATAAACAAGCAGTGATTGGGGAGCCCACAAAGCCTGGATCCTATCTACATTGTATTTGATCGATGAAAGATTATGTATAAACAAAATCAATGACGTGGATAAACAAAATCAATAACAATTACGTGTTTGTGAATACAATCTACAACCAATCAAGCAATAGAGTGGTCCCAAAACCAATACATCCAAACAAACATATGCATACACAAATCATTTCCATCTAGTAAACTATAACTCCATCCTCTTTTGGGGACCATCCTCATTTGGGAACCCTATTTATAGGGGTGTCAATTCTCGATATTATGATAATTGCGGGTTAGTGTTTAATCTTATTGGATTCGTGTAATTAATGGGTCAACCCAATAAGAACACGAAAATTTCGTGTCGGGTTCGTGTCAACCCATTAAATACGATCAATATTAACCGATGATCCATTAACCTATTAATAATCCGTAATCCGTTAATAACCTGTTAAAAGTACCAACTAATAATTTTAAAATATATTCAAATCAATACTTTTATTTAATTATAATCTAAACCAATATTTACGGACTAAATTCTAAATTTATGTATTTCATTTCAAGTCTGTTCCTCAAATCTAGAATCCTATTAACGGGACGCCGGGATCTGTGGATTTTCTTGGCTAATCCGGCGCTCCGTCGCAGCAGCTGGGCTTGGCCCTCGACGCAACTGCAGAACAGATACACGATCATCATCACCAGCTCGCAAACCTTCCGATCGGTCGTTTCGAGGAGGAGCTCGGTGAGGTCGGCGGCGGCGCCGCCTTCCACCGCCTGGATTCGGCTCCTCCACACGAGCAGAACTCCACCAGCAGCTTCAATACTGACTTTGAGTCTTGAGGTGAGATATTTGTCGGCTATTTGTGGGGGTGGCTCATGTACTTGAATGACTTAGATCCCATCAGATTATCCTGACTGGCTAATTTGAATGTGAATTTCAGAAGAGGAATGGCGTGGGATCGAGATCAGTAGCTTCTGGATTCAAGATTGAATTGCTTTGGATTTTATTTATTTATTTTTATTTTTAATTTTATTTTTCTTATCTCGTTGTTCGTGTCAACCCGTATTTTTTAAAGTTCGTGTCGTCCTTGTTCGGGTTTACACTTATCGTGTCGTATATCTATCGTGTCACGCAATATTCACTATGTTTTGTCACCACGTCTATCATTGCTGAATTGACTACAATAAATTAATAATTGACGCAATTTCAAAGAATAATTTGGGCAGTAGTAAAGACCAAACGTGAAGGGCTGTATTTTAAACAACACTTCCGAATCCCAGAAAGAGAAAATTACTTCCAAGTAGAATGTCGGCCGAAGCGGCGGTTACAGCGCCGCCGCCTACTGGAATACGCACTAATATCGCCGCCGGTGGCAGCGGCGGACCCAGAGAATACTCCGCTAACACTTTCACTGACCGTTTCTCTTCGGCTATTGATCATTTGTATAATTACGTGCGCCAAAAGAAAACCAACTCCGGGGAGTTCTTGAGAACCTGCATCTATCTTTCAAGGCATTACTCTTCATATTAAAACTATTTAAGTTTTCATTTGATATAATATTATATTCTGGATATACCTTCATATGCATATTTTATTTTAAGTTCTTGTAGTTAGGGCACGAATACACTAGTCAGTTTCTCAAGGTGGTTTCTTCCTTCTGATTATGTTATGGTATACAGAATCATTTAATTTAGTTTACCGACGGAGTGATGCCATTTCTGCTACAATTTAATGGCTTTCTCTATAAGTTATGATTTCCTATCTTTTAGTTATGATTTCCTATCTTAATCTTTATGTTGTTGTGCGGGTCTAATGTATTTATTGACGTTACTTAGTTATTTTTTATTTTGATCCACTTTAACGTCCAAATTTGACGTGGGTTTTAATATACCTCTTTCAACTTTATTTTTAACATTAAAAATTTTGTTTTATCCCCCAATAAATAATGAACAATGGTAGACAAGGTACTTTGTTATACTTCTCAATTCAGTAAATGTGTTTGATGTGATATAAAGAGACACTCAATAAGAATAAAACTTTTACTTGTAGTGTGTGCACATTGGTGTTTCTGGCTGGTCATGTATGTTTAATATCCCCTTTTTGTTATTCAGGTTAATAGATTATGCTATTGTGAACCATGAGGTTCCTAGCAGATCAAAGGATTTGCATTTACTCGTCAAGCTGGTAATGGTTTCATCACTACTTGTATGTTTTTGTGAAATATAGATCAGAAGTTGGACGTACTGGACTGGATGTTTGAAAAAGGACCATGAAACATTTACTTTCGACTTATATTATGCTGAAAATTCTTGTTTGCTTCTTGAATAGTGCTTGCCTTACCATTAGAGAACTGTTTTCACAACCAGTTCACTTCATCAAGCTCAATAGACAATAAGTACTCCTAATGCTTATTCTTAAAACAATTTTTGTGATGGTAATAATGCAAGAAGTAAATCTTGACGCAGTATCTTTTCATATGTATTTTTTTGTAGTAACTCAAGCAAAAGAGGTAGTATTACATTCAATTCCTGGTCTGTTTGTACTGCTTATCTGGCTTGTATGGAATACGACGTGGTTTCCTGTTTCAAAATGTTGATTTTAACTTTTTAAGCCCATTATCATTGAGAGTTCCATTGCAAAGCAAAAGTATAAATTTTTTTTTTTTGGCCGTGATCTCTTAGAAGTCATTTCTATCAGTAGAAATGCATTTACTGTGAGACTGTTAATCTGAATTCAGTCCTTTCTTCATTGTCCATTCTCCTGGGATCACTTATACAAGATTTTCTCTGTTTCCATCCTTAAGTACGTTTGCCATCATAAAAGGAGCATCTGTTGATCTTGATTTTTCTCCTTGATGATCATAAGTAATTGGCATTTTCTGTTGTGCCGTACTACCATTTTGTCTTCACATTTATCAGATTCAGACCTTTCTGGTTATCAAAAGTCTGATAATTGACATTTTCGAGCCTTTTCTGATTCTTTATCAATAAATTTATTTCCTCAGGTGTGCCAAAATAAGAATGACACCCTTCTGCTAGCAGCTACAATGGTCCTGATGGTTTCTGTTAAGGTAACTTCTTTTGACTAGCCAAAATTCTGTGCTTCCTACTATCTTTATGTTTCAGTTGAGCATTATGACATACTCTCTACGTAGGCTTACTATGTGAGAACCTAACTCTTGCACTTTTACAAACTTGTGCTGTGGAAACGGTCGAAATTTTGGCCATAGTTTCGTCATTAGCTATTGATGATGATGAGGTGCATTATGAAGGAGTGGAGAAAATTACATTTGTTAATACTCTTTTACACATGGTTAAAATTCCAAAATACGTGGATGAATTCAATGAAAATTTAAATAATTTATAAGTCTTTTTATGTGTCATTACAGAGTGTGCCCTTTCCTGCTTCTTCAAGGCACATTCAGAATTGGTAAAATTAGTTGAGCTATTTATGGAATGCAATATTTACCTTTCTTAAACATCTGATGTGATATTGTTCTATATTTTCTGATGATTTTACCTTCACTGTTTACTTTGGTCTTTGAAGAATTCAATTGCTTCAGATAGTCTAAATTTAAATACCAATTCTCTTTTTCCTCTATATTTATTCTCCTCCACCTTTAAATTATGTGGCAGAGCGCCTGTCAGAACGGGTGGTTTTCTGATGGAGATTCTAAAGAGCTCAGCTATCTGGCTAAGGAGGTCTTTCAATATTTTTATTATGTCAGATAATCTATCTTTTATCTTATGGATGAACATCTAATTCTCCAACTTCTTGGCATCTGTAGATTGCAAATAATTTTTGTAATGTGGCAGATTTTGACTCTGAGCCAAGCTGTTCTTTTTCAGTTATCTCAACAATCATGTCAAGGTTCATTATTTTACTACTTTTTATCCAATATTTATTGTTTGATTCTACCTTTTTCAGCTTATTGTGTCACTAAAGTTCATGTTTACTTAATTACTTGATAGCCTGCCAAATGCCAATTAAACTGGTTCAGTAGCCATCAAAGATCACTAACTGATTTGATTCTGGTTGGACTTTGTGTAAATGAGGAACATAGTTTAGTTTTATTTTTTGGATTAGTATTTTTATGTAGCAGCCTGATCATCTTTTACTGTCAAACCTGATGATAATGCCACTTAAAAAATTTCAAGTAAAGAGAAGGCATTTTGAATCTTAATTAGAAAGCTGATGTACAGTACTTTTGCATAAGCTGGTGCACTTTTCAATCAGTGTATGTTTGTGGTTATTACATCATCCTTGATCACATATTAACCTTCAGTTGTTTTTTCCATTACAAAATATAGATACTGAAGAACTTTCTAACTAATATTGGTGAATTCTCCTGTTCATATCGATGATGATAATTTAACTATCATTGTAATGTAATGATGCTTACATTTTTTCTCTTTTTGGGTATGTTTGTCTTATTTTCGCTTTTAAGAGCTAAAAATATATATCTCTCTTGCTTAATTTAAGCCATCTTTGTTGCTTGTAACTGAAATTTTCTGGTTGCGAGTATGCGTGCAGATTCTACCCAAGAATGAAATTGGGTCATATCATTGTTGCTTTTGAAGTCAAGGTAGTTATTTCACCTTCCTTTCCCCTATTCAGTGTCAGTTCTGATGCTTTTCTTCTGATGGTTCTCTGGTTCACTTGTTCATTGTAGCCTGGATACGATGCTTATGTGCGTGACTTTCAGATTTCAAAGAATTTGATGTCTTCTCCAGGATCTAAGATAGTAAGGGTGCAAACCATCATTTTTGTTTTCAGTTATTTTAGATTGGAGTGAGTGGTTATGGTTTTGGGAACTAGTCACTTTTTGGTATGAATAGCTGTTAAAGGCCGTTTTTACTGTATCTCACTGTATTGCAAAAATGCTGAGTTAGTTGGGACCCATTTCTAATTCACGATTATTGGGATCACATTTTGTTTGTGTGTTACTCCTGGTATTGGTTGTCTTACTTTCACTGTTTTACATGATGAGTTTATTGTGCTTCTTTGTTTGCTTGTTTGCTATTTAACATTGGTATTGCTTATAAAAGGTAGTTGGAGTAGGTTTTGCTGAAAGCCACTGTTTATGATTCAGCAAAATCCAAAAGCAGACTATTTTTTATGGATTAACTTCTAGTCACTTGAGTATTAGTTATTTACTTTTGAGTTTCATTTTTATTTATTTTCATCTAGGACAACTAATAGCTCGACCTAATTGCTTGAGGCAAAACATTGTTTTAGTCCTTATTTCTTCGGATCTTTATAGTTACAATGATTATAAAAGCCAAGTGCTTTTCAAATTAATCTTCAGTAGTTGAATCAACAAAGTCAGAGAATAAGTGAATGTTTTGCATGCTTTTAAGTAATTATGCTATTGTTTCTGCTGCTGTATACTTACAGATTTTGTAGTACAATTTGCATGTGGATTTGTCTGTGGTCTGGTTTCTTAATAATTGTAATGTTTTCCTGTAGTATTACTTCAGATTTATATAAATAATTGTGTATTCGGTATTTCATTTTGTTTCTTAATTATTAATCATTGATTTTTTCTGCAGAGGTTATTTGTTGTCCAAACGGATAGTGTTGAGACATCTTCCTGCCTTATTACTCCCTCCAAAGTAAAGTAAGCCCCCCCCCCCCCCCCCCCCCCCCCCCCCCCCCCCTCCTCTTTCTGAATCACCATATATAATGAAATTATTCTTGATGATCAGTGTATAAGCATTTTTTAAAATTTCACAGCTTTGTGTTGAATGGCACGGGAGTGGAAGCACGGTGTCTTCCTTATGTGGTTTGTTGCTATGATTAAACATCTTAAAACAGATATCATTTTCTTAAGCCGATTCTCTGCTTGAAAGTTCTACTTGTAAATTTTTATTTTCTGTCTACTAGGATACAGGGCCGCAAATTCCGACACTCATTACACCTATGTTGAGATATGGGCCTAATCTTCTTCAGGCTTTGGGTGATTTTAATGGTACTCATGGGAACCAAATTTATTTGATTGGTATTTTGATTCTGGAGTTAAAAAATTTATCGGTGCTTATTCCCAGTTTTTTCTATCTTGAAGGAAATTATGTCATAGCAGTTGCTTTCATATGTGAGCTAGAGAGTTGCAGTAGTGACACCCTTCAAGATTATGAGCAGGTTGCTCCTGCAACTCTAGATGCAGGTGCACTTTTGAAAATTAGAGTTGTCGTTGTATTTCATTGTTTTTATTGAAGAAATAATCGCTTCAATATGATAATTTTAGATACAATGTTATTCCTTAGTCATTTTGTTTCCTAATCCATGCCTTATCCTTAAGGATTAGGGTCATATTACCAAAGGTTGGTCAAATGTAAGTGCATATCCTGAAATAGTTTTTATTCCCAAGCATACTGCATATCATTATCCTTTATTATATACTGGTGTAATCTGAACATTTAGCACTGAAAAAAATTGTATTGAATTAATGACCACTTTAATCAATGTAAAATTTTTTATTTCAAATCTACCAAAATTCCATATAAAAAAAAGTGTAGATCATGGGAGTAAGTTTAAGCCTTTAGGGATTAAAGTAAGTTGGGATTAACCAAAGGGTGCCTGTGCCTGAGCGACTGACCATTGGACAAAATTTTAGGGCATGCGTGACTTTTATCATTTCTTTGAATTTTTTGTTCTTTTCTGCTCTATGTAGATCTTGAAGTAACTGTGGGGTCATCTCGGATATCACTGAATTGTCCTATTAGGTAATCTTGATTAATTTTCCTCGATCATGTCTTCTTTTCTGCTTTAGTTGTGTATAGAAATCTTTATCCTCTGTGTTTCCATTCTTTTGTCTATCATCATTTGTGCACCCTGAATCTATATTGCGTCTTCATGTCCTACTATTTCGTATTAATGTTCGCAGCTCCAGGCGTATTAAAATTCCTGTGAAAGGACAATCATGCAGGCATATTCAGGTAACTCAAGGTTAAAAAGCAATTTCACATAATATGCCTTTCTAATGGTGTTATGTGGAACCTGTTTTATATCATTTCATTAAAACCTATACAAGAATTTTATCAGGCTAGACTTATTTTAAAGGTTTTACTAGCTAGTACATCATAGTACAAGTTTATAGATTTGATAAAATAAGTTGTTGAGTGTTGGATAAACCGATAAAATTGTTAGTAGCGCTCTTACGAGTTACCATGGTAGTAATGTCAATTTTGTTATTGAAGGAGTTTTTAAATTAAGATTAAAAAAAAAGAGATGCAATCACCTTAATTTTTTGTAGAAACAGCTTATAAGCTACTTAAATCTTATTTCTACTAGGAAAATAAATATCTTTTATTCTAGTTTTCAAATTCATTTGAGAGGTTGCAGACTTCTTAAAAAGCTTAATTTAGAAGCGTAACTAAACACTCTCATCTTATTAGGTGTGTGAATTTATTATAATCATATTTGGAAGTGAACTCTTAAGATGTGAAAATAAACCCCATCAAGATGAAGAAATTAAACCCTGGCATTTTTCCAGCTTTTGTATTTTAACAAAATTTTGTAACTAGGTTGTCCAGTTGCATTCATGCGTTTTCATTTATATGACATATTTCACTTTCTCTCAGTGTTTTGATTTTGACAACTATGTGGACATAAACTCAAGAAGACCGTCCTGGCGGTGTGCATATTGTAATCGGCATGTCTGCTTCTCTGATCTACGCATCGACCAAAATATGGTTAAGGCAAGTAGTTCTGAGTTAAATTGTGGATTATAGTACATGTAATGTGAATTTTGAAAGTATTAAATCATATTAATAAAACATTAACATCCATCCATGTTAAAATTTTGTTAAAATTTGGAGCTATATAGTATATGCTTTGATATGGAGCCTAAAGAGCACCATTATGATTCTCCCACCAGATCCGTCATGGTATTTTGGTGTTAACATTCATGGACTTATTTATGATATTGGGTTGCTTTCAGGTACTGGAAGAAGTGGGGGCCAACGTCTCTGATGTAATTTTTTCCCCAGATGGGTCGTGGAATGCTGTAACAGGAACTGAAGATGCCATAAAAATTTCAGATGATGATACAGTTCGAAACAAGTGTCAACAACCTGCAGATGTACTTGATCTAACTATGATGGATGATGCCATGGATGCTGCTCTTACTTGTGAAACCGAAGACATTAAACTTTCTTCACTAGCTCATGTTCCTCAAACTTGGAATACAAATGATGTTGATCAGAGCAGTGATCGGTTTGACAGAGAGTTCTGGTCTGGACTTCTTATGTCTTCATATGGGTTGGGACCATCAAATGCTCAGTCATGTGAGCCCACTGCTGGTGCTTCGCGTACTACAGTTTTAAATGAGTCCTTTACTTCTCCACATAGAGAAGTCGAGACTTTGCGTCAATCTGTTGTGACTAATGAGTATGGAAGGCCGCCATCAATTCCTGGGTATATTGTCAGAAGCCCAAATTCACGTCAGGTTTTTCCTGTCCTTTCACCTTCAAATCCATTGCTGCAGTACCTTCCACTTCGTGGCTTTGCAAATGTCTGCCTGTTTTAACATTCTCTATCTTTTCATGCATCGTATTGCTGTTGATATTGCTTGTTCAGCATTCATTGTCTCTCATACCTGTTGATGTGGTCATATTGATAAGGCAGACTACACAAACTAATCCCCAAACTATTCTTCAAATTTCCATATGCGTCAGTTTTGTTAGAACATGAGTTTTTTTCTTTAGGCTTTACTACACATCAGATATTTTTTTTGTATTTATTATTGTTGAATTTAAATTTAATGATTTCTTTGAAATTTGGATCAGCAAGATTCTCCATTCACTTCTGCTCAACCTCCACGTCCGACTGCTGCTTTACTAGAACAGAACCAGGTTCGAAACACATACGGAATGCCAACTCTGCAGACAACCAACCTCAGATCGTATTTAGCAGCAAGTTCATCTCCGGGCATGATCCAATCATCTATGCAGTCCTCAGGCAGCTTCACGCGTCCCCAAACTTTTCACGGAGCTGGTGCAAGTTCATCTTCGGGCATGATCCAATCATCTATGCAGTCCTCAGGCAGCTTCACGCGTCCCCAAACTTTTCAAGGAGCAGGTGCAAATTCATCTTCGGGCATGATCCAATCATCTATGCAGTCCTCAGGCAGCTTCACACGTCCCCAAACTTTTCACGGAGCTGGTGCAAGTTCATCTCCGGGCATGATCCAATCATCTACGCAGTCCTCAGGCAGCTTCCCGCGTCCCCAAACTTTTCACGGAGCTGGTGCAAGTTCATCTCCGGGCATGATCCAATCATCTATGCAGTCCTCTGGCAGCTTCCTGTGTCCCCAAACTTTTCACGGAGCTGGTTTCGCCAGTGATCAACAATATCAGATTGCAGCAGCAAACAGAGCTGCGCAGATGTCCATTAATGCACCCTCCTATTCATGGAACCCAGATGGACATAGTATGCAAACACCACGAGGAGGAGATCAAAGGGTCATGAGTGGAGCTGCATCACAACCAGTGAATACTGATCATGGTGATCCAAGTTGGCGCCCTGCTGCCCGGATGCGTGGGGCATTAACTGGGCCGGCTTATGATAATGCATACAACGAGTTTATTTGTCGGCCTAATCTGCAAGTTGAAGCTGTGAGACCACCCATGTCGAATGCAACTAATGTTGGGACACAGTTGCAGGCGTCGATGGCTACTGGAGGCGTTCGAGGGGCAATATCAGCACCAAATTCTGCCCCCGTACCCGTAAACCGGAATCCCATGGATCCGTTTGTTCGGCCTAATGCCTCATTTGGGATGCAGTGACTCTAATTTGAATTTTCCACTGGAATTTTGTAGACAGGTTTAACTCCAGCCACGAACTGACGTAAATATGTAGTTAATGAATGTTATCACTAATTCACTGATGGCTTACCCATTATCTTTTCTTCTTATATTTCAATATCTGATATTATGAAAATGTAATGAACGTTGGGTGAAAGATCATTATTACTACTATTAGTGTTAATTTCATTATAGCTTATCGTGTTTTAGCTGTTGTAGTGGTGTGACTTGTCAGTGAAATGTGTGATCATTTATTCATCTCAGGCACAAGTGTTGATTGTCAGAAACAAAGGAATAAATATAAGCTTGGATCATACATTATGACTTAGAAAAGAAAAATAATTCCCAAAAAAAAAAAACAAGAATCATAATGATGATCGTAGTTCGAAGATAACAGAAGAGAAGAATCAGTTTTCGGATTTACACCATTCTTCTAGAGTTGGCGTTGCCACTCCAATGTTTGACATGTCCAGAATATTAGCTGGAAGGAGGAGATAGAGAGAGAGAGAGAGAACACATTTTAGTGAGTAAAACACAAACTACAAAGCAGAACTACAGCAGAAGACTACACAGAATGAAATCATATTTACTAGTTAATTGCATAACGAGGATGAAAATTGACCATAAACAATCCATTGAAATAGTGGTTTTATCCATAGATTATGCAATGCTAAGTCTGAACCAGGCAAAAATATAGTTGATAAGAAGTTTCCGGGCTATTACCGACATGTACGTCAGGTGTAGCAGCAGCAGTCGCATCTACTATCAGAGTAACTTTAGGATAATCCAATGCAACTGCATCAAACACAGTTTGCCGGATACAATTTGGAGCTTGAACACCTAAAAGATACAAGATTAAACTGTTATTTCTATCATCTTAAGATTCACAATAAGCTAATGATAACCATGAAGTTATTACCAGTGATTACTAAGTCAGTAATTCCAGCACCCTGAAGATACGAATGGAAATGCGTGTTAAAGAAAGCACTAAATCTTGTCTTCACTAGCTTATAGTCACCATCTTTCATCACTAAGCCGTCAACCAACTCCGCACCCACGCTATCTTTTGAAGTCGGTTTAGGTTTATTGTCAGAGTACAAATGCCTACGAAACAGTTCCACATCTCTACCCAAAGGGTCGTGCTCGCGAACAACCTATGAGTATGGATCATACTTCCATTTTTATGATTACTCACTTGCTCAAAACTTCAAAGGCAAAAAGAAGTTTCATTTCCTGAACTTTTGACAATGTAACTCATTCTTTTCAGTGAAACAGAAGTTGCAAAGCAATAACATAAATCTAGTAGCTTCAGAAACTATAAATGCAAATTACTTTTACTTCAATATTGCAAAAGAACTCAACAATCAACATATACATCAATGAGGGTCTGCATTCATCATAATTCAATAGTGTGATTCCTCAAGATCAAACCCTCAAACGCAACAAATTTCATTTACCACTCTTCCCACCTCCATCACACACAAACAACACACAAACAAAAACATCAATAATCTGACTTTAGCTAAAAAAATAAGGATCCAACTTAAGAAATTTAAATAAACCCTTTTCAAAAAAATCAACTAAATGTATTAATACTCACTTTTCTGTAGTCACAATCAAGAATCAGTGTTAAAAGAGTAACTAAAGTTAGTGGCTGATTTTCACCGATTCAAAGGAAGAAGAACGAATTAGTGGATCAAAGAAGGTGATGCTAATTCTAGTTTTTTTCACCGATTCATCAACATGCAAAGGAAGAAGAACGAATTAGTGGGCATCAACATTGATGGACAATGGATAGAAGAGGTTGGGGATGTGAAAAGGGGGATCTTTGAATATTTCAAGGAACACTTCTCTTCAGAAAAAAATTGCAGACCAGGCTTAGTGGCTGATTTTACTAGTAAGAAGATATCATTAGAAGACAACCTCAAGTTAGTGGCTGATTTTTCTGAAGATGAAGTTAAAGAAGCTGAAAATTCTTGTGGAAGTGACAAAAGCCCCGGCCCTGATGGGTTAAATTTTGGTTTTCTTAAAAATCATTGGGATATAATTAAGAAGGACATCATGAAAGAGTGAATTTCATAGGCACGGGAAGCTAGTCAAGGGATTAAACCCATCCTTTATTGTTCTCATTCCAAAAAAAGAGGAGTCCTCGACTTTAAATGATTATAGACCCATCTCCCTCATAGGTGGTATCTATAAAATCATTTCTAAAGTCTTATCTAACCGTTTATGCAGGGTTATGGATTCCATCATATCTGATTATCACTCAGCTTTTATAGGGGGAAGACAATTAATGGATAGTGTGGTGATTTTGAATGAGGCAATAGAAGAGGCAAAAAAAAGAAAAATAAAGAGCCTTCTGTTTAAAATCGACTTTGCGAAGGCATATGATACAGTTGAATGGGGTTACTTAGAGATATTGATGAAGCGGTTTCATTTCGATCTTAAATGGATTAAATGGGTTATGGAGTGTGTTTCAACCGCTCATGCTTTAGTGCTTGTAAACGGAAGCCCCTCGGGAGAGTTCAAGCTTGAAAGAGGGCTTAGACAAGGAGATCCCCTTTCTCCCTTTCTTTTCCTACTTGCAACGGAAGGCTTGAGTATTATGATGTCCAGAGCTGTTGATATGGGTTTTTTCCTTCCACTTGAGGTGGGAAGAGAAAAAATAAAAATCTCACACCTTCAATTTGCGGATGATACCTTATTTCTGGGGGCTGCAACTGAGGAAAACATCATATTTTTAAAGAGATTTTTGTCTATCATGGAACTTGTTTCTGGGTTGAAAATCAATAGAAATAAGTGTGAGCTGCACTGCTTAAATGTAGAAGACGATTGGATGGCGAATAAAGCAGAATTTCTGGAGAGTAGTTTGGGAAGTATACCTTTCAGATACTTGGGGGTGAAGGTTGGGTGCGGTGCGCACATCGAAAGATTTCAGATTGGGACTACATGGTTCAAAAAATTAAGAGGAGGGTTCAGAAATGGATAAATCTCAAGATTTCAATAGGTGGAAGGCTTACTCTTGTGAATTCTGTTTTATCCTCTCTCCCGGTATACTTGATGTCTGCCTATCGTGTTCCTATAAAGATCTTGAATGAGATAGCTAGGATTCAACGTATCTTCTTATGGGGGGGGAGGGGAGAGTGATCATAAAATTTCTTGGGTCAAATGGGCTACGATATGTAGCCCAAAACATATGGGGGGACTTGAGGTTCGAGATCTAGATTGCTTCAATAAAGCTTTGTTGGGCAAGTGGGTGTGGAGATATTTTAGCGAGGGTGATCGTCTATGGGCGAGGGTGGTTAGGTCTAGGTGGGGTGTCTCATGGGAAGATAAAGTCTTAAGGGGGGTGAATCAAGTTAGAAATAAACCAGGGGGTTGGTGGGGAGAGGTGTTGAAGGCTGTGGGGGTTAGTAATGAGGGATGGTTCTCAAAAGGTCTTGTTCGAGTCATAGGAGATGGTAGTAACACTAAGTTTTGGGATGATAAATGGATGAGGGGAGAGGAAAGATTGAGAGATAAGTTCAAAAGATTATACCAATTATCATTAGATAAGGATAAGAGTGTGAGAAAAATGGGTGAATGGAGAAATGGGGAATGGAGTTGGTCTTGAAGATGGAGGAGGGATCTTAGAGAAAGAGAAAACGAGTTATTAAATAACCTCTTATCTTTGTTGTCTTCTTTCAGGCCTAAAATTGGCGTAACAGATACGTGGCTATGGAAGGAAGGGAAAAACAACATGTACTCCACAAAGGCAGCATATGATGGGCTTCTAAGAGACAAAACAACAGACAATACACTAGCTAGAAAGGAGTTCAGATTGATGTGGAACAAGTTGATCATTCCAAAAGTTCGTGTTCATGCATGGAAAGTCCTTTGGGAAAGAGTACCTACAACAACTAATCTACAAAAAAGACAGTGCCTACCAACAAACGCCAACACCAATTGCGTCTTCTGCTCAAAGTTCCCGGAAACAGTACGCCACGTTTTTTTTGAACGCCCTTTTGCGTACCATACTTGGATGAAATGCTTGAATTGGATAGGAGTTCAATCAGCTCTTTGTTCTAACCCATCTATGAATTTACTGCACTTTAGTCATCTACTTGGAGAAAGGAAAGGAAGGAATCTTTGCGTGTGCATATGGGAGTGTGTGGTGTGGCTCATTTGGAAATATCGAAATGCATTTATTTTTCATGGCGAGACGTATGGTGTGGACAAGATTATAGATGAATTGAAATCAAGGCTCTGGAGTTGGTTATATGATACTTATATTTACTATAGGAGTGTAAGCATTCAAGATTGGTTTCGTAATCCTAGGTGCTTACTTCTTAACGGGTGATTAGGATCTTATAAAACAGGTTCAGGTATTTTAATTCTATGTAAATTTGCATGTACACCAAGTGTAGTCATGGCAGTTCTCTTGCCTAACTTCACTTTTTATTAATAAAAATTCTTTTACTGATCAAAAAAAAAAAAAAGAGTAACTAAAGTTGCTGCAGAACATTCAAGAACAAAAGCAGAGAAATCGAAAGGGTACCCAAATAATAGGAATTCCACGGGTTCTACAAACTTCAACGGCCCTAATAACATTGGGAACAATGGCTGCGCCTCCTTTGACATACATCGGACCACCAGACAAAATGAAATCTTTCTGCAATATTTTATATTCTTACATATATATATATATATATATATATATATATATATATATATATATATATATATATATATATGAACAGAGAAAGAACACAAAATTGTGGACATGCGAGCTTCATGAAAATAATACCTGCATATCAATCACAAGGAGGGCAGTGTTCTTCCACTTCAACTCAGCTTCTGCCATTTCCGCTAGTTGAAAAAGACCTGTTTTTTCCCACTTTATATTTTATGATGATACATCGTTAATTCTGTGGTCGGAGTCGATTGAGTTCTGATTTCTTGATATGGGCTCATGGATCGTATGTACTTTAGTTCTGTTTTAAATGGGTCTTTACTTTGGCCCAATAAGTGGGATTCTAACGAACTGAAAAAGATCGTGGCCCAAATAAAGGCCCATAATAAATTAATAATGGAAAATGCTCCTTTTATATTTTCTTGACCAGAAGACGGAAATATATTGGTTTCAAAAAATATAATTATTTTTTAAAATTATCATCAATATTACACTCTGTTAAAATCACCAGAGAAAATACTCCCTCCGTCCCCTTGATACGTATCTATTTTGCTATTTTGGTTCGTCCCAATACAAAGTATCTATTTCTTTTTTGGATTGATGTGACACATAAGGGGCCCACACTCAACACTAATACAACTACCCACTACACATTAAAATATTATTTCTCTCACCTCAATACACATTAAAATATTATACTCTTTAATCCACGTGAATAAAGTAAATGGATACATATTAGAGTAACGGAGGGAGTAATTAATTGCAAGGAGATTACACTTGCTCAATTTGATCAATTGCAATAGTACAATTGATCACTATTAATAGGATAGATTATGAAACTATTTTAAAAGGTTATTTATAAAAACATGATGCTCTTGTCAAATTAATTATGAGGCTCCTATAAACTCATTCCGGCCATTGTATCTATTTATTTTCTATGTGCATTAAAAAATATTATTATTTTATTGTGGTAGGTAGTTATATTAGTGGAGGTGTGAATTCTTTATTTTATTTGTATTAGTGAAGGGTGTGAGTTCTATATAGTCGAAAAAAGAAAATAAATTAAAAATAGAAGATAAAAATAGTAAAATTGATACGTTAAGAATGGATGGAGCGGAGTAATTAATTAATCTAGTGAAAATGAAAACCAGACATTCCCAATATCTCTCTTTTTTTCTTATTAATATTATTATTCTGAAATTTTAGTAGTACATAATAAGTTAATGATAGAGTTGACATATCTTTTTAGCCACATATCCCACTACCCTCCAATTCCCTTTTAAGTGCCCCGTACGTTAAACACGTTTTTAAAAGAAAATTGGACACATCTTGAAAATAACGTTTTTGCTTATGAATTAGACCCCCTTTTGGAAGTGGAAAACTAGTGGAATATTAGATTTATTTATGAAAACAAAAAGATTTTGAGAAAGCAAGTTTATTAAATGGCAATGTGGGTGACGTACTTATGACGTCAGCATCGCGATATAAAGGTGTTCCATAGGTCATAATTAGATATACGAATTAAGAGAGGGGGTGGGTCCCCCTCATTAGTTATTGTCAATCACCTGAGAAAGTATTCTGTGTCGACCCGGATAAAGGAGCAGTGCAAATTGGTGGGTCCATCTGTTAACCATGGTTAGTTGCTAACATCACATTGTTAGGTATATTAATTACTAGTTAATTTGTAGGTTGTAGGCTTAATTATGAACGTTAATTGGAGTAATTTATAATTGAATGTTAGGACAATGTGTCTTGCAAAATTATCTAAAAAACGTGTTTTGCATGCACTACAACAAAAAATGCCTTTAACCACATATTTTTTAATGTCATTTTAGCATCAATGTGATAATAAGTATTGTATTGTTACATTATATTTTTAGAAGTGTCAATATGTGTGCTATAAAGACACTTAATAAAATGGTGTGTTAATATTTATCCTATCATCACACTTCAAAAGAAACACTTATCTATTGCTACACCTTTTTTACTACACAAAACAAAGTGTCCTTATATATACTCTTTAGCAACACTTTTGCTACACCTTTTTTAACATACAAAAAAGTGTCCTTATAAGTACTGTTTAGAGACACTTGAGAATACATTTGTAAATATATACTATTTTATTTCTACACACGATGAAAGATTACAAATTATTAAAATTTAATTTAATTTTTAAATTTTTGTTTCGCTGTTAAAATAATAAAATATAAACATTTTATTTATTAAAAAAATTAAATTAATTTTTTTAATTTTTTATAATAAATAATTATTTTAATTAATTTAATGATTAACAAAATAAAATTTATTTTTACTTTAATAATAAAATCTTTTGTTTTAAATTAATTATTTTAAAAATAATTAGCTATATACATTTCTATATTATTATTATTTATCTTAAAAAATTAAATTTATACTATAATTTAATTAATAATTTTTATTTTATTTTATTATACCTATTAAATTGATAATATAAAATTAATATTATAAATTCAGTATTAACTTTAATTATGTATTCTATGTATATATATTATTTTTAATAAAACATTACAAGAATTACTTATGGTTTAATGACTTTCTGACTTGAAATAAGGATCTAATATGTATGATACAGGTTCAAGTCTAAGAGAACACATTTTTTATTTTATTTTATGTAATATTATTTTATTATGACATTTAAAATTGTATTAATAAGTCACTTATCTTCACACTTTAATGTGTATTAATAAAAGTATGTGTCATTATATGTCATAATTCTTCACACTTTAAAGTGTGGTAATAGGGGTACTATCTATCCCCACGGCACAATGGACCACACAAAAAATGAATATGGTTATAGATAAAATGTGTTAATATATTACCTATTACAACACTTTTTAATGTATTTATATATGGTTAAAAAAAACTATAGTATTATAAAAAAAATGTTTTATTTTGCATGATCTTATAAGACATACGTATATGATTATGTATTAGTACAATACTCATATCTTATCTTATATCCCTCTGTTCCCGTTCTCTTGATACGTATTCATTTTTTCATTTTGGTCCGTCCTATTACAAAGTATCTATTTCCTTTTTTGGATTGATGTGACCCACAACCACTACACATGCCCCACATCAATACTAATACAACTACCCATTACACATTAAAATATTATTTTTCTCACCTTACTATACATTAAATTATTATACTTCTTAATCCACGTAAAAAAAGTAAACTAATACCTTTTAAGGGGACGGAGGGAGTATATACTAATTACAAATACGCTGCTATAAATAACTTTTTAAAAGTATGAGGTGTCGCGACGTGGTTAATTGTCGTATATTTTTTATTTTTTATTTTAATACCACATATATAATCTTTCTACTTTTATTTATTTATTTATTTATTATTATTATTATTATTATTATTATTATTCATGTATATCTTTAAATCATGTATATTTATAAATTAAATACCACATTTAATCATATTTTTTATTAGTTAGGAATAAATAATCAATAAAATATATCCAACTAATCATCATCATCATCATCATTATTATTATTATTATTATTATTATTATTATTATTATTATTATTATTATTATTATTATTATTCATGTATATCTTCAAATTAAATACCACCTTTAATCATATTTTTTGATTGATTTGGAATACTACTTTTATTTATTTATTTATTTTATTATTATTATTATTATTATTATTATTATTATTATCTTTAAATCATGTAAATCTATAAATTAAAGACCACCTTTAGTCATATTTTTTTTAATTGGTGAGGAATAGATTATCAATAAAATATAAATATATCCAATTATTATTATTATTATTGTTATTATTAATATTCATGTACATTGATGAGAGTGAAAATCTACATCTTTTCGGTCTCATATTACCTTGTTTTTGTTAGGATAAGGCCATAAATTCGTGTTGGATTGCGTAGTTTATGTACTTTACATGATTATGGTGCTTCTAATGAGTATTGTGGAGTTTTGAAGGTTAAAACAGGGTAAAAATGAAGCAAAACCGAAGACGAGCAAGAAATGAGCTGAAAAGGAGCTTACTTGAGTTGCATGAGTTAGCACGACTTGGCAACTCGAGTCGTGTTGGGAGCCGAAGAGGGTCAGAAGTGATCAGTGAGTTAACTCGACTTGTCTTGGGCAACTCGACTTGCAGCTCGAGTCGAGTTGCGTCTGATGCAAGCCAAGTTACATGTCATGTGAGGCAGAGTCGCGGCAGATTTTATACAGTGAGCCAACACGAGTTGACAGACAATAGCTCGACTTGCCAGCTCGACTCGTGTTGGGGTGCGTGGCCGAATCAGTTTTAGAGCATTGCAGCTCGACTTTACAGGCGAGAGCTCGACTTGGTAACACAACTCGTGTTATGGTACACGAGTTGTGGTTCAGTGCAACACGAGTCGTATTAGCAACTCGAGTTGGGCATTCCAACTCGTGTTGCGTAAGTTTGGGCCAAAAATCGAGATTTTCGATCCCCTGTGCGTGACAACGTGTAAAAATAGCCCAAAAGAGTCGGTTTTCGAGGCCTAGAGTATATAAGGGGGATTAAACACCTGGAGAAGGGGAGCCGATCATTGAACACAGAAACACAGAAGGGGGACCGATCATTAACCATGTTGTTCGTCCCCGAACAACATACATCTCCAAATTAAATATCACCTTTAATTATATTTTTTGATTGATTAGGAATATTACTTTTATTATTATTATTATTATTATTATTATTATTATTATTATTATTCATGTATATCTTTAAATTATGTATATCTATAAATTAAATACCACCTTTAATTATATTTTTTAATTAGTTATAATAATTCATCTGCCTATTACGCGGAAATGTGTACTCGGTAGGATATAGTATACCCTAATACTATATACTTTTTTGTCCCGCAATTTATGTTATATTTACTCCTTGCACAAAATTTATAAAAATAGTATTTTAATATATAATGATGAAATTATAAAATCTATAACATATTTTTATATCAACTGCATGCACAAGATTATAAAATCCAGAATTCATACATCCACAATTCCAAATGGGATCACTATTCCACAATGGTGTTTCATCATCTATTCCAATAATTAAATAATTACCATGTGTCATAATCAATGCCCAAAATTCAATACTTGCCCCAAGGATTTAATGGTCATTTGTAGGGTATAATTTTTTTATATTGCGAAACACCAATGAAACACCGAAAATGTAACGGGAATTCAACTTGCCACAATTCATACACAACTTGTAGCATAAAATTGATGATATTTATTACGGCTCGGATGCTCTGTTACATTCTCGTGTTACATCTCCTGTTACACCTATCGGATGGATGACACAGTGTACTAGGAGAAAGAGTCTGCTAAAGTTGCACTAACTTCTGTTAAATAGCTATTCAAGGAAAGAAAATATATATTTAGGAGTAAGGATTCTCTCCATAATTCTTCCCAAACCTTCCATGATGGGATCATTCTTTTGAACCATAATTGCAACTGGACGTTGTATGTGATCATGAACCATAATTTTATTACCAGACAATTACAGAGAGCTTTTAGATGGTGAAGAATACCAATATAAGGCCTTGTTATTGAAAGTAATCTTTTTTAGTTTATAATTCCCTCATTCTCAAATTTCTGCAAAAATAAATAAATAAACAATTTTATAAATGTATCCAAATTATTCCACAGTTCAAAGGGAGTGGGGAGACATGGGGCGTAGGACAAATAGAGCTCACGGAGATCACTGAGAGCACTGCTTTTATAAAGAGGTTCCATTGATGAACTTACACCCTTGTAATTTAAGAACCTACATATGTGAACTTATCATAGAATTTTTTCTTAATGCTCAATTAATTAGTGTTACACAAAGTGAATTGCCAAATTCAATTAAGAAAATGAGGATGGATTTGGAGAGGACCTAAATTCATCCTATATCAAACAAAAATGTCCATTCATTAATGTTGAAATTTTATTGAAAATGCTCTAGAATTCAAAATTTCATTCAAGGATTTCTACGAACACCTGGTGTGCGTTAATAAGAACACCAATAATTTGATCAAATCAAGAAAGGAAAGAAAACAAGACAGGAGAAAAACTAAAACCAATTAAGGTTGAGCCATAATTAGTATCGAATAGTTCTATATGCTTGAGTTTGTCCCTGCTCCAATGAAGTTTGTCGCTGCTCCAATGAAGAAAGCACCGTGCTGCGATTATGGTTAAAAAATGGCGATTCATCTAGTGTTGTAAATTCTTTTTATGCAAGAGTGGATTTTGAGGAGAATTGAGGATTGATTAGTTGAGATGATCCGTGGAAAAAAGATGATCCCATCATGGAAGGTTTGGGAAGAAATTGTGGAGAGAATCCTTATTTCCAAATATATATTTTCTTTCCTTGCATAACTATTTAACAGAAGTTAGTGCAAGGTTAGTAGACTCTCTCTCCTAGTACACGTGTCATCCATCCGATAAGTGTAACATGAGATGTAACACGAGAATGTAACAGAGCATCCGAGCCGATATTTATTACTCCTCTATTCTAACAGAGTTTTCACACCTCATTGGAACGAATGGAGTATAACATTAATTTGGCAATTAATGTCCACCAAATATAGTCAGATAAATTTATATACGAGTGTACGCATATAAATCCCTATATTTCAACATGTAGTGTTCGTTTTTCAAGGATGAGTTCAAAACTCAAATTTAAAAACATACTACTCCATTACATTATAAATTCAATGCTTCCAAAATTAAGATAAACTTGATTTCAGATGTAGGAAACGGAAGTTAAAAAAGCTAAGTTCTTGAAGATGCATGGTGATCATATGTTAACATGCGTAGACATGGCACAAAATCAGACATTATTTAGTTGATGGATAACTACAAGGCCCCTCAAAATCTTCATAATTGAATTCTTGCCCCCATCACGCACATACATCGCACATGAGCTAGCTAGCTAGTAGCATCAAGAGCAGTCACCCCTTAATTTTTTTTTATAGGATTACTGCTTCTGATGTTACAGCGTACCCGAGAAGATGAAGTCGTGTGGCATAGAATTAAAAACCTCCGCCAAGTGTTGCCGGGGCCCAGTAGTCAGCGCCGTTGTCGTTTTCCACGTTTTGAGTGCAAGCAATTGGGACCACACACAACCCTCTACTTCTCAAGTCCTTTACTCGACTATGCGAATCCTGCCATGATATATATAAACATGTAATATTTTAGTCTCTTATTTCAATCTATTGTTAGGTTATGTCATGCATGCTAGATATGTGAAAAAAAAAATGTTTACAACATGCTTACATATATATTACATATGATTGCGAAATCAAATCCTAAATCTAGCTAATAAAATCGGATATTGTTACGATCAATAGATGTATGCATATTACTTGGAGATTAAAGGAAAAAAAAAAGAGAAGAAGTCACAAAGCACTAAAAGAGAATGGATAAAGAATTTCAAAAATTGTTAGTCAATCAAGAGCTATAGATATATTTATTTATAGCATTCATAAGATAATAGATAATCGTATATATATTGAGATATATAGTAACATGCACACACTGACTTAATTTGAAAGATTTTTATATACGAAAAAGATAATAAAGCCCTAATGATCGATAAAGTTTAAACTATGTATAGAAACTATAATCATTTAAATAGCACAAAAATATACGTACACCTAAATGCACATACAAGACGTTATTGGGCTTGTTGAGGTGTCACATTCTATATGAAAACAATGATTTGTCTTACTGAACACGACCCGCCTGGCCCGGCCCAAGCACATGACTATTCAATTCAATGGTGCCTATGAAGGGCGGAAATCTAATTAGGTCTAATTTGGGATATACCAAAAGGCAATTTGAGGGGCAGTGAGATAATTTCATCATTCAACAAGTATACTGTAGGAAAAAAATGTGACATGAAACAAACAAATTAAAATTGAAAAAAAGGACAAGAAAAAGAGTAGATTTCCATCTAGTTTGCAGCTTTAAAAATCTTGCTTTTTCATGTAATGTGATTAAATTAATATAGAACAAGTTCGATTATTGCAAATCAAGTTCATAAAAGAGAAAAGCTGAAATGGTTGTTATTATAGAGACCACATTGCTTATGAGAAACATATATACTTATTGATCATTATTCTCTCAATACACTATATATATAGATATACTTTAACAATTTAAAGCCTCTTTTATGAAGTGATGGATCCAATAAAGTATCATACCTGACAATTCTCCTCTGGAAATAAACAACTCCTTTCTTGAACCTGCCAATTTTAACTACTAAATTATTTTCTTGATTAATTTAAGGGGGGGTTTGATCTGATTATTCAACGACATTTCATTTCCCAATAAACGTGTGTGTGTTATTAGCATTTTATTTGTCTGATAATGAGGTGTATCAGTGTCTGAAAATCTTGGTCTTGCATGGGAAAATGTGAAGGAAATAATGTTTACTTACAGAATGTTGGGGGTGATGACCTGTACTTACTGATCCACTGCGCATATAAGGGGAGCTTAGTGCCTGCATGTTTATAAATATCAAAATTAATTAAATTTAATTGTTTAAGAAATATTACATAGAAATTTCAAGAAAACTAATTTGAACTGTTTTTGGGTGGTGTTTTAATTACATTTGTAATTTTTAATCATGGGTTTCTTCAATGGCTACATATTATTGACATGCATATATATAAAAGATGATATTCATATATAGATGTAAATTAATAGGAAATGAAAATTTAACCAGTTGGGCTAGTCCAACTGGCAACTGTCTCTCACTCAAGTTGAGAGAACTACTAACTATACTAACAACTAACATTTACCTATAAAAAAAAATAAAAATTTAGAAAAAAAATACCTCAATTTGACCCTGAAGGAATCTAATGTAGCCAATGGCTTCTGACAGGACGGAAGCAGTGTCAGTCTGCAAAAGAGAAACATGCCACATTAACACTTCCAAAGTCATTTTTATGAATTCCTTCTTTCTCAAAAGACAATCACTCATGGGCTAATGCATATTGTATGTATACAGTAAAGTAAAAGGTGAATTCATTTGTAATCTTTTTTTATAAATAATTTAAGTGCAATCAGTTCATCTTTATGGGTTTTATGCTAAACTAGATTAATTTCTGCATAATGATTCCTTGTGTTCACAGATCAGATTCTACAGTTAATTTCAAGAATTAATAATGTTTACCTTTCCAAATGGGGAAACAAGTTGGTGAAGTGCAGTAATTCTATCCCCTAGCTTCTCCTTTCTAACCTGCATTTGGATAAAAAATCAACTTAATTATGGTGTGTGAAGAATCTGATTTCTTTAAGAAACTCTGCATGTAAGTAAAACTGAGACCCCATGTGTGTAAGTGTGTGTGAAGAATTTGATTTCTTTAAGAAATGCATTGTAAAACTGAAAGTCCCATAATTGTTTGTTAAGAGAGAGAGAGAGAGAGAGAGAGAGAGAGAGAGAGAGAGATTCCATACCTTGAGAGCTGGTTGGGCTGAAGACTGTTGAACCCTAGGCTTCTTAGATACCCCACCAATGCTTGTGCTGTTGCACTTTTATCAAAGGAATGAAAAAAGACACAAGATGGGGATATCAAGATACCATGTTGAACTTGAAAATACAACAAACAATTAAAGGCTTAAATGAAAAAAAAGTATCAAATTAGTTCTAATTAATGTAATTTAACTATTACAAAAGTTGTTATGATCATGGGCTGTCAAGCAAAGAAGGCGTTTAATTATTAGTAATGATGAATTAGGGGACATCTAATTTCAACTTAAGGCACTTTCTTTTCAACATTACAATTGTTTTAGTTCTCACCTCGGATGAATGATCTTGACTATGGTGAACACTAGTCTTGCCTTCGGCTATGGAGGCCGCCTTTTCTCCGGAGAAATTCAAGAAGTTGTTGCTGAGAGCTGTGATACAAGAATTGGGAGAAGAAACTGGCATAACTTGATGATGAGGCCAGGAGTTGGAAGGTGGCTTGATTGGATGGATTAATTCATCCTCATAAAGTTGGCAATTACTAGATTGAGCCACTTCTTGCTTCACATCAACCGCAGGATTAATTCTTGGAAAAGATGGATTCAAATTCAGAAGTTGATCTTCCCAATTCTCCAACTTTTTTTGCTGCTGAAAGAGACTTCCACAAAATTTCTCTTCTTCTCCACCGCCCAATCCACTCCTAATCAAAATCAACAAAACCCATCCTCTCAAATCATGTGTGTGTGTGTGAGAGAGAGAGAGATAAAAAGAGTCTATAAATACATATGAATCTAGAGTGGTGTAAGTGAAAACAAGTTGTTGCTAAGATGCACCATATATTTGCAGAAAAAAAGAGAGAAAAACATATGTTAACAAGAGAGAGAGAGAGAGAGAGAGAGAGAGAGAGAGAGGATTACAGAAGCAGTTGGCTCCAAGTCCTAACTGGAAAATCTTGATCAGCAGCAGTAGTAGAAGTAGGAATTGAGGAATTTGAGGCATAAATAAACTGAGAAGAAAGCTGTGGATGCATGCCATTCATGCTCCACCAGTTAGGGTTTCCAGCCATCATTTGTCACTCACCATCCAACACCAAAACCAACACTACTACTCAACTATGCAAGTACATGTATATATAACAACCCAAAATTAATTCCCTTTTCTCTCTCTTTCTCTCTCTCTCTCTCTCTCTCTTCAGAGATAGCTAGATAGCAGAATTAGTCTATGAGTTTGCCATGTTTCCTTGTTTGTGCAGCAAAACGAGGGTGTGTTGAAGCTTTTGAGAATTATGGAAAATAGTTAGTGAGAAGAGAAGAAGAGAGAGCTCCCAATCCCATGTCAATGTCATTGTCGTAATTTTATACTTGTGGGGTTGATAAGAAAGCCAGTGAATTTGTTTCCTCTCCCTACATCTCTTCTTTCTTTTTTCAAAATTTATTAATTTAATATATCTCTCTTTTTATTCTTACTTTAACTTTATTATAAAGTGGGACAGAAAAAAAGCTGATGGCGAGTGTTTCCAGGCCAAAAAACAAATGCCCGTGGAGTTTATAATTCCTTCAATTGGCCTCTTCACTAACCTCTTTTTTATCATACCTTATGAATTAGGGTTACATTTTCACTTAAATACTTACATATATTTATTTTTTCTTTTTATCACCACCCCATCCTACCTCTATTAATTTCTTGTCACATTCTATGCTCTTCTAATAATAATCATCTCATTTATACACTTTAATTAATTAAAACATCATTGTGTAACGTACATTGGTGGAACTAATTAATAGTATTTCTTAGACGTTATTGGAGGGGTCAACCTATAATGATCAAATTCTGATTTAAATGTTTGAAGAAACAACTCTAACAATTACTTATTAATCATGAATTTAATAAACATTCAAAAAAATTATATAAATATTAATTAAAAGTGTTTAAAGTTAAGGGAAAAATAAAAACTAATTAAATTAAAGCTTGTCCCTCAAAATTAAAGTCAATCATCACCACCATCATTAGTAACATATACTCTACTTTTTTCTTAACTAATAACAACAGACCATATATCAAAATTTATTTATTTATTTATTTTGGTGGGGGAGAAGATTAGCTTAAAGATCCCTTACATTTTATGTAGTTATATAAGAAACATTTAGATAGACGCGAAAAAACCATTGCTTTGTTGAAAGAATTTATTCTCTTGAAGGAACGTCGTTCTTTGATTATTACAAGATGATTCTCAACAAAACAACTAAATATAAAATTAGAATAAAATGCCTCTATAGAATGAATTCCTTTTTAAATAAATTACTCAAGAATATTTATTATATATATGTCCCATAGAACTCATTAATAAATAGTAATATTCTTTTGATTTTTATGGCTAGAGACTAGATTTATTCTTGTATTTATGTCTTTAACATAGACCATGAATTATGACGCCCTAAAAAATATCTCCAGCCGATGACTATTTCACTATAGGCAAAGAATTGTGTAAAGTCGTCTTATGAATGATTTTTGTGAGACGAATAAAAAGTAATAATTTTTATACTCCTAATAAATTGTAAATTATTTTATGAACAATTCATAGTACAAAGTAAAAGTAATAATATTTCAAAAAAAAATGATAACATATTTAATAAAAAGTAATAATTAATTACAAAATCATAAGATAATTTCAAAATTAAACTGAAATGGTTAATAATTGCAGATATTATTAAATGTGATCATATATATATGTGTTTTCCCAAGAGGAGAGAGAAATTAATTTTAACTTCAAGGAAACATATACGTTTGTAAATCCGTAAATAAAACCATGATAATTGTTTTGAAAATGAAATGAATTTGAGTACGATTAACTTTTGGAGGAATTTAAGAAAAGCTTAGCTTTAGAGTTTAATTTGTATGTTAGCAGTCATTTTCTATTTGACCTTAAGATTAATAAACAAAGAACATAAAGTTATTGGTAATCTACTGTATCTCTTTTTATAATTAAAAGGGGAATAATCGTTATAAAGTGTTGGCAGGTTACTTAATTTAATAATTCCATTTAAAGCCACCCACAACTTTCTGTTTATTAATTACTCCTATTAAGAAACTCTAAATTAAGTGAACGAAAATTGTACGTAACCTATATCTATTTATATTTCTAAGAAGAATTAAAAAATTAAAATTAAATTGTTATATAGGAAAAATATGCTTTTATTATAGTTAAAATTAAATATACTTTAATTAATAAACATATTTTAATGATAGATCACTTGTCTATTATCATAAAGTACCCCTTTTCTAAAATAGGAAATCCTCATTTCAAGAATATAGTTATCGACATCGAATCCTTTTTAATATTGCACAAGTGAGAAATCTTACTCAGTAATTAGTTTTCACTTTTTATTAAAATTATTATTAGTGTTTTTTTTTTAATATATTACTAGTTATCACTTTTTTATTAAAATTATTGTTAATTTTTCTATTAAAATATATTACATTTTATTTATATTATAAATTATTCATAAAATAATTTATAGTAACATTAACATTTTTCATCAATTGAATGTCACTTTTCAAGATTATCACTTTTTATCCATTTCACAAAAATCATCTCATGAGACCGTTTCACACAAGGATATATGGAATATTAATATATAATTACGCTATTATATAATATCATTAAATAGTTAATGTTCATTAAAAGTAATGGAACGCCAGAAAATGTAAAATTAACTAGAATAGAGAAGATGTTAACCGTTAATTACCATAGCTGGTTAAGATGAGAGAAGTAATTCAATCAAGATTTTCACATAAATAAATAAATAAATAAATAAATAAATAAATAAATAAAAAGAGACCACGACGATGACTTTGTTAAGTCTTCCCAACACAAAAATTGTCACGATTAGATCTTGACCCCAAGACTTATAAAAATTTCAACGGTATTATCATAGCTTTCAAAATTCAAATACATTCATCAAGAATTTCGATTTCAATAATTTGCATATAATGATGAATTCTTGCTACAGTAAATTCTTTTTTTCGTTTTCCTAATAAACTACGTTTTATTGCATACCTATATTTTTACAAGATAAACACACTAATTTGGGTCAAGCTCACAAATTAATTTAATAATAAAATAAGAGAATATTTATGATATAAAATGAATTACGATGCATTCCAAATTTTAATTAAATTGTCTGAATTGTAACTTTGTAGTACTTATTTAGTTTTTACTTTCTGCTAAAGTACTATCTTGTTTTCAAATAATAAAACTTTACGCTAGAGTCCTATATCTTTTTTTTTTTTTGTTTTATTTAAGAGTATTTTTTTTTATTTTTCTTGTCCAAGAGCTGGTGATAATTGCTTTTGAAAAAAGTTTCCTACATATAGACTTGTATACTTCTACTCATGTTTAGCTACAAACATGCATCATGTTGAAATTAATTTGTTTGCTCTTTTTGGCTTATTATTTATTCCCTTGAGGTTTTCTAATCTTAGTGTAATAATCTTAGGCTATTTTTTTTGTTGTTGGTATGAGGTCAAAATCATTTTAATGTCGTTAGAAAATGATTGTCGAAGAATTGATGTATTATTTCCGTGAAGAGACACACTAGAGATCTAAGAGATGTAGAATTAAAATATATTAACTGAGCTCACCATTTTTCAAGTTTATTTTTCTAAAAATTATCAAGCTTCATATTTGTACTATCTTTTTCTTTTGATAATAATTAGTGAATCTGCATTAATGAGGGGAAAAAATATAAACTTCTACTTTTAGGGTTATTAAAAAATGTAAACTTTTATTTTTAGGGTTATAAATGAAGCAACGCAAGTTAAAACTTAAAACTAAAAGGTAGCCAAAAGAGGTGGATCGGGTCTTACATTCATGGATTTATTCGGATTCGGATTCTTTTGGCTTCCAAGTTGGGGACGTATCTGAGTTTTAGCCACGTGCAAGTTCTACTCTGGACAATCAATAGGGAATTGAAACCAATTAATCCTGTGGTCGAAGGCGATCCAGCTCCATTTTAGAGTAAACAAAACACAATCTTTTGCCACTGGAGCTTTACACTTTTTTTCTACAAAACAAAGCAACGGTGGAAAAAAAAATGAAAATATTCGTGTACAAGCCACCACTTCGGCGTGCGCCAAATAGGCCCTATTCCAACGAGGGTAGATAGTAACAAATTCTACCCTCGTTGGAATATACCAGTGGGGCGTGGCACACTGCAAGGCTTTCGAGCACATTGTCCACATATATCTCTGACAGTTGGAACTGGGGAAGTGACAAGCAAGAAGCTGAAGAGTGGTGGAATGGAAATTATATGAAAATTTCATTCACTCAATGGAGTGGAAATTTTCGTAATAAATGAATAATGATTTCTTAATTTCAGCAATGATGCTGACCTTGGAGCATTTTTCATACATTGTTCTAATTGTACTTGGTTGTTATTTTCTTCACCTTGAGAACAAATCTCTAATCTCTTCATTGAGAAATATTGTCCACAGAGCTCCCATATCGTTGCATGGCAACAACAGGTTCACTGCATCTGGTGCACCTAAATGACATGCTTGCAGAGCACCTGGTTCGAAGACAATAGTAGCAATACCTGCAACAGAGAATTCCATTAGAATTGTTCTTGCTAAGTGATACTCACAATACAGCTAGATTCACTAGGGTTTGATCCTACAGCCTACTGAGACTAATGGAGCACCTTCTGGTGATCTTTTAAAATATATGCACTTAATCAAGACAAAGAAAATAAGGTGAATGGCAATAAAAGATTAACAACTCTATGATTCCTCAAGAAACCTTAAAAATAGGTAATATCTACCAAGGTCGAACTCCAGACGGTGGTTTTTAGCCCCTGAATGCAAAAGCATAAAAATTTGATGGTTTATTGCAACTTGATAATATCACCATCATTTACAATAGACTCTGTTAGATTTCATACAAAGCAAGCTTCTGAACCAGTAATCTCACTTCAGAAGTCAGAACATAAAGCAGCTGATAAAGGATGGTATCCTTGCTTGATGGTTGACATTAGAAACATTATAGAGTGTGACATATGATGATAGGAGAGAGTTCATAACTACTAACTAAAGACGGATAAACAAAATTACCTGTGTTGACATGGAAGAGCTAAAAATGGAGTGGTTGGAGTTGCATGGCAGATGGGGCACAAGGCATCGTCTCCCTCAGAGTTCGAAGATTTATCTTTTGAAAATGGACGGAGGACTTTCCTAAGAGATGATGAATTGAGAAGAGGAAGAAGCAATAACAACATTTCCTGCAAGTTGCCTCGTGCTTCAGTCGGTGATCAACAGAGCAGACAGAGAATGCAACCGAGATAACCTAATCTACCATGTCACCAACATAGACCTCCCAAAAAAGACTTCAACAATAAAAACAGAGTATAACAAGAACTTAAGATTCCAACACAAAAAGGCTTAGCTCCTAGGGGTTGCATTGGCTACAAAAGAACAAAACCTCATGAACCACAAGGTATACAAGATCACATGGAAACACTAATCCTTTGAAATTAATAGACCATTAACAAAATAAGATAAAAATAAGTAAAAAGTTACATAAGGAAGAAGAGAGATCAAGGGTGGAGCATATAACATTTCAATAAACAGAAAGTTCAACTAACGGATACAAGAAGAAAGAAAGTTACCGAAAACTCATTCCACACCAACTGCCGATTCATGTACTCAAAGCTAACAGCTCGATTCATATTAGGACTTCCATAGACAAGTCGTGCCCTCAAGGCTCTCTCAACAAGACTCCTATACCTGCTTATATATAATGGAATTATAAATGGCAACCTTATGTTTGGTACAAGCATGCCTGCATGTAACAATTTCCTTCATATGGAGCAAGAACACTTGTAGCCAACACATGAATGCACAAATAAATACTGTAAATTGACCAACTCAGCAAGCAACATATTAGTGAGCACATAAAGTTGAGTAATATCTCTTGCTCACAAACAATGAATGGACACCGATCTAATACAAAAAAACTCTTAAACGATGCCTATAATACATTATCAATAATTTCAGTCAAATAACTCTTCCTTCTGAAATGAGCATCTAAAAGGGAGTAAATTTGGGTATATGAATTCAGACATACAATTTGTTTGTATGAGATCACTTCCAAATAATAAGATACTGAACAATGTTTTGAGTTGAGTAAATAATATACAAAGACTTTCTTCCAAATGCAAGTGATGAGGAGTCTCGTAGACAATAATTCTTAAGCCTTTCTCCTTTCAGCATCTTTATATACACAATCCTAGAGATTCTCACTTTTGAAATATCTGGAAAAAAAATATGATGCATTACACCTAGAAGTCCCAAGTAAGCTAGAGAGGCATAATGTTTCTCCAGGACCACACATCCAAGCAATTTACAATTTAGTTTCTCTCTCTCTCCCTCCCCCCCCCAAAACACCCACCCACACACACAAAAAAAAAAGTGTAATGACCCTGCACTGTTTGAATATAATATTATAACTTATAGATGAAACTCAAAAAGAATTGTCAAAAACTATACCTTCCTGTCAAGAGAAATATGAGTAGGTTTCCAAAAGATGCAGCCTTGTAAAATCCTTCTATTCGCTGTAATAGAAACCAACTTCTACGAGCTAGTGATCTCTGGACAAAAAAGAGAAGGTTAGCACACCACCTGTGCAAAGATACTTCCATTTGATACATTCATTTGGATTTGTGTACATCACATAATATTTTAGGAATGAGTTTTTCAGAGGCAGAGGTAAAGTGCACTTGACTATTGTGGTACCTTACAGAAACAGAACACACCTGTTCGGTATCACCCCATCTACGAAAAGCAGAAAATGACTGAAGTCTTGCCCAAATATATTGACCACCAACAGTTGCAATACAGTACCAGATCTTCTGAGAAACAGTTAAACCTGGCCCCTCTAGTCCCGTTCTAACTGTAAGAATGTAAAAACATACTAATTGAGTATTATAGCTTGAATATTTTAACTGAAAGGATACCAGAGACATAGGCAACAGTTAAAAGATTAATGACATCCAGATCATTGAAGACAAGACAAATCAAGACCCCCTATTTCAACTCAAAATATCACCTAATCACTACAAATAATTTGTATATCCTTTCTCTTGTAGAAGGGCTATATGGCAAACATTTTCAGGGTGTGTTACATATGGCAAGGGTTTCCCTCTACAGTTAAATACTTGTTATTTCACCACTACTTTCAAAACCATGGAAGACACCATAAGTGTCATGCTACTTTATGCAAACAATGATTTTGCCCATGGACAAAAGTGTTACTAAAGGGTTCACATTAATAAACTAAAACGTTAAATGAGTAGATCATGTTTGATTGTGCCTTTACTAAATACACCATAGCAGAAGAAAACAATTAAAAAACCACTGACCTTTTCCTACTGGTTCAATTGCACGTTCATCTCTATACCTCAAGTTCATGAGAGCATTACCAGGGGTAGGTTTATCAACCCATATGGAAAATCTCCATATAAGGAACTCAAGAAAAGCATCGAGTTCAGGCTCATATTGGAATAGCATTCCTGGCTAATCCCAAACAACAGAATAAACAAATCAAATGACTTTGAACTCTAAAAAACTTATTGAAGCTTTTCGACAAGCTTGCAGGCTTGACAGCATGAAGCTTACCTTCATCAGAGAAAAAACTTTAACCAACTGTTCTTTTAGCATGGCAGACATCTCAATGTCCAGCCTCCCAGCATCCACCTGATTAACTCTAGATATCTCAATTGGAACCATCTCCTGTCAAAATATCCACAAGACAAAGTTGGAACACCAGGAGGACAAGACGTGGAGGTAACCCAAAATGATAGCCTTCTTTAACCAGTATCATCTAAAAAGTTAAAACTGAGATACATGATAAATCTAATTCAGATTCATGGGCATTAAAGTACATTTTAAGCTATACATCATAATAATTTCAGAGTCTATTGATGCACAAGAAGGTTAAACAACCATGAGTATAGCGAATCAAAAACTTGCAACAGGCACATCCAGGCGTGAACCTCAAAAATCCGGGTTTAGGACTCGCAAGTAAATCTGCCTTTCTTCGTCTTCTTTGTATTCAGAATAATTAAATACTCCAAAGATATAATAGAAGACAACAAGGTATTCAGCATCCACAGAAGCACAAAGGATTGACAATTCTATTGTTTATCTCTAAGAATCATAAATTTTCATCCCAATTAACACAACATCTGAAAAGATAAGCTGTTACATAGGAAACAAACTAAATAAGTAAATCATTCTCCCAACATAATAACGGAGTATGACTAAAAGAGTTTAGCCGATTACATAAGAAAGAAGAAGAAAAAAAAAAGTTCCGCAATATTAGCACAGCGACTTCGCATATTAATTACCACAGTTAAGTATATTCAATCAATTTCTCCCTCGAAAATTCGCGAGAGAAAAAGAGAGAAATAAAATTTTACCGTGCTAATGGGGTAAACAGACTGCCATTGAGGAATCAACTTCACGTAAGCATTATACCACGCATCTTCCGGCGGTGGAGGATTGGTAGAATTGCCGCTTGTGGATGAAGACGATGAAGCTAGGGTTTGCCTATCCATATTTACCCCCTTCCGTGAATGTATGTTGAATTATATGAACTATTTGTTCTAATTCTAGCAGAAGAATTGTGAATGAAGAAAGAATGGTGGATTTTCTGCCAATCACTCTGTGAACGCGCGTTTCTCAGCTCTTTATAATCACTGCCCTTTTCCCTCACACAACGCAGTCTGTGATGTGTGTATCCCAGCACTTGACCATTTTGTCCTTTTTGGACTCTTTAGCACTTTACATTACCATCACTTTGTTTTGAGTTTTGACTAAACTTTTTTTAAATGTTCAATGGGAATTTAAGTGTAAAATTTTCTTTATAATTTATTATTGTGTGAGTTTAATTTAAATTATCCATTTTGTTTAATTAAATTGATCATTTTTGTCCATAGACAAATAGGAGATGTGATTTGAGAAAATTATATATAACCATTTCACAGAGTTTCATAAACTATGAGATAAATTAAATTCACAATAGGGGCATTTTCGTCCTTGTGAAAATAGTCGCATATCAAGATTACATTGGAATTTGCTAAGAAGAAAAAATTCATTGAATCGAACTACTATAATTTTTTGATAAAATATTAAAATTGTATAATTATTTAAAAAAAATATATCTATCTCGATCTGAAAAATGATACTACAATTGTTGTATGATTTGTGAGATGAATTTTAAGTTGAGTTACTAATTTCAAAAATAAATTAAGAAAGCAAGAAAAATTGAATTCATACACTAATTAATATTTATATTCATAGATAGGAATATAGATAGATGTGCCTGGAACTTATGGTTTGACGTAAACACCCTTATACAACCTCTTTAATTCCAAATCAACCTCGTCAGCCAATTTATCCTCCCCAAACATCCTCAACCCCTTGCTCAAAACCCTCCCTAAATATTCATCCATTTCACAACTGGACCTTCTCTTCATCATCCCATAAATCTTCACCGTAGATTCCTTTCTCTCCGAAGAAA
The DNA here is from genome assembly GCA_023678885.1 of Pogostemon cablin. Taxonomy (NCBI): domain Eukaryota; kingdom Viridiplantae; phylum Streptophyta; class Magnoliopsida; order Lamiales; family Lamiaceae; genus Pogostemon; species Pogostemon cablin. The sequence continues at coordinate 9,627,351 of CM042955.1, read as the reverse complement.
TCAACGCCATTACCAACCTTAGCAGTCCCCTGCTCTCGTCGCAGACGATCCCTCCCCCCTTATCCAACTCATCAATCAACAAATCAATCTCCACCGTCAATCCATTCCTGGCCAAGGCGAGGACCATTTCTGCGAACGTGTTGAGATCGGCGCCATATTCCGATTGGATTGTGGAAAAGACTCTGGCGGCGATGGCACACTGGTTCTGGCGGAGGAGCTCCTTCAGTGCGGCGATGAGATCGGATTTGATTAAACGGGAGAGTTGATGAGTGGGGAGATTCGTCGGGTCGGTTTTGTAGGCCCGTTTCAGAGATTGGATAGCTTGGATTGCTTCGGTGCTTAAGATTCGGCCTTTGACTAGTGGACCGCGGTTGCCACGTGGGCCGCAGCGCACGGTTGCGACGTGGCGGAGACTGCGGTCGGCGGCGGTGTTGGAGTAGGTGGAGAAGAGTGTGAAGTTTGAGGACGCTGTGGAGGCCATTTGGTAGTGAAGTTTGTTGCTGGAAAATTGAATAAAAGGATAAGAGACTGAAATGACCAAATTGACCAAACTCTACTCCTGTTTCATGCGCTTTAACTAGAAAAAAAAATTAAAGAGGAAAAAAGATTTTATTTTATACTATTTGATATTTTGATTAAGATAAAAAAAAAAAAAAAGGAGTATGTATAATAAAAATCGTCGACAGCAGGATTCGAACCTGCGCAGGCAAAGCCCAACAGATTTCGAGTCTGTCTCCTTAACCACTCGGACATATCGACGATAACTAATGTATTTAAATAGGATTTTACATGACTTAAGATACATTGTTGGATTAATAAAACATTTGATGTATATTTTTTTAGAGTTCTAATGAGATAATATTTTTTATTTAAAAGAATAATAGCTCATGTCTCAAAATAATAATTTTTTATGTATTAAAAAGTAACTTTATAAAAATAAAATGTATGATGAAATGGACTCCCTCGAATTGATTATCCATGCGGCTTATATAGATCTCGTCCATGAATATGAATATGGTGGTAATATTCCTTGAATAAGATAACATTATCTTACAAAGTATAAGAAATCAATATTTTAGAAAAAAAAACTATTTATTAAGTTGATGAATGACATATACTCAAACTGGTGGTTGGGTGGGTTAATACAAGCTTGGAATCCTGAGCAAAGGTGTTTAAGAGTAGACAGTAGGGTAAAATCGCAAGTTAACCAAACAAAATGATCTATACGATTACCCTTTTCAACACCCTCATTAAAGACCCAAAAGGAAAAATCTATAACAAAATTGAGAAAATAATCTAAATATTACAAAGATCTACCAATGTAGATTACCAAATGGTCCTATAAATATGATGACCCTTATATCATATGAAATTCATCAAAATAAATAATCTTGATTTGGTTCAATCAATGGCAGCTCATTACAACTTTGTACGTTTCATCGTCTTCTGCTTGACCATCTCTCCCTTGACAGGATCTCATGAATGTAAGTATAATGCCCGAAATTAGAAAAATACATGCATTGTTTTATTATTATTATTATTATTATTATTTTTTATAGTGGTGAAATTCACTCTTAATCCAAATTATTTACATAGAAAGAAAGAAAAAAAAAAAAGAAGAAGAAACAATCAAAATCTGAGTTAATATTAAAGATGTTTAACGGATTCATGATTGATGAAGGCATGCAAATTGTAATTTAAATGTTCCTATTCTTTATATAAAATGAATATATATTAATTCAATAATTTGTATGGTGAATTGTGTGAATATGCTATGAAGATGGGAAGAGGAGTATAATAAATTCGGGGAAAATAAATATAAATTTTGCAAGCATTTCAAAGGTTTCAAGAATTGTAAAATATTTCCTGAGTGCTGGTGTTGCTTAGCACCTGCACCCAAACTCCACAAATGTTTCCCCAGTGAAGAAGTGTGCTTGGCTTACGGATGTACAACCTATGGCCACCCGCCGCTGCCAGCTGTACAGGCACCCGCACCCGCACCCCAACCCCACCCTCCCACCACCCCCATCACCTTATTTTAATTTTTTCATCTTTTTTATCTCACCCTTAATAAATTCTGACATCGGTTCTTATGTATTACTCCCTCCATCCGAAATTTTTTCACAAGTGTGCAAACAATTCCGGACGGAGGAAGTATAACATAAGTACATAACATCCTTGTAAAATTATAAAGGTTAGTCTAATTACCTACATGTATTAAAACAATTTCTTTAGTTATCTTATAATCAAGGGGTTGACTGCAAAACAATTCATAACTTTTTGCTTTTAATTCTGTTGTTGTATACAGTCAAATCAATTACTACTAATAAAGGAACAGCTGGGAACAAGCCATTCTGGAACGTGATTATAAACTGACAATCAATCTTTTAAGAGCTACAGAGATAACCGTTGTGAGAAAAAAATGAGTAATATTAACAAATTAATAAAATAAACAAACTAGTAAGAGAATATTGAATAGAATTATGATTGTGGCTCAGATACCTGAAGATATACCATTTGAGTGTATCCGTTGAATACAAAGTCTCAAGCCGCGATAAGCCCAGCATTTGAAATAAGTCGTATTTACCATCTTCGACGATAGGATTAGGAGCGCGTGCAGGGTCGTATCTTTTCTGATGAGTGAGTGAAGGCCCGGCCACCGGTGGTACTTCCCAGTAAACATCGAGCACTGACTCAACGAACCTGCTGTTCTCAACATGCTCATCATAGGATATCGCCTTGTTGCTGTGGTTAAAATCATCGCGCATGTATCCTCTCACACCCCACCATGCTTCTCCGGATCCACATAGCTCCTCTCTATCGACTGCTTTTTCCCATGTTCTCTTCCTTTTAGATCGTATCCTTGCTTCGTCGCTGTCTTTAATACAGCTATGGCCACCACCTGAAAGGAATGGAGAACTTTTACTCTACGCAAACACACCATTCATGCCGCTCTATAAGACAGATTTTTGCAGAGAATGGCCTATTCGTCCTAACTGATGAATAGATTCAACCAATCAAGATATTTAGAGCTATATATGATGTTCATGAAGTGAAAGAGAACACACCTCTAATATGGAACTGATCACATATTTGCCTGAAGGAATAATGGTCCCCGGTTCCAGTATCATAGTTGTCTTCAAAAACAAGATGTTTGAAGCCAGCCTTCAGCGCCTGCTTTAATCTAGTAATCAAATCATTGGATTAATTGAAAATAAGTTCAAAGTTTATGGATTTGAGCAAGATTTTACATGAGATGGATATCAATATCAAGAAACAGATTGAGGTAATGAATGGATAATGGACTGATAAAGAATATTGCAAAATTTGCAATGAAGATAGATGTCTATTCTTACCTCTTAAGTTCATTTTGATGGTCATCAAAGAACACAAGAACCCTGTTGGGATCTTCAATCCCATGATTTCTCAACACTGTTCCCCATTCCATGCTTCCAAAATCCACAAAGTCCTTACCAGCAAAATACGTGCAATATCCATCAACATAAGCAGGGCCCTTCTTAAGATACTTCTCCGGATGACGAGGTGAGAGCGACAAAATAGGTGCATCCGGCATAGCTTGTCTCAAAACCCAAGTGGAATGCCCCTTAAAAGCACCGCTCTCAATCATCAACTCTGGCTTCAACCATCTGGTGATAAACCAAAGTCCAAAACTGTGGTCAAAGCCCATGCCATACATGTTATTCTTAATTGGCCGAGTCTCATAAATTGGGACAAATTCCTCAAGTCCTTTGAGCAAATCCTCCATTCTCCATTCCACAGTTTTCCCATGTTTTGATCTGCCTTTTGACAAGGATAGCAATTATATATCATACAAAACTTACTTAGACAACTACTATCCGCAAGATTAAAATATTTAAAGATTAATCAAGTGTAATATGATTCTATGGTAACATAAATAAAGTTAAGAATATGAAAATATATACTAAATATATATATTTTCTAGTTTTCCCAGATACATTTGTATCATTTCAAATCAGTCATGCCTAACAATGAAGTGAAACAAATCAATAAAACATCTAATGTAATCACTGTTTAAACTGCTAACTAACCTGCTCAATACAATGTTACAACAATAAATAAGAACAGAGAGAATGAATAGCACCACTAATTTGAACTATCAAAGAAAAGAGATGCAAAGAAATTTTAGCTAAGTTCAATTTTCCTTCATAATCCAGAGCATTTAATTGCCCTGTATTCAATAATGTTAAAATGGCAATCTGAAACCTCAAGTTACCACATAATATTCATATCTTCACTGACAATCATGGAACTTTTTAACCGGAACTAAAGCTAGATCCACCAATAATTCCACCAAATAATCAAAAGGTCGAGAAAATTATAAAAATAACATGACCAAAATCACACCTACTGGCATTAGTTATAACAATCGCAAACTAAAAACAGCAATTCTTTACTTCAAAACCCTAATTAGCACACGTCTTGCGAAATACACAAATTACATCATTCGCTATCCACATCAACAGCAGTATCTCTACATTAACACAATCACACATATATCCCCCCCCAAAAAAAAAGGACACTTGACAAGACCTAATTATCAATTTAAAATGGTAATTCATTATATAAATCGCAACAATCAATGAACATTGAAAGACCTATGAACTTACACCAGGGAACACCGAGGGATCCAAAACCCGATTCCAGTCCATCATCCCCAAAAGACATCCGTGAGATGTGATTGGAGGAGGAATCCGAGACCAAATCTTGCGGGCGAAGAACCAGACAATATATAATCACGATAGCAAGCGCCACAACGAGAATTGGCCATATGAACCGCGTTCGGGTCAAATGATTGCTGATCCTACTAAAGCTGGATAAATGTTTTCGCGTCTTGGACTCGTCGGAGGTGCCTTCCTCGGAGGTATGAGGCGGCCGTCGCCCGTCCAGCAATTTGTGCGTCGATTGCATTTCACGCTCACTGTGTGTGCTACTGTGCACAACTATATGCTTCAGACTTGACAGTAAGTTTTTGAGTTCCGATAGATTTGATTGTGGATCTACTTGCTTAATTAATGTTTACTTTTGGCCCCCCAACTTAAAGGCGGTTCTAGTCTCGCCCCATATTAATGAAAGATTTGCAAATTGATCCACATTTTATGTTTATAGTTTATGCTATACCCTTTACCTTTCCACACCAAATGACGGCCCGACGCAAATGGAAATCAATAATTTGATTCGAAATTCAATTGCTTTTATTTGATTTTTGGTTATAAATCAAGTCACTTGTATTTGAATGTATGGATTATAGTTTTTTGAATCTACATTGATCAACTTTGAGAAAAAAGAACGTAATATATCGTAAAAATAATAAATCACAGATAAATTTATTATAAATAACTTATATAATTTTAAATCAATCAATAATAAAATTCTAAAAAGTAATACAATAAATATAAATGATAATTAATAAGTCTTTTTTTTTTAGTTTGATAATAATTAATAAGTCTTAAATCAAAATTAAAACAATAATATTGTATAAAATTGTACGTACATATATTTTTTATCTTCATTTATTTATTTATTTATTTCAAGCAACTCATTACATATTTAATGCAGTATCGATTTTAATTTATGTGAGAGTTTGATTATTAAACTTAATAATCAAGACATTCTTATGTTTGATTAATTAAGTTAATTGAGACAGTTTGCTAATAGGAATGACGTAAAAAATACTAGAAATTATATATAGATTGAATTTGAATAGAATACGGAAAACTAAAATTGATTAAGTGCGAGCGAACCAACAATAAATTTAGTCTATAATTCCATATACTATATGTTAAAATGGAGAAGATCTCAATGTCCACGTAACAATTTCATATTTCAGGATGTATAATATGTGTACTAAAGTTATTTAAATAAGTTGAAACTCTTCCAAATATAAACTTAATTAAGACACATAACATTTCACTTCTAAAGTAAATCATTACATTCCATTTCGGGGGAAAAAAGATGACGATATATTGAAACCTGAAAGAAATTTTATTACCATCTTCGATTGAATTCCAAGAAAAAGATGTAAAGTTGAAAGGCAATACGATAATTGATCGGGCCTAAGATATCGGGCCTCAGGCAAGCTTCATCTCGGATGATTGCTACACGGGCCTGGGGTTGAGAGTGGGCGGGCCGTTTTCATCGTCCCTTGTGAACAGCAGCCGAATGGAATAACAGAGTAATCTGAGACAAACAAGAATGGCGATGACGATGAGGGCCGAGAATAGATAGGACTCCGCGGAATCGGGCTTACAACCAAACAAGAATCCTAAGCATACCATTGCCAACAATCGGGATTGTATTAATCCAGGTTTAGTGTTAAATTTGGAATTGGGAATACAATACTTGATATTGAGAAAAAAAAGAGAGGCTTTTCCCAACAGTAATCTTCTCTTATTCTGATTATATATTTGTGGTCACCCTGTGTAGGAAGTATGGTATAGTTGAAAGTTATAACAAAGATGAAGACGACAACGGCAAAAAGGGGGGAGAGAGACACAGAGAGAGAGAGAGAGAAACAGACAGTCTTGCACTTGCTGCTGGTTGCTTTTCAATGTTCTCTTTTTATCGACTGCACAAAGAGTCGGAATCTTCCACTGTTAAGTTATGATCATATTATATGAAATACTAAAGTATATAAATAATGGAAAGGTAAGTTATACATAATTTCACATAACATCTTACTAAAGCAACAGTGGATTTGTATCATATTATTACTCATAGATCAAATCTCTTGATCTAAATACATAAATAAAAAGACCAAGTATCAAACGATCTTAGTTGGGAATACTCCTAACCAACCTATTGTCATATGCTATATAGGAAATGAGTTCCAACTTTCATTGTAATTCAGTCATCTAAACCTGTATTGAAAAGGAATAGTAGAAGTTACCATCCAATACCAAACTAGAACAGCTGGTAACTAGGTAAGAAAAACAAACCTTTATTAACCACAAGATTAAGGTTATTTTTGCATACCAGTTTAGTACTCACTACACTGAATCTTCTTCTCTACCCAAGCAGGTGATAAAACAGGGTTCATTTTGCAATCCGAATCCTCATCTGTTTTATCCAAGATCACTTTCTCTGATGGATAAACTTTCACTCTCCACACCTTCAAAGTTTGATCCAAACTAGCACTGTAAACAAGCAATCCCTTGACAATTTCATTTGTCTCGATGGCTGCAGCTAAGCATTTCACGGGTGCGTGGTGCCCATCGATCACTGCAAGACAAGAATGGAAGGAATTCCCATCTTCCCTCTTCCATATTCTTATAGTTGCGTCTTCCGATCCACTTAAAATTAAATCCTCGATTGTAACTAAACACAGAATCGAAAAATGATGGCCCTGTAAGAACCCCGCGTGGTTATACCTCCCAGAAATCCTCTCCTTCTCCCAGAAGTTTATCAGCCCATCGGAGGAGCCCGAGTAGAGGAAACAGTTGTTGAGAGACAGGCTTAAGGCCAGTGCATTGACTGGAGATGGTTGGAATTTCAGTGTCATTGTAAGAATATGTGAGGTTTCTCTTGAAACCCTTCTCCAAATCTTCACTGTTCCATCTGATGAACATGTGAAAACGCAGCCATCTTCTTGATTGATCACAATTGCATTGACATGGCCATCATGAGCTAGGAACGAGTCAATGCATCTGTTCCCTGTGATATTCCACACCTTCACTGTGTGATCCCAAGAACCTGTGTACAGCAGCTTCTCCACACTGTTGTAAGCTAAACATGAGATTGAATCTCTGTGTAGAGTCTTCTTCTTTGAGTACGAGAATATAGATCTTCTCTGTGGCAACGTCATAATCTTCTTCGGTCGAACATGTTCCATAGCTGAGATATCCCATAACCGGATTCTGCAATCGCCATGAGTGGTGAAGAGCAGCTTCCCACAAGCTAAAATAGCTCTGATTTGACCCGTTGAGGCCTTTATACAAACACTTTCCGTGCAATCTGGTTGCTTCCAGGCATGGATTCTGCAGCTAGAAGAGCCGGTGAAAAGGAAGCCTTTGGTGACAGAAATTGAAAAAACGTTACCTTCACTGCGATGAAGTGATGCTAAGCAGTGATAGAGGAGAGGCGGAGAGGGGGAATTCGCCATTGGAGACCTCGTCCACTGAGTTTCAGGGCTCAGTTTCCAGAGGGGGAAAGATGCAGCAGAAGCACAAGATGTTCTTGCAGAAGAGAGCTGAGATTCAGTGACTAATTCATTGTCCCCCCCAAAGGAGAATCTTCTTGGTAGATTAATGTTTCTTCTTTCTTCATCCACAAATTTACAGAAATTGTCTTCACAGCTGATCAACGCCATGGAAATTGAACTGGAATAGCTCTGCCTCTGCAAGAGAACCTAAAAAACATGAACTGCTTATTCAAATAAATCAGTGTAGATATAAAGCCTTACAGTATATAAAATTTTATTTTTAAAGCATTCTTTAATTCACTGTATTAATTAATTGATAAGAGTATATAGGGAGACATTTTTTTAATTTTAATTTGAGTTATCAGAAATTATAAATGAGGTACAGATTTAGGTTAATGGAGGTATGCTTTTGGTACACAAAATTAAAATGTTTGTAATATTTTTTAGATTTATGATAGCATTGAAAGTAAGGTTGGTGTTTGCTACAAGTATTGCATTTACTATTTTGGTTGTAGGTTTTGTTTTAGAATCAATTATATTTATCTACCTCTGGTTTTCTTCTGAATTAGAATTAAATAGATCCATTATTTTGTAGTTCAGAATTATTGAATTGGTTGGGTTAAAACTGGGCCAAGGACTTGTATGTTATGGTGACAATAAGTTTGTGCCCCCATTTGAAAATTGCAATCCGATATTCAAATATCATGAAATACTAACATTTATTATGCCTACTTAGGGTGGGAGTGTCATGATGATGAGATCATTTAAAATTTTTATAATTAATTGTTATTTTTTAATTAAAGAGTGATCAACACTTCTCACACGGGCGGCTCTATTGCCACCCGTAACACCCAAATCCCTAAAAATTATAAAGTGTAATTACATTTGTAACCTCGGGCCCAAACTTACATTCTACAGGCTACAGCCAAACTACTTAAAACACTCGATTACTTGCTAATCCTACCAACACCTCGAGTAGAATTTTGTTTAATAATAGTTGAAGTTACAGTTTCAAGTTTTGAGCAATGAGTTAATCAGCTTATCCTCTACTATCACACGTTGCGATCAAATTCTTGTACATTCAAAGCATCGCTTGCAGCGGGTGGCGCGTAGTACTTTACGGGCCATGTCCATCCATTGGACGACTGCTCCATGGCGGGACTTCCCCGTCTAAACTTAGCAGCCCGAATAGATGAATACAGATCCATTTTCACAATGGTATCCCTGGGGCACATGAGCCTCACTCGGCTGTTCTTAGTAATGTTAGTGCTCCCTTCTAACACTGACAAAAGACAAAAAAAAAAAAAAATTTAGGTATAAATATTCCTCCATAAATGACATACTGATCATTACGATCAGCCTTGCAACATTTATCTATGGGATTTTAATGTATCTTAAAATCTATTTTGAGCAGTGATGTAGGTATAGTGAAGAACAAATCAGAATTTGGTTTCATATAATGTAATAAATATAACAAAACTTAATTAAATATTAGAATAAAAAGATTACTGTTTAAGGCAAATATTTACGTAAATCATGTTGTTCCCCTCCAATTTTATTATAAATTATACATGGTTAGAATTTAATTTAAACCCTAACTATATAAGAGACTAACTCCACATTTAATATTTTTTTAAAATTTGTAATTATGTAAGGAGGCGACCGCCCCCAATCCAATCCTTTTGTGAAATCATAATGCAAACCAAACATTACATTCCGTATATATATTAATTAATGGTGCACTTATTTGCAATCCTACCTGCTATGAAACTAGAGGAGGAAGAAATAATTGATTAGCTCAACTTAATTGAATTTCCCGAATTAAATGGACCTAATTACTTTATACTTTCATTTAATTGTTGGACATGAGTATATCCCTAATAAATAAGTTATTCAATAAGAAATTTTATGGAGTTATTTTGCATAAAATACAACTCCATTCGTCCCAATATTGGATCACACAGTTCCACGTTGCTTTAGATATTTTTTTTTTTACCAACTTTGTCAAATTTTGAAAGTTATTTTAATATTTTTAAATAATAAATGAAGTGTAAACTAATGTCATGTGTGTTAGGTTGGATTACAAAAAATAATTTATAAAATTTTCAAATAAATATTATGTTATTTTGTTTTGTAAAATGTGAAAGTTATTATAGCACTAACTAAATGAAAGGATATGGAAATCCTTTGATGGGAGAGTAATGTATTTTGGGAGAGTATATATATTTTGTTGTTGTTATTATCAACTCAATTATGAGTTTTTTTTTGCTTTAAATTAATTAATTATACGGTGTGTGGACTCAACTCAATAAATGATGAATTATGAATTGATATTTGAATTCTTGATTTCAATCTAATGCTTATCTATTCTACTAATTCAAGCAACCATAATAGGAAAAATAATTAGCATCAAATTTTAAATATAGAATTGGGCTCAATGTTATACAAGAAACTAAGAATTAAATGGGCCTGTACATTTTACTCAAGTGCACTTTTAGTTAGAGAGCATTCACGGCCCAGCATAATAATTAGTTAAAATCTCCTAACGGCCCAACCTATCTTAAACATTATTTATCCAAAGTACATTACACGTGTCCGTAGAACTTACTTTTAGAATTTTTTTTTGTTTAAAAAAGATTAAATAAATAAAACCACAATCATTGTCCTTAAAATCATTATTTTAATTATCCTCATGGTTAAGTCGGCTGAAAAGTGAAAATGAAAGAAGGGTGTAAATAATCATAATTAAACATTTTATTCCACACACACATCGCTCATTAATTTTAAAATAAATTAGGGATGACATAACTGAATTATCAATCCGACTTATTTTATAAAGTCTCTCTTTTGGTCGGTTTTAATTAATTCATACTATAATTAATATTTTGCCAATACCTTGGTACTTTTGAAAATGGTGGAGTGGTCATGGCCTAATTTTCTAATTCATCTTTTTGTAGACTTTAATGATGCATTTAATTATGAATCCAAAATCCAAATGTACCTAAGCATTACGAATCAATTGCAAAATTTGACAAATGTATAAAGCAGTATAATAGGGGGAAAAATATGAATCATAAAATTCAATATTAACGTAATTTGATAGGAATAAAATTTGAATTGGAGGTAGTTAATTGATGTGGAAAAACAGGAAAAGAGACATAAAAATGTGGTGCTCAGATTCGAAGAATTGTGGAGAAAACTGCATACTAATGAATGATCAACATTAGCATGAGTATGTGTGTGTGTTTAAGGTTGAAGCTGATGATGATGCATAAGTGAAACGGCTGCACCAGCACCAGCAGATCAAGAAACGCACAGACAAGCAGCAAGGCTACACCGGGTACACCAGTTGTGAGCGGGGTGACTTGTGGCCGTTGTACAGTTTGCATCCGAATGGCTTCTGGAAAGTTCCATACATGAATGGATAGCTGGCCATGCAGGGTGTATGTTGGAGTTGGTTATAACCGTCGAGATTCGTTTTAACCAACTGAGAATCCAGCTGGAAGTCAGTTACTCACACTGGTCCTGTAACTTTCTATGCATGCATGAAGTGTATATATTGCTGTAATTCATGCATGTATGAAGTGTAACACATATTTCTCTCTCAATCAATAAAAGGATCTCTCTCTCACAGTGGATGTAAGCTTGAGCAATCAAGCTGAACCACTATAAACGCATTCTTCTTCATACAACTACACATACACACACATACTTCCATTCTTTCTTGTTTTTAATTCTTCTTCAAATCATTGTTAGTTGATTGTTAATTGTTAGAGGAGTGTGAAGATTGCTGATATAGATCATCATCTTCAACAAAGTGGCGCCGTCTGTGGGAATCTAAAAACACAGATCAGCAATCAAACAGAAGAAATCAAGAAGCAGTTGAAAGGAGGTTCACACCATGGTTGCAACCAAGTTTGATATTGAGAAATTCACAGAGAAATCTGACTTTGGATTATGGAAGATCAAGATGAAAGCTATTCTGGTACAACAAGGTTTGGCAGATGCTATTAAGGAGAAGCCTCCAATCACTGAAGCAACTGCACAATCATCTATTGAAGCCACTGCAGAAGCTGATATACAAGAAAGAGCTTTAAGTGCCATTGTGTTGTGCCTTGGTGATAAGGCCCTGAGGGAGGTACAGAAGGAGACTTCTGCAAGGGCAGTATGGAAGAAGCTTGAAGATCTATACATGGTAAAGTCACTTGCTAACCGTTTATATCTAAAGCAGAAGTTCTATTCATTTAAGATGGATGAAGATAGATCAGTTTTGGTGCAACTTGATGAATTTAATAAGATATTAGATGATCTAGAAAATGTTAATGCTACTATTGAAACAGAAGATAAGGCCTCAAAGTTGTTATCAGCTCTTCCAAAGTCATTTGAGAGCTTCAAGGATACACTCTTGTTTGGAAATAGAGAAACTATCAGTCTTGAGGAGGTTGAAATAGCTCTGAAGACAAAGGAGTTTCAGAAGGTTTCTGATGATCATGAAACATCAGGGGAGGGCTTGATGGTTAAAAGAAATGATCATGGCAAAAGGTACAACAAAAAGGGCAATTCTAATTCAAAGAAACAAGCAAACAGAAATGTTTATTCTGGATCTGGTAAGGAAGTTAGAAAGTGCTTTCACTGTCATGAGCCAGACCACTATAAGAAGAACTGCTACAAGTTTAAGAATGAAAGGAAAAGGAAATAAGAAGCTGATAAAGATGGCCAACAAAGAGTGCAGGTAAATCAGGTAACAAATGATCAGAATCAGGTTGTTGCTTATCCTGAGGCATTGCTAGTTGATTCATCAAGAAGATCCATGGATTGGATCTTAGATTCAGGATGTACATTTCACATGTCTCCTATGAAACATTGGTTCACTGATCTTAAGCTCCAGCATGATGGATCAGTGTTGTTAGGGAATGATCACACATGTAAAATCAGAGGCATTGGGTCAATTATATTGAGGATGCATGATGGAACTGTCAGGACTTTGACAGGTGTGAGGTATGTTCCAGAACTCAAAAGAAATTTGATTTCATTAGGAATCTTAGATGCTTCAGACTATGAGTATAGATCAAAAGGAGGTATACTCATTGTAGAGAAAGGGGAATGTGAAGTGATGAGAGGAATCAGGAAGGATGGATTGTACATTCTTGATGGACATACAGTGACTGGACAAAACTATGTCACTACTGGAAATGATAAGATTCATATGTGGCATGGTAGGTTGGCTCATATTAGTGAGAAAGGACTACAAGAATTAGCAAGACAGAGAGCCATTAACATCAGTTCAACAGACAAGCTTAATCAATGTGAGGATTGCATCTTTGGGAAAGCTAAGAGACTTAAGTTTGGCATTTGTGAACATACAAGCAAATCCAGACTTGATTATGTCCATTCAGACCTATGGGGACCTGCAAGAACACTAACAAAAGGTGGAGGCAGGTATTTCATTTCATTTATTGATGATTATAGTAGAAAGATATGGATATATATACTGAAAACCAAAGATGCTGCTTTCATTACTTTCAAGAACTGGTTAACTGAGGTTGAGAATACTTGCTGTAGCAAAATTAAGATACTAAGAACTGATAATGGACTTGAATATTGCTCTGATGAATTCAATAAGTTCTGTAAGGATAGGGGAATCATAAGGCATAAGACAGTACCAGGAACACCACAACAAAATGGTATGGCAGAGAGATTAAATCAGACTTTACTTGAAAGAGTAAGGTGTATATTGAGTAGTTATGGTCTTTCCAAAGATTTTTGGGGTGAGTTGGTTAGTACAGTAGCTTTTCTTATCAATAGGAGTCCATCAACACCTTTGAAATTTAAAACACCTCAAGAAGTATGGACTGGAAAAGTTGCTAACTATTCAAGACTGAAAGTAATTGGTTGTCTAGCTTATGCACACATCAAGCAAGATAAGTTAGCTCCAAGAGCTATCAGATGTGTCATGATTGGATATCCTAAAGGTGTTAAAGCTTACAGATTATGGTGCATTGAGAGTAAGAAGTTTATATTAAGCAGAGATGTTACATTTAATGAGGATATCATGCCATTGAAACCTCTAGTTCAAAATCAGAAGAATAAGGCTGAGCTTGAGGTGGAGTTTATGAACAAGTTTCAGGAGGATCAGTCAAGAACTGAGGAAGAATTAGTACAAGAAAGTACTGATTCACCAACAAAAGGTGATCAGATTACATCTGATACTGAGGAGCTACTTAACAGTTATCAGCTAGCTAGAGATAGACAGAGGAGGGTTATTAAAACTCCAGCAAGGATTGCAGAAGCTGATATTGTATCCTTTGCACTGTATTCTGCAGAGGATATAGATTCATATGAACCTAGAAACTATCAGGAAGCAATGAATAGTAAGGATAATGCTAAGTGGAGTGCTGCTATGCAAGAAGAGTTGCTTTCATTAGAGAAGAATCAGACATGGAAAGTTGTTCAGAGACCAAAGCATCAGAAGTTAGTAAGTTGCAAATGGATTTACAAGAAGAAGGTCTCACTAGAAAGAGCAGATGGAATCAGGTTCAAAGCAAGACTAGTTGCTAGAGGATTCTCTCAGAGAGAGGGTGTTGATTACACTGAGATTTTTTCACCAGTTGTGAAACACTGTTCCATTAGGATTTTGCTGGCTTTAGTTGCTCAGTATAATCTGGAATTGCATCAGATGGATGTGACTACAGCATTTCTTCATGGTAATTTGGAGGAGAAAATCTATATGACAGTTCCAGATGGAGTTTCAGTTGAATCACCAACCAGTAAGGCTTGTTTACTTTTAAAATCTCTTTATGGATTGAAACAAAGTCCAATGAGATGGTATCTCAGATTTGATGAGTATATTATCAAGTGTGGTTTTGAGAGAAGCAAGTTTGACAGTTGTGTATACATTAAACAAGACAGTAAATGGTACATCTTCTTGTTATTGTATGTTGATGATATTTTAATTGCTTGCAAATCTATGGAAGGTATCACAGTGGTGAAGGAAATGTTAAAGTCAGAATTTGATATGAAAGATTTAGGTGAAGCTACTGTAATATTGGGCATGGAGATCAATAGAGATAGATTAGCAGGTTCTATAGTATTGCATCAGAGTTCTTATCTAGAGAAAGTGCTCAAGAGGTATAATATGGATCAAAGTAAAGCTGTTACTACACCTGTAAAACAATGGGTGAGTCTGTCAGCTCAACAATCAGCTAGAACTAGTGAAGAAGTGTCAGAAATGGAAAAGGTTCCTTATGCTAATGCAGTTGGCAGTCTCATGTATGCCATGGTGTGTTGCAGACCAGACTTGGCTCATGCAATGAGTTTGGTGAGCAGATTCATGGGAAATCCAGGAAGAGATCATTGGGAGGCTGTGAAGTGGATTCAGAGATACATCAGAGGCAACTTGACAACAGGTTTGTATTTCAATAAGTTTACTTCTAACATTGAGTTTCTTGCAGGTTATGTGGATGCTGATTATGCTGCTAACTTAGACACAAGGAAGTCATTGTCAGGCTATGTATTTTGTTTGTTTGGCACAGCTGTCAGTTGGAGATCAACACATCAGTCAGTGGTAGCATTGTCTACAACTGAAGCTGAGTTTATTTCACTCACAGAGGCAGTTAAAGAAGGCTTGTGGTTACAAGGAATTTTGTCTGAGTTTGGAGTGATACAAGGATCAGTACTGTTACATTGTGATAACTCTAATGCTATACATCTGTCAAGACATCAGGGTTTTCATGAAAGAACAAAGCACATAGATGTAAGGATGTACTTTGTTAGAGACTTAGTTGAAGGAGGGAAAATTGTGGTTAAGAAGGTTGAAACAGCTAAGAATCCAGCTGATTTCCTCACTAAGGCATTGCCTAGTTCAAAATTTGAGCTATGCAAAAGTCTTATCAATGTATGCTGAACATATCAGTGGAGAGTTCAGCTGCTCTCTTGAAAAGCAGTGTGCAAGTTGGCTGTCTTGTTAAAAACAGTGAAGTGAAGGAGTGGTTGAGTATTGGTTGAGTATGAAGTTTTAGGTGGAGAATTGTGGAGAAAACTACATACTAATGAATGATCAACATTAGCATGAGTATGTGTGTGTGTTTAAGGTTGAAGCTGATGATGATGCATAAGTGAAACGGCTGCACCAGCACCAGCAGATCAAGAAACGCACAGACAAGCAGCAAGGCTACACCGGGTACACCAGTTGTGAGCGGGGTGACTTGTGGCCATTATACAGTTCGCTTCCGAACGGCTTCTGGAAAGTTCCATACATGAATGGATAGCAGGCCATGCAGGGTGTATGTTGGAGTTGGTTATAACCGTCGAGATTCGTTTTAACCAACTGAGAATCCAGCTGGAAGTCAGTTACTCACACTGGTCCTGTAACTTTCTATGCATGCATGAAGTGTATATATTGCTGTAATTCATGCATGTATGAAGTGTAACACATATTTCTCTCTCAATCAATAAAAGGATCTCTCTCTCACAGTGGATGTAAGCTTGAGCAATCAAGCTGAACCACTATAAACACATTCTTCTTCATACAACTACACATACACACACATACTTCTATTCTTTCTTGTTTTTAATTCTTCTTCAAATCATTGTTAGTTGATTGTTAATTGTTAGAGGAGTGTGAAGATTGCTGATATAGATCATCATCTTCAACAGTCTTCGATATCTAAAAAGTATATTTGTCGACCCAACGACCCATGTACCAAAAATATTAAAGACCTCTTTCAACAAGGGATATTTTGTCTTCTTCCTTCGCATTTTCAAATTCTAACACCCAACGAATTATATTCATACTACAAGGAATTATCACTTACACTATTCTACATTATCAATTTTATTTTTATTTTATACATGTTTTATTATCTTTATGAGATCACACATTTTTTTATTAGTAATAAATAAGGTAAATAACATTATATATATATATATATATATATATATATATATATTAATCGGTAAATGTTAATTGTCAGTAGTTAGAAGTTAATTCACCAAACATTTACTATATTTCAAATTTTCTTCAAAATCCCTTATAACTCCCTTAATTTATTTCCAAAACTTGGATCACTCAGGAGTCCAGTGATTAGGTAACATTATGTATAACATGTGAAACGACAATTTTCAAACCATTTGAGCTTAGGAAGTAGTATACTGTCTCTTAATTTATTACGGATCGTTGTTGTTGTTGTTATATATATTATGAATCGTTGTTGTTGTTGTTTTTTTTTAATTGTTAAACTTGTCTATGTTAAATCTTTTATTCATACCATTTCTTAATTTTTAGATTGTTTTTATATAATTGCCAATTTGATTTTTTAGTTTCTAACTTGGAGGATTACTAAATCTGTACTTAATTGAAAAAAAATCAAACTAATATCAATAAATATATGATTAATTAATTTTAAAATATATATAAATTAAATTTAAGTCTTACTATGTGGCATGGAATTTCACTATGAAATTTACACTCTCTCGATGTACATCTCAAACACAGCTCTTCACTTTTCTAATCAATTTGGTAGTATTTAATATGTTTCAGTTACTTATATTAATTAATGGGTAGTTAAATGTTGACAGTTAATTAATAATATAATTTGTTTATTTAAAAAAACTATTACGTACTATGCTTAACCACTCATCCCAAAATGCTAAAATGAAAGGTCTTATTTAAATTAGTCTTAAGGATAACAAAAAGAAACAAGCAAGTGATCTTTTTCATTGCTAATGATTATTCTTATCTCGCATTAAGTATTTGCTTTCTCATCTTTGTCCATTAATTATTTTATATTCCTCATTCTAGCTAGTTCTTAAATATTAATTAATGACATTTTAGAAGATTCGTGAATACGAATAATGTGATGCTTTAACAATTTTTAAATGGACAAGTTTGCTTGTAAGAATTCAATCTATTTGTGGGAATTGTGGAAAAAAAAGTAATAAAAAAAATTGAATATATGAGATAAGTGTAAAATATTATAAGAATTATGAATGAATTGATATTCCATATGAAAAAAATTGAACACTAAAAATAGGAATTAAATTTTGTGAGTAAAATTAATGTAAACTATATGTAACCAATTAAAGAGTAAATGATATTGTGACTGCCTCATCATCTAAAATCTTATAGAGGATAGCCATATAACAGTGAATCAGTTACTCTTACATGTCCATTGTGCCTGTAGGTAAATTAAACTCTATTTTTGCACATTTAATTTTTAAATGAGTAGTAATTAGGTTTTAACTCTGGACTTATATTTGACTATGACTGTAATATCACTTAAATATCACTCCAACTAAAAGATTATCCTTATAAAAAGGAGCAATGTTTTTATGCTTGTAGGAGGAAAATTATTTAATATTTAATCAATTTTTTTAATTGAGATGATATTTTTTTCTAAATTGTTCAGTTCGCACATAACCATTTGATTTTTCTAAAATGTTCAGTTCACACATATTGTCACAAAAATGGACTCCCATTTTCATCCACACAATATTTTTAATTAAATGGCAAAATTTATAACAAAAGGTAGTTACGGAATTAATTATTAATTAAACTTTTTTTGTTTACTAGGCAACTCACAACAATATATAAGATTAAAAATTAATATTATTTCAGTAAAGAATAATGTTATAATTATAATTTCCTAAAGACTGGAGCCAAAAAAAAAATTTAAAATCGAGCAGTCCTATCTTTTCCATTAATGATAAATGATATTTTTCTCAAGTTGATAAGGACCGTAAATTATAAAGAGATTCCCTGAACCGCCCCAATTAGCTAGCCGGCTAATTCTATAATTAATTAAACCCTAATTCAACAAATACTATTAATCGCCAAATAATTGCTATCCACAATAATTAATTTTATTATTATAAAGAAAAAACAAAAGCCGAACCAACTCAGAAGAGTTAATATCAAAAAACCTGGTCGGCGCATCGTGTGGCCCAGAATTGAAGACACTCACGGCGTCACCACCACCTATCCGCAGGGGTCAATTCGTCATTTCACATATCATCTTCCAGATTCTTCCAGCTCTCCATGTTACTTACAGCTAAGCTGGCTGCTCCATTTTGATTGGATGTGGATGGACTCATTACTATTGCCAACTGGAATATAATTATTCTTTTTTTTTTAAATTAAAATTCTATCCAAAATCAGCTGTGAGCATATCACTATCAGATGTATGTAATTGACGATTATTTAGAAATTAGCCTCAACAATGCATGTTGATGTAAAATACTAGTAGCATTTATTTTCTATGTATAATTAAAGTAATCGTTTTTATTAGATAATAATAATAATTAAATGCTTCCTAAACTGTTTTGGATATATATCATCTTAATCAGTTTTGAAGGTATACTATGTAATACTACTAATACTATAAGTTTTTGGGATGAAAAACATGAAAACTTTCCTTTATTTTTTATTTTTTAATTACAATGATACTAGTACATAAGAAAAGTTTTAGTTTCGAAAGTAACAAGAATTAAAAAAATAATTATTTGATTAATGAGTTCAATACGCATCAATTGTGTGAAATCGTAATATTTAATTATGGGTTGAAACTTATTGAGGAATTAAAATAAATTAAGGCTAGACCCTAAATTCTGCGGTATGCTTATTTTGAGTTTAAGTAGATTTTATAAATAATACTGTAATAGAATAGTGATGGAAGAAAAAATATTAAATGAATGTGGTATGAATACTATATACTAACTGATAGGGTTTGCATGAAAGAATTATTAACCCTAAACTTGGAATAAAAATTTGAAAGAAACTTAGTCTAATATAAAATAAAATTTATATTAAAAAAATTATAAAATACACATTTAAAATTATAAATACAGCATCTAAAGATGTAAACAAAAATTGCGAACAAATAATTTGATGAAGAAGAAGTCATGATAAATTATAAATTCAGTAATAAGTTGAACTGAATTCAACTTAATTTCGTGTACAAGTAAAATTGAATATAAAATACTCCCTCCGTCCCATACTTATGTTCACACTTTCCGTTTTCGTCCGTCCCACACTTATGTTCACCACCCAAAAATGGAAAGTTCACATTAACCAACAACCTCAAAAGTTATCTTAATTTCAAAAATACCACTCACACCTAACACACATAACTTACTTTATAATTTATTTATTACCTAAAAATACCACAATACCCCTAAAAAGTCAATAAAGTTGGTCAAAAAGCAACTTTTCTTAAACTCCGTATCTACAGTAACGGTGAACATAACTATGGGACGGAGGGAGATGTAAGAAAAGAAAATAATAGGATAAATTATCCACGTCGGATGCATTAATTTCTTGGTTGATCTATCCTGTGACGAGGCATCGAGTATATGCCAGTGGCATCTGCTCATTAAATTAAAACTATCTCCAGAACTGGATAAAGTCGTGTTTACTTCCGCTATATATATGCGACTTTAGAAAGTGGCTTTCGTGTCCTCTCAAAGGATAATAACTTTTCTTCTCTCTCATTTTCCAAACGTAGAAAAAAAAGATGCCCGGAATCGCCATCGGACGATTTGATGACTCATTCAGCGCCGCCTCAATCAAGGCGTACATCGCTGAGTTCATCTCCACCTTGCTCTTCGTCTTCGCCGGAGTTGGCTCCGCCATTGCTTTCAGTTAATACCAAACTTACCCTCCGATTTCTTTCTTTTTTTTTTTAAACAAAATTTATTTCGAAAAATTATTAATTATCTATAACTAGCTATTCGAAATGTTACGATTTATTTTATTTTATTCAATAAAAAATCGTTTAATTAATCCTAAGCCATGCATGTGCATGCATTTAATTAGCTAAGAAGTATATACAAATAAAATTTGTAATGAGAAATTAATTAATGTTAATATTATTGTTGACAGACAAATTGACGTCGGATGCGGCCCTAGATCCGGCGGGTCTGGTGGCGATAGCTGTCTGCCATGGACTGGCTCTGTTTGTGGCGGTGGCTATTGCTGCCAACATCTCCGGTGGCCACGTTAACCCTGCCGTGACCTTTGGTTTGGCCGTTGGTGGCCAAATCACCATTATCACTGGCATCTTTTACTGGATTGCTCAGGTCTTGGGCGCCATTGTTGCCTCATTTTTGCTCAAAGTTGTCACTGGTGGTTTGGTAAGTATATGTTATTAATATCTTGATCAATTTTTACTCCCTTAACCAAAAAAAACTATCCTACCTTTAGATGAAGTAAGAAAATACTCAACTTCTAATTTGTATAGCCAACATTAATAGTATAGAGTTATACATCCATGCCAAATTTTTTTAATATATATAGTAGCTAGTTTGTCAAATTTCACCTTAAACACCTATTAAAGCTTTCCTCTATCTCATAAAAGGGTCATCAATTGATAAGTTATTGAAGAATTATAAGTTAGTGTTAAGTAGAAAATACATAGAATTTATATATTAACTTATAGTGTAAATAATATACAGATCTAACTTTTTGATTATTTTTATACGAAATTTTCATTTTCTTCAATTTGTGTTGTTAGTTAAATACATATGCATACAGAGACCATAAAAGTTGAAAACTACATTTAACTAACACACAAAAGTTACTGCTCGGATTCTCTGTGTCATTTGATACACTATCTTCTGTGCCACACCATTAGATTGACGACACGTTGGAGAGAGAAAATATATCCTAATCCTTAAACCCTAGGGGCAATAGTTGGATTTGTTTCCTCATCTTACGTGTCAATCACATAACGTGTGGTACATAAGATGATGCACCAAAATGACGCATAAGATCCGGTGTGCAAAAGTTACTTCTTAATTAATAAATTATTTTGAAATTTTGAATTCTCAATATTGTATAATTAATCAAGTTAATTTTATTTCATCCATACAATACTACGTACACATAACTAATAGAGAAAGAGTTCGATCGTAAGAACATTTAACTTTTAAATTTTTATTAAAGTTGATACAATTTTTATACTCCTTCTAATTAATGAAATAGTTTGATTATTATTTTTTATACTCCCTCCATCCCGGGTATTTTTACCCATTTGTACGGGTACGGAGATTAAGACGTTTTATTTTTTTAATATATAATGTAAGAGAAAGTAGGAATAAATAGTAATTTAAAAAGAAAAAGTGAATAAAGTTATTGAGAATGATGAATAAAGTGTAAAAAAGTAATTAAAATTGTTGGGATTGTAAAAAGTAGGTAATAAAATATTATATATTTTGGTAAAAAATGGAATGTGTAAAAATACATGTGACACCCCAAAATGGAAAGTGAGTAAAAATGCGTGGGACGTAGGGAGTAAAATTAATTTGGTGAGGTGGTGTATGACAGGCTATTCCCACCCACGGTTTGGGTGCAGGTGTTGGCGCCGTTGAAGGAGTAGTGATGGAAATCATCATCACCTTCGCCCTTGTGTACACCGTCTACGCCACCGCAGTGGATCCCAAGAAGGGTTCATTGGGCACCATTGCTCCCATTGCCATCGGTTTCATCGTCGGAGCCAACATCTTGGCCGCCGGTCCATTCTCTGGCGGTTCCATGAACCCGGCCCGATCCACCGGCCCGGCCGTTGCCAGCGGCGTCTTCACCGACCTCTGGATTTACTGGGTGGGCCCACTAATCGGCGGTGGCCTGGCTGGGATCGTCTATACCTACGTCTACTTGTGCGGTGACCAGCACGCTCCACTCGTCAGCGAATTCTAAGCTTGTCGGAAATTTGAATTTGTAATTTATTTGGTGGTTTAAATTTGACTATTTTGTTAATAAAGGGAGAAAGAGGAAATTTTGTTTTCTTTTTCTTTCTTTTTTCAAATGTTTGAAAGGATTGAGTTGGTTGTGTGCAGCTGTAAATCCATTTTCTTGGTGTTGGTGTAACGTTACCTTTCTTTCTATTTTCTGAAAAAAAAAATTGATGAATTTGTTGATGATTGAAGTGGTTGTTTAGTTTGTCCCATTGTTGGCAGTCTTTGGTACATTCATTAGATGCTTTATCCATTCATCTAGTCCTAATCATCTCCCCTATGCAAACAAAACTAACTGACCGAGAAAAAAAAATCAATTGAGAATCGATTTGGGATCACTTAACCAAAAATTCCGAGTTTGTGAAAGTCAATCCTTATCATTGAAGTCATTTGTCTTTATTCATTAGAAAAATGTTAGAATAATGAATTCAAATTGAAAATACTACGGTGACATTAAAAATGGGAAATATACGTTTGTAAAATTAGATATAATTAAATGTAAGATTAGAAAGAGTAAGAGATTAAAAAAATAAATTAAAAAAAAAAGAGGGAAGAAAGAATTAGAAAAGCCCAGCCCATTGATGAAAAAAAAAAAAAATGATTGCTAGACTCTCCACTAATCAAAGCCCGGCCCAAGTTAAGAAAATTTGTAAATAATTCTGAAGCCCACAAGTAAGAATTAGAAAATAAAATCGCTAGAGGAAGGGCTTGAACCTTCGACCTTGTGGTTAACAGCCACACGCTCTAACCAACTGAGCTACTCCAGCTTTGTTATTCAAAATTAAAGTACATATTATAAAATATTAAAAAAAGAAAAAAATAAAATAAAAAAAACCACACCACACGTTTATTTTAATGTATTTCAAGCTCAGCATCTAACACTTCTATATACCATTACTGCATCCTATTTTCTCAGTCTTGTGAAAATTTGTACTTTCCCTTTTGTAACATTTTTATTTGCTGATCACCAATCCAAACACAAAATCGAGATTCATATAATATAGAATGTCCAACAAGTTAACAATATCTAATCAGACTTTGAATTACATACATTATATAATACCATAAAATAGGTGGGATTGAAATAAATGGTAAAGATTCTATTTACAGGGCATATATATTACTTTAAACAAATGGAGTAGATTACTTCAACTATTTATATTACGAAAACAAGCAAACCCTTTGGCTGGTTTCCAATTAATTAAGATTTTGATTCACATAAAATATCAAACATTGACTTCCCAATGAGAAAATTAAACATCCACTAGAACATCATGCCGTTGAACTACATTTTTCCGTTTATTATATTCAATAAAAAATTTGATGAGCTTACTTCATTGAGATACTAAAATCTACTTGACAATTCATTTTTAGCAAATGAAATACTGTATATAATAAGGGAATTCATATCTTGATAAACAACTTGTTCTTTCGTAATTAACATATATATGATCATTTGTCTTAAAATAATGGAGTATATAATATTTTTTTATTTTTTATAATATATATCACTCCATTTTTTAGCTGGATCATTGGATTCAAACATATCCATCATGCTCTCTGTAATCCATTTCATCATCTTCTTCCTTCTTCCACTAGCATTTTCAGATTTGACAACCAAACCCGGATGCCAGATCCAGTGTGGGAGCATGTTGATCCCATTTCCATTCGGAGTCGGGTCAAACTGCTCCATCGGGCCATCTTTTGACGTAATCGTAACACTTCCATCAACCCTCCAAAACCCTACCTCAACATCACCAACACAGAAATCATCAACATACACAATTCTTCAATTCGGGTCAAGTACCCGAACCTGGCTTTTGCTTGTTACGACTTGTGGGATTTCCAAAGGGGGATCAACCTTACAGAGGGGTACAGCATTAGCCTGGATTTGTCGAAAACTCAATACACGCTGTCGGATGAGAATTGGCTGACCGCCTTCGGCATGGTGGCGGGGCTCGGAAGAGTCAGGGCTAGTTTTGGCGGCGGCTGCATATCGTTCTGCGCCGACAGGGACGGTTCTGGAGGGTTCGGATCCTGCCCGGATAATGGTAGCGGGTATTCACCAGGCTATGGCTGTTGCCGTACTCCAATTCCCAGAGGTACGGTACGGTATACAATTTACACAATGTAGGATTTTAAGCAGTAAGTTAAACTAAGTGTGAAGTAATTAATCAGGCACAAATTACCTGCAAGCATATTTAACTGACATCCATGGGAATTGGCGAAAGAGCAAGCTATTCCCTTGCAGCTACGCTTTTGTTGGGGAGAATGTTACACTATTTGGACAACTCTATATTTGGACAACTCTATTTTATAATCCCAAGGATTGGAGGATCGGGGATGATAACTGCAGCCAAGCACGGCAGAGCCCCGCCTCGTTCGTGTTGATTTTGGAGCGGATGTTGGAGGATACATCTGTCGTTGCAGACTGGGGGTAATCCTTATCTGTCTCTAGGATGCCAAGGTAATTCATTGGGTACTAATTATTTTTTATAACCATTATACTACTATATCATTAATCTTGTATTATGATATACTGTACGTATTGTTTATCTACAGATATAGATGAATGTTCGGATCCAAATCTTAATAATTGTGACAGTATATGCGCCAATACCCCCGGGTCTTATATTTGTTCTTGTCGATGGGCGTGGCTGTATTCGAAGGCAGTCAGCAGGAAAATTGTATTTTGTGATAGGTAACAAGTCAATGTTCACAATTTCTTTTTAACACAAATACTTGTGTAAACAGGTAAATCCCGAGGTTCCCCTTTCAATCTTATGTATACCCTATGTATTGCTAGGGTGTTTAAACTAAGGGGATCCACAGGGTTTACAAGAGTTTATGATTTAAACCCGGTTAACAAGATACTAACTCATCGTTTAATGTACAAATAGTTTCCTAATATGCCCTCGATCAAATTAAAATTTTCCATGTTGAACTTAGTGCAGGTTTGAGTTCTGGAATTGGATTGCTACTGACACTGGCAATGTGCTGTTGGTTGCCTAAGCAGTTGAGGAAAAGGAAGAAGAAGATTAACAGAGCTAAATTCTTTAACGTAATGGAGGTCTTCTCTTACAGCAAGAAACAAGTAGTCATGAAGCCTCTTTTGCAAAAACCAAACTCTTCTATGAAAAAGAGCTGGACAAAGTTACTGATCACTTCAACGAAAGCCGAATTCTCGGACAAGGAGGACAGGGGACTGTCTACAAAGGAATGTTACCTGATGGCAGGATTGTTGCCATCAAGAAATCCAAGCTAGTTGATGAGGATCAACTTGTGGTGTTTGTGAATGAGGTGGCAATTCTATCGCAGATCAACCACAGGAATGTGGTTGGATTGTTAGGGTGTTGTCTCGAGACAGAGGTTCCCCTGCTCGTGTACGAATTCGTGCCAAACGGCACTCTTTTCGATCTCATCCATGATTCCAACACTCAAGTACCGTTTACATGGAACATGCGTCTTAGGATCGCAGCTGATGTAGCGGGGGCACTCGCCTACTTACACTCTGCATCTTCCACGCCTATCTTTCATCGAGACATCAAGTCTAGTAATATACTTCTAGACGATAAGTACGTTGTCAAAGTATCCGATTTCGGAACTTCCAAGACTTTTGCAGTGGATCAAACTCACCTGACCACCATCGTTAAAGGGACTTTTGGATATCTAGATCCCGAGTATTTCCAGTCGAGCCAGTTTACGGAAAAGAGCGACGTGTACAGTTTTGGGGTGGTTCTTGTGGAGCTCTTGACAGGACAAAGGCCGTTATCATTAGCCACGCGGTTTCTTGACGGTCTCGAGTCGATGTTAGATCCTCAAGTTAAAAAGGAAGAGGTGAAGGCAGTGGCAAGGCTTGCACGTGGATGCTTGAATTTGAATGGAAAGATGAGGCCAACCATGAAAGAAGTGGCCACAGAGCTAGAAAGTTTAAGGATGTCTCAAAAGCCTTGTTCAACAATAAAAGAAGAAAGTAGAGAAGATAGGGGCTATGAAGGTAGGGCCAACATGGTTTCAGACATTGATTACACGTGGACAACAAGTCACAACAGTCTCGCCTCATCATCATCATCATCAGATGCACATCCCTTAATACTTGCAACCTTGTAAAAATGTTTGTACCATTTTCATTTTTGAACTTGTGGTGAGAATTGAGAAATGTGTTAAAATGTCTCATTCTAAAATAAGATCATTTGAAGAAAATAAGACCTTCCTTCCTTCTAATCTGATATTAGCATAAGAAAAGTAAGTAAATAAGACCATTAAAAAAAAGTTAGGTTTCCAGATTTTGAAAAATACTGCTCCTAAATCTAGGCTCAGATTTTGTGTGTCATTCTCGTACATTATCTCCTCTGTCATACCGTTAGATGGACAACACGTAAGAGAGAGAATCTATCCCCTAAAGCTTAAATCCTAGAATAATTGTTGGATTTATTTTCCCTCTTAGGTATCAATGATTTAACGTCGTGTGGCACAGAAAATGCACGTAAATGCTGCAGAAGATCGGTGTGCCTAAATCCTAATTAACACCATGTCCATAAACCTCGTAACTTGAAGCTAAAATAATCCTTAGGAGTTGGAGTATAATAAAAATGAATGGCTAAGCATCTTTCTTCTATCTGATAATCCTTCTCTCTTCTAGTACTCTTCTATCAACTTATATAAAAAAGTTTAATTTTATTAATGGAAAAATAAAAAACGCGCGTATGGCGCATATATATATGCATGACACACATATAAAAACGAGTTGTAATAATATTATGTTGTTGATTAAAATTAAAACTTAATTCAAAGAATCAATAGTTTATAATTTCATGAAAATTACACATTTTAAATATAGTATTCACTGGTCTAATAGGACGACTTATAATAGTCAACGAGAAGCCTGTCTAATAAGCCTCACAATCGCAAAGAATATGCAATTTAACGACTCAACTCCTCTGCGTTCAAAGCAGCAGCAACATGCTTAATCATCTCTCTCTCCTCTATGTCATCCTTCTCTATCTTCCACCCTCATTTTACTTTTCTTCAACTAATGTAATAGCGAAACCCGGATGCCCGGACCGATGTGGAAGCCTGTCGATACCGTACCCGTTCGGGATCGGGTCAAACTGCTCCCAGGGTCCATCTTTCAACATTAGCTGCAACGACGCCGTCGACCCTCCTAAAGCCAACCTCGCCATATTTGATCAGCCAATCCAAGTGATCGAGATTAATGACACCCAGATTCGGATAGTGTACTCCTACGTGCTCACTCGATCTTGCTACGACACGTCGGCAGACAATTCAACCGGAGACAGTTGGAACGGAGCTTCCATATCGGAGACTCAGTTCGTGCTGTCGGATCAGAACTGGCTGACGGCGATCGGCTGCGATGATCTCGTGCTGGGCCTCGGAGAAGGCAACGTCACCTTCGGCGGCGGCTGCGTCTCCTTCTGTAAGGATTCCACAGGAGTCGGTTTTTGCCCAGATAACAGCAACGGGTTTTCCGCCGGCAACGGCTGCTGTCGGGCCTCCGCTCCAAGAGGTATATATGAATAGTCAAACATTGAGTTGTTATTTATTTATTGTAAGAAAAGTATTCCATTAGGATGAATATTGTGTGGTAGGGGTGACTTCTATGGGAGCACAGTTGACGGACTTGAAAGGGAGATGGCGGCGGAACAAGCTTTTTCCGTGCAGCTACGCGTTCATTCAGGAGAAGGGAGTAGGGAATGCATCGCAGTTTTGGTTTCCGTTGAGTTACCTGAACGATTCCACTGAGTTCGTGAGTTACGATGACTCGGTGTCGTGGTGGCAAACTAGCATGGAGCTGGTGGTAAGGCTGGACTGGAGAATTGGGATTGAGAACTGCGGCCAAGCGCAGAGGAATTCGAGTTATGCTTGTCGGGATAACTCCTACTGCGTTGACTTTGATCCTAATATTGGAGGATACTTATGTCGTTGTCTGGACGGCTTCCAAGGCAATCCTTACCACCCCACTGGATGTCAAGGTTTGCTGCTACTTTATTGGGACCCATATGCTAACTAACCACCATTAATTTGAAAAGTCAACATAGATTGTGCCATTAATCAAACAGTTATTTGCAGATATTAATGAGTGTGATGACCGTATAAGTAATCCGTGCGATCCAAATGCTATTTGCCACAACACTCCTGGATCCGCCACGTGTTCATGTAAACAAGGGTACGATGGCGATGGAAAGAGAAACGGCAAGGGTTGCACAGAACAGCCAACTTCCAAACTCATCAATGTCTGGATTGGTCTGTCCACTAGTTTGGGATCACTCCTACTCCTCTCCATCTGCTTCTGGTTCTTCACGCTATTCAAAAAAAGAAACATCAAGATGCGAAAAGCCAAATTCTTCAAACGAAACGGTGGCCTTCTCTTGCAAACTAACCACGATGCCTCCTTTGCAAAAACCAAACTCTTCTCCGAAAATGAACTGGACGAGGCCACCGATCACTTCAACCGAAGCCGAATTCTCGGACAGGGAGGACAGGGGACTGTCTACAAGGGAATGCTGCCCGATGGTAAGATTGTCGCCGTCAAGAAATCTAGGCTGGTTGATGAGGATCAACTGGAGGTGTTCATCAACGAGGTTGCAATTCTGTCGCAGATAAACCACAGAAACGTTGTCAAACTCTTGGGGTGTTGTCTGGAAACCGAAGTTCCTCTCCTCGTGTACGAATACGTGCCTAATGGAACCCTTTTCGAACTCATCCATGATGCCAACACTGAGTTCCCATTCACGTGGATCATGCGTTTGAGAATCGCAGCTGATGTAGCTGGGGCACTCGCCTACTTGCACTCTGCATCTTCCACACCTATCTTTCATCGAGACATAAAGTCCAGCAACATCCTTCTGGACGAAAAGTACATCGTCAAGGTGTCTGATTTCGGGACTTCCAAGACTTTTGCAGTGGATCAAACTCACCTGACTGCCAGTGTTAAGGGGACGTTTGGATATTTGGATCCGGAGTATTTCCAGTCGAGCCAGTTCACGGAAAAGAGCGACGTGTACAGTTTTGGTGTGGTTCTTGTGGAGCTGTTGACGGGGAAGAGGCCGATAGCATTAGCCACGAGGTTTCTTGAATCAATGGAAGTAGGCACTCTTGGCATAATTTTAGATCCTCAAGTTAAAAAGGAAGAGGTGAATGCAGTGGCAAATCTTGCACGTAGATGTCTGAATTTGAATGGAAAGATGAGGCCAACTATGAAACAAGTGGCGACAGAGCTGGAAAGCTTAAGGATCTCTCTAAATCCGAAAGATGAGAGTATTAATGAAGAAATAAGGTGTTATGAAGTGAAGGGTAGCATGATTTCAGACAATTATGACTACACGTGGACAACAAGTGGCAACACTTTTGCCTCATCACCATCATCATCTCATGCTCGTCGTCCCTTAATGCCTGCAACTGTGTAAACACTTTTGGTTTTTCATTCATTGTGAAAATTCAAATTACATTTTATAAACATATATAGATATAGTCGAATATCACGTTAGTTTAAAGCTAGAATATATTTCCTGAGCCATGATAAGTTGATAACTGATCGCATCGTCTTCAAATTAATGAATATGTTTTTTTTTATTGAATATAATTATTTATTATATATATTTTTTTAAAGTTATTCATTTTATTTAGTCGAATATACTCCCTCATTCCCTTGGTAAGAGTCTCATTTGCTTTTGGGTACGTGGATTAAGGAGTATTATTATTTAATGTGTAGTGGGTAGTTATATTAGTGAGTGTGTGGACTCCATGTTTTATTTTAATTATATTAGTGGGTGTGGATGAGCCCCATATGTCAAAAAGAAAATGGGATCCTTTGGGTGGAATAACCAAAATGGTAAAATGAGACTCTTACCTAGAAACGGAGGTTTTTGTACTTAAGTTATTCATTTTATTTCACTTGTTGATTTACGAGTTAAAATCATTTTTGGTCCCATAACAATATGAAAATTTTAATTTTGTCCAAAAAAAATTATTATTTTAAATTTAATCTCATAACTATCTACATAGACCAATTTTGATCTCAAAATCTCCAAAAATTAATTTTTTTCTCCGGAATTAGGCATGTGCCTCTCATGATGATTTAAATTGAGGTTTCCGGCTAAATTGTCCTACGTGGCAATTAATAATTTTATTTTATTAATTATTCTGCCAACTCACATATTAATTGCAGAACAACTTCCCAAGCGCGAAAACCACTGCATCGCCCTCAATCACACCACCGCCTTCGCCACCCCTTCTGCCACCTTCACCTTCACCTTCTCCACTTTCCTTATCACCACCCTCAATCCATACTCCTCCACCGCCTTCGACACCAAAGTCTTCGTAAACAGCTGCGGTGGACCTGGGCCGTTGTCGCAGTCGTCCCAATAGTCTTTGGGCCTTTCGCCGGCCCATCAACCCAGGAAGGAAGATTCGGGCACGATTTTCGGCTCAACGCGGACGACATCGTCTCCGTCACTGTGACACTGACAGTGGTAACAGGGCGATAACCATACAATTCTAAGCCGTTGAGTTCTTCGGCGAGTGTGCGGTGGAGATTGAAGACGGCACGTGCGAGGGAAGAGACTGGGCCGCCGTCGCACCAGTCCAGAGCCAGAAAACCACCTGCCTTACCGGAGGCGGCGCAATCAATCGACGATTTCTCCACGAGTGTGACGGCGGCGCCTTTCTGGGATAGGAAGTAGGC
Source organism: Pogostemon cablin (assembly GCA_023678885.1). Taxonomy (NCBI): domain Eukaryota; kingdom Viridiplantae; phylum Streptophyta; class Magnoliopsida; order Lamiales; family Lamiaceae; genus Pogostemon; species Pogostemon cablin. The sequence goes on along the minus strand of CM042955.1, from coordinate 9,595,738 downwards.
GGTAAAGATTCCGATTACTCAGCGGCCGCAAACAACCACTCAAGCTAGATATGGTGTATTTTATGCAGAATAATTAGCCAAATAAAATTATTCATTGCCACGTGGAAATCTAGCAGGAAACCCCAATTTAAATCATCACGTGGAGGCACATGCCTAATTCCGGCAAAAAAATTATTTTCCGACGATTTTGAGATCAAAATTAGTCAATGTCGATAATTACGGGACTAAATTTAAAATAATAATTTTTTTGAGACAAAATCAAAAATTTTATATTTTTATTGGACCAAAAATGATTTTAACTCTTGATTTACAGAATTTAAAGTGACTCTATATATATAGCGCTAGCTAGATTCATTTGATGATTTCAGTTTTTTTTTTTTAATTGTAGTTTTTAACTTTATAGAATTATAAATAACTATTAGATTGTTTAATAATACTAGGTTTGTATAAAACTTGTTAATAATATTTTAGTAAAACATTTAGTTGAATTATAAGATTATAAGGAGTATTATTTTTCATTAGTGGAAGTGTTCAAGGAAAGTGTATCATGGTTTTTTTAATTTTTTTAATTTTTTTTAATAGAGTACAAGAAATTAATGTTGACTTGTAAAGTTACTCATGTGGTGTCTATTCTGTCATCGAACAAAGAAATATTGGGTGGAAGCATTTCGAAAAGATTCAACAATAATTTATTGAAACGAAATGTTTTAAATATACTATATAAAGACTAATCAACACGCATCAAATCATGAGAAAAATAAAAGAAAAATTTCGAAACGCAACTGAATAAAAAGGACTTGTACATTATTTCACAAATAAAGATTTTAAATTTTGAGATACAATAAAATTTTAAAATGCTATAATTAACGAATTAATTTAGAATGTGAGGTAAAATTAAGATAGTTGGACGAGAAGATGATTATTCAAATTATAATTAAGATATGGGAGTGAAAGTTAACCATATTTTTATAAAATAATTTTTTAATGTATGAAAAATAAGTCATTAGATAAATGAACAACTATTACTCTTATTAATTAATAAAATATATTACTCAATATCTGAATACGAATATAAAAATCACAAAATATCTTATTTTGAAGAGTATTACTCCATATTTTTCATTTAGAAATAATAAGTCACCTCTGTATAAAATAATTTTTTATGCACAGTAAACAACTGTTTTTTATAATAATTGGAAGAGTAATACGTTCATATTATAAATAATTTTTCGTGTAACAAAAAAAAAACTTTTTTTTATTTTTTACCAAAAACCTTAATTTTATTATTAAATTGATTTACAAACGGAGTAACAATAAAATCATTTTATTGTTTTTCATTGTTAAAGTGGTGATTGATAAATTTTTACTAGCAAGAATTCAATTATGTTGGTAAATATTTTCGTTCGTAATCCATTGCTAAAAGATAAATGTAATTTTTGTTGACAATCTGTTAGTAATTACCAATAACATTTAGTCCGTCCGTATATTGTGTTGATTAAAAGGAGTTTTTTTTAAATATTTTTTATAGTGACATACTATTAAGAGTAATTGGTAAAATATGGTACAAGAATTTACAAATTTGGAATTTTTTTTATTAAATAAAATAATAGTTCACCTTTTTTAAGAGTAATTTTTTTTATATTATAAATAATCGTTGAATTAGTCAATTAGATTGAATTAAGTGTTTTGAAAAGAATAGAAATATGCCTACTTATCAGCTTGTTAGGTCCATTGCTTTCAGAAAAAAAATATAACAAAAAAAAAGGTAGGTTCATTAATCATTTTCACTACATCAATTTAATACTTATTATAATATGTCAAGTTCGTATTAAACGTAACTTAATCAAGTTGACCCATCCAATTGTTTCCCTTTATTTATTTACAACCCTCCCAAAAATTTCATCTCCTATAATTAAATTTCTATATATGTTAACCTTACCTCATATTTGGCAACGCACGTTAAGTTGGATATATATTTATATATATAGATAATTGTGATAAAGATAGGTGTGGTTAATAATAGTGAACCTGCAGGTTGGGCGTGGAACATGATTCTTCATCCTTGTCTCCTCCATTTCATCGTTTTTCTTCTTCCCGTATCATTTTCCTCGGGTTTAATCGCTAAACCCGGATGCCCCGAACGATGTGGGGATTTGTTGGTGTCGTATCCATTTGGAATCGGGTCAAACTGCTCGCGTGGCGGATCTTTCGGCCTCATTTGTAATACCTCCACTCACCCTCCAAGGCTGCACTTCACCACTGGGATCCAAATCATTGAAATAAACACGTCCTACGTTCGGGTCAACTACCCTTTTCTAGTAGCTGGAGCTTGCTACAATGGCGCTTCCCTAAACGGCACTCCCGATATCTGGAGACAGATCAACTTAACGAAGACTCAATTCACGTTGTCCGAAGAAAACAGGCTCACCGCCATTGGTTGCGATGATATCGCCGTCGGAATCGGAGAATCCAACCACAGTTACAGCGACGGCTGCGTAGCCTATTGCTCCAAACCGGATAATTTGTCGGGTTTTGCCCGGATGATGCTAGTTTGAATTCCGACGCGTATGGCTGTTGCCGGACCCCTATCCCCGGAGGTACTAAATTACTACTAATTCTTTTCATTTTTATTTTATTTTTTACTTTCCTGTTCCTATTATGTTACTTAATACTCCATCTGTCTCATCCTAATGGTTACATATTTTCTTTTTAGGCGTTCCATCTTAATGGTTACATTTTATTTTTTAGCATATGAGATCCACACAAATTAATTACTTCTCTCTCCATGAGCCTACACATCACACTTATATACCTACCAACTTTACATTAAAATATTATTTCTCTCACCTCAATACACATTAAAATATTATATTCATTAATCCACGTGTAAAAGGCAAACGTAACTATAAGGACGGGACGAAGGGAGTATTGATTCCCAATTTTGGGATTAGTTCATATACCCTTTAATTAATTTTAGAGGTTTAGTTAGGTGAAATGTGAAAAGGATATTGGTAATTGTGGTCAAGAATCACCCTTAATTTTATAATAACTCTTCCATCACATAATAATTGTGGTAATAGTATAGAGTTTTATAAAAATTATTTTTTATCAACTTTATTAATTTTTTAGGGTAGTATAGTCTTTTAAAGTAATAAAGAAATTATAAATTATATACTCCATGTTGTATGTGTTATGTAAAAATGAAGAATTTGAGGTTATAAATTGATATATTAATGTTTCATGGGATGATGTTAGTGGACTTAAATTAAATGTATCATCTAGTAATTTATTTACCTGACCTGCACGAATCGGATTGATATCGTGATCTAAATATAATTAACATTATTAGTGGTGGTTAATGGGCCAAGAGCGCTTGACAGGACTGGTATACAAGTTGACACAAATATTAAATTCGATTAAAATATATTATAAAGATTTTAATTTTTAAATGTCGTAAATAGAATATGATCAGCGAGAAAAAGATTATGCAAGTATAGAACATTTTTTCAAAAGAAAATGTACTTTTATAATTTGTTATTTTTTAAATAATAAAATGCGAAGTGTTGGGTGACTATTATTCCTTCCGTCCCGAACTTATGTTTACCGACACTGTAGATACGGAGTTTAAGAAAAGTTACTTTTTGATCAACTTTATTGACTTTTTAGGGGTATTGTGGTATTTTTAAGTAATACATAAATTATAAAGTATGTTATGTGTGTTAGATGAGAGTGATATTTTTAAAATTAAGATAATTTTTGAGGTTGTTGGTTGATGAGAAGTTTTCTTTTTTTTGGATGGTGAATATAAATGTGAGACGACGAAAACGGAAAGTGAGAACATAAGTGTGGGATGTAAGGATTTCATTTTAAAAATAAGGCATATTGAAAGGTTACCTATAAGTAAAGTTGGATTTATGAATGTATATCTGAAAACTTACAAACTCTTGCATAAAAAAATACTCCACCTAATAAAATTTTGATTTATTAAGTTTATAATGTTAATTTGTAATAAAAATGTGTTTTTGTAAAATAATTAAGCCAATCATCGTCTAAAATTATTTTAATTAACTTCAGCTCTTATGCATTGAGTGAAGTTTTATCTCTATTTTCGAATGTGTCATTATTAGTTATGACTCAAGAGCTTTTATTCTATTGTGGAATTACAAACACTTATATAGGTTGAATTTATAAATTTATGATATTTCACTAAATGAAAAATGACTTTTAAAATAGATGATATAGTACTTTTATATATTAAAAATATTATTCTTTTAAATTTTATAATTTAATTTACCGATTATTAGAAAATTTGATTTTTAGATTCTTTTAAATAAAAATTATTACTCTTAAAGTAATTTTAACTTTTTTTTTTTTTTAAAACAAAACTTGAGAAGAAATACACAAAAATTACTCTTTGATTTACCGTCTTGATATTATTCGAGATTTTAGGGAAATTTGTGTTATCGTTGTCACTTCAATTTGTGCCATACTTGTTGGGTATACGCGGTCGTCCTCGTCGTCACTTCGAGTTGTCGTCGTCGGAGCTTCGCCAGAAGTGGAGGCGGCGGGGAGATGCTCAGATTCCCCTGTTACTCACAAAGAGTAGAAAGCACACTTCAACCCACTCAGAGTTTCACGAATTGGGGAGATAAGGGAGGAGGGTGGTAAGGCTATGGGCAATGACCCAATACTTTGAGATTAAAGACCAACATTTGAGTTAACAATACTGATATGAAATTAAAAGAAATAGAAAAAAATAAATAAAATAATGCAGGATGATTCAATTGCACACATGATTTGTTTTTTAATAATCGAGTAATTTATTAAACTCCATACTCCTATTTCGTAATTAATTTGTAAATAGGCACATCATTGTTGAAAGCACAGATGTCAGACTTGAGTGGAAAATGGCTACGGAGTAAGCTTTTCTCATGTAGTTATGCCTTTGTGGAGGAGAGATCCATTAATCAATCCGGGTTTTCGTATCCTTTTTCGATCCTAAATGACCCGACTGCCTTCCAAGGCAGTAATTGGCCGGCAACCATTGCGCCGCCGGTGGTGCGGCTGGACTGGGCGATTTGGCCGCTGATCAGTTGCACCCAAGCACAGCTGGACCCCACCACTTTTGCATGTCAGAGTAACACTAATTGTGACGATTTTGGTTCCAACAATAGAGGATACATCTGTCGATGCAAATCTGGATTCCATGGCAATCCTTACCTCGCCCCTGGATGCCTTGGTAATTGCTACTTCTAATCACTAATTAATTATGTCGAATGAATCTCAATTAAACCTTGTCGTCTCTAAGTTACCCTCTTTCTTTTTTTTTTGATGCAATAGATATTGATGAATGTGGTGACAGTAGACTTAATCCATGTGGTGCAAATTCGATTTGCACCAACAATCAAGGTTCCGTCGCCTGCTCATGCCCTGTGGGGTATTATGGCGACGGAAGAAAAAACGGGACGAGTTGCACTCAGCTGCCACCGTCCAAAGCTAGCATCAGTGTCTGGATTGGTATAGATCTGATGCCATCACTGCAGTTTAGATTGATTATATTTTCATTAATCTGATCAGTACTGATTATTCTAACAGGTTTAAGCGGTGGGTTGGGATTGCTACTACTCCTCTCTGTATGCTTCTGGTTGCGTAAGGTATTACAGAACAGAAAGAACAAAATGCAGAAACAAAGATTCTTCAAACGAAATGGTGGTCTTCTCTTGCAGCAGCAAACTAACGAAGGCACACTCGATCAGAAATCCAAACATTTTTCTGCCAAAGAGTTGGACAAAGCCACCGATCATTTCAACGACAGCCGTGTTCTCGGACAGGGAGGACAGGGCACTGTGTACAAAGGAATGTTACCCGATGGTAAGATTGTCGCCATCAAGAAATCTAAGCTCGTCGATGAGAATCAACTGGAGCAGTTCATCAATGAGGTGGCCATTCTATCACAGATCAATCACAGAAATGTAGTCCGATTGTTGGGGTGTTGTCTCGAAACAGAGGTCCCAATGCTCGTGTACGAATTCGTGCCAAACGGCACTCTGTTCGATCTCATCCATGATTCCAACACCGACTACCCTTTCACATGGAACACGCGTCTTAGAATCGCAGCTGATGTAGCTGGGGCACTCGCCTACTTGCACTCTGCATCTTCCACGCCCATCTTTCATCGAGACATCAAGTCCAGTAACATCCTTCTAGACGAAAAGTACGTCGTCAAGGTGTCCGATTTCGGGACTTCCATGTCATTCGTAGTGGATCAAACACACCTGACCACTAAGGTTATCGGGACAGCAGGATATTTGGATCCGGAATACTATCAGTCGAATCAGTTTACAGAGAAGAGCGACGTGTACAGCTTCGGGGTGGTTCTGGTGGAGCTGTTGACAGGACAGAAGCCGATATCATTGGCAACGAGGTTTCTTGCAGCAATGGAAGAAGACAGTGTCAACGACATTTTAGACCCTCAAGTTTGGAAGCAAGGGGTGATTGGGGTTGCAAGGCTCGCACAGAGATGTTTGAATATGAGAGGAAAAATGAGGCCAACCATGAAAGAAGTGGCAACAGAGTTGGAGAGTGTAAGAATATCTCAATTGCCTTCGAGTGGGAAAGATGAGTTTGTTGAAGGAGGAAGAGTGTACGAAGCGAAGGCGATCATGATTTCGGACAGTGATTACACGTGGACTAACAGTGGTTACAGCGTGGCTTCGTCTTCTTCGGATGTACACCCGCTGATGTTTGGAATGGTGTGAAATGTAAATCTGTGTATACGTTATCACACACATTACCAACTCATTTTGAAAGTGGTTAAAGCTTGTCTTGGAATTTTGGAAGACATTCTTCGGGTTTATTAATTTGTTACGAACAAGAATGAAGACAATCTCTATGATTCATTTTATTCTAGAAATTCTTCAAGTTTTTTATGTTATAATAAATTTTTGCATTTTAATAGTATAATATAATGGGTAATTCTCTTACCGTTATTATTAATAAAATACTTTTTTTTGGCCAAAGAAAAATATATATAAAAAAAACCCCATTTTGAAATTGCAACTATTACTGCACTCATTTGTGACACGGGATTAATAATTAAAGGTGGATCCACAAATGCAACTTATGAGATCCATTAACAAAGCCCAATTTTACAATAATTGTAGCATATTAAATAGCCCATTTCGAGGACTGTCATTTAAGAGATCAAAAGAAAGATATATAGATAGGTGTAATTTTTAAAAAAATCTAATTTATCGAAATTCAAACTAAAACAAAATTCTGATTTTCAAAATCAAAATCTGAATTTTAAAACTATTAATAACATAGCGTTAATAAAAGAATATCTGGTTCATGAAGATTAAATAACATAAAATTTAACGGTTTAGATCTTACATATTCACCGGTGCACCAGTTACATCCTAATACCACTCTGAATTTAATTGTAGAAGGCGAGAAAACTTAATTTGTAAGATAATATTGGGAGAACGGGAGTTCTGCATAGCAAAATTATCTTGTGAGTTGGTGGTTATTTGACACTCTTGAACTGTATAAATCCCCAATTTGAGAGCAATTTCCCAGATTTCTGTAGAAATTAAAACCAAAATAAAAGCTAGGTGGATTATGTATGTACGTATTACTCCATATATAAACCCTAAAATTCAAATTTAGGGGTATGTATATATTGAGCCAAATTGAGAGTAATATTTTCGATAACTCCTAAATTAAATTAATTCATGCAATGGAACACTTCGACTGGATAATGCGAATATTAGAGAATGAGATGAAAGGTAGTAATGAAGAGGCCAGGCAAACTAAAATACGTTATGATGGACGGGAAAACTAAATTAACACAAATATATAAATACGATCCTTTCAATAATACACTTCACTCTTGTTGTTTCACGTTATTTATGATTTTTTTTAAAAGGGGTATTTTTAACAAATAAGGCTAAAACTTAGGTGTTTTAGGGGATACTGTGTTTCAAATCTCATATTTTTCAAAAGTTGTACATTTAATATTAAATATACTCCATTATAATATTTTAATGTGTATTGAGGTGAGAGAAATAATATTATAATATACAGTGGATACTTGTATTAGTAGTTTAGGTGAATCCCATGAAAATATTTTAATTGTTTTGCGTCAATCCCATATAAAAAAAATATATAACAATAAGGATGAAACACACACGGAATGGAGGGTATACAGTATCTTTTAATGTAAAATTTTATAACCTAAATTTATGAAGAAAAAATAACTTAATTCTTTTAATTAAACATTTACGCTTGCCAATAATATGGCCTTTTCTGGAAGAATCGTGGTATTAACATTATGACTCCAACAGTAAATCAAGATAACATAAGTCATTTACAAAAAAAGCCCTTCATCTTCCGCCTCATTCTTCCCTTTTATCAAATCCCTAATTTTTCATTTTCACAATAGCCACCCTTCGAATCTGCAGAAGTCGTGCACGTCATCAAGAAAACTCATTTTTACCCTCGCATTCCTTCTACAAATTATTCCCAATCCAGTTTTAATTGTAGGGTTTCATTCTGAGTCAACGGTATCTTCCATGATCAGCCATCGCCGATCGCTGGCCGCCACCTGCCGCCGCTGGTCGCTGACCACCACCTGCCGCCGCCTGCGTCATGGATCTTCACTAACACTGTCTCCGTCGTTTGTTGTTCTTCTTCATCTATTTTCTTCAACTTTGCACACTACCATGCACATATCTCTGATTTTCTATTTTAAATTTTGATTTAATTTGAATTGAGAGCTCAGATTGGATGAAAAAAGTGAGATTATTGCTTGATTTATGCTGCACTTAATCTTTCTTTCTTAATTAGCGAAATTTAAATTAGGTTTCCTATATTTATTTTTTAATTTTTTCCCGAAAGTTTTATTTTTTATTTTTTACTTTAGCTTTTTTAAATGGGTTATTGAATAAAATTTTAATGAAATTGATGAGAAATCTTATCTCTACGGAGAGATATAATTTGAGTTTATATATATATATACGAGTATGGATTCCGTGTATTATACTAGTTTTAAAGTTACAATTTTAAAAAATACTATAATTTAATAAAAAAATTAAATTAATAATGTTTTATTATACCCTAAAATAAATCAATTAAACCTAGTTACACCTCAAAATCACCCTAAATGTAAATAAATTTAATATTACATTTTAATAAAAAAAATAAAAAATATTAGAAAATTATCATAAAATAAAAGAAGATAAATATCACCAATTATAACGAATTAATACATATATTAATAAAAATAAAAATAAATAATTTAATATTTCTATTTATAAAAATATTATAACCAAATCCATATATGTATTAAATAACTGAAATAAAATAATTAAATTAATTAATTTTAAAAATAAAATAGATAAATGTGTTAATAAAAAAATAACTGAATTAACAGAAAAAATAAATAAATAAAGTGAATTTAAAAGTTAAAAAAAATCATCACAAAATTAAAGAGAATTAAAATAAATAAACTAAGAGTCAATTATATTAATAAACCAATATAAGTTAAAAGAAATTTAAAATAAAATTATACCAAAATTTATCAAAATAAATTTGAAAAAAATAAAGAAATTAAAAATATAAAATAATTAATCAAAATAAAATAAAATAAATAAAAAATTGAATACTAACGAAGAAAGATTTGGGGGAATAATTTATGTGCGTGTTTGAAGTGAATGAATAAAAGTTCTTATTTATAGGTAAAGAGAAAATTAAATATATTTTGTGCTTCCAAATATGATTTGATCACATCCATATTCAAATCTTTAAGCAAATACATGTATTTATTTATATTAAAATTTAATTAATAATGAATTTATTACTACCTAATACAAATTATACATTAATATTACTAATAGATACGTAGTATGTTTTTTTATTACCATCCACTACAAAATTATGTAATGAAATGTCACGCTTACCTCTGCATACATCAACTATCAGATAAAATACGGTGAAAATTAATATTTCCCTAATCAATTAATTTCATCTCTCTCATACTTCAATAAGAAAGATGATTACCCCTTTTTTCATAATTTCACTCTTGATCTACTGTTTCTTCTAATCTCAAGAAGTAAATCAATCTCAAATTCATTGGAATCATGAAAATTTGAAATTGCTGCCAAAAAGATATGTGTGAAAGATCCCGTAAGTCAATCTCTTCTCCCTCTCTCCCTTATTAAGTTTGGTAACGACAATTAACACCAAAAAGGATTTCCCCAAATTCCCTTTAAAGGTTGAAGATGATCCCTGGGAAAGGTGTGTTGGCAATTGGATCTTGTGGTTCAAACGTGATCGTTAGGAATAACAGGCAAACAAAACAGCGGAAGCATAAAACGTGTTTACCGTACTTCTGGGTTGATGTAGAGGATGAACTGCAGAGAACTACCTCTGATCTTCTACTGTATGTCCCAAGTGTGATCCTGCTGTTGTGTGGGCAACAGTCTGCAGGATCTCTCAATCTGCTTCTCTTCCATTCTCTCACCAAAAGAGGCGCAGGAATAATCTCAGGGTTCCAGGAAGTTGAGTTCACTTATATATTGAGCTACAGCAGGGACCAGGAGGAGAAATTGGGCTGGGCCTCAATTGAATTTAATTAACCAAGCTTAGCCCAAAGCTTTTAATTAAATCCAATAATAATAATATAGTCCACTAAAATATTATTACTGCACTACCCGTCCAATCCCAAAATTATGTTCTGTGCTCCTTCTTATTATAAGCCCGATAGTCTCCCCATGTTTAAGATATACAATGTCCATTAATTAATTAAGTTACTGACAACTCAAATTAATTAATATCTCATCCGAGAGTAGTACCACTCAACCTTTTTATCATGCCGGAAATTAATCCACTTGCAAGATTTACATGATAAACCTTATGAGCTCCTCAAGGGGACATCATCAACCTATGACGGACATGGATTCCTTCTACAATCAACAGCACACCATAGATACAGCACTACTTCCCAACTCACCGAGTTTGTTGATTTAATACTTATAAATCTCACCCATTGATGAATCAAATAAATACATATTGCCCTACGTGTCGAGGTTATTGTATAGGGATTAAGAGCACGAACTTCCATAATAACAGAGATCAAGTTCTACTATATAGTCAGTATAAGAAGAACGATCTCAGGCGGTCCTGCTCAATACACACAAGTGCACTAATGTGATTCTATAGCCAAGATAAGCTAATACCAAACCACACTACAACCATACCGATAGAGAGTCCCCGTCTATCTCAGTTGTGAGCATCTGTTTATACTTTATAAGGAAACCGATAATATGATCTTCCGCGTGTTGTCGCACAGCATATTATCTACAGTATAAAGTAAATGGACTATTGCATCATACATATAAAATAAATTATAAGATGCAATCATTTGATCAATGATTCTTATTTCAAATATTGTTATGACATTGTTCATACTAAAGCTAGACTTTTAGTATACAATCCAACAATCTCCCACTTATACTAAAAGACTATGATGTCATGTCTTCTGCCATACATCTGATTCCTACTCCTACTTACACGACCATTAAAAGCTCTCGCCTTAAGGTCCTTGTAAATGGATTACTAGGTCATCATCCGATGCAATCTAGGTGACAACAACCTTCCCCTCATCATACGATTTCTCGTAACAGGTGGTACTCGCGCTCCATGTGTTTAATTGCCTTATGGACTTGTGATTTTTTCAAGTTTGCAACTGCACCAATATCATCAATGTAAATTGTGATTACCTTGGGCAAACTTAGAAACACTTCAAAGTCCATCATGAAGTCTCTAGAGTCATATAGATACTTTGGCTGCCTCATAGGCTCCAATTTATCATCTTTCCATGATGGAGTCCGGAGTTTGAAGTATATTTCTATATAACACTCCTCCACATTATGACTCTACTTCCTAAAATTAAACACATAACCTTTGAGGAGAATTTACTACCGTCCAATTTGACTAAAAAATCCGAATCTACGTAATCCACAAGAAGCAGTGAATCTGTCCAGTAAGTCCACATATAATTTCCAGTCATTCTCAGGCACTTTATAAATGTCTTACCACAGTTCATCATTCTTGTTCCGGGTTACGTTTATACCCACTGTTCATGCATTCAGCAAAACAGATATCCAACATCGTTCATAGCATTCCTTAGATTAAGCTTCCTTATTCGCCGAAGCATAAGGAATCGCTTTCATCCTCTTTATCTTCTTCTTGTGTCTCAAAGACACATTCACTTAGATAAATTTACATGCTAAACGAGTATGGACTGTATCATTTTATGAAACTTGAGATAAGCATAATATCTTTTCTTGTGATCCGTATTACCGTGATCAAAATGATGTATTTTGCCTTTCTTAAGTCCTTCATCTTTACCGCTTTATTAACCGCACCCATACGCCCGATAATACTCTTTCATTGTCTCCAATGAGCAAGATACTATCTACGTATAGTACAAGAAACACCACCACGTTTCCGTCACTCTTTACAACACACAAGACTCATCCGCTCATTGATTTAAATTCATGCCACTGGATTACCTAATCAAAACAGATGCTTCACTATCTCAAAGCTTGCTTTAGTCCATCGCTGAACAATTTTTAAGCTTACTATCAAAATGCTATTAGTATTTGCAATGAATCACTCTGGTTGCTTCACATAGAAGTTTTCTTCAAGACTTCCAATCAGGAAAGCTGTCTTGACATCTATTTGCTGTTCCTCATAATTTAATATGAGCAACAATGAATAAAAGAATCCGGATCAATTTAAGCATAGCTACCAGCGAATATGTTTCCTCATAATCGAACCATTTCTTTCTGAATACACCTTTTCGCAACCAGCTTTGCTTCCAAGGTTTTCACCTTTCCATATGATCCTCTTTTATTTCCTTTTGACCACTTGCAATGGCTTTTACACCATTTAGTGGTCATACAAGTTCCCAGACTTAACATGTAATCCATAGATTCTATTTCAACATTCATTGCAACTTACTAAGATTCCGCATTTTCATCTTGTAGTGCTACGTCGTATCCGTGGGACAATACCATGTTCACTAGGGATCAAGTCTCACGACTCTCCCAAAACATATATTTATGGGTTGTCATACAACCCTCCCACTACGACAAGGCACTACATGTAATTGTGTATCAGACGTGACACGCGTTGCAGTTTACCTTGTGGTATATCCTCTTGTACACTTGGTACTTATACTTAGTGTTTTCCTCTCACTACCTTTAGAACAACTTATACATGTGTTTGTGATTTATTACATAGTCCTTTTCCAAAAATCTAGTTATTGAGTTAACAATTATCCTTCGATCTTTTGGACTAAATAAATCATCCTCCATTTTTCTAGGATATCCCATATACAGACAAACGTTTCACGAATTACTGTATCTAGGGCATATCCATAAAATGAATTTAATTATTCCAAATAATTCATCATCTATCTAATCATAACCATAAGAGCCTTATTCCTTCTATCCACCACACCATTAAGATTGGGGTATACCCGGTGTAGTCAACTTGAGATTTAATCTCAACTTCTGATTATTAGTTCCTAACTATCCTAAGAGGCTTTCATCATCACGATTGAATCGTAATGATATGATATATTTTCCATGATGCTCACTGTACCAGCCTTACAATTCTTGAATTAATCCAAGAACTTAGACATGCAGTGCATCAAATAAATATATCGGTTCCCAGAATAATCTTTGAATATTCATAACCACCTCTGGCCTGGATATTGTTAGGTTCTCTTGAATCAGAATGAACTAATTCCAACATATATATCTTTGGCTCTACTCCCCACAGCCTTGAAAAGGCAGTTAATCATTTTTACTTCCAAGCAAGACTCGCAAGTCCGATAGTTTCCACTTCAGATAAACCTTACGGTCTATCGGCTATCAACTTTTGAATCATACTCAAGTAAAATGAATTAATCTTAGACGCCAAATGTATGTTTAGTTCATTTTCGAAGGTTCCTTTCTCTTACTTATATTAGAAGATGCATTATTTAATTACTATTTATTGCATCTGTGGGATGTACATGATTCAAGAGTATACTTTTTATCCACCAACATACTTTAACGGATTATAGCCTCATTCCTCATTATTATGACCATGTCATTTAAATGAAATGAAGTATCCATCCGTTAATGCATAGAAAATCGAAATTAAATTCTTTCTATGAAACGTACGTAAAGACAATTTCTCATAATCAATCGTTTATTCTTATCATGAGATAAATAAACAACTCCCACTGCAATAGCCACTACCTTTGTAGTTTTACCCATGTTATTAACAATCTTATCCTTACTCAGTGATAAACATTTAGTGATTCCAGTATCTACATACTTCGTGTCAGTAGATGCCATTACTAATCATGTTTAAACCATTAGTAAATAAGATATTAAACTTGTTCACATCATGATGAAAAATGGCTTTCTTTTGCCACATGTTTTGTTAGAAGTTTCCCACCATATACAATCTCTCGTATTTCAGGTAGAACTTGCTCAAAACATTCAGGCAAATTGTGAAGAATAAATTGATTTAGGTTTCCCTTTCAATTTCTATTCCAAGCTTTTCCAATTCATTCATCAATTTAACCATGATCTTCTGCCTTTTAATTTACTCAAGTATCCGAAGAGTTACATGAGACCATCATATTTCTATGAACCTCTCATCTCTTCACTAGAGACTTTAATAGGCATCATGAGACGTCCTTTGTGAGAATACACATGTATTTTCTTAAGCAGTTATTATCAAAACCAATATTCTTTTTAATCATTTAATTTGGACAAGTAAATTAATGTCTTTTAGTTAACAATTAGTGAAATAAAACCATTCAAAATTCAGAGAATCACAAATAAATTTACCGATCAAATCTTCGAATTTTATTCTTTTATATTGATTCCCTCAAAACAATATAAAATAAAATTCACCGACATCTCAAGCACCGTAAGTCTGCAAGCCACGATAGTGTGGACGTTTACAAACCCGAACATTTACAAGAGAAGGTTTTACCCATTAATTTCATTTGTCAACCTCACTTTATGACAAAATAATTAATAGTTGGTTTCTCTTTAGCCATGCAAATAAAAGCAGTGACTCCGATGGGGAGGATACTTATTATTTACATCTAAGTGTTCACCATTATTTGACCCCAAGTCCGCGGCCCAAGCTTGTGTGCCTTACAGATAGAGAAGTACACACGCGCTCGGATAACTTCCTACAGTCATTAATTACAAGTTTGTACCAGTGAACCGCATATAAACTCATCCGATAGGGAGGAAGGTCTAAGCCAACGCGCAAGTTCATATGCATCACATTACAAACGTAATTATTTAATGAAGTCTGTTCCAGCAATCCATGAATAAACTCATCCGATGGGGAGGAAGGTTCTAATGCCGACGCGCAAGTCTATTCACATTATTAACAAACCAATAATGGAGGCCGCGAGAATTTATTACCAATCCCCTCACCCACTTAGTTATTTAAACACCGAGGGTTTTTAACATGCATATAATATTCCAGAATAAAATATACAACTTAGACATGCTTCTATTAACAGCAATTTAAATAAATAAATCACATAGAACATGTCTTTCACATATACAACAATAATTGACAATTAAATCAATTCATCAGTTATATAACATTAATTAATTGCATAATTAGTGGATCAATTAAATGGGCCCTAGAGCATCAAATAAGCACAAAATGAGCAGCAGATTATTAATTAATCATACTCATTATCTATGGCCCATAATCTTAGCCCGAAACTAAATTAATTCCACCAAGCCCACTAGCACAAAAAATCCATTAATAAAATTAATTAATCATGCTTGGCCCATTATCCACAATTAATTAAAAACAGGAGTGGCCCAGCAGCCCATTACCATTTTAATTAAAATTGAGCCCAATAGCCCAAAACCAAATTAAAATTAGAGCAGCCATAAGTGCAAGCCCAAGCAGCAGATAAGTCCAGCAATAAAAATTCCGAGCCCATCATCCATAAAATAGGCCCAACAGCCCATTTACATTTAATTAAAATTGGGCCCAAAAACCAGCTGAATTAATAAAATAACCCAGGCCCAAAACCAAATTAAATAGAATAGAGCCCAGAATCCACAGCCCATTAGCATTTTAAATAAATTGGGCCTATAACCTTAATAAAATTGGGCCCATCCATTTCCATTTTATAAGAAAATGGGCCCAGCATCAAGATCATCTATGCTGCCCTAAAAAGAAACAGTCGCTGCTTCTCACACTGCCAGCCTTCTCCTCCGGTGGCCGCGCCAACAGCCTGCCCGGCTGCTGTTCATTGAGCAACAGCGCCACCGCCATCCTAGTCACCATCTGCTGCCGCTCGCTCGAGGCCACCATCGACTCGCCCGGAACACGCCTTAAAAGGCGATCGGAACTTATCTCAGATGCGACCGAAACCTGCCTCAGACACTCCAGGCGTCGTCAGCCCTTCCCGCCGCTGCTGCTACCCCATCGCCGGAACTTCCAGCAGCGCCAGCCAGCGACGACATCAGCATAGCCGCCGACGACTTGCCTGGAACGCCGCTTCGCACTTCCGCCGCCGCCCGGAAGCAAGCTGTCCAGGTTCGACGCCTCAACGTCGCGCCAGCTACCTCACATCGTCGACCTCGCCTGGTTCCGCATCGATGGATCACACGTGAAGCCGCGCCTTCAGCCCATCGTACACCAGACTCCATCGCCGTATCATCGCCGATCTGCTCCGACGCACTGCCGCCTTCAGTCCGTGATTCCCAGGACGCGCCGACGCATCGCCAAGAACCACCTTCGCCGTGAAGTCGCTGCCGTGGTTGCTGCCCACACCAGCGCCGCCACCGACCTTCCGTCATACAACAGATCGGCCGACCCCAGCGCCTGCTCCCTCAATTGCCACCACCCGCCACCGTAACCCGAACGAGCATCGTTCAGTCGTTCACCATCGATCGCAGTCACAATCAACACGCGCAGCCGGATTTTTTTCTGACTCACCGTCGTACAGGGCGTGTGTGTGCATAATAGATGTATCCAGTGTGATAGCAGGGAGATTTTATGATTTGAAAAACAATAAACAATTAGCAGCAATCACACATACCATATGCCAAATTGGATAATTTCTGGTGAATAACAATAACATCATAAAACCCATGAGATTAATATCAGATTATATCACATAATCAAATTATCTCATTCAAACATGCTATTATTCTGTCCAGAAACACAAATAGCACATAAACCCCTTAACGTGTCACGTTTTACCACGAAACCAACGCTCTGATACCAATTGTTGGCAATTGGATATTGTGGTTCAAACGTGATCGTTAGGAATAACAGGCAAACAAAACAGCGGAAGCATAAAACGTGTTTACCGTACTTCTGGGTTGATGTAGAGGATGAACTGCAGAGAACTACCTCTGATCTTCTACTGTATGTCCCAAGTGTGATCCTGCTGTTGTGTGGGCAACAGTCTGCAGGATCTCTCAATCTGCTTCTCTTCCCTTCTCTCACCAAAAGAGGCGCATGAATAATCTCAGGGTTCCAGGAAGCTGAGTTCACTTATATATTGGGCTACAGCAGGGACCAGGAGGAGAAATTGGGCTGGGCCTCAATTGAATTTAATTAACCAAGCTTAGCCCAAAGCTTTTAATTAAATCCAATAATAATAATATAGTCCACTAAAATATTATTACTGCACTACCCGTCCAATCCCAAAATTATGTTCTGGGCTCCTTCTTATTATAAGCCCGATAGTCTCCCCATGTTTAAGATATACAATGTCCATTAATTAATTAAGTTACTGACAACTCAAATTAATTAATATCTCATCCGAGAGTAGTACCACTCAACCTTTTTATCATGCCGGAAATTAATCCACTTGCAAGATTTACATGATAAACCTTATGAGCTCCTCAAGGGGACATCATCAACCTATGACGGACATGAATTCCTTCTACAATCAACAGCACACCATAGATACAGCACTACTTCCCAACTCACCGAGTTTGTTGATTTAATACTTATAAATCTCACCCATTGATGAATCAAAGAAATACATACTGCCCTACGTGTTGAGGTTATTGTATAGGAATTAAGAGCACGAACTTCCATAATAACATAGATCAAGTTCTACTATATAGTCAGTATAAGAAGAACGATCTCAGGCGGTCCTGCTCAATACACACAAGTGCACTAATGTGATTCTATAGCCAAGACAAGCTAATACCAAACCACACTACAACCATACCGATAGAGAGTCCCCGTCTATCTCAGTTGTGAGCATCTGTTTATACTTTATAAGGAAACCGATAATATGATCTTCCGCGTGTTGTCGCACAACATATTATCTACAGTATAAAGTAAATGGACTATTGCATCATGCATATAAAATAAATTATAAGATGCAATCATTTGATCAATGATTCTCATTTCAAATATTGTTATGACATTGTTCATACTAAAGCTAGACTTTTAGTATACAATCCAACAAGGTGATCACGATGTCAAGAGAATTTGATGGAGAGAAAATTGTCGTTTTATTATTAATGCCCGGCGACATGAATGATGAGAGAAATCAATCCGGTACTACCGGCGACGGTGACGACAATCTTTTTCTCGATATGTAAATCTGTTTCCAAAGAAAATGGGGAATTGACGTTGATTACATCTAACAAAAATCATGAAATGGAAAGATCATGCTCATCTAAGAAATTCTTGGTATGCAATTTCTGGATGTGTAGATTGGGTATTCAGATTGTTTATGCAAGTGGGTATGCGTGCATAGAGCATAATAAGTATGCCGATTGGGTATTTAGATTGTGTATACAGATATGTAGATTGAGTATTCAAATTGTATATGCAGATTGAGTTCAGTTAGTATGCGTGCATATATTAGGAAAATGGATATGCTGGAAAATGGATATGAAGATTAGCATTTGGGATCCACTGTTACATGGGGTGTTCCATCCCCTGTTCCAAGGGGATGAAAAGATGACACATCACCCATTTTAAAAATGGATGATGTAAGAAATGGGTGATGTGCCATTCATTGAGTTGGGTGGAATAGAGGATGGAATATAGAGTGGAATAGGGGATTTGTGTTGGAAGATTAGGTATGTAAAATGGGTATTTCAATTTGGTATGCAGAATGGGTATTCAGATTGAATATATCAAATGAGACTTTTTTTTCAATGTGAGACTCTTTTTATCGGATTGATTAATCCCAACCTATTTATAATTTTCATAAAGAGATTAATGCTTAATTAATTTTTGAATACAATTAAAGGTATTTTCTATTTTTATAAAGAGATTAATGCTTAATTAATTTTTGAATACAATTAAAGGTTAAAAGGGGTATTTGATTGGTTCAATTTGTAGTGGATCATATTTTAATTTAGATAATGTACCTGCTAGTAATATATATAGATAAATTATACCTATAAGTAATGGACCCATTAATAATTAATTCTGATTCCATCATATTCATATACAAATCTTAAAAAATACATGTAATTATCTATATTAATTCATAATTAAAAAAATTGAAAAAAATTGAGAAAAATAATTATTTATTATACCCTAAAATAAATCAGTTAAACCAAATCAATCAAACCTAGGTAAACCCCAAATCACCCCAAAAGTAAATAAATTTAGTATTATGTATTAATAAAAAGAAATAAAAAAATATAATGAAATAATTATAAAATTAAATTAAAAAAATAAATATCACCAATTATAACGAATCAATCATTACATGAAATAATTATAAAATTAAAATAAAAAATAAATATCACCAATTATAACGAATCAATCATTACATTACATTTAGTAATAACATTAAAAATAACTAATTTAATATTTCTATTTATTAAAAATATAACGAAATCCATATATATGTGTGTGATAATTAACAGAAATGAAATAAATAAATTTAAGAAATAAAATAAATAAAATTGATAAATGTGTGAATAAAAAAAATAATGAAATCAACAAAAAAAAGTAATTTTAAAAATTAAAAAAAGATCATCACAAAATTAAAGAAAATATAAATAAATAAGCTAAATTATATTAATAAAAAAAGCTAAAAGAAATTTAAAATAAAATTATGCCAAATTTATCAAAATAAATTAAAAAAATAACGAAATTAACAAAAAAAACTTTAATAAATAAAGTCAATTTGAAAGTTAAAAAAGATCATCACAAAATTAAAGAAAATAAAAATAAATAAATTAAATTATATTAATAAAAAAATAAAGTTTAAAAAAAATTAAAAATAAAATTATACCAAAATTTTACAAAATTAAAAAATTAAAAATCAAATATCATCAATTCTTTAGAATTTAAAAAAAAAGCTTAAAGAGAATAATTTGCGTATAAAAATGTTTACAATATGAAGAAAGCTTAAAAAAAAAAAATTGTACTCTTTGTGTAGTTTAATGACAAAATCATAATAATATTAGAGGAAATAAATAATATATAAAAATTGGACATCAAGCATAAAGAAATTCAAAAGAAATAAATATGCATTAATAAAAAAATTTAAAAATAAAATATAACAAATTTAATTAATTTTTTTTAAAAATAAAATTAATGAAAAATTGAATACTAACTTGAAGAAAGCTTCAAGATAATAATTCTTGTGAATTGAATGAATAATGGGTCTTATTTATAGGTAAAAGGAATTTTTTTTTTTTTGCTTTCAAATATGATTTGATTGTGATTTGATCATATTCATATTCAAATCTTTAATTAAATACATGTATTTATCTGCATTATATTTTAATTAATAATTAATTTTGATTTGATCATATTTTATTCAAATCTTAAATAAATATAAGTAATTATCTATATTAATTAATAATTAAAATAAATCTATATCCAAATCTTTAATTAAATACATGTATTTATCTTCATTAATTTTTAATTAATAATTAATTTTGATTTGATTATATTTTATTTAAATCTTAAATAAATATATGTAATTATCTATATTAATTAATAATTTAAATAATTAAAAATAATTGTGGAAATGACACATCATCAAAATTAAACTCTCCTTTAATATATATATATATATGGGAGGATTACTACTAGGTATAAAAAAAAATCCTTAATTACTATGAGATACAAACATACAAAAATATTACTACTAACTGCAAAAATATATAGTGATATTACAATATTACCCCTACAATGTGCTGCACATAAATGTTGTGTGCAGCAAAAGTGTGTGCATGTGTGCAGCAAAAAAGTGGGGTGGTTCGGCGAAGCTCAGGCGGCGGCAGAATTCAGCAACCGCCCGGCAGTGGCGGCGACAATTCAGCAGAATTCTGGCCGGCGAAGCTTCGGCGATCGACCGGCGGTGGTCCGACAGAATTTCGGCAGACGGCCGACGATCCGGCGGTGGTCCGACGGTAAGGGTTTAGGGTTTGTGGTTTAAGTGTATGGGTTTGGGGTTATATTTGGTATTTTATTTTAATATTTTGTATGTGAAAGTAATTATTTTAAATTAATATATCTAGTAGTAATTAGGGATACAAAGTGTGTACCTATTAGTAATTATTCCTCTCCATATATATATATATATATATATATATATATATATATATATATATATATATATATATATATATATATAATTTTTTTAAAATAATACCTTCAAATTTTCACATTTTAATTAAGCACTTAGAAAATATAGTATATTTCGCAACACAAGAAACTCAAGCAAATATTTTTTTATTAAAAATATCAATTAATTAAATTAAATTAAAAGATAAAAAAATTAATGACATGAGAACGAGCATAAATCTAGTTTTCGGTAAAATTGTAATTGAAAATTGAAATGAAGGTATTAATGTAATTTGAATATTTATCTCAACTCTTCTATCTTCTACTAACATTTCAAATTTTGTTATATCAATTTTAATACAACCTATCAAACAATCTTCACTTTTCATATTACCTTTTCTTATCTTTATTTTAATCTCATTTCTTATATATACTTCCTTATGTCATCTCATCTATCAAATGAGCTGTTATACTGTTCATATTTTATCCGATATTTTTAATGTAAAAATTATACTCTTATTTATTAAAATGTATACTCCTTCCGTCCACTTGATAAGTATCTATTTTGTCATTTTGGTCCGTCCCAATACAAAGTGTTCATTTTCTTTTTGTATTGATGTGACACATACAATAATATTATTATACTCAACCCACTACACATGGAGTCCACACTCAACACTAATACAACTACTCTCACCTCATTACACTTAAAAATATTATACTTCATTCACATGTAAAAAACAAACAGATAGTTATCAAGGGGATGAAGAGAATATTTTTAAATAAAATGTTACTCCTCTTACACAGTTTCTGTATTTAAAAGACATAAGGGTTCAACTCAATAAATATACTATAAAGAATGACATGCATATTAAAAATAAAAAATCACTAGTAGATACATACTTTTAACCTAAATTACTATGAGATATAAGGAATTTAAATAATTACTCTCACATACAAAATATTAAAGTAAAATATCAAATATAACATTATAATTTTATACACTTTTAAACTATCAACGTTGACCGATGTTGACCGGCGTTGACCGATCGTTGACCGGCGGCCGGACCGGCGTTGACCGCCGCTGACCCACGCCGCCTGCTGCCGGAATTTAAAATGTGCAAAAACAAAATTGTGTAAAGCAAATTGTGCAAAACCAAATTGTGCAAATAAATTGTGCAAATACATAAGGGTATTTATGGTATCACAATTATAATTATATAATTATGAGAAATAGTACTTTGAGTTATGTAGTTTACAGCAATTATGCATTATTTTATATACCTAGTAGTAGGTGACCCTATTAAAAAGAAAATATTAAATTTAAAATTATATTGTATTTTGAGTAATTGAATGAAGATTTTTTTTTGGTAAAATGCCAAGGATAATAGCCGCCCACGTTCTTCTCGACGAAACCGTTTCTATGTTTTTACATATTTGATACATGCTTTTAATTTAAACCGTTGGATGACGATAGAAGATGGGAGGAGGAGATTAAAGGTAAGAGTAGACAGATCATTTATGTGGTCCTATGGAATTTGAATTGAGTGAAACGTGTGTGGTAGATACATGCTTTTATGGTATTGGGCATTGCTCAAACCTCACAATAGTAATTGATATTGACTCCGATGTACGGTCAATGAATGTAATTTCACCATTTTACTGGGAGTTCGTCACCAGAGATATATTTTTTTTAATAAATGAAACTCACATAAATCAATTATTTTATTTTTATAGGTATACATAATGCTAGTACAATTACTCACTATATATACATTAAATTATTATATCTATCAACCCACTACACATTAAAATATTATATTTCTTAACCTCAGTGCAAACAGTAAACGTAATCATTTTTATGAGATGGAGAGAATACCTCTTTTATGTCTTGAATTCAATGGATTTATAAATTCAAGATTTTAAATTAATAGATTTCAAATCATGAATTTAATTTTGATTTTTTATTTATTTTGAATGATTTTAAAATATTACTCAAAATGTTTCATTGGAAGGATCAAATCCTTCCGATTGTGTAATTAATATATTAATATATAAAAATAGTGTATAAACTTAATAAATTAATTAATTAAAAAATATTATTTATTTTTTAAATTTTAACTTGTACCACCTAACCTACCCCAGCCACCCTCGCCACCATTTCTCACCAAAAAAAAATTAGATTTTAATATTTAAATAATAAAAATATTACCACCCAACATTCTCACCCACCCACTCCAATTTTTTTTTTTATAAAATTTTAAAATTTAATATTTAAATAATAAAATATTACTATCCAACTTGCCCCACAAATTCCCCTTATGTAGGATTTGAAAATATGAGTTCGAAAATTTGGATTTTAGAAACTAAATAAATAAAGATAATGTATGTTCGTTTTGATGTTTTAAGTATGGTAATTTTAACTTTATGTCAAGTTAATGTATATACGTAGTAATTGATTGTCATTTTTTCACCTAAATTTTAGTATTTTTTATGTGTGTTTTCGTATTATTTTATTTGTATTTTGTGTATATTTTGGTGGTGTTTTGTATTTTTATGGAAATATATGAAAATAAATTTAAACACATAATTTTCAGGTAAAAATGAATTCTAAACGCGAAAAAAAAATATGGGAAAAAATAGAGCTCAATTCGGAGTCCAAATGAGAAAGTTATGATTAAAATGGTGACGTCGCGCAAACTGTTCATACTTAACACAATTGTGCCACTTTGCATGACTTGTTATACCTTCAAATGTTGGACTTTATGAGTTCTTTTTATGTATAGAAAGCCAATGAAGAGAGGATCGCGTGAGCGCAAGAATCACTTGAATCAGAGTTCGGATGTAGAAGTTATGCACGAAATGGTGAGACTGCGCTGCACCTACTCGACCCGAGTACCGAGCTCGACCGTGTACCGAGCTCGACCCGAGCTCGGTCAAAAGTGAGTTTTTGATCAGTACGTCTTCCAGAAGGTTCTAGGCCTACAAATACATCATTTGGCATACAAATCAAGCAGAAATCGTTCCTAGATCCAATCTACATCTAATTCACACTATTGTTCACACACTTTCCCCTCCATTCTATCTACCCTTCATCCCATTCATTTATCCTTGAATCCACCCATCCAATCCACCATCCAAGTAATCAAGGAAGTATGAGGGGGTGAAGATTGCAAGAAGAAGAAGGAGATTTCCATTGAAGATATTCAAAGGAGAAATCTATTTATAATTTTTGTGAACTTCTTTATAGTTGTTTGATCATGGAATTTGTAAATACAATTGTCCATATTGTTTTCTCTAAGACTATGATAGACTAATCTCCTTTGTGAGATTAACTCCATGATTGGTGTTGGATAATTTAGTTATTATGCAATTTAATTTTAATCTTGAATGAGCTTTTTATTTCTATCATTGATTGTTCATTACTTGATTTATATGATGACATGTGTGATTAATTATCATGGACATGTGATTAGATTGAGAAATCAATTATGTGTTTAGGATAGTTTATTGAATCATTTCATCATATACTTCATGTGCATTAATTTAGAATGAGATAGAGATATTAATAGGCATGTTTTGCGCATTCCAATTTAATCCTCAAGTATAAGAATGTCAATTGTAGCGACAAGTACCCAAGTTAAATTATCGATCCCACTGAAACAGTTAATTATCTATTTATTCTAATTTACTAACTAATCAGAATTAAGTAACAAATATCCAGAGTTTTATGAATTAATTATCTAATATACTGAAATATTAAATAGCTGAATAATTAAAAGCAATAAAAATAAGCAAGTTTTAATCAAGAGATGAACAACAGTTCTAAGGTATCAGGTATAGACCAATTAATTTGGGTTCCTAGACTTCCAATTGCTCATTCATACAGTATTAATGAAAATATACCACTTAACCCTGTTAACCAACCAGATATGATCCGATTTTAAGCTAACAGTATATTCTGATTTATTTCCTAAGGTGCGTGAATATTACCAAGCCTTATTCCTAGATACTAATCAAAGCAAACAACAATACATTCGGATGGTAAGTTCGACTAATAATATATTCTCTGGAATTACTACAAGGTTCTACCCATTTCCTACTTGAATGTCTAATTGCATTGTTCCACTAAATAATTCAAGAATCTAATTTACCAGTTAATGGAATTAAAGTGTTTATGGCGGAATTACCTTAATCCCTAACAGATAGACAATACCAATCATGAATGCACACAAGCTAACATAATAAATCAAGCATTATAGCGGATGTCATGAAATTATTATGAAGACGTTTGATGAGAGTAGAAATTAGCGTGTTTGAGTATCCAATTTAACACCTTTTGATGGAAATTCTTATTATATATCAGCACAAGTGTCTTATATTCATTGTATGCGAGAAAAAGGTGCACTTGAGGTGTTTTATTGTGTTTTAGGTGGAAAAAGGATGAAAAGTGCAAAGTTGGAGAAAAGGTGCAATTTGTGCAAAAATGCTGAAAACGCACATCCAATTTTTGTAATTTTTCTGTATTGTTGTGGAGATCAAAACTATTCGTGTGATACATGGTTGGAAAACCACTGAAATAAGGGTTGATTTGGCGTAAAGAACACCTCAATTGGATTCCAAATGAGAAAGTTATGATCGAAATGGTGACGTCGCACGAGCTGTGCCGAACATAATTGTTGTGCTACTTTCCGTAGCTTGTTGCACATTCAAATCTTGGAGTTTTCTTATTATATAGATAGAAATTCAAGGAAGAGAGGATCGCGTGAGCGCAAGAATCACTCAAATTGGAGCTCGAATATGGAAGTTATATGCAAAACGGTGAGACTGCGCAAGATAATTTGACCACAACATTTGAATTCGACCTGACCATGTGGTCGAATCCTGGTCGAATTGGACGGCAAAAGAAGCAATTCGACCACGACACCTCAATTCAACCTCCTGTGCTAGTCGAATCCAGCACCTGAAGCTCAAATCCGGTGTCTGAAGCTTCCAGTAGGGTGATTCGACCTTCAATTCGACCAGGGGAGGTGAATTCGACCTAGCTTCGTGGTCGAATTAACATGCGAAAACTTACCATATCCATATTTTTACACCCTCAATGCGTGTGATCACTCAAAAAAGCCAATTCCAAGGCCTATAGGGAGAGTTTACAAGTATAAAGGGAGTGTAGATCACACCATTAGAAAAAAACAACAAGAAAGCCATAAGAGAGGCCACAACTATACCACACCCCACAAGGGGGGATCACCCCCTGATTAGAGCTATTTTCACCTAGATTTTAGCGTCTTTTTATATGTGTTTTCGTATTATTTTATCCGTATTTTATATATTATTTGATTGTGTTTTGTATTTTTATTGAAATGTGTGTGAATGAGCTTAAACTTAAGATTTTCACTTTTTATTGGATGCTAAACATGATAAGGAAGATGTAGGAAAAAGCGGATCTCAATTCGGAGTTGAAACGAGGGAGAACGAGCCAAAACAATGAAGAAATGCAGGAGCCAGCACATGAGCCGTGTAGCCAACACGGCCCTGTAAGAAGTGGCCGTGTGCCGACATCAGAAGAGCCAACACGACCACCCTGTGCCCGTGTTACAACACACGACTCGTGTTGGCAGCACGAGCCGTGTCATCAACACGGCCCTGTAAGGAAAGGCCGTGCGGCAGCATCAGAAGACACAACACGGCCACCTCGTGGCTGTGTTGCAGAGCACAACTCGTGCTGTGTATTTTCCTGCAGAAATTTTCAGATCCTTCTAGAAGCCTCCATAGGGGTATAAATACCCCTTTATTCAACAATTGCCAGAGATTCGAAATTCCCATCATCTACACACACATCACACACCATTTCTTCCACTTTCCACCATCATCTTCATCCACCCATCATATCTTCCATTTTTGGTGCTAAAGACTTCAAAATCAAGAGCTAGAGGTGGAGATCAAGAAGAATGGAAGATTCTCTTCAAGAAGTTGATAGGGAAGAATCCATTCATTTTGTATTTCTTTAGATCTTAGACTATGGGTAATTGTAATGAATCATTTATTTGTTTTATTGCATTTATCATGTTAGGCTAATCTCTCTAGTGGGATTAGGAATATGAAGAGCATATTAGATTTATATTATCATGTGGATTAAATTAGTTTTTGAGTTAATTGATGTTGATTTCTATTCATGGAGTTTAATTGTCTTGATGTTGTGATGGCATGGTTTGTTATTCATGAATGTTTATTGGTTTAATGGATTGTTGATCAATGGATTATTTGTGGTAATTAAATGCTATCATGATGTTCATATGTGTATTGCTTGGAGTGAGACGGAAACGACCCTCTATAGTATTAGGAAGGCATGAATAGACATTGAGTTTGGGTT
This sequence comes from Pogostemon cablin, assembly GCA_023678885.1. NCBI lineage: Eukaryota > Viridiplantae > Streptophyta > Magnoliopsida > Lamiales > Lamiaceae > Pogostemon > Pogostemon cablin. The sequence continues at coordinate 9,567,741 of CM042955.1, read as the reverse complement.
TGACCGAAAGGATATTTGAATTCAATGAGGGGAACCAATCCATTCGTTGGCCTTAGTACACAAAAAGGGAGAGTTTAATCTAACTAGTACCTAGATGGAAGGGGTTAATGTTGGGCTTTGATCTTAAGTGCTTTTGGGAGTCTAAAATGGATCAACAACCTTTGTAACCCGAAAGGGAGCTTAGGATACAATCGTGATCACCCTTAGTCTACATCAATTGAGTTGAATTCCGTTTGCATGATAATATGAATCGAGTGTGCTTGGATGTTTCTAATCCCATGTTTTTCCATACTTGAACTTTAGCACCCATTTTCTTTACTTGTCATTTATCTTATTTGCTATCTTATTTACTTGCTACTTGTTTTTGTTGTTAATCAATCTCAAAACCCCCGATCATCTTTACAAAAACAACATGAACATGAGCTCACGTATTTTGCTAGTCCGAACATAACTCCTTATTGGATTGATAATTTTTCTTGGGATATACTACTACAACGATCGAGTATTCTTGCTCGTGAGTGCTACAAAATAGGCAAACACCCCCAACCATCATCCACTTCATTTTCTCCATCCATCCATCACTTTGAAGATTCGTTGTGGAATCAAGATGATAACAAAGAGGATGATTCAAGATGGAGAAGGATGCGACGACGCCACATCCAGAGGTTTTATCATTTCTTAATTTATCTTGTAATTTTCTAGACATCCGGGTAAGATCTATCCAACACCCATGATTGTTCTTTGTAACATCATGGGCTAGAGTCTTTTTGGTAGAACTAGGGTTGTGAAGGTTTTATCTAGTTAATTAAACTTCCATGTGTATACTCCGTACAACACTACTTGTGGATTTATTTTATATATGATTGTACTTTCTTAATTCATACTCACAGTCATTTTGTGCATCATTAACTGTTATGTAGAGCCTGAATACATATCTTGGTTATTGATTGAGTGCGTTCACTGCTGCGCAGGATTCCATGTTATGATTCTAAGTGAGGGGACTCCGAAATTTTATTAGTACTATCATATATGAATACTTATTAATTGAATTGAATTCGGGTTATTAAGTAGGATAAAGAGGATAATTTTATAGTACCTATAAAGGGAGATCATATCGGGTTAGAGTACCAATTGACCAGGGAAATAATTGATACTGATAGTACCTAGAAATGGGGGGTGGAATTATATCTCTTGCTCCGAGGTTATTCACAATTGTTACACGCATGTTTACTTGCGTCTATAGAGTAGATATGCATGTCCTAGTGATACGTCCATATTCCACAAGGCAGAGTCGGACACCAACACACGGAAGGGAAGTTAAGTAGTAAAACTAGATTTCCCTGGAGCTACCTATTCTCCTACTTGATCAACTTTCGTATTCTTCAAGTGTTATTTATTTTATTTGTCATTTTAATTAATTGTTTATTAGTTAATCATTCAATCCTCAAACGTTATTGCCTTACGTCTTAATTAATTTAGTAAATAATTAAATTAATAATACGCCGTCCTTTGGGTTCGATAATCACTTGGTCGCTTGCTTAAGCTGCAATTAATATCCTTATTACTTGGGGATTAATTTTGCGTGCAAAGAAAATGCGCATCAACGTTATGAAGCATATAAGCAATTCTGAATAAAATAAATAAAATCAGAATATCAACTGCATAAAATTCAAATTTTGGTCTAGTTCCCAAATCAATTCAATCTATCCATCAAACCCTAGACTGTATAAGAAATTAGCCTATGAGGTTACAAACAACACTCATGGCTATGCAATTCATACCAAAAATCAAGATAAAAGGAAGAAAAAGATAAGAATCACGAAATCCTAGTGTAAACGTAGTTTCACGTTCCTTCTCCTTCTCTCCGATCGTCTGATCTTTCTCAATTAGCACTTGGAACCCCTTTAAAGATGGATGGATGATGAAATTAGATATGAATCTGTATGAGAAGTGGTAATTCACGATGGATGTGGTATGTGGGTTCTTCTCAATTGTGTATTGATCTCCACTTTTATATCTTGGACAGTTTTTGGGGCATTTCCGCGTTAATTCTGGTTCAAATCACGATCTGAAAGCTGTAAATAAACTACTGTATCGAACAGGCCGCGATTAGGCCCAGAAAGCACCCGCTCTGCACCCAGTTCGGCCTGAGCTGGGTCTTGGTGCGACCGAGCGGCTTCTGAGCGGCCTTGGGCGAACTTGCCACGTTATGTGAGGCCCATTTCACCCCCACTAGGCTCCTTCTGACTCCTGAGTGTTCTTAGTCTCATTTTTAGTAAAATAAATTAGAGTAAGAGACTCTATCGTTGTTGTACACGTGTGACCAAGTAACAAAATTTATATTTATGTCGTCCCAAGGGAAAGTAAACTCATAGTTGTATCTGAATTTATCATCAATTATGCTTTGTAAGAATGATAAGATTGAAGGTTTGATTTTATACTAATGATTATGCTATCAATTATCTAAAGAAATCAATTAACGACTAATATTACCAACTATCAATTAAGTAACAAGGTGAATGAAATGGATAGAATGTGTTTAAGAAGAGAGCAAGGCTAATTATACTCATGGTTAAGAAACTAGCTAGATATGTATGACTTTTAACATTGAATTTCATTAATCATGGACTAAAAGCAATCACATTTTTAGCCCTAACCCCTATGGCCAGGGTGATTAGGTTCTCGACTCTTTGACAAGTCTATATCTCCTAAAATTATTCTTACTCTCAATTCCCTTAAGGTACTATGATAATAAGTTTGGTTCTTTTCACTCAATTTCTTAAGTACAAGAAGGGTATGACTTACCTCCCCTTACACTAACATGCATGCTCATCTTAGTACATGATTTAATTAACTCCTCCTACAAAATATCGGATTGGCTATCCTAACATGTTGTAAGTAAGAATTAATCACACAAATAATGAAATGAAGCATGAATCATTAATCACAAAAGGAAGTCCAAAATTAACTCAATCCAAGATCTAAAATCCTACATATCTAACATTCTTCTCAACCAATCATATGATTAGCCCTACTATAGGACTAGCCACTACACATCATGTTCAAATCAATACATCCCATGGCTTGCTCCATTTGAGCCAAAATATGAAGAAAAATAGCAACTGAAAAGTAGATCGGCTTCCCTTTTTTGAAGATGGTCTTCCTTCCTTCCAACATGCTCTATTCTTCAATCTATGATGATCTTCTCTTCTCAAATTCATGGAATGATGAAGTGATGAATGAATTTTGGGAGAGTATATGAATTGAATGGATGAAAAGTATGGAAATAGATGATCTAGAATGTGTGTATGAAAATTGATGAGAGTGGAAATTAATATATTTTGTATCCGATTTGATACCTCTTTAAGTGTTTAATTGCTATTATTTGCACAGATCTTAATACTTTAAATGATTATTGACTAAAAGGTACTTGAGAGGTATTTTGTTGTGTTTGATAGGAAAAATGATAAAAATGCTGAATTGGAATGAAGGGTGAATTTGTGCAAGATTGCAAGCAAATAGACATCCATTTCCATGGTTTTTTTATATCTGTGTAGTTGTCCAAATTGGTCATGTAATATATGATTAGAAAGCTACAGAAGAGAAGATCATTTTGGCTTAAGAAACACCTTGATCCGATTTCAGATGAGAAAGTTATGATCAAAACGGTGACATCACGCAAGCTGCTCCTACTTAGCACGATGGTGCCATTTTTCAGGACTTTTTATACCTTCAAATGATAGAGTTTTTGTATGTTCTTTATATGAATAGAAATCCAAGGAAGAGAGGATCGCGTGGGCGTAAGAATCACTCAATTCGGAGGCCGGATGAAGAAATTATGCTAAAAACCGTGAAGTCGCGCAGGCTGCGCGAGCGGGGGCGTGCGTGAACAAGTTGTTACACGTTTCCAACCGTGTGTAAAGCATTTTCAGCTATGTGAGACTCCTTAACAGCCGTGTGTAGGACTTTATCACACGATTACCACCGTGTGACAACACACGATGCCGTGCGAGGATCGTGAGTGCTAAGCTGCCAAGAGAGAGCAACACACGACGCCGTACATGAAGATCACGACGCCGTGCATGAGGAATTGTCACATGGGTAAGGCCGAGTGAGAAAGAGTCGCGCCCGCACGATGACAAGTATTGAAGCACGATGTTGTGCATGTTCCGTGCGATCGCCGTGCGTGTGCCGTGCGTGGTCTAGTTTACGACCCATTTCTATTTTTGGTATATTTTGGCCCAGGCCCAATACTTCATGTATAAAAGATGAACTCAACCTACAGACCCCATTCACGCCTAATACTTCACAATTCACAGTGCCCTAATTCCTCCATCACTCATCACCTTCTATCCATCCACCGGAGAGACGATCAGAGTTACTACTTTGATCGGAGACGGAGATTCCGATGGAGATCGTGATTGAAGAGTCGGAATCCTCCAAAAAGAATTTTTTATCTTTAATTATTTATCTTTGTTATTTTAGCACAATGGTTAGGGTTAATTATATCTTTGTGATTTGCCCTCGTAAATTAATGGGCTAAACTTCTTTGTTGGTAATGTTAGGACGCTAAGACAGATTTGACTATGTGATTTAATTGCCCTAAACTTGAATTTATTATTCTGCAGATTGTTTATTTTTTTATTGAAGGGGATATTTTGAGACTTCATATTATTGTGTTTTGAGTTTTGATTCCTTTAATTATTCTTGACGGTATCACTAATTGATAGTTAATAGGATTCTTTATTTCTGCATAATAATTGTTGTTTCCTGTGACAGTCTTAGGGGATTGGCCTATAATACCTAAGAGTGTTAGACAATCAATTTAGAATATTAATTACTTGGTAAAACATCATTATTAGGTAATTGGTAAGGAGACAAAAGGGGTTAACAATCGCGTACTTAGAAAGAGAAATCTAGTGCTCTAGCCTTTAATGAAATTTAGCATTAAGTACCTATAGAGGGAGAGGGAGTTAATTTCTTATTGATCCTAGGATTTTCAGCTCATTATAAGTATTAGATCCTACCCGATCAAGGTGATTTAACTAGGCTTAGTGATCCTCTTTTAAACGTCTGCAGGTATTTAATTTGGGTCTAGATAAATTAGTCACATAGTTAAGCTGTTTGGCCGATCATTACCAATTCTCCATTCTTGAATTCTAAATTGGTTTCTCTTGTGTGATTTATTTCTTTGCATTAGTTTAATTATTTACTTTTACTTTTTATTAGTTAATTAATTATCTTTTCCAAAAACTCCCGAATTTGTCTTGCATTTGAATTGTCATATAGAATTACTTGTTAAATTTATAACTATCTTGTGGGAACGATATTTCACATGGTCACGCGTACTACAATCGATCCCTTACACTTGAGGGTGAAAGAAAATAACGATAAAAATGTGGCGAGAATTTGTGTGTTTGATCTTGATAACTACTCTTAAATGTGGCTCTCCATCTAATTTTTTGCACCAAGTGGGTTTTTGATACCCCTTGGAACCTTCTAGAACATCAGCCAACTTAATCTGAAGTCTGCACCTACACGGCTCGTGTAGCAGCACACGGCCAGTGTAGTGTGCACGTAGTTCGACGTGTTTTGTATATTCCCAAACATGGCTCGTGCGCTGCACACGGCCTCTTTCTGGGCGTGTAGCATGTTCTGAAGACGGGACACGGCCTTCTCGGACAGGTCCGTGTTCCGCACACGGAGCGTGTCCGAGCATGCCCTTTTTTTTCTCCGTTTTAGCTCCCGACTCTATTTTTGACCTATTTTATACACATTTAAACTCACTTCCACACATATTTATCAACCTGTACATATTTCTCCTGATTAACATGAAACTCCACCAAAAATTATACAAATACGGATAGAAACATTCAAAAATCATAAATTAAGATACGAAAATCTAGGTGAAAATAACAACAATCACTGAGCGGCACCAGCTTAGCCCGAGCTGCCATCTGAGTGGCTCCCGAGCTGGTCCGTTTCGGCTCTGTTCCATGCTGTTTCCTACTTTGATCTGTTTTCCCTTTTTTTCTGCCTTCAAAACTCACAAAAATACTATAGTAGCCTCAAAATCGTGTAAATAGTTAAACGTACACAATTCCATACAAAAATGATAACTTTCTTAAGCAAAACAGTGTAATGTGCACACATAAAATGCGTGAAATTTCACTCTCAACAGATATCCTTCTAGATTTAAAACCCTTTGATAGAATATTTGATTAGTTTAATCGAGAGATTAGTTGATTAGATGAGGAAATCCAAACCATTAGTAAATTCATATTACCTTAAAAGGGAATATTGTCTATGATTTAGTACCTCATTAGGGAACTCGTAGAGTGATTAGTACCTAGTGGGAGGTGTTCACTTTGGTCTCGATCCTATGTACTTTTGGGAGCCTTATTGAGGGTCTATATCCTATCCATCTCGAGAGAGAGTTTAGGTGGAATTAGTGATCGCTTCTATGCCTTGTCCATGAGAGATTAGAATTAATTACATGATTACTTTATTATCTATGCCATGATTGCTGTTAATCTCATTCTTGCATCATTTGGAACCCATCATTTCTCTTTGCTTTTATCTTATTTTCAATAGTTTAAGTGCATTCATTTGAACGCTTATCCTCCATCCCATTCCTTCGTTCTTATAAAATCACGATAAATTTGAGAACGCTTAAATTCTAGCACGTTCCTCCCTTGAATTCGATAAATTTTTTAATTGGTCATCCCAACTATTAACGACCAATGAGTAATGCGCGAGAGATATATATATAAGTAGATGCAATTTATAAGATTTTATTTAACAAAATCCAAACTAAAACAATACTCCCTCCGTCCAATCCAAAGAGTAGCTTTTACTTTTTTTATGTGGATTAAGAAATATTATTAATTAATGTATAATGAGTAGTTGTATTAGTATAAGTGTGAGCCTATATTTTAATTGTATTAGTAGGTATGTGTGAGTCCAATGTATATAAAAAAAATAGACTCTTTTAGTGGGACGCCCAAAATGAAGAAAAATGAATAGATAGGACGGAGGGAATATTAGATTTTCAAAACTAAAATCTGAATTTTAAAACTGTAAATAACATACTTATTAAAGAATTTCTGGTTTATATTGAACTAGTATCAATCAATAGCTATTAAAGTTTTATCAAAAATAAACGAATTTACAGGTTATTATTTTTATTATTTTCTCATATGATCGAAATTAATTGTGGAACAAGTGGAAACTAAAATTGTAAAGAATTTAGGGAGAACGGGAGTACTTCATAGCAAAATAATCTTGTGAGTTGGTGGTACGCGACGTGGTCGGATTCTCCAAATAAAAGCTAGGTGGATTATGTTTGTATTACACTCTTACTCCATATATAAACCCTAAAATTCAAATTTAGGAGTATAAATTAAATTAATTCATGCAATGGAAGACTTAGATAATTGGATATTGCGAATATTGGAGAAATGAGATGAAAGGTAGTAATAATGAGGGCAGGCAGGAGAGATGATCGATGTTATTAATAACAAACTTGGAGAGCTACCCCTTATTACACACAACACAGAGACACAGACAAAGACAAAGCATATGTAGTACGTAGTTACGTACAGTAGATGCAGTTGGGTTGGGTAGCTAGTGGTTATTCATCGATCAACGAAAGCACACACCTAGTTGAGTTGAAGGTAGGTGTGGTCTTGATCGACCTGGTTGGGTGAATCCCAGACGAGAGTGGAGGAGAAATATTAAAGAGTGAGGCTCTTGTGCACCCGGGCGCACGGAACACATTCCGTGCGCCTTTACAATTTTCATGCCCCTTTACAATTTAAACCCATAGCAATACATAGGTTTAAATAGGATTGGAGGGGAGGGTTGTGTTCACATGGGGACACGGAGCATCTTTCCGTGTCCCCGGGCGCACAGGAGCTTTTGCCAATATTAAATTCATTTTTTGCTCTATAACTAAGCAAAACTTTGATTTTTGCCCTAAAAAAGATAAGTTGTTCAATTTTGCCATATAACTAATAAATCATTTCAATTTTTGTCCAATTTTTGCCGGAATCCGATACGTTATGCTTCAATTTGGGGGTTTTCAACTGGTCAATCCGACGTGGCAATTTTGACTTTTTTTTAGCCTAGAGTTAAATTCATTTTATGCCATTTAACTAAGCAAAACTTCGATTTTTGCCCTAAAAAGATAAGTGGATCAATTTACTAACAAATCGTTTCAATTTTTGCCCAATTTTCACCGAAAAATATGAATTTCACCGGAATCCACAACGTCAACTTCAATTTGGGGATTTTCGGTTGGTCAACTAATCTTGGGTCAATATTATTACATTTTGCACACTGGGTTATCCGGCCCAAATTGACAACTTAACTAATTTTTAATTTACTAAACAAAGGTTTTCTATGGATTTTTTTTTCTATAAAATAGTGTAGATCAACCTTTTCCCTCCGAAGAAATGTACGTGCAATTACGGCAATGGATTCTTTTACTAGATTATTAAATAGTCAAATATTGGTTGAATCTTTAGATCGACCTTCAAATAATAAATGAGATGTAGAGAAATCTATTTCTAAAACTTTTCAAGGTTCGTTTAGGGATTTCAAATCTAGGTTTTGGTGTTCAAAATCTACATCCAAATTTTAAAAACCTCCCTATATATAAATACTACATTCTCTTTTCTCAATTAAGACACTTTATCTCTTTATCTCTCATCTCTCATTTAACTTTTTAAATAAATTAATATATTGATTTGACATAAAGTTAAAACCTACCATACTCAAAACCCAAAATAAACATAGAATACACTATGTTTTTAAACCCCACATAACCCCAAACCAAATATTACCTTAATCTCATGAGAATTATTAATTTGTAAAATAGTCTCGTAGCTATAGAGTGATCTTAAAACTTTTACTTTTAGTCTCAAAGTTAATTTTTTGATGAAAACGTTAAAAGTTACTAGAAAACGATTGAAATGACATCAAAGGGGAAATCATATCCTCTAATCTAAATTATATAAAAACCACAACCATCCCAATCATCAATCATACTATACCATAAACTTCAACATATAGAGCAAATCTGAGTAAAATGAAAAATATAATCATATCTTGAACTTATAATCACACACAACTACTTGACTGTGGGGATTGTAGGTAAAGGGGGTACAAAAAGAAAGCAACTTGGCCACTGACAAAGATCAAATCAGAGAAAATAAAAGTCATACTCCATATGTTCCACCGAATTGTTGTGACATTTTTTTTTTGTTGTTTCACAGAAATTGTCACATTTTCTTTTAAAGTATATGGAACCCACATAAAAAATATTAACATATTTATATGGTCCACACACACTCCACATACACCACTAATACACATATCACTACACATTAAATATTATTTCTCTCACTTCACTTTACATTAAAATATTATACTCCTTAATCTCCGTGCCTAAAAAAATGTTACACCTTTTCTGGGACGGAGGGAGTAATTTATTACAAATTGTGATTTCCTCGATTAACAATCTACTCCTTACCACCAAAAGACCAATAAATCATGAAGAAGAAGATGATAGTGTGGACAAAGAAGAAGATGATAATGATAGTGTGGACTGGCCAAAATAATAAAATAAATACCTTAGTGATAGACGGTGTGAGTAGCTTATAAGACCATACATAACATCACTTATATGGTTTATACAAACATCACCATAAATTGAGCCATTCATGTCTTATTTCACTTATATACGTTTTTTTATGGTGAAATTTAATTTGAAACGAACGAAAATAGGAAGTGTAAAATTTAACTTGGACGAGAGAGTATAATAAATTCTATAAGTTAATGTTCAAAAATCCCCATTTACTATATTGGGTATCCTATTCAAAAGTCCTTATTTTCTACTTTTAGTAAAAAGACCCCACATATGGTTCACCACTCACTATTAATACAACTACTCATTACGCATAAAATAATAATACTTCTTAATTTACGCGCAAAAAGTAACCGGTGACATTTGGGCAAGACGGAGGACGTACATATTTATATATTTAATTTATGTCCTTTTTTTCCTTCATTGTTTAAAGTTATGTTATATTTCAATTTTTTTTATAATTCATTAAAATTTCAGAATTAAGTAAAGCATTGTGAAAATATAAAAATAAAAACTTTGTATGATTTTTAATAATAAATAATGGCGAACACCAAGTTAAATATTTATTTGATTCCATAACTTTTTCTCTCTTTAATTTTAGTTCCAAAATAGATATTTGTATCTGATTAGTCCCGTAAGTTTCAATTTTCGTTAATTTTGATCCAATTTTTGTCGGAGTTGCCATTTGTCACCGGAATCCGACGAATTATGCTGATGTGGCGACTCCAATTGACAGTGGCATCCAATTGTTTAAAAAAATTGAGTCAGCTTCCACATCAATAATTTAATTAATAAATTAAATATCACATTAAAAAAATAAAAAATAAAATAAAAAACCTGAAATTAAAATTCCTAAAATAAAAGAAATTTCTTAAATTAAAAATACTGAAAATCAAAAGGGGGTCTAATCTCTCTAATTCTACCAAACCAACCAAATCTGCAGAAACGGTGGGTGCAAATGAAGATGGAGATTGAGGATTCCCTCTCATCCGGCGACAGGATTCCCTGCCCAGTTTCGGTGTTTGAAACTCCTCCCAATGCCGGCGATTGAGGAGAGCGTGAAACTCCTCCGCCGTCGCCCTCTGCCGCCTCATTCCCTCTAACTGCGCGCCGTCCATCTTCTTTTCAGGACCGGCCCTGACATCTCGGGGCCCTGGGCGAACAAAGAAAATGAGGCCCTATACTATTCTTTTAATCCTTTTACTTATATAATTCCTCCTTTTCATACTATTATTCTTTCTTTCTTTTTCGTTAGTTTCATATTTATGTTCATACTACAAAAATAAAATGCCACTCAACATCGCAATCTTAAAAATATACTTTAATTTCAGAATTAACATACATTTCTAACAAATAGTATAATTTATTTTAAAAAATATTTATTATCTAAAATATCAAACTATCTCAATTTTTTTTAAAATATAAGTAATAAAAATTTCAATTTTCTTAATACCAGTGAAAATCAAAACATACTTCTAAAGTTGCAATCCATATAATACCAACACTTTCGCGATACTATAATAAATAAATCACTTTTATTTTACACTAATTATAATTTTACTTATTTTTCTCAATAAAATATCCCTCATTATCTTACTTTAAACACTTTTTTTTTTTATTTTCACACGACAAAAATATTTACGCAAATTATTAGAACGTAGAAAGTAGTATTATATAAGATTTTTTTTAATACATTTATTTTATATAAAATTTGTTAAAAATCTATTAACTAATTATATATTTTTTTTGTGGGGCCCCTTAGGGGCCAGAACCATCGCCCCTCCAGACATGCGTCAAGGCAGACACTGCTTCTTTTACACATTTTTTTTTTTCAAGATTCTTGAATGCCCAACTTTTTATTGGCAAACGCGGGCTAAATTGGTATGATTGGGACAGTTTCAAGATCATGACTCAAGAATTAAGATTCAACAATTCATGTAGGAATTTGCGTGGAAATTGAGAGATTAGATTTCCCCTTTTAATTTACACGCTGATATGTTCTTAATTCGAGAATTTTATTTTATTTTAGGGTTTTTAATTTCATTTTAGTTTTAAATTCAGGTTCTTTTATTTAATTATAATATAATTTCTTTTTTTAATGTGGTATTTAATTTATTAATTAAATTATTGATGTGGAAGCTGACTCAATTTTTTTAATATATGTATGCCACGTGTCAATTGGAGTCGTCATGTCAGCATAGTTCGTCGGATTCTGATGAAAAATTTTCTAAGTTTGGAGGTGTGATTATCGTGAAAATTTAGTAGATTTTAGAGTCGTGTTCGTGTGATTTTTGCATGTTTTTATATTATTTATAGTATTTTATTCGTTATTTTTCTTGTTCTTATTTTTGGAGTAAAGTGTGTGGAATCATACTATTTTTTATGTAGGAATGGGGTGTATTTGAGCGAAAATCAGAAAAGGAAGAAACGGGAATTAAATCGGGACAAAAACGAGAAAAATTGGTAGCAAGTGAAAAGACAACAGATTTTAAAAGGAGCTACGACAACACTTTTTCTGGGCGTTGTGAAAGAGAGGTACAGACAACGGCTGACAGTGTTGTATTTTGAAGTGTTGTCTATTTGAATTGAAGAAGGAATCAAAATTTAAATCTGTAAGAGAAACTCGATCGAGTTCTTTTTTCCTCGGGCGAATTTTTGGGCCCAGGGGAGCGATCTACTACTTTGCGCTCACATGGAAGCTCCCTTTAATTAAAAATAAATAAATTTGGTGGAGGCCTGGAATCGAACTCGTGACCTGTTGCTTGAGGGCGTGCTCTAAGCTGCTTAGCCACTGCCAGTTTGTAGACAAGAATCGTACGAAAAGCATTATAAATCGGTTTGATCCTGATCGGTGTCATTTTCACCTAAATTTTAGTGTCTTTTATTATGTATTTTTGTGTGTTTTTATTCTTTTTGTATATCATTTGATGGTGTTATATGAAAATATGGGGATGTATGCTTTAAAATGATAAATGTGTGATTTTCATTATTAAGTGTCTTAAATTGTGCTATATTTGTGAATATTTAGAGAATTAGTATTTTGGTGTTATTTGTGTGATTTTCAGGAAGAAATGGATTCTAGACATGATAAGAAATATGTGGAAAAAATGGAGCTCAGTTCGGAGTTGAAATGAGGAAGAACGAGCCAAAGCAAAATCTGAAAAACACACGTATAATTTATATAATTTTTCTGTATTCATGTGGAGTTCAAAACTGACCGTGTGATATATGATTGGAAAGCTATGAAAGAGAGGGTCGCGTGAGCGCAAGAATCATTCGAATTGGAGATCGGATGAGAAAGTTATGCGCGAAATGGTGGGACTGCGCTGCTGAAAACAACCCAACTCGAGTTGCAAGATGCAACTCGAGTTGCACTCCAGAATTGTCCAAAGAGCTTACTCGAGTTGCAAGGTCTAACTCGACTTGCAACTCGAGTCGAGTTGAGTTCTGCAAAAATTTCAGTTTCTGATTCATCCAACACGACTTGACAGGCGAGAGATCGAGTTATCAACTCGAGTCGAGTTGAGGTATGGTCCAGGTCGAGTTGCAAGCCGGGCGGGGCAGAGAAAATTATTCCGAGAGCCAACTCGAGTTGCAAGACCCAACTCGACTTGCAACTCGAGTCGAGCTGCACTAAAAAAATCTAAAATATTTAGGAAGCGTCTAGAAGCTTCTAGGGTAAATACATGTTTTGATCATAAAATTCGGGAGAAATCATTTTTGGATCAGTTTCCACACACACTAAACACCAAAATCACACACATTCATCTCCATCTCTTCTACCCTTCACTTCATCCATCCAATCTACTTGATCTTCTCAAATCTATCCATAAATCCATCCATCCACCAATCTAAAAAGAGGAATTCATCATTAATTGAAGATTTTAGCATGATCAAATGGGAGGAAGTTCACCATCAAAGGGGAGCCAACTTACCTTTATTTTGTTATTTTCTTCAATATTTGGCTCAATTGGAGCAAGCTATGGAATGTATTGATTCTATTATGATTTGTAGTGGCTAGTTCTCATGTGAGGCTAGCAATATGATTGGTTAGGTATTATGTAGATTTTGCACACCATATGTTTGATGAATTGATTGTTATGAATATTTTCTATCATGAATGCTTATTCTCATTTTATGTATGATTTGTGTGGTTAAATTCTCTATTCATAGTGTTATGATGACCATTCCAATATTATGCTTAGTGGTTTAATTGAATCATTGATTGCTTGAGATGACTTAGTTAGTATGAGGAGAGATAAGCCTACCCTTTAAGTGCTTAGAACCTTATGATAGAACATTAGTGATGAACTAGTGAGGGAAACCCAACTTATGATTATAGTACCTTCATGGAAATTGAGAGTAAGAACAATCCTATGAGATTTAAACTTGTAAAAGAGTTGAGAACCTAATCACATTGGCCATAAGGGTTAGGGGTACAAACGTAATTACCCTTAATATCATAACATGAAAATCATCAATGCATGTGTGTGTGTGAGTCTATATATACCTTATCCATGAATGTTTCTTGCCTTACATACTTCTTAGATTGCTCACCTTCATCCATTTTCCATCACACTTGTACATGTTCTATCTTTAATTATTTTCCTAGTTGTTAGTTTGTAGTATAATTCAACCTTCATTCTTTGATTCGTCCTACTAGAGTGAAATATCTTTCAAATACGGCTACCCACTTTCGCCCTTGGGTTCGATATCTTATAAATTTTGCACTTGGTCAATGTGTGCTGGGTGTGAATCGAACTCGAGACGTCGTGCATGGATACATGCGCATGCTTCCACTTGGCTACAACCAGTTTATAGTGATCAAGCCGTACGGAATTATACTTGGACCGATTTTCCAGAATCGATTTTTGAGCTAAAAAAGGCCCATTTCTCCAGTAAAGCCCATTTTCTCCATTGAAGCCCATGAACCAAAATGTTGCCCTAATTCCTTGGGGCCTCCACACATATAAATACCCTCATTTGCATAATTTGGAGGGGGGATTTTTCATTCCTCCTCTTGGAGGCACACACACTCCAACACTATTTTCCACACACACTACCATCTCCATCATCTTTTCAACCAATCTTCCACCATTTTATCATTTTTCTATCAATCTATTGAGTGTTGAGGATTGAAGCTTGCAAAGTGAAGGAAGACATCCAACCTACCTCAAGAAGAGAAGATATCTTCCTTTTCATTTGTAATCCTTTTTGGTTTGTTTTGAAACAATGGATATGTGTAAGCATTTTGAGGATATTTTTACAATGTTTATTGTTGGCTAGACCTCTAGTGAGGCTAGCCACAAGATGGATTAGGGCTTTGTGAATTTGTTGGATTTAAATGGTTATTTGATATGATATTTGGAATATCCTACATGATTAATGATTTACTTAATTTGTATTATGATATGTGTGATTAAATTATCTATTTATGATGTTAGGATGGTCATTCCAATATTGTGTTTAGGGATTTGATTGAATCATGTTATAATATAGATTTTGTATGTTAGTATGTGAAGTATGTGGTAGCATCTTTATATACTTAGAATATTCATGTTGGGACACTTCATTAATTTGTCACACTTAGTTGTTAATTGAGTGAGAAGGATAAATCTTATAATCATAGTACCTTTAAGGGAATTGAGAGTAAGAAACAATCTTTTGTGCTTAAAATTGTAATGAGTTGAGAACCTAATTACCTTGACCATAGGGATTAGGGGAATATTTGTGATTGTTTTTATTCCAATTGTCATTGATATTTGCCATTTGAAATTAACAAGTCCATGTTGTGTCCTAAATCTTGATTGTGGTTAGTCTTACTCCTCTTTAAATTGTTACTTCATCCATCTCACCTTCATCCATCATCCATCTCATGTGTATATGTTCTATCTTTAATTGCTTTTTAGTTGATTAATTGTAGTGTAATTAAACCCCTCCTTTTATTAATTAGTCCTTCTAGAGTGAAACATCTTTCGAATACGGATACATCACTTTCTCCCTTGGATTCGATATTTGTTGCTTGGTCGCCCCGACTATAACGACCAATCAAATGGCGCCGTTGCCGGGGAGAAATGCTTCGGTGTAACGTGTTTGAATTTGTTAACTCTATTTAGGACATTTTTTTTATTTTTGCATTTATATTTGCTTTGAAAAATCTTGTTCTAACTTGTTCTTCTTTATAGGTAGACCAACCTTGATAGAAGAGAAGAATGAGCAACCAAAAAGAGAAAGTGAAGGAAGTTGTAGCAAGCCTTGAAAAGAAGAGTATGAATATGGATGGTTGGAACCAACACTTGAAAGGAAATTATGGAAATCTACTTGGTTTGGTTCCCCCTCAACAATCAATTGGCTACATGAATGAGAGCAACTATGGGTTTGATTGTCAAATGAGTCAAGCAAGTTCTCAAGGCTACAACAATGTGAGTTATGAGGGATGGCTAGTTGCTTACAATGTGAGTACATTCCTACCGTATCAGGGAAATATTTATTCCATACCAAGTTCTTACAACCAAGTGCCTATGATTACTCCTTTATCCAAAAATAATGCCTTAATGGAGTTGTTTAGAAGATATTCTAATGGAAATAATACAAGGCAAAGTTTTCAAACATGTCTTCCTAGTTATGGGACTCAAGATCTTCAAAGTATGTCACCTTCGTATCCTACGGTGCAACAAGAGTGGATGATGCCAAGTTCTCAAGTAGAGGACATATTTTACACGCAAGGGAGTAATTTTCAAAATCAAGGGAATTATCTCCAAGAACAAAGTTGGCAACCACCGAGTGAAGATATAAAGCCATCCGTAGAAGATCGAGTTGGACAACTTATGAAAATGATGTATGAGATGATTGAAGAAAGAAGAGAAGAAAGAAAGAAAAAAGATGAGGAAAATGAGAGGAGATTTGAGGCCCTTGAACGTCAAATAAGTCAAATGATAAGTGAACGGAACACTCTTCAAGAAATTGAGAATTTTGATGAAAAGTTTGAAGAAGAGTTGGAGGTAGAAGAGTGTTCGGGGGATGAGGACTCAAGTGATGAAGAACTATTTGAAGATAAGTAAAACAAGGAGAATTCAAGTGAAGATGAAGAATCGAAAGAGGTGTATGAATTCAATGAATAGAAACAAGGTCTAAAAGCACTTGAAGAAGAGTTCGAGAGTGAAATGAGCATTTCTAAATCTTTTAACTCTTCAAGTTGCATTGAATTTAAAAATATTATTTATATTGACTTTGTCTTACCTATTGATTCTTCTTAATGTCTTAGGTACAAAAGAGAACTTGAAGAAGTGTTGGGAACATATTTGGTAAAAAAGAATAAGTGGTGGTCTCGAAAGGAGCGATCAAGGGAATGCAAACTCAAACGAGTAGAGTTTTTAAAGCCAATCTCGAAAAATACTACGGAGGTCGTTACTTGTCATAAATGCCTAATAGAGCAAGAAGCACAAAGATTAAAATTTGATGGCAAGAACGAACGTTATCCTTGGCCATTCCGATGAGTTCTCCATAACCCATCATTATCTTTATTGCTTTCTTTTATTGCTTTCAATAAGGATGATGGATTTGATGTTGGTATATTTTGGTTTGATCTTTTTATTTTGTTTGTGTTTTATGTAGGAATTATGTTAAGCTTGGTGTGGATTTGGAGCATATTGGATTACGAGAAGAGCTACGAGGGATGCTTCAAATGGAGTACCTATTATTTGGCTCAAACTTAATTCTAGCCTTAGCTAGGAATTAAGTTTGGAGGGGTTGATTTTTTATGCTCTCGTAATTATCATATTATGAACATTTGCACCGGCACACATAGTTTCCTTGTGTATTGTGTTTTTGTGTTTTTGTGATGTTCTTATTTTCTTGTGTTGTTTGTTGTTTGCTTGTGTGTTGGTAATATGGATATTGATTGTGAATAGAGAGTTGTTAGTGGAATTAGGATGTTAGCTTTGGGAATGATAACAAATGCTTTTTAAATTGTTCAATAAGCAAAAGGTGATGTACAAGTATACTTTTGATCCTAACATAATGAACCGCGAGATTTTGAGCCTAACCATACATCTTAAATGGTTCCATTCTTTGTAAGAGGACCGATCATATGTGTATAAACTAGAATTTGCTTGTTGACACTTCTAAAGTGCTTGTTGGTGGACATTTGAGAAATGATAATAGGTCATCCTTGATTTTATAACCTATGGCCATAAACACATTTTCCATACCTTTCAACATTATCCATTGCTAGCCAATTTGAGCCTTATTAGCCTTTATTCTTTGATGAGCACATCTCTAGCCAAAATACTACTTGAGCTAAGAAAGAACCCTATGTGTGGAGTTTGCCTAGAGAAAGTGAAGTTAAGTAATGTGAATTATAAGAAGCAGGAAAGGAAAGACAAGAAAAGTGTTGCCAAAAGAAGGATGTGAGATGTAAAAAAAAAAGCATCAAATGTAGAAAAAAAATCAAGAAAGAAGAATAGTCATTGCTATACATTTTCCATGAGAAAATTCTTGAAAAGAAAGAGCTCAAAAGAAGGAATTTATGATTGGAACATGGAAGAAGAATGCTTTTAAAAGAAGAAAAGTGGCAAGAAAGAATGAGAAAAAATATAAGGGTGATGAGTCTTTCGATAGTATTTCTCCACATTTTTAGTCACTTTAATCCTATAATTATCCTTCCCTAACCAAAGAGCTTTCCATTACATCCAAATATAAGACCTCTTTGATCTTTCATAGAAATTAATTGAGTTTTTAAGAATGAGTCAACTTGCAAGCCTATGATGAGTATACTTTGATCGGTTGATGAGATTATGCACATCCCTCTAAAATAAAATGAGTGGAGTGATATACTATCTGTGAGGTTAGGATATTAAAGTATACTTGTGCAAGATCTTTTTATTATTGAACATTTTAAATGCAAAGTGTTTAAATTTCCTACTTCTAATGTTTTAATTTTATTGATGGTTTTTTTGTTTATGATTGATATTAACATTACTTTTGTTGTTCGACTCTAATATCTACACAAATTTACCCTCTGATTCTTTTCTTTTTCTTTGCTTGGGGACAGGCAACACTATAAGTTTGGGGGTGTGATTATCGTGAAAATTTATTAGATTTTAGAGTTGTGTTTGTGTGATTTTTGCATGCTTTTTATATTATTTATAGTATTTTATTCTTTATTTTTCTTGTTCTTATTTTTGGAGTAAAGTGTGTGGAATCATGCTATTTTTCATATAGGAATGTGGTGTATTTGAGCAAAAATCAAAAAAGGAAGAAACGGGAATTAAATCGGGACGAAAACGAGAAAAATTAGTAGCAAGTGAAAAGACAACAGATTTTAAAATGAGCTACGACAATACTTTTTCTGGACGTTGTGAAAGAGAGGTATAGACAACGGCTGACAGTGTTGTATTTTGAAGTGTTGTCTATTTGAATTGAAGAAGGAATCAGAATTTAAATCTGTAAGAGAAACTCGATCGAGTTCTTTTTTCCTCGGGCGAATTTTTGGGCCCAACAGGGAAGCGATCTGCAACTTTGCGCTCACATGGAAGCTCCATTTAATAAATGGATAAATTCGATGAAGGCCAGGAATCAAACTCATGACCTGTTGCTTGAGGGCGCGCTCTAAACTGCTTGGCCACTACCAGTTTGTAGACAAGAATCGTACGGAAAGCATTATAAGCCGATTTGAGACTTATTTAAAATTAAATAAAAATGTGTGTTGGGTGTGAATCGAACCCGAGACGTCAGGCATGGATACACGCGCATGCTTCCACTTGGCTACAGCCGAATTATAGTAATCAAGCCGTACGGAATTATACTTGGACCGGTTTTCCAGAACCGATTTTTGAGCTAAAAAAGGCCCATTTCTCCACTAAAGCCCATTTTCTCCATTGAAGCCCATGAACCAAAATGTTGCCCTAATTCCTTGGAGCCTCCACACATATAAATACCCTCATTTGCATAATTTGGAGGGGGAATTTTCTATTTCACCTCTTGGAGGCACACACTCCAACACCATTTTCCACACACACTTCTATCTCCATCATCCTTTCAACCAATCTTCCACCATTTTATCATTTTTCTACCAATCTATTGAGTGTTGAGGATTGAAGCTTGCAAAGTGAAGGAAGACATCCAACCTACCTCAAGAAGAGAATATATCTTCCTTTTCATTTGTAATCCTTTTTGGTTTGTTTTGAAACAATGGATATGTGTAAGCATTTTGAGGAAGTTTTTATAATGTTTATTGTTGGCTAGACCTCTAGTGAGGCTAGCCACAAAATGGATTAGGGCTTTGTGGATTTGTTGGATTTAAATGGTTATTTGATATGATATTTGGAATTTCCTACATGATTAATGATTTACTTGATTTGTATTATAATATGTGTGATTAAATTCTCTATTTATGATGTTAGGATGGTCATTCCAATATTGTGTTTAGGGATTTGATTGAATCATGTTATAATATGAATTTTGTATGCTGGTATATGAAGTATGTGGTAGCATCTTTATATACTTAGAACATTCATGTTGGGACACTTAATTAATTTGTCACACTTGGTTGTTAATTGAGTGAGAAGGATAAATCTTATAATCATAGTACCTTTAAGGGAATTGAGTGTAAGAAACAATCTTTTGTGCTTAAAACTTGTAATGAGTTGAGAACCTAATTACCTTGGCCATAGGGATTAGGGGAATATTTGTGATTGCTTTTATTCCAATTGTCATTGATATTTGCCATTTGAAATTAACAAGTCCATGTTGTGTCCTAAATCTTGATTGTGGTTAGTCTTACTCCTCTTTAGATTGTTACTTCATCCATCTCACCTTCATCCATCATCCATCCCATGTGTATATGTTATATCTTTAATTGCTTTTCTAGTTGATTAATTGTAGTGTAATTAAACCCCTCCTTTTATTGATTAGTCATTTTAGAGTGAAACATCTTTCGAATATGGATACATCACTTTCTCCTTTGGGTTCGATATTTTGTTGCTTGGTCGCCCCGACTATAACGATCAATCACCAGGTTCAAGGAGCCTACTCCAATCAACATTTATAAAAGGATTCGTCTTCCGGCTTGATCCGATTTTTGAGGATTTTTCTCCCATGTGGGATAATAATTTCGTATTAATTCTCATTACGCCTCACATAACCTCTCCAGTAGATGAGTCAAATTACACTCACCAACTACACTCATTTAATTGGTGATTAATTAAACAATTAACCCTTACTAACCAATTAAATTCAATTAATTTAATTAATTAATTAATTAAATTAATTCCTACACATTTATCTTTGACACCATTATCTTTGACACGCTAGATTATATTCTTAGTACTTAGTAGAAAAATACTAAGAAACTTATTTGTAACAATATCCATTATTTAGAAGACCGCACAATTTCTTAAAAAGTAAAATTATTTAAATTTGTTTCTTTAACATGAAATTTGTAGCCGTCTCATCTTTTATTAGATGAGAAAATATGGTAATGGCAAAAGGTGGGGAAATAGCAAGTTTTATATATTGAGGGTGAGTTTGTTGGTATTTATAAAAGTTGAAGGGCAAATTTGATTTATTAGAAAAAGAAAAGGGCTTGGGTGTACTAGTTTAATGGTGTAAATGATCTGGGGAAAAAGTATAAGGGCATAGTTGATCCTTTTTCTAATATATTTTTATTTTATGCGATAAAGTGAAAAAAAAGAGATCCAAAAAAGTTGATTGGAGCATGGAGCGCAGTAGAGTAGTATAAATGGGGTTGAGCATAGCACATTATATTCACATCTACCGCATCTAAATTACAACATAAGCAATCAAAAGCTAGCCATGGCTACTAATACTATTAGCATATCCCTTTGGTTGATGGGTCTTTTGGTGGTGTTGGGCAAGGTGCAGTCACAAGACGTGACCTACTTCAGCATCGACGAGTTCCATCCAAACGCCAACGACCTAAATCTAATGTACCAGGGGGACGCCCAAGTTCCCCCAGATGAAACATACCTCCGTCTCACCAAGGCGACTGATTTCCAGGGGGAGACCAATAGCCTTGGCCGAGTGGTGTACACTCCGCCAGTGCTATTCTGGGCCCCTGGACGTCAGTCCACCTTCGAAACCACCATCCGATTCGCAATCACGCCATCGGATGATGGGGCCGCTTCTCACGGCCTCGTCTTCTTCATTGCACCCATCAACTTTCCCATCGGGGAAGCTGGCGCCGATTTCGGGGTGTTTAAATCGGGTGCGGCTTCCAACGTGTTCGCGGTGGAGTTCGACACCTCCGAGTCCGACCCGAGCAACCGCCACATTGGAATCGACATCGAGTCGAACGAGTCGCGCAACACCACAAAGTTTGATAGCGGGACGGGGGATTTGGTGACGGCACGCATTAACTACAACTCCAACACCAAGCTCATCAGCGTGGTCGCGACTACACGTAGACAGACGGCGTATCTGGAGTACACCTACGACCTCAGGGACATCCTTCGTCAGCGGGTTCAAGTAGGAATCGCCGCCGCCACTGGAGAAGTCGCTTCCGACCAGGGAATTCACGATGTCTACACCTGGCAATTCACCTCCTCACTCGTGCGCACCGAGGTCAAAGCCGACATCCGCGAGGTTGTCTGAATCTTGCATGTAAACTAAATTAAATTAAAAGAGCTCACCACCAGCCTATACTAAGGCTAAATAAAAGGAGCTCACCACCCACCTACGCTATCACCCAACTCTATCTCTAAAAACTATAACTACTGCTCCTTCTTGTTTCCCCTTTCGGAATATCAATGAACGCCTTTAATAATTACTCTTTTCCTTCTACTTACAACATGGAGTATCAACTGCTGCTATACAAACTTAAACTTAAAAATTGTTTCAAATTAAATTGATCAGTTCATATTTCACTTAAAAAACCAAACCTGATTTTTATATTCAATCCGTAAAAACCTTAATTCCAATTAATTAACAACGGAATCCATTGGTGGTTGATAAATTTTTAGCAATGAAAATTTAATTGCGTCCGTAAATAATTATGTTCGAATTTTATATAATAAATAATTTTGTTGATAATCCGTTAATAAATAGTAACCTTTTTTTTGTTGGTAAAACATATTTAAGTCTGATGGCATTTCGTTGTTAAAAGAAAAATATGGAGTAATTTTTATTGGTAATCCATATATAATTAATTGAATTTCATTGTTATTACTATTATTTATTTAAATGGTGTTTTCTTTGTTGGAATTTAAAAGATACTATATGAGATAAGGAAAGAAATGAGAAAAAATTATATATATAAAAGGGTTATGATGCCATATATAGTGGCAAATATACCTTCTAAAAAGAATTGTTGTCATGAAAGGATTCATTTCGGATTTTAGCATGCGCATCGATGAGCAGAGACATTGTTATTCACTAGTTTTGTTTCGGGAAAATTACACTTTTTCTTCCATACGAAAACTCTTACTTTATTTTCGTTTTCTTTTTCATTATATTTTAAGATAATTAATCGTAACCTTTAAACATAGACCAAAAGTACAATTTTAATTGAATTGAAACTTTATGAGAGTAAAAATACAATTTTGTTTCCAGTATACGATACAGGTTATACTATATTTTAATGTTTTATTTAAAAAATAATTTTATAAAATTAATTATTCTCTGGAAGAAGATTTGAATCGCTTTGAAATTACCTTGAAGCGATATTCCAACCTCTTATTTCTCGTAAAGAAAATTTGATCAATTACCTATTAATTCTCTACACCAGTGCTAATCATTCCTTTTTATTGACAAATTCAGGGGGAAAAATATCAATTTTGATCTTTAGGATATGTTAAACTAACTTTAGTACTTAAGTTTGGTAATTTCTCAAAAGTGATCATCCGGTGTCCCTTTTGTCCACTTTTGGTCCTTTTTGCCCACTTTTGATCTCTATATAAGGACTAAAAGTAGATAAAAAAGACTAAAAGTGGACTAAAAAAACTAAAAACAGACACTGGAGGACCATTTTTTAAAAATTACCAAACTTTAGGACTAAAGTTGAATTTGACATATTTTAGAGGACTTAAATTGATATTATCCCACAAATTCATTAAAAAGGGAAAGAGACTTTTGTAGATATCATTGTACCCAGTAGAGTTTAACAAAGATTTTTTATTGCAATATGGGTGTAATCAATCCAACCAAATGAATTGGTGGAACACGGGTCTTTTCCTTTTTAATTAATTTTTCAACCTTCACTAATTTTTTTTAAAATTATTATACTTGAAAGACTATTATATCCTAAACCTTTAAACCCTAAGGATTAGATATATATATATATATATCCTAAATTAATCATAGGGTAAAATTATAATTATACCCATAAAGGTAAATTAAACCCTAAATCACAAGGGTAAAATTATACTCTAAACCATAGGGAAGGTTAAATTATACCCCAAACCATAAAGATAAAATTACAATTATATCCTAAATCCTAAGTTCAAGGTATTAATTATACCCTAAATCATAGGAGTAAAATTACAATTAAATCTAAAATCCTAAACCTTAAAAATAAATTATACCCTAAATTATAAGGATGAAATTACAATTATACCTTGATAAAATATATCCTAAACTTTAAAATTAAATTTAAAAAAAAAATAGTTGGTTCGGTAGCAGAAGGGAATTTGGGGTGAGAAAGGGAGGGAATTTGGGGTGGGAAGGGGGTGGAGCCAGAGGTCTCATGATATTGAAAAGAAAAAAAAATCTTGCCTTTGCTAGTTATTGCCTTTTTTACTCACAATTTTAGTTGTAAATATTTAAATATCTTAAATGACAAAAATACATTTGTTTAAATTTGAGATCGATTTAAAAAGTTTTAATCGATCCATGACTATATGTAATCGAATTATAAAAATATGTAAATTAAGTTATAAAAATATATTAATCGATTACAATGGAATAATTTATTTTTAACCAAGTCATAAATCTAATTAAGTAGTATTTATGTAAATTTGGGGGAAAAAACTTATCGGCATGATTTTTTTTAGGAAAAATATCAATTTTGGTCCTTTATGATAGGCTAAATTTATTTTTAGTCTTCAGGTTTGGTAATTTATCAAAAGTGGTCCTTCGTGTTCGAATTTATTCCTTTTGGTCTACTTTTAATTATTTTTGTCCATTTTTGTCCCTTTTTTAGGCAATTTTAAGAACTAAAAGGGGACAAAAATAATTAAAAATTGACCAAAATGACTAAATTTGGATTCAGAAGATTACTTTTGAAAAATTATCAAACCTAGGACTTAAAATGAATTTGGCCTATTCTAAAGGAACAAAATTAATATTTTCCTTTTTTTTTTTTTTTTTTTTACTACAGACTAATTGATGGGCACAGTAAGCCAATCCTTCAACAACAGGTATTGACGAGGTACAAAATTAATGTTGTAAATGAAACTGAAAACATAAAAAAAGTATTGAAAACATCATGTGCAACAGACAAAAAATGAATTGACAATTCATTGAAAGGGGAATCAAACTTTTGTAGATAACAATGTACCTGGTAGAGTTAAACAAAGAAGTTTTTTGCCACATTTTTAATTGTAAATATTTAATGCTAGGATAACAAAAATACATTGACTCAATTTAAAAGTTTTAATAGATCCATAAATATTTACAATTGAGTCATTTATTTATATTGAGGTATTTATGTAAATTAGGGCATAAAAAATTCTATCACTAAAATTATGGCATATTTTTTTTGACAATCACATCCCTAGAGCGTATCTACAAGTCATTTCTTGTCTTTTGTCCTTAGTTTCGGACAATATCATCATTTCACCACCGGTACAACAACAATTAGAGGTCGATCATCACATTGGACATTTGGACAACACATGTATAATCATTATCTTGAAATCTTAATACATATATTTGTGAAGTAGTTTTTTTAAATAAAATTTTTAAAAAATATATATTTCACCATGTGGTGAAGTGTTGACTTTAATTTTATATGTTTGGTTTGTCTCTATTTATTACCATTAAATATTTGCTAATGATGTAGGTTAAAATATTTCTTTAAATTTGATTTCTAATTAAAATGTATTATATTAAAACTATATATTAAGAAAACATGTATGTTTAATTTAATTTTGTAAATATAAAATTTAATTAAAGAATTTGTATTATTAATAATTGAAGTTTTAGATTTTGCTGAACAAATAAAATTTTAATTTTGATATAAAATTTAAATAACTATAATTACTAATTCATATTTTAAATATAAAAATGTAGTAAATTTTCTTTCATTTAAAATTTAAAAATATATTGATTTTAAAGAAGAATTTTAAAATACATTTCTAATTATTATATTATATATAAATGTAAGTTAATCAACATGAAGTATATAATGAAAAAATAAAAAATATATATGTGCGAAGAAAGTAAGAGGTGAATATTAAATTTATGTGAATATGTTGTAATTTATGATTTAAATATCTTAATATATGTTATATATTTAAAAAAAGATAAATGGAGTATACGTAAAATAAATAAAAAAAAATGATATTTGAACAATGAAAGACTATAATTAAATTTATTTTTCAAATTCAATTTACTAATTTGAGATATAAAAAATATGTAATAATCAGTGTACATAATCTATATATAAATGAAATAAATTATAAAAAATATTGAAATACAATCCATTTTGTGTTATTATTTATAATAATTCTAAAAATATTATTCACTTATAATTTTCTTTGTAAATTTAAAATTCCAGTGTAATACACGGCGATACACTAGTATCTATATAAACATACAATCATTTCTAAAAAAGAGTGCATAGTTTTATTAATATTCGATTTTAATGTCACCAACTCCAGAGCAGTAAGGCTAGAAAACGAATACTCGATCGGATAATAGCAACGAAAGTGGTAATTAAGAAAAACATAGTAATGAATAAACTCAATGAGAAATAAGAAATTGAAAAGATTAGAGAATTGAAGTGGTGCGTGGAGAATCAAACAAGGATGCTTGGAGAGATGAAAAAAGAATTAGAAATGCAATCTGAAACAATTCTTTAGATGAACAATTTGTTGGGTTTATCCGTTCAATGAGTCGAGTCCACTCAATCTAAAACGCTCCCACGATTTTACCACTTTTGGCTCACACCTAAAAGGCTTCATGTTAGGAAGAGTCTCGCTTACACTTATAAACTCACATCCTTTCCCGATGTTGAACTTTGATTGACACCCAACCAACACAATTGATATAACTTAATATACTAACGTGTTATTTACTGAAACTAACTGTGTAATATTAGATAGAAGGGTACATAAATGTTTATGATTTTTAATAGTAAGAGGGTTTACTTGATTCAAATAGATAAATAAAAAGTGTTTTATTGAAAAAAAAACATAGATGAAGGGCACTTTTGCATTCATTCATGGTATAACTCAAAGACTTATTTGACCTTTTTCCTTAATTGAAATTAATTCATAGCTCAAAATAATAGATCTATAAGTGTGGAAAGAGCTTTCAACTGAGTTGGAATACAGCTTCAATGTGGAGATTCTTAATGGTGGATTACACCTTTTTTTAAATTAATTCACCTTATCAAAATAAAGATTGAAAAATCTAAATTATTATATTAGATTTTCATTTAATCATAATTGCTAAATAAGATAAATAGTATTTTATGTATTAGGTGGAAATAATTTTTTAAATTGAAGTATATTTTAATGGTGAAGTTAATTGTAGACCAGATAAATTAAAAAGTATGAAAATAATGTTGAGGTAAAGGAGCAAAATTTTCTTGTGACTCGATCCAATAACAATAATCATTTAATGGTTCGCAAAAAAAAAAAAAAAACTACTCCCTCGTCTCAAGAATATATTCGCACTTTCCACTTTGATCCGTCCCAAGAATATATTCACCCCTAAAAATGGAAACAATTCACAATATCAATAATATTTCAATACTACAATATTACAAAAATACCACCTTCTTTTTACACACAATCTATTCAAAGTCAACTATATCATACAATTTATTCTACTCAATTACCCAAAATACTCATTTTTTTTCTTACATCACACCACCAAAAAGTTACTTTTCTTAAACTCTGATAGGCGGTCATTTGAGGCCTTAAGTGTATAAATGTCCAATTGAGATGCCCAATTGAGAAGACGCACTCGAAATATCCCAGATTTCTGTCCAAACTAAAAACTAGGCGAAGCATGTATGTATATAAACCCTAAAATTCAACTCTAGGAGTACATATGTATATCTCATATATTAATGCGATTGATAGTGTTATATATTAAATGAGATGTATGAAACAAACTAGTAATAATTGAACATGGGCGTCGACGCCTTCAATTCGTAGGTTAGGTCGTTGGGGTTGGGCCACCTTGGCCAGGACCACCAGTAGAAGGCTTCATCACCTTACGCATGCCCATCTCTTTTTTCATTTTTTTTCTTCTAATATATATTATCATTATTTTTCACGTGTTGTACTACTACTTGTTAGGTGGATGCGATCGTCATCTCGTCGGAATGCCGTCACCGGAGAAGATGGAGGAGGGGGCTGAACTAACCGGTGCTCAGATTCCCGTCAAACTCACATAGAATTTGAAATCCACGTTCTACTCGTTAGGGTTCACGAATAGGGATGATAATGGGTTGGGGTGTAAGGCTATGGGCCATGTTTTAATTCATTAAAGTAGGCCCAATACTTAGGGAAATGAAGGCCATCAATTTGTTGGGCCAAAACCCAACAGGCCCAACAAATCTCCACCTTGGCCAAAATCATCCACCGTCATGTTCAACTATATAGGAATTCATCATCGTACCTTTTTCCGGACACCTGCAAAACTAAAAACACAAAATTAGATGCAAAATCCAGAAATTTAACAAACACAAAGTAAGTCAAACGAAATTGACACATAGTCACAAAAGTTCACACATTATCACAAAGATAAAAGAACAAAGCTCTCAAAAAAACACAAAGTTCACATAGTCATGTAATCACATAGATTAGAACTCAAAGTTCTCATGTCACACGAACAATTCACAAAGAAACAAAACTAAGCACAAAGCTAACATGAGATCACTAAGATCATGAATACACAATTCATAAAGACACATAGTCTAGTCACGTAGACATACAAGTTATAGCATTTAAAAGTCACATAGACACACAAGCTATAGCATTTAAAAGTCACATAGACACTTCACACAGAAGCACACACAGTAATCAACAATCAAATGTTACACACACATTCGAATGCACACAACATGCTCCACCTCACTAAGAGAAACAAATAAGCTTGTAGACTAGGCACAAAGCATAAAGATAACACATATGCAAATACTACACCTCACTAGGAGCAGCCTAAAACAAAGCAAGTTTTACACATAAACAAACACAAACGTAGAAAAAAAATTTCAACAAGTTTCACACACAAAGAAAATATAAATTCACAAAGAAGCACATAGATTCAAAGTGAAACAAGATAAGAAAAATAAAATTTCAGAAAAACCAGATTTTTCAACAAACATGCAGAATTAATAAGACATTTAAACACACAACTTAAAGGCTCAAGTAATTCACACAAGCACAACTAGTAAACATCACCATAACACTCCGTTTCAGTCACAATATTGGCTTGTTCACTAGATTAATCCTTCTTGGGGTGGGGACATTTGTTAACATAATGGCCACGCTCGTTACAATTATAGCATCTATGATTCTTAGCCTTAAACTTATTATTATGCCCTCCTTAACAAACATAATATCCCCATAATTCTTATCACCCCCATTGTGATTTAAATCATGCTCTTTGCTTTTTAAGGCATTAACCACCACATCTAGAGTAACATCATCACGATCATACTTAATAACAGATTTGATATCACAATAAGATTCAAGAATAACATTTAACAAGACAATGGGTAATACTCATCAATGTGCTTATCACCAGATTGCTTAATATCAATAATAAGCTTTGTAAAAATGTTCAAGTTTTCATCAATGTCCTTATTCAAATCCAATTTAAAAATAAAAAATTTTTCAAGCAAGAACATCCTACTAGGCAAAGATGACACATTGAACAATTCATCCAACTTTTTTCACATCTTTTCAGCAGACTCAAAATGACCAATCTTTCTTAACACAGAGTCAAAGAGATTTAAAGTAATGGATAATAACGCAAACTCATTCATATCAGATTTTTTATCTTCAGTTACAGTGGCAGCATGCATTTCATCAATGGCCTAATAAACACGTTGTTGAATCAAAACACATTTTATTTTTTATTTTCAAATTTTGAAATCAGTTTTACCATCAAAATGAGTCAAGCCAAAGGGATTGGAAGCCATTTATAAGCACAAAGAACAAACCACACCACAGGAAGAAATATACTGATAATTAAGAGTACACACAACGAAAGCAAGATAATAAATATCACAATAAAATCTCACAAAGAGAGGACCAGCTGCCTCAAAGCATCACAAAGTACAAAGGAGAACCAACCGGCTCAGGGTATCACAAAGCAGATATGAAAAATAACAAAATAAATTTGAAATTTTTTTAGAAACAATGGAACGAATAAATTAGAGGGAAGAAAAAAGACAATTCCCTATCGCCGAGGGTCATAACTGATATGACCGGAGTAAGAGGCTGCGGCGGCGGGCGGCGGGCGGCGGGCAGGCTGTGGCAGCTGGCGGCGGACAGCAGGCTGGTGGCGGTCGGTGGCTGGAGGCAGTCAGCAGCGGTCAGCGTTGGCAGGTTAGAACAGATCTGACTGGACCGGCGGCTGGCGGTGGTCTGCGGCTGAATGCGAACGGCAGGCTGAATGGTGGTATCCTTCAGCGGCAAGAAGCGGACGATAGAGGAGCAGCAGGCGGCGACGGTCGACTGCGCTAGTCTCGCCGGAACCTTTGCACGGTGGTTGGCTGGCCCGACGGACGTCAACCTTCACCAGATCCGATGTGCAATCATTTTAAATATCGTTGTAGTATAGTGGTGAGTATTTCCGCCTGTCACGCGGGTGACCCGGGTTTGATCCACGACAACGGCGTCATTCATTTGATTAATCATTTATAGTCGGGATGACCAATTAAAGAATTTATCGAACCACAGGGAGAAAGGTACTAGGGTCTAAGCGATCTCGTGTTCATCATAATATTATAGAGATGATCATAAAGGGGGGATAATCAAGAAATGACAATAAAATAAATGGATAGATGAATGAATGAATGAATGGATGAATGAGCCAAGTGGATAGAGAATGAGACTGATAATACTTAAAGTATGGAAAATCTAGGTATCATGCAACAAATTCATATGTGTCATGGGTTAATAACTAAGGGCCAACACTAATTCTACCTAAACTCCCTCTCGAGATGGATAGGATGTAGATCCTTAATAAGGTCTCTAAATGGCTTTAAGATTGGTTCTCAATAAAACAATTACAACTAGGTATTAAGTTCAATTGGAGAGTCCCCTCACACGATCAATTGACCTCTCGATCTAACAAATCGAATGTTCTATTAAGGGTTCTAAATTCTAAAGGACTTCTCAATCTCTTTAAAACTTATAATGCACATGAGATGTATGACAAAATAATTCAATTAATTATCCTAAATATGCAATTGACTTCTCAATCTAGTCACATGTTTAAAACAACCAACCACAAAAATTATCATAAACATCAAGATCTAAAGTATCAATGATAGAAAATCAATTAACCCAATCAACATAATCATTCAATTGCAAATACCCAAAATTATCCAACACAATTCATATTGCTAATCTCACAAAGGAGATTAGCTTCTCATATTCACAAAGAAATCAACATAGACATTAAAATCCTTACAAAACATGATAATCAATAAGGTTTCAATACAAAAGTTGGATGAAAACTCCCTTGGATGTCTCCAATGGTAATCTTCTTCTTCCCTTTGCAATTCTCCTCTCTCCCTGGCTTCTCTAGCTAAATGGATGAAGGATTTGATGGTGGGATGATGATAGATGGTATGGATGAAGAATGGATGAAGATGAAAGTGTAAAATGGAGAAAATGTGTGTGAAACAGTAAACCCCCCTCCCCCCCCCCCCGAATTCTTATCAAATATTGAAGTATTGAGTATTATACCCTTGGGAAGCTTCTAGAAAGGATTTTGATTTTTTCACAGATTTTTGCACCTACACGGCTCGTGTGCATGCACACAGCCATGCTATGACCGTGTAGGTGTTTCTAATGACGGAACACAGCCACCCCTTACAGGCCCGTGTTGGTGCAGCCCCTGTTTTTCTTCTTTTGTTTTGACTCGTTCTCCCTCGTTTCAACTTCGAATTGAGATCCTCTTTTTTCTATGTCTTTCTTTTCGCGTCTAGAATCTCTTTTTACCTGAAAATCATATGTTTAAGCTCATTCTCACACATTTCTATAAAAACACAAAATACAATCAAAATACACAAAAATACGGATAAAATAATACAAAAATACACATAAAAAGACATTAAAATCTAGGTGAAAATATCATTCATCACTAGCGGACGGTGGTCGGAACGCGAACGAATGCCGATGTGAAGAGCAGCGGGCTGATTGACTGGTGGCGGTCGACTCCTGAAGACCGGAACCCTAGCGCCGCCGAGCAGATTCCAGCAGCGAGCGGCGGTCAGCAGCAGGCGGAGGCGGCGCGTCCCTTGTGGCTACAGATCGCGATTCCGAGAGGCTGACTGCAACGTCTTCGAGCGACGGATGGACGACGGTCGGCTCCAGGCTGGTAGATCCGACGTGTTTTCGGTAGGTGGAACCTTGGAACCACTAACGGACGGTAGATAGCAGTGGCGGACTGCAGCAGCGGTGGGCGTACAGCGGCGGATGGCGAGAACAATGGACAATCGACCCGCTCTGATACCACTGTTAGGTGGATACAGTCGTCATCTCGTCGGAACGTCGTCACCGAAGAAGATGGAGGAGGGGCTGAACTGACTGGTGCTCAGATTCCCGTCAAACTCACATAGAATTTGAAATTCACGTTCTACCCGTTTGGGTTCACGAATGTGGATGATAATGTGTTGGGGTGTAAGGCTATGAGCCATGTTTTAATTCATTAAAACAGGCCCAATACTTGGGGAAATGAAGGCCATCAATTTGGGCCAAAATCCAACGGGCCCAAACACTACTTCATGCATGCATGCCTCTATTATTTTTTATTTTATTTTTAATATATATTATGTTAAGTTTTTATTTTAATTTTAATAAAAAATTTGGCAAAGACTTATGTGAGATCGTCTCACATAAGGACTTACGTAAGACGGTCAGAAAGTGATAATTTTTATAAAAGAAAGTGATAATAAATTAATGAAAAGTGATAATATTATTTCATGAATAATTTATAGTATAAATAAAAAGTGATAACATTTTATAGCGAAAGTGATAATATTTTATAACGAAAGTGATAACTATTTAATAAAATGAAAAGTGGTCTCATGTGAGATGGGCTCACGCAAGACCACAGCCCAAAAAGTTTTAGTTCTCCAACTTTCCATTTATCTCAAAAAATGTATCTCTTTAATTTATAGAACAAAAGCTGATGCATTATGTATTGGCATGCATTTGGAGTTTGGACGCTACTACACCCCCCAATTTTAAGGTTACTTGTGGATAGGTTTCAAAATTAAATCATACTACTAGATTCAAGGTCATTAGATAAAATTTCATTTGAATTCGTTTCGATACAATAAATATATCAAATTAACTTGATCGGAATTTTGTGTTTGTTAAAAATAAAATCTACTATTTGGAAGTAATAATTAGGGATGCTTGAATAGCAGCATTTGTAAAGGCAGAGGCGTCGTGAATGACAATGATTTACTTTTTTCGTCACATAATATCCTTCACACTTAAAAAATAATTATTATAAAGGTTTTTTTATGTAGAATTTCAAAAGTTATTTAAAATTCAAATTTATCATCTCACCTAACAGACATACTACTATAATATCCTTTAAAGTCAATTCAGAAAGTCGCAAAATGTAAATTTAAGTGGCCATATTCCTATATCAAATCAATGCGGCTCATGTGTTATATGCACGTGAAAAATCATAAGATTATAAATTAAAGTATTCCTTCGTTTCAAGTACTTTTCATACATATGTGAGTATGTGAATTTTTGTCAAAAAAAAAAAAAATACATATGTGAGTATGTGAATTAAAAAAATTTGCTATTTAGGTGTGTAATATAAAAATAAAGGGTAAATTGGCCGTATAAATTCAATTTATTAATATATATTTGTACGAGTAATAAACTCTGAAGAATGAAGTATTGTATTAATCTTCCATGGTAAATACTTTCCCCTTTCCAGGCACAAAATGTACATCAGGTCCAGTTTCATTAATTCAAGCCCATTTATGAGCGTTTGCCCATCTTTTAAAATTCTAAAACAGTGGGTTGAGCTCTTTAATAATCGTTTGCTCTGGAAATTATTGGAATTTGAGATAACGGCCCAACTAATTTTGGGCCATTATGAGGCTTTGCACATTGTTTGGCTTATCCAGCCCGAATTGACAGCTTAATTAATGAGCATTATAAGATAGTGGAATGTGGTAAGTCACGTGTGAGGTATACCCAACATAAATCTGTGTACGTTAGTTATTACACACATTAACAACTCTTTTTATGTGTGACACGGGATTAATAATTAAAGGTAGATCCACAATTGCGAACTTATGTGATCCATTAACAAAGTCCAATTATTAAAATAATTATAGCATATTAAATAGCCCATTTCAAGGACTATCATTTTAGAGATCTCCGTTAAATTACAATTTGTACTTTAATACTTATTTTATCAATCCATACTCGTGATTTATCATATATTTTATTCTTATGGGAGTAATTATATTTAATTTTAAGGTTTAGTTTTATTTTTAAAAGGGTAGGTCTTGTATGAGACCGTCTCACGGATCTTATTTCTTAAGATGGATTATCCATCAATTAATTAATATAATATAAAAAATAAAAAATAAATAAAAAAGCGGTTAATGCCGGTCTCCTGTGCGAACTTGCGGAGAACGCAACATTCAATTAGCTCCCGGAAGGCAATTAGTTAAGGATGAAATCTTCCTTTTCTTATCCATTTAAAAATTAATGATTTTAAATTATTAAAATACAATATTTAAAATATAATGTGATAATTAAAAAAATTGAAAATGATAGTTAAAAAATAAAAAAATAATACACTTAATTATTGAATTATTTCATGAAAATTTCATAAATGATAAAGTGATAATATTTTGGCAAAGACTTTTGTGAGACCGTCTCACGTAAGGGCTTACGTGAGACGGTTAGAAAGTGATAACTTTTGTAAAAGAAAGTGATAATAAATTTATGAAAAGTGATAATACTATTTCATAAACAACTTATAGTTTAAATAAAAAGTGATAACATTATATAGCGAAAGTGATAACGTTTTATAGCGAAAGTGATAATTATTTTAAAAAATAAAAAATTGATATTTGACCGATCAAATTATTTCATAAATAATTTGTAAGTTAAAAAAAAGTTATAATATTTTTAATTAAAAGTGATAAATTTGATTAAGGAAAAGTGATACATATCTAATTACATTTTTAATAAAAAATTTATATGACGGATAAAAATTGATAATATTTTTAATAAAACGTGATGACATTTTCAATTAAGAGTGATAAATATTTAATTAAGAAAAAGTGATATACATCCAATTATATTATTTAATAATATAGAACGGATAAAAGTGATAACATTTTTAATAAAACGTGATAACATTTTCAATTAAAAATTATATTTGATCAAGAAAAAATTATACACATCCAATTATATTATTTAATGAAAAAATTATTAGACTAAAAATGTGATAATATTTTTAATAAAAAGTTATACCTGATCAAAGAAAAGTGATAAAATATCAAATTAAATTATTTATGGAATATATTATATCATATGAATAAAAAGTGATAAATTATTTAATGAAAAGTGATACATGATAGAGGAAAAGTGATAATAATTTAAATGAAATATTTCATTAACTATTAATATATAAATAAATGTGGTAATTAAGAAATAAAAAATAAGTTATGATCCAATTTTTTTGAAAATTTTGCATTAATTGTGTTTCAGGAAAATATTCCCTTATTTAATTTACGACCAATTAATAATATAAATGAAGTAAAATATTCTATTTTTAATGTATTATAAAATAAATTAAAACAAAACAAAGTGTAACGGAATAAATAAATTTTTAAAAAAACAGTAAAATGAAAAGTGAATTAATGAAGTGGGATGGGCTAACGTGGAGAAACTAAGCGGTATATATTTGACCCTTCACGTAATGATTCGTGAGACAGTCTCGTGCAAGCCTTTGCCTTTTTAAAAATATAATTGTAATTTATTTTTTTTGGTTCATATAATATTACACTTATAATTCTGGTCCATTTTACTTCTATAATTTAATTATTATCCTCATAAATAAGTGCTAATTATAATTATAAAGATATAGTAATTGTAATACTCTATGATTCATGCAATATTATTCAAGTCTATGTTTGTTTTCCTTTTATATGGGTTTGAAAATTTGGATTTTAAAAACTAAATAAATATTGATAATATATGTTTTGTTTTGAGTTCTTGAGTGGATATATTTTAACATTATATGAAATCAATGTTGAGTTTTTAAGTAGGATATGTTTTAACTTTATATCAAAGCAATGTATAAGAGGTGAGTAGTGATGGGTAAGAGATGGATATATTTATAAAATCAAGATTTATCAATTTCCAAACAAAAATAAGATTAGATTTTCAATGACAAAATCTGAATTTTAAAATTGTAAATAAAATAGCGCTAATAAGAGAATATCCCGTTCATATTGAGTTAGTATCAATCAATGGCTCTTAAAATTTTGTTAAAAATAAGAGTGATTACACGTTCATTTTTCTTTCATTTTATTATACGATAGAAATTAATTGTGGAACACGTGGAAACTAAAATTGTAAAGAAAATATTGGGAGAAGGGGAGTAGTGCATAGCAAGATTATCTTGTGAGTTGGTGGTGTTATTTGACCGTCCTAAAGTGTATAAATCTCCAAATTGAGAGCAATTTCCCAGATTTCTGTTGAAATTAAATCCAAAATAAAAGCTAGGTGGATTATGTACGTATTACTTCATATTTATATAAACCCTAAAATTCAAATTTAGGAGTATGTATGTATTGATCCAAATTGAGAGCCTAAATTAAATGAATTCATGCAATGGAACACTTAGATTGGACGATGCGAATATTAGAGAATGAGATGAAAGGTAGTAATAAAGAGGTAGGCAGGAGATGATCGATGTTATTAATAACACACACAACACATAGTATAGCTTAGCTAAGTGGGTATTCATCGACCACCGAAGGTAGGTGTGGTCTTGATCGAGCTGGTTCGGAGCATCCCAGACCAGAATGGATGAGAAGTACCAGGATCGGATGTCCTGAAGCGACACCTGGACTCCTGTGGAAGCCGACAGCCCCACTTGCACCTGCTGGGGCAGAACGCTCTTCAGATTCACCATCCCCAGTGAGTCGAAAATCGTCGTGTTCAGAGAGTTCCTCGAGTTCACGTCCACACCCATGTGCCGGTGCAGTGGGTCCCACTCCCCGTTCACGTAGGTGTCGAACTCCACCGCGAAGATACCGAGGTTGCCCCCGCTGGAGCCGGAGGGGATGAAGAAGGTGATTCCCTCGGCGGGGTCGTTGTCGGTGGCTCTGATGTTGAATTCGATAGTGGTCTCGAAGGTGGGCTGTCTGTGCGCCCCAGAATTGGACGGGCCTGGAGTAGAGCACTCTGCCCATGTTGCCGCTCATCGGGTTGCCCGAGGTGTTGGTTCGGGTCAGGCGCAGGGACCCTGACCCGGATGGAACGTGGGCGTCGCCTTGGTAGGTTAGGTCGGTATAGGGTTTGGGATGAAGGAGTTGAAGGTGAAGGACGTGGTGTCCTGTGATTGGGCCACCTTGGCCAGGAGCACCAGCAGGAGGGCAAACTTCTACATATCTCTTTTTTCTTTCTTTTTCTTTTGTTTGTGTGGCGGTGTACAACTTCCTGCATGCACACATGGGATCCCTTGTTACACTCCCTGCTCCATCTCATGTTACATGGGCAGGGAGCGTGACAAGTGTCCCATTTTCACACAAATTTGTGTGAAAACGGGACACTTGTCACACTCCCTGCCCCATGTAACATGAGATGGAGCAGGGAGTGTAACAGGGAAACTGAATTGCTGCATGCATGTCTCTATTTATACACCTTCATTTTTGTTTTTATTATAACTATTGTATTATTAAGTGATTCTATAATTTTATTAACAAATTTTAAATTATAGTCCTCCAACTTTCCGTTTATCTCGTAAATACTTCCTCCATTCCATAATAAGTGGGTATTTTGCTTTTTCCACGTAGATTAAGGGGTATTATTATTTAATGTGCATTGGGTATTTATATTAGTGTGCATGTGAGACTCATATTTTAATTGTATTAGTGGTTGTGTGTGGTCTCGTGTGTATAAAAATTGAAAGAGGACTCTTTGGATAGGAAGCCCAAAATAGAAAAAGACCATATTTAAAGAGGATGGATGGAGTAATGGAGTAGAACAAAATCTGATGTAAATTGGGGATAAATACCGATTTGATCCCATAACTTTTCTCATGGTCCTTTTTAGTCCAAAAAAATTTAAATTTGTCAAATTAGTCCAACCGATGAAGAAATAGGGTCAAATACGTCATATTTTCATCGGAAAAGGTGACTTCGCCGAAAAATTCCGGCCATCACGTGATAATCACATGTCATTTTTCGACGATGTCACCATTTTTCGACGAAAATATGACGTATTTGGCCCTATTTCTTCACCGGTGGGACTAATTTGACACTTATCTTTTTGGAACAAAAAAGGACAATGAGGAAAGTTATGGGACTAAATCGGTATTTATTCCTGTATATTGGCATGCATTTGGTTATAGTACTTGTCATTAACTATGTTTAAAAAAAAATCAAACTACTTAATTCAAAATCTTTAGATTAAATCTTATTTGAACTCGATTCGATCCGATACAATAAATATATTAAATGAACTTAATCAGTATTTTGTATTTGATAAAATACAAGTTTTGATCGGCTTTAGCTCGATAGATCATGAAATAGAGTAGATAAATATAAAAATATCAAACTTTTAACTCAAGACAAACATGACATCAACTGCCAGTTTGATAGGTGAAATAAGATAAGGGAGTATAAATAAAAATTGAGATTAAGATAAATATATGAATTCGAAATATGAATAATGAAGATTGTTTGATAAGATGTATAAAAAATGATATAAATAAAAGTTGAGATATTTGGTAGTAGGTATAAGTATTATTAAAAATAGTGAAATTACATTTAAAACCTTTGATTTTATTTTTAATTACAATTTTTTTTTAAGAACAAATGTCAATTTAGAAATAAAGGATAATACACCCACGTGACCCACCTACCATGATACGACAGGTATGAGGAAATAAGAGGGAGTAAAAGAGTTTTTTCGTAATTGCATTCAATTATATGGAATAACTGTTCAAATCATAAACTTAATACTGCGATCATTGACGTATACAGAATGTGGGAAGAATAGTGAATTGGACTGGGCTTTTTAACTTGTATTGGGCCCCTTGACATTTATTTATGTTATAACAAACAACATAAAAGACTACATTACATTCATGAAAACCTCATAATAGGCCCAACAAAACGAAGCGTTATATTTTAAACTTTAAAACAAGTAAGACATAAATTACTAGGTTAAGGTGAAAAAAATAAAAATTCTTAATAGTATTCCTAATATCTAAGAGGAAAAAAAAAAAGAAAAGTACTATTTGTGCCTTTTGATTTCATGGACTTTCCATCGCGTCACAGTTGCGCACGTTTCTTTAAATTCACAACAATAATTAATCTATAGAAATAGTGCCTCTTCTGGAGGCATCTTGAAATTTTCTACTTATAAATAAAAATGAGTGATTAATTATCTCATCAAATGCGTCCTGTACAATAAAAAAGACATAAATTTTCATTAAAAACAATATTTTTACAAGTACAAAGATATAGTGAGATGTACTTAAGTTTCAATCTTATTCTCTAAATTAAGAATCATTATAGCCTTAATTATAATATACTCCCTCCGTCCGCCACAGAGAGTAGCATTTGCTTTTTGGCACGTGAATTAAGGAGTATTATTATTTATTGTATAGTGGGTAATTGTATTAGTGGAGATGCGAGTCCTATTTTTTAGTTGTATTAGTGGGGGTGTGGGTCCCATGTGTGTAAAAAATAAAATGAGACCCTTGGGGGCGGACTCCCAAAATGGAAAAATGAG
Source organism: Pogostemon cablin (assembly GCA_023678885.1). NCBI lineage: Eukaryota > Viridiplantae > Streptophyta > Magnoliopsida > Lamiales > Lamiaceae > Pogostemon > Pogostemon cablin. Next base: position 9,527,703 of record CM042955.1, on the reverse strand, counting down.
ACTCTTTGGAGCGGACGGAGGGAGTACTACTTTCTAACCGTTAAACATGCAATCAAGTGTAGGAAGATATAAACATAGATAATTAAGTACTCCCTCTGTCCCGTTGAAAGGTATTCGTTTACTTTTTGCACGTGGATTAAGAAGTATAATAATTTAATGTATAGTAAGGTGAGAAAAATAATATTTTAATGTGTAGTGTGTAGTTGTATAAGTGTTGAGTGTGGGGCCATGTGTAGTGGTTGTGGGTCACATCAATCCAAAAAGAGAAATGAATACTTTGTAATGAGACGGACCAAAATGAAAAAATAGATACGTATCAAGGGGGCGGAGGGAGTATCTTATACTAAAAGGGAACTTACAAGATATAAGCAAAATTTAAATTCCATTAATATTTAGAAGAAGGAGAGGAGGAGGAGAAAGAACTGCTATTAATTCTTTATTTGAGGAGTGAAATCCAAAGGGAAAAAAAAAATAGAACATGTGTAAATATTCATAATTTACAAGACCATTTTTCAAAACAAAACCTAAAAAGTGGCAATTCATGAAAAAGTAGAGATTTTTGTAGATAGAACAAAAGTGAAAATTGAAATTATGGTTCAAGTTACTGTTGTAAATGTCACAAAAAGTAAAATTAAGTGGGCCACATTCCTATATCAAATCTAGGCGGCTCATGTATTTTTGTGCACGTGAAAAATCATAAGATGAATCAAGTATTCTCTTTGTTTCCGTTATTTTAGAAAATTTATTTTTAAGGTGTATAATAATAATATTATAAAAGAAAAGAAGGAAAAAAAAGTAGGAGTAAATTGGGTGTACAAAATCAATTTATTAATATTCGTACGAGCAATATAATACACTGAACTAATATCCCTACGTAAGAACTAGACAGATAAGATTTCTTGTATTAATCTTACGTGAAAAATACTTTTCCTTATCCAACCAGATCACGTAGTACATCAGGCTTAGTTTCATTAATTCAAGCCCATTTATGAGCGTTTGCGAAACTATTTGAACACTAAAATAATGGATTGGGCTTTATATGTTCTGGAAATTATTTGAAATTGATAAAAGCCCAACTAATCTTGGGCCCAAATGATTTCATTTTGCACATTTTGGCATATCCGGCCCAAGTTGATAGCTTAAATAATCTTTAATTTACTAAATGAAGGTTTTTTTTATGGATTCTTTTACTATAAAATAGTGTAGACCTTTTCCCTTCGAAGAAATATACGTGCAATTACGCAATGGATTCTTTTACTAGATTATTAAATATTAGGTTGAATCGTTAGACCTTCAAATAATAAGTAAGATGTAGAGAAATCTATTTTTAAAACTTTTAGTCCCAAGAAAATTATTGATTTGCAAAAATAGTCCCATACCCATGGAGTGATTCTAAAACTTTCATTTTTAGTCCCTAACATTAGATTTTTGATGGAAACTTTAAAAGTTAGAAAACGAAGGAAATGACATCAAAGAGGAAATCATATCCTCTAAATTAACTACAACCATCCCAGTTTCATTAATTAAAGCCCATTTATGAGCATGTGCCCAAGTGTGAAATAATCGGTTGGGCTTTATAAGAACATTTGTTCTGGAAATGATTGGAATTTGACTTAACGGCCCAACTAATCTTGGCCCATAGGCTTTTTTTTTCTTATCAAACGATAGGATTCATTTATATACTAGCCCAACTGGCTACGTCGGACTCTTCGGTAATCAACCGAGAGACCACAAGGGAGAATACAATTCCATAAAGGAGGCTTTAACACCCCTCAATGAGGACACACTCCATAAAGGAGATAAATAAAAACAAGCTCAAACAGTCGAGAAAGAGAAACATCAGGAGCAACAAATGCAAACTGTTGAGCAAAACAACCTATGCTAGTAAGATCCATAGATGAACCCTCCAAAAACCCAACAATGAGAAAAGAACAGAGTACTAAAAATCAATGGATCTAAAAAAATAATAATAATAAAAAACCTTCAAACAGATCATCTTTACAAAACACAAATTGATGAATAACTCGGATACAAACTTAGGTTTCATTTCCCTTGGGACGACATACTTATAAATTTTGTTGCTTGGTCACACGTGTACAACAACGATAGAATTTCTTATTCCAAAAATATTTTACTAGAAATGCGACTAAGAACAACTGGATACTGTATAAAGAAGAACCCGAGGCTGAAGCGCTACCGAGAATGATCTAGAGGCTAAACAACCTGAAGATAAATGTTTAAAAAGCTTGAGGATAAATATTCAAGAGAGTAAAAGTCAGAACCGTCGTGGAGAAAGATTCAGAAAAAGAAAAAAAAGAGAAACCAATCACCCGAAGAGGCAATAGTGCAATTTGTTAGAGCATGGAAAATAGGTATATCTAATGGAGAAGAAGACTACTGAAGAGGAAAGCCCATGTCAAAAACAGAAGCAGAAATACAAAGATAAGGAAGCAGAAATAGAAAGAGCAAAACGAAGAAATATTCTAGGGTTTAAGCTCATACCAAAAAACAATACAATTAATCACAAGTCAAACAAATCTCATTATACACAATACATTTATATTCCATACCCACAAGCAAACGATCTCTAAGGGCATAGTTGACCCTTTTCCAAATATATTTTTTGTGCGATAAAGTGAAAATAAACAGATCCAGTGTGTGATTGGAGCATGGAGCTTAGTAGAGTAGTATAAATAGGGATGAGCATAGCATTATCTACCACATCTAAATTGCAACATAGTTGAGCCTTTTCCCAAAAAGTATAAGGTGATCAGCGTGGTGGCGAGTACACGTAGACAGATGGCGTATCTGGAATACACGTACGACCTCAGGGACATCCTTGGACCAGGGAATTCACGATGTCTACTCGTGGCAATTCACCTCCTCACTCGTGAGCACCGAGGTCAAACCCAACATCCGCGAGGTTGTCTGAATCTTGCATGTAAACTAAATTAAAACATAGAGCTCACCACCCGCCTATACTTAGGCTAAATAAAAGGAGCTCACCACCCACCTACAATATCACCCCGGCCACTCTGTCTAAAATACTGCTCGTTCTTGTTTCCGCTTACGGAATATCAATGAACACCTTTAATAATTACTCCTTTCCCACTTACAACATATCAACTGCTGCTATGATCAAACTTAGAGATACTAATTATTTCAAATTAAATTCATCAGTTCATATTTCACCTAAATAAACCAAACCTGATTTTTATATTCAATCGCCTTAATTCCAATGAATTAATAACAGAATTCGTTGGTGGTTGATAAATTTTTAGCAATGAAAATTTAATTGCGTTGGTAAATAATTCTGTTGCTAATAATTATGTCCGGAATTTATATAATAGTAATTTTGTTGGTAATCCGTTAATAAATAGTAAAGTATTTTTTTCTGTTGGTAAAATATATTTAAATCTAATCGTTGTTAAAAGAAAAGTATAGAGTAATTTTTATTGATAATCCATTGATAATTAATTGAATTTCATTGTTATTACTAATATTTATTTTAATGGTGTTTCCTTTGTTGGAATTTGAAAGATACTATATGAGATATATATGAGATAAAGAAATGAGAAAAATATATATATATATATAAAAGGGTTATGATACCATATATATAGTGGCAAATATACCTTCTAAAAAGAATTGTTGTCATGAAAGGATTCATTTCAGATTTTAGCATGCGCATCGATGAGTAGAGACATTGTTATTCACTAGTTTTGTCTCGGGAAAATTACACTCTTTCTTCCATACGAAAACTCTTTACTTTATTTTCTTTTTTTTTTCATTATATTTTAAGATAATTAATGTAACCTTTAAACATGAGACCAAAAGTACAATTTTAATTGAATTGAAATTTAATGAGACTAGAAGTACAATTTTCTCGTCTTGTTTCCAGTATAGGATACAGGTTATACTATATCTTAATGTTTTATATAAAAAATAGTTTTATAAAATTAATTATTCTCTGGAAGAAGATTTGAATCGCTTTGAAATAAAAATTACTACGATTCAATTACCTTGAAGCGATATTCCAACCTCTTATTTCTCGTAAAGAAGACTTGATCAATTACCTATTAATTGAAGCGACTCAATTCTCTACACCAGTGCTAATAATTCCTTTTCATTGACAAATTCATTAAAAATGGAAAGAGACTTTTGTAGATAACATTGTACCCGGTAGAGTTTAACAAAGATTTTTTAGTGAAATTTGGGTGGAATTAATCCAACCAAATGAATGGGTGCAACATGTTGTCCTTAACTTTTTAATTAATTTTTCCTCTTTTACTAATTTTTTTTAAGTTATTATACTTAAAATACCATTATTATATCTAAACATTAAATCTTAAGGGTAAAATATATCCTAAATTAACTTCATGGTAAAATTACAATTATACCCATAGGGTTAAATTAAACCCTAAATTACAAGGGTAAAATTATACCCTAAACCATATAAAAGGTTAAATTATACCTAAACCACAAAGATAAAATTGCAATTATACCCTAAATCATAGATATAAATTATACCTTAAATCACAAAGATAAAATTACAATTATATTTAAAACCCTAAATCTTATAAATAAATTACACTCTAAATCACGTAAAATATATCCTGAACTCTAAAATTAAATTTTAAAAAAAATAGTTGGTTCAGTAGCAGTAGGGAATTTGGGGTAAGAAAGGGAGCGAATTTGGGGTGGCAAGGGTGTGGAGCCAGCGGTCTCATGATATTGAAAAAAAAAATCTTGCCTTCGCTAGTTATTGCCAAGATTTTTTTTTACTCACACTTTAGTTGTACATATTTAAATATCCTAAATGACAAAAATACATTTGATTAAATTTGAGATTGATTTAAAAAGTTTTAATCGATCCATGACTATATGTAATCGAATTATAAAAATATGTACTATCAAATTATAAAAATATATTAATCGATTCATAAATATGTACGGTAGAATAATTTATTTTAACAAGTCATAAATCGAATTAATTAATACAAACATTTTAACCCGTACACTGCGCGGGATAGATTTTAAAAAATAAAATTATATAAATATAGATTTTTTGAAATAATATATATATATATATATATACATAAACACATATAATTACGTATTCCCTCCGTCCTGTCCTAATAATTACATATTTTTAAATTGTGTATTTCATTTTAACGATTACTTTTTTTTTGTGTATGAGACCTACACAATTAAGTAATTAAAATATCTCAATGGGGCTCATCCGCCACATTAATACAACTATCCACTATACATTAAAATATTATTTATCTCACCTTAATACACATTAAAATACTAAATTTCTTAATCCCCGTGCAAAAAGCAAATATAACTATTAGAATGGGATGAAGGGAATGCGTATGAGAACAATATTCTCCCTAGCATGAGGCCTTTTAGATGTGAGCACAGAGAGCAAAACAGTGCGAGCCAATGGATAACCCAAAACGGACAATATCATGCTATGGATTTATGTAAAAATATATTTTTATTTCTTATTAATCAATATACTCCAGATATGTTTGATATTCCCTCTGTCCTACCACTAAGTATACATTTTTCAATTTTTGGTCTGTCACAAAACAAAGTACTATACATTTTCCTTTTTGATATATGGACCCACACAAAATAATTATTATATCCACATGTGGCCCATCTACTACATTAATACAACTACCCACTATACAATAAAATATTATTTCTCTCACTTCATTATACATTTAAATATTATACTCCTTAATTTACGTGCAAAAAGCAAACGTATACCTTGTTTCGGGATGGAGGGAGTATATATGAATTAGTGTATTGGCTTTTATTTGAGAATGGATTTACGTTTAAATGTGGGTTGTGTAATCTTAAAATTAAAAGGATAATTTTGAAATTTTAGGGGGGTGTATATAATAAAATTAAGATTTAAAAATTTAAAAGAAAAGTGTATTTATTAAAAGAGATGTACTCCCTCCGTTTCATTTCAGATGACACACTTTCCATTTTGGATTGTCCTACAAAAGTTTGCACATTTATAAAAGAGTAAAAAATCAAATACAATCACCCTTCCTCATACACTTTATTTAAAAAAAACAACTCTTGCCTAACACACCTAACATACTTTATCATTTATTTATTACCAAAAAATACTATAATACCCTTAAAAGTTAACATTTTTCTTAATCTCCATATCGGAAGAGGCTTACAAACTTTTATGAAACGTTTATGAAACGGATGGAGTATTTAATAAAGGGTGGTCTGCAAATAACAACTCATTTTTAAATATCACAGTTCTTTTCTAGGTTTATGATTCGGGTCCACTATTGTAACTACTAACTACCGTTTTGTTGCCAAATTAATTGCATCTGCACGAATATTAGTTCCTTGGAATTTGGTGTCCTCTCAGTATTTTCAATCTACTTTCTAATTTCCTTACTTCATATATTCCTTCCTAAATTTAGGTTTTTTATTTTGAGTTGTTCAAGTTAAAATTTATATTTTTTTTTTGTCATGTTGGACCCAAACAAAATACTACTAATTAATTATTTCATGCAGGATCAATACACAACAAATCACTTCACACTAAATATTATTTCTCTCATCTCATTACATATTAAAATATTATATCTCTTAATTTGCGTGCAAAAAACAAACGTTAACGTTGATGTGGGATGGAGGGAGTATTTATATGATTTGCAAAATGCAATTATTAATTCAGATATACAAAGGTGTAGGAATCTCTGTTTAGCTTGCATATAGAAGTTGAATATGGTTTTTCTTCCATGTCTCCTCCAATATTTCGTTTTCATCGTCTTTCTTATTGTCTTTCTTCATGTATCATGTTCCTCGGGTTTAATCGCTAAACCCGGATGCCTCGAGCGATGTGGGGATTTGTTGGTCTCGTATCCATTTGGAATCGGGTCAAACTGCTCGCGTAGCGGATCTTTCGACCTCATTTGTAATGCCTCCACACAACCTCCAAGGCTGTACTACCCCACTGGGCTCCAAGTCATTGAAATAAACACGTCCTATATTCGGATCAACTACCCGTTTCTTGTAGCCGGAGCTTGCTACAATGGAACTTCCTCCAACAACATTGAGGATATCTGGAAACAAATCGACTTAACTAAGACTGCATTGACGTTGTCTGAAGAAAACCGGCTCACCGCCATTGGCTGCGATGATATCGCCGTCGGAATCGGAGAAACCGACCAGCTGGATTACAGCAACGGCTGCGTAGCCTATTGCTCCAAAGCGTATAATTCAGTGGGTTCCGGGTTTTGCCCAGATGATGCTAATTTGAATTCCGACGGGTATGGCTGTTGCCGGACCCCCATCCGCAGAGGTACTAAATTACTAATTCGATGTCTTAATTTTTATTTTCTGTGTTTACGATTCCTGTTGCGTTACTTAATATTGATTCACGATTTCTGGTATGAGTTCATATACCCTTTAATTAAATTTATTAATTCGAGAGAACAATATTATACTCCCTCCCTCCGCCAAAGACGTATAAATTTACTTTTTGTACGTGGATTAAAGAGTGTATGCAGTAAATAGTTGTATAAGTGGTTTAAATGTATTAGTAATGTGTGTGGATGCTATGTGTTTAAAAAGTAAAATGTATATCTTTGAATGCAAATGCCCAAAATAATAAAATATATATCTTTCCGACGACGGAGAGAATATGTACAATTACAGGCTTTAATATTTTTATGGGATGTCGTGAGCCGAGGGGATGAAAACAGTACGGCACCAGTTATTTTATGGTACCAGTACTCGTATTCAATTAAAAAATAACTACGTGTACCCATTCTGTTTATAAAATTTATGATAATATCCATATCCATCACATACCTATTTATCAATACCGCAGGTACCCGTACTTATATAATATATTCATTTTATATATATTGATATTTTTTATTGTTTAAATAAATATAATAATAAAAATTACATTATTATTAATTAAATATAAAATAAATATAATTAAATAAAATTTATAAATGTGTATCTATTAATATATAAATAAATTATAGTATTATAATATTAAATTTTATAAAATTATTTATATATTAACGGCGTAGTAAATTAGTTTAAAATATGGGGCAAGAAGTAATCATACAAGTTGACACAAATATTAAATTTGATTAAAATATGGAGTATTATAAAATTTTAATTTAAAAATGTAGCAAATAGAATATGACCGGCGAGATAAAGATTATACGAGCATAGAACATTTTTTCCATTGAAAATGCACTTTTTAAAATAATTTATCTTTTAAATACTCTACAACTTGTAAATATTATTACATTTTATTATTAATTAGGGTGTCCAATAATTATAGTTACATTATTCTTTTAAATATGAAGAATTCACACAAAATAATTAATATATTTATATGGCCCATACAATATAATATAACTATTCAAAATATTACATATTTCAATCCATTGTAGTTAATCACCACACAAACTTAACTATAAATTGCGAGACAGATGGAGTTACAAATAAAATAAGAAATGTTAGGTGAGAATGTATTTTTTTAAATAAAGTATATTGGAAAGTTATAAGAATTACATTGAATTTATTTAGTTTATAATAAGCTCTTATACGTTGAGTGAAGTTTATCTCTATTTTCAAATGTGTCGTGTGGAATATCAAATAGAGTTTGTATTCTATTGTGGAATATCAAATATTTGTGGTTATGAGTTGAGAGTTTGTATTCTATTGTGGAATATCAAATAGAGAGATCAAATATTTGTGGTTATGACTTGAGAGTCTGTATTCTATTGTGGAAAATCAAATATTTGTGGTTATGACTTAGAGAGTTTGTATTGTATTGTGGAATATGGAAAAGTTATTTTTAGAGGATGAATTATTATCTTTCTGAATGAAAAATATGATTTTTCAAATTCTTGCACTTTAAATTGTCAATTATTCTTTAATACGTGAAAATTTAATGTTTTGAGTCTTTTAAATAAAAGATACTCCATCTGTCTCACATTAAAGTTTACGTTTTTCATTTTGGATTGTCCCACATTAAGGTTTATATTTCATTTTTTGTCAAATTGTGCCCACACAAAACAAATAATTATTCAATGTATGGTCCACACACAATACTAATACAACTACTCACTTTACATTAAATATTATTTCTCTCACCTCACTACATATTAAAATATTACATCTCTTAATCTCCGTGCAAAAAACAAACGTCAATATTAACGGGGATGGAGGTAGTATACTGTAGTACTCCCTCCGTCCAGTTCTAAGGTGTCCGTTTATTTTTTGCACGTGGATTAAGGAATATTATTATTATTATATGTAAAATGGATAGTTGTATTAGAGGGAAGTGGTGAGTCATATTGTGTATTTTTTACTAAATAGAAAAAATGAATACATTTGAATCGGACGCCAAAAATAGTAAAGTGAACATCTTAGAAGCGGATAGAGGGAGTACTATTTTTTAAAGAATTTAAGAAGTAATATATTTTATTAAAAAAAATTTTTCATCTTTTCAAAATGTTTCTTTTTTTCCTCTCTAAAGAGTAATTTTGGAAAACAAAAATAAAAAAATTGCACGTTTTAAACCGGGTTGACAGCCACTCACTCTTAAACTCTTTGATTTACAAGTATTAATTTTTTTCTCGAGATTTTAGGGAAATTTGGGTTATCCTTTGTCGATCTTATGTGCCATTTTTTCATCATATTTTGTAACACACGCGTGAAAGGGGAAAATAAATCCAGCTATTCCCCGTAGAGTTTAAGATTTAAGGTATAATTTCTCTATTATGTGTCGTCCCTCTAACGGTGTTGCACACTTGTTTTTAATTTAATACTCCTAATTGAGCAAAATTTAGACACTACATTGTGCAGGATGATTTAAACTTCCTTTTTCGTAATTAATTTGTAAAATTAGGCACTACATTGTTGAAAGCACAGATGTCAGACTTGAGTGGAAAATGGCTACGGAGTAAGCTTTTCTCATGTAGTTATGCCTTTGTGGAGGAGAGATCCATTAATCAATCCGGGTTGTCGTATCCTTTTCTGTCCTAAATGACCCGACTGCCTTCCAAGGAAGTAATTGGCCGGCAACCATTGCACCGCCGGTGGTGCGGCTGGACTGGACGATTCCGTCTCTCATTAATTGCTCCCAAGCACGGCTGAACCGCACCAATTTTGCATGTAAGAATAACACTATTTGTCTCGATTTTGGCTCCAACAATAAAGGGTACATCTGTCAATGCATCCCTGGATTCCATGGCAATCCTTACCTCTCCCCTGGATGCTATGGTAATTAATTGCTACTTCTAATTTTCATCTTTTAACACTAATTTTGTAAACTCGGTGGTCTCTAATTAAACTTGTTTCTCTGGATGCATCAGATATTAATGAATGTGGTGACAGTAGAACTAATCCATGTGGTGTAAATTCGATTTGCACCAACACTAAAGGTTCCGTCGCCTGCTCATGCCCGGTAGGGTATTATGGCGACGGAAGAAAAAACGGGACGAGTTGCACTCAGCTGCCACCGTCCAATAAATCTCAGTGTTTGGATTGGTTTAAGCAGTGGGTTGGGATTGCTACTACTCCTCTCTGTATGCTTCTGGTTGCGTAAGGTATTACAGAAGAGAAAGAACAAAATGCAGAAAGAAAGATTCTTCAAACGAAATGGTGGTCTTCTCTTGCAGCAGCAAACTAACGAAGGCACACTCGATCAGAAATCCAAACATTTTTCTGCCAAAGAGTTGGACAAAGCCACCGATCATTTCAACGACAGCCGTGTTCTCGGACAGGGAGGACAGGGCACTGTGTACAAAGGAATGTTACCCGATGGTAAGATTGTCGCCATCAAGAAATCTAAGCTCGTCGATGAGAATCAACTGGAGCAGTTCATCAATGAGGTGGCCATTCTATCACAGATCAATCACAGAAATGTAGTCCGATTGTTGGGGTGTTGTCTCGAAACAGAGGTCCCAATGCTCGTGTACGAATTCGTGCCAAACGGCACTCTGTTCGATCTCATCCATGATTCCAACACCGACTACCCTTTCACATGGAACACGCGTCTTAGAATCGCAGCTGATGTAGCTGGGGCACTCGCCTACTTGCACTCTGCATCTTCCACGCCCATCTTTCATCGAGACATCAAGTCCAGTAACATCCTTCTAGAAGAAAAGTACGTCGTCAAGGTGTCCGATTTCGGGACTTCCATGTCATTCGTAGTGGATCAAACACACCTGACCACTAAGGTTATCGGGACAGCAGGATATTTGGATCCGGAATACTATCAGTCGAATCAGTTTACAGAGAAGAGCGACGTGTACAGCTTCGGGGTGGTTCTGGTGGAGCTGTTGACAGGACAGAAGCCGATATCATTGGCAACGAGGTTTCTTGCAGCAATGGAAGAAGATAGTGTCAACGACATTTTAGACCCTCAAGTTTGGAAGCAAGGGGTGATTGGGGTTGCAAGGCTCGCACAGAGATGTTTGAATATGAGAGGAAAAATGAGGCCAACCATGAAAGAAGTGGCAACAGAGTTGGAGAGTGTAAGAATATCTCAATTGCCTTCGAGTGGGAAAGATGAGTTTGTTGAAGGAGGAAGAGTGTACGAAGCGAAGGCGATCATGATTTCGGACAGTGATTACACGTGGACTAACAGTGGTTACAGCGTGGCTTCGTCTTCTTCGGATGTACACCCGCTGATGTTTGGAATGGTGTGAAATGTAAATCTGTGTATACGTTATCACACACATTACCCAACTCATTTTGCAAGTGGTTAAAGCTCGTCTTAGAATTTTGAAAAACATTTAGTGGGTTTATCAATTTGTTACTAAGAATTAAGACAATCTCCAAGATACTCGAATTTAAAAATAAAATGTTAAATACACAAATTTTGATGTCATTTACATTCCTCTTTTTTTTAGAAATGTGTTATTTTTATTAATGTTCAAATAAAAATTAAGTGAAAGGGGATAATCGATAGTTTTCAAATTACGAGGTTTATTTGGTAGTTTGGACAAATTTTGACGGCAGCTCATAAAAATATTCATTTTGACATTTTGATCGTTATTTTAAAGATATCTATTTTTTTTCTTTTTAGCTTAATGGCTCAAACATGTCAACCACTCATTCCTAATATAACTATACATTTTATACTCCCCCGTCCGATTCTAAGGTGTCCGTTTACTTTTTACACGTGGATTAAAGAGTATTATTATTATATGTAAAGTGGGTAGTTGTATTAGAGGGAACTGGTGGGTCATATTGTATATTTTTTTCTAATATGAAAAATTGATACCTCTGAAGCGGATGCCAAAAATAATAAAATGAACATCTTAGAAACGAATGGAGAGAGTATAAAATAAAATAATAATACTAAGTAATTTACATGCAAAAAGTAAATAAATACGTTATGATGGACGGGAAAACTAAATTCACACAAATATATAAATACGATACTTTCAATAATACACTTCACCTTGTTGTTTCACATTATTTATGTTTTTTTTTATTTTTTTTAAAACAAATATAAGGCTAAAATTTGGGTGTTTTAGGAATACTATGTTCCAAATTTCACGTTTTTCAAAAGTTGTATTACTTAGTATTAAATATATTCTATCTGTCCCGTCCTAATAGCTAGTTACGTTTACTTTTTGCGCGGGGATTAAAGAATATAATATTTTAATGTATATTGATTTGAGAGAAATAATATTTTAATACATAGTAGATAATTGTATTAGTAGTTTAGGTGAATCCCATGAAAATATTTTAATTGTTTTGTGTGGGTCCATATACAAAAAAGAAAAATGTAACCATAAGGATTAAAAACATAAATTGAAAATATGTACCATTAGGATGGAATGGAGGGGATATACTCCCTCCGTCCCGCATTAATATTTACGTTTCCATTTTGGGTTGTCCGTTAAGGGTTTACATTTCCTTTTTTTATCATGTTTGCACACACAAAACAATTAATTATTCTATGTAGGCCCACACATAACACTAATACAACTACCCACCTTTACATCAAATATTATTTTTCTCACCTTACTACACATTAAAATATTATATCTCTAAATCTTCAGGCAAAAAGCAAGCGTCAATTACGTGGGACGGAGGGAATATCTTTTAGTGTAAAAATTTATAACCTTAATTTTCTGAAGAAAAAATAACTTAATTTTTTTAATTAAACATTTATACTGTTTATATTTGAGTTGTTCTAACGTGCCACTATTGCACGTTGTTTAGCACGAAAATTCGCGCTTTTTATAGGCCGTTTTTATATGATTATTGTATTATTTTAACATTATTTGTGAAGCTTATTACTCCCTCCGTCCCGGGAAGTATTTCACGTATTGGTGTGCGCGGAGTTTAAGAAAATTTTGTATTTTTATGTATAAAGTAAGAAAGAGAATATATATTTTAGTTGATTTAATGAAAAAGGTGTGTAAAGTTATTGAGAGATGTGGAAAAAGTGTGTAAAGTTTTTGGGAGATGTGAAAAAGCAAGTATTATATTGGGATATGTGTAAAAAGTGAGTATTAGTATAATGTATTTTTACCAAATTTAGTAAAAGTAAAGTGTGAAATACTTTGAGGGACGGATGAAAAAGGAAAGTGTGAAATACTTTGGGGGACGGAGGGAGTACTTATTTTCATATTTTTATGATTTCACGAGTATTGTTGAGATTTTACAGATTTTAAATCTATTGAGATGAAATTGGTAATTTTCCGAAAATAAGGAATGAGTGATGTCGAACTAGTAATTCAATTTGTGAATTGAATCAAGGGCCCATTAATTTGGGGCATTCCACGTCACAATGCAACTAAATTGAAGGATTGAGTTGTGGGCCCAAGTTAGCATTTGAATTTTGGAAAAAATATTATGCCACGTTGGTTGCATAATATTGCAAATCAATCCATGAATTGATTTAAATTGTTGGGCCCACTGTTAATTAAAAGAAGGCTTGCATGCTATTGTTTGATCCAAAAGCCCACTCACGTTCTACAAGCCCATGAGCCGAAAAGAAGTTGCTGCCACTGGACGTCTTTTTAGTCCAGTTCGAGAAAAAAGAACAGTTCATAAGACAGGATGTGATCAACACAGAACACGCATCCCATCGCCTTCCATCCCTCATCTCTACCCTTCACCCACCTTTCATCCATCCCATCATTCCATCGGTCCATAGAAAGATTCAAGTGCGGTTGAGAGAGTCGATCCAATCGGAGAGACGGGGAAAGAACGAGAACCACGTAACACTAGGGTTTCGTATCTTTTCTTTATCTTTTCTTTTTGTGATTTGATTATGTATTTGTCAACCATGAGGGTTGTTTGTAACCTCATGGGCTAAAAACCCTTTACAGTTCTAAGAATTGAAGGTTAGATGTAATTGATTTGGAAACCTAGACTAATATTGTTAATTCATGTTGTTGATAATTCTTGTTTATTTGATTTATTCAGATTATATTATACGTTTGTAACGTCTTCATTACATGCTATTGATGTTGCCCGTGATGCTTGGTATGTTGTGTTAGTTTGTGTGCATACGTACTTAATATTGTCTATTTGCTAGGGATTATAGTAGTTTACCCGTGAACACGATAATCCTAAGGGCTGGTAAATAAGATACTTGATATTCTTAGTAGAACAATGTAATTAGGAAATCAAGTAGGAAGTGAATAAGTTTGAGTAGTACTTTCAGAGAATATATGTTAGTCGAACTGGCCATCTGAAGGTTTATTAAGTTTGCCTTATTAGTATCTAGGAAGGAGGTTCAAAACTATTCACGCGTCATCTTGTGATGTATTTTCATTAAAATGGCATGAATTAATAATAGGTTGTCTAGGAGACCAAATCAACTGCACTATACCTGAAACCTTAGAGTTGTTACTTCTCTCTTAATTCATCTTGAATTCTTCTTCCTGCTTTTATTTATTAAAGTATTTGTTATTTCAATTCTTTAGATAATTATCATATTCAAATCTTGGGGAAATTGGTTACATTCATTCTAGTTGAATGGAGTAGTAATTTAAAGTAAAGTAGATAATTGGCTGTCTTAGTGGGAACGATATTTAACTGGGTACTTACCTCTACAATTAACATCCCTACACTTGGGGATTTTAATTGGAGTGCGCAAAATAACCTAACAAGTTTATGACGCCGTGTTGCCGGGGACAGTTTTAATTATTTAATTTTCTTTTATTGCTAATTAAATTAGGATATTTTTCGAGGTACATAATATGGAAGTCAGATATGATGGATGCACATTCCAACCTCATCATAATTATTCTAAGGATCCATTTGAATTATGCCTAAGCGATTTTCTTACTTTTCCTACTTCTATTACTGAGAATTTTTCTAATGAACTTTCTCTTGAATTCCTTGAATGCTTGCATGAATTAAATGAATGCAGAGAGTTAAAAGGAGAAGCAGCAACAGTAGAGGAATCCAAGTTGAAGCAACGTTTCCTTTCCTTTACACGAGAAGTGCACCAGAATTTGGAGAAGGTGGAGTTGGAAGAGGAGTTGAGGATTCTTGTTGAAAGAAAAAAGGATAAGTGGTGGATTAGTATTGAGAAGTTGATGAGTTGGGATGAAAATTTGGTTGGCGATTTAAGGATAAATTTCAAGAATGCCAATGAGACCATTCATTGCCGTAAGTACAGGAGTGATGAGGAAGCACAACGATTGGAGTATGATGGCAAGAATGAAAGATATCCATGGTCATTCCAATGAGCTTATGGATTATCGTCTGGCTTGAAGACGTTAAAGACGAGTGCTTGTTGGGAGTCACCCCAACACTATCTTTATTGCTTTCTGTCATGGGAATGGCAGGAAACTCACACAAGAAAGACTACACACGAACTCACATTACGGAATATAAGAAAAGAAAAATGAGATGAGACACAATTTACGTGGTTCGGAGATGAACTCCTATGTCCACGGGAGAGAGAGATCTTATTGCTACATTGATAGGTGAGGTGATTACAATTACAATAAGCTGTGAACAACAACTTAAATACACTTGGTGCATAACTACCCAAAGTTACTGGACCAATCAGAGTAGGCAACTTCGTAGCTTGTGATCAGCCTTCAAACGGTTACCAATCTGATCAAACCGAATTCCACCAGAATGCTGATGTGTAAAGCTACTAATTCAAGTAGATAACTTCTCAAAACCGATCCATTTAACCACCTAAAGTATCAGCTGAACCTACCCTGCTACCCATGCATCCAGGTGGCTTTATTTAATTGCTGCCCTATGTCATTAGCCAATTCCAAACCTGCATTCCACATATAATACTCATGCAGAACTACCAAACCAAAGCTAAGACACTTAACAACTTTAACTAATGCTAAAACCACAATTAGTATATGGTATACACAACAATTCCGCATTTTATTTTATTAGAATAAGTTGTCTTTGATACACAATCTGTTCTCAGTTCGTTTATATTTTAAATGTAGACTCGTGACTTGATGAGATCATACATGTGAGATTCTTGGTGGAATGTTGTTGAGACAAAGCAGAATAGAGTTGGCAGGGGAGGAAACGGAGCTTGAGTAGGAAGTGAGGCTTGCTTGATATGCGTTGAGCATCAGTACTCTATCACGAGTGATAATTCTGGAAAGCTAGTGAAACAGAGAGAAAAGAGAGACCCGTAGCGTTGCAGCTAGAAGGAGAAGATACCATTGAAATCACAACTCCTAGTGATTGATAGCATGCAGCTGAAGCAAGTTTACTAGTTGTTATCAAATAACTGAAAAGGAGAAGGAAGCTGCCTGCAAGAAAGGTTTTCGGTAGCCATCTGGAGAGTTGAGTTGTTGAGGAAGTTAGTCCGTGCATGCCAGGTTATGCGCAGGTATCTAGGTGTAAGAAGTAGTGCCATTGTTGTTAAAACGTGATGTTCATCACCTGCTAGTTGGGAATAAATTGGCGAGATTTGAAGATGGTAAGTGATTCATTCGTCCCTTTGCCACCTCATGCCATGCTGCAGCCATCTCATGCACCTACCTGCTGATCTAGAGCTATACCGTCGAGCGACAATTCTAGAAGATGCCGAGAAGAGATATCCAGAAAACATAATCGATGTCGAGCAAGGAGTTTGAGTCTCGAAGAAGAGGTCAGCTACTCTTGTTATTCACTTACTTATTGGTGGAAACAAGCTGCTCCAAATCATAGTTGGATGGGAAATATTGCTAGAAATTCATGCTAGCGATGAAGTGAAGGAACAGAAATCCAACTTATCCAGAGAGGAAGCTCATTGCCGAGCACCCCAATCCAATGTCGAGCAGGAGAGTAAAGCATAGAGGATGATCATAAATCCTCTCCACATCGATCGTTGTAGCTGCTGGAATGGTGGAACATGTGGGCTGCTATGAATTTGAAGGAAACTGTGAGCTGCAAAGTGAGAGTTAAAAAGCTTGTTATCTACAGCCACCTGTAGCTCGTCACTCGCAAAGAAGAATGCATTTTCACATGCCGTGGATGAAGCTGTGGGGCCATTGAGAAAAAACCCATCCACCTTGCTAGGCCTCGTTGGAGTTCATAAGCATGCAATAATGGTGTGCTTGTGAGCAGAATGCACATTTTGGAAATCTAATGATGTGAAAGAGCATTGTGGGGTGGGTCCATGGTTGGAAAGTAATTAGGAGATGCATGTCACGTGAACACACAACAGACACAACCCTTCCTTGATATTACATGTGGGAAGCCATTGCTATTCCTGTTGCTGAGTAAAAAAGATTAAGCTTGTCACTTGTGAGGGAGAAGTAGTGTTGATTGTGAGCTGCTAGCAATGGGAAGTGGGAAGATGATCGAAGCCCCCTGACTGTGGAACGAAATTATCAACAGCCACTCAAGGTAAGTATTAAGTAAATTCTCCCCTTGTTACTTATTCTCTATTTTCTATATTTCAAAGAATCCTACAATCTTTTCTTAAACTTATTTCGATACTTAATCGAAAATAAGTTTGGGGAGGGAGAGGGCCTTTTTTTGAAATTATTGTTTATAATGTGGAGAGCGAAAGAGATTGCCGAGAGAGATGGCAAGCGAGGTAAGTGTGGTAAACTTTTGAGCTAAGTTATGAGTGGAGTTTGTTTGTGGGTGAGATATTATTGTGATATGAGAAGCATAATTTTTATGTTGTCTACCCATGAACTTGAACACTTCTGATAGAATTTTAGGTAAGTGACATGATTTGGTTTATGATGAAAATATTTTTATGCTTAACTAGAAAATTCTTTATTGATTAGGTGGATGAAATTGTGTTGTTGCATAAATCATGAATTGCTAGATAGCCTTGGCTGTTGGAATTATTTTATACCTAGTGAGCTTTTGAACCCTTGAAAATCATGAACATTCTAATGCATGATTGTTCAATTCTTGAGAGTTTCTTGATTAATTGTGACGTGTTTCTAAAACTTGCCCAAGTCTTTCGAGAATAGTCTAGCGGATTATGGAAATAATATTAGGTCATCTTTGATTTATATAGTCAACTTTTTCCATACACATTACCTGAATTCATTTAATCCTTAGTCAGGCCGTTGAGCTTTGAAAATTCATTCTTTGAATAACCCGTTTGAGCTTAATCAATATTTGATTTTTTCTTATTTTACTTGGATCAATTCAGCAATTGTTGAGGAGGTTGGAAGAGGAATGAGAATAATGTGGAGTTGAAAAGGATGATGAAGAAATGAAAAGAAAAATTATATAAAAATCCTATTGAGTCGAAAAAGAAAAAAATGGAAAAAGGAGTTGAGAAGAAATAATAATAGTAAAGGGAGAAAGAAAAAATATATATAAGTGGGGGTAGTGCACTAATCTAGTACCCCTGATGTTGAAAGAAAAGAAGAAAGAAAATCTCTTATTTTCTTGGTTGAGAAAAGAATAGAATAATTTGGAGTTGAAGAGGAGTTGTGCTTTAATGAAAGTGATTAGAAAAAAAAATGAAAGATCATGATAGACGGCCGCTTGATTGATCCGAGTTTAAGTTACTTATCCATATATTTCCTAGGGGTGGACGGTACAGTATACCAAAAATTTTTATGCATACCGTATACCGTACCGAAATTTTCGATATTACAAAATCTATACCGATACCGTACCGAAAATTTCGGTATACCGAATTTTCAGTATGCTAATCGTCAATACCGAAGTTTACCGAAATACTAAAACATTGCTTATAACCAATATACCAAATATACCGAAAAACATACCGAAAAAATACCAAAAATAATTTCTTAATTTTTTCTTCCTTTCATTGCTATCAACCACCTAAGCTGTGTTCTTTGACTTCTTTCTTATCTTCACCCAATAATTTTGTTTTCTTTTATATTGTAATTTTTTTCTAAAAAAATAAATTAGAGCACATGACCATATATAAATAACAATTTCTAGAATATAAAATAGAACAGTTAAAGGCATTCTAGTTTCAAACATTATCAACTTTTGATAATCCAGAAAAATCAAATTCTTCACAAGTACAATCAACTGCTATATCAAAGACTGATTGCATTTACCAAGTAAACATTTCTTCTATATCTAAATGATCTGTTTTCAGCTCCAACACACCACAAATGGCCTTACAGTTGCAAATCTCCTTTAATCTCCATACAAACTTGAACAACCCCTGCACTCTAGATTGATAGTATGCTATCCTCATAAGCATCTTAGTATTTTGTCTACATAAATACTTAGCTCTGCAGAGTAATCTTCCCACATTGTTACAGGCCATTTTACTTGTAAATTTCCTGCATAAGGATTTTCCTTTACACGATCTAAGCATGCAAGACCAAAACCCCGACATCGACATTTTATCGAACAGGTTATCAGCGATTTTCGAACCAATTGCAGATTAATATATCAAGAACGATGCTGTCCCACCGGCATTCTAGGAAGTTTGGCAACATGTGGCGAAAAGTCAAGTAGAAGAAGCTCCTAACAATGAACATGAAAGGAACAATGTACACCCGCTGATGTTTGGAATGGTGTGAAATGTAAATCTGTGTATACGTTATCACACACATTACCCAACTCATTTTGAAAGTGGTTAAAGCTCGTCTTAGAATTTTAAAAAACATTTAGTGGGTTTATCAATTTGTTACTAAGAATGAAAACAATCACCAAGCTACTCGAATTTAAAAATAAAATGTTAAATACACGAATTTTGATGTCATTTACATCCCTCTTTTTTTAGAAATATAGTATTTTTATTAATGTTTAAATAAAAATTAAGTGAAAGGGGATAATCAATAGTTTCTCAAACTACGAGATTTATTTGGTAGTTTGCACAAATTTCGACGGAAGTTTTGATAATCTACCCAAATTAATACCTCCATCAGCTCATAAAAATATTCATTTTGACATTTTGATCGTCATTTTAGAGATATCTATTTTTTCTTTTTAGTTTAATGGCTCACACATGTCAACCACTCACTACTAATATAACTACACATTTTATACTCTCCCGTCCGATTCTAAAGTGTTCATTTGCTTTTTGCACGTGGATTAAGGAGTATTATTATTATATCTAAAGTGGGTAGTTGTATTAGAGGGAACTGGTGGGCCATATTGTATACTTTTTTCTAATATGAGAAATTGATACCTTTGAAGCGGACGCCAAAAATAATAAAATAAACACTTTAGAAGCGAATGGAGAGAGTATAAAATAAAATAATAATACTAAGTAATTTACATGCAAAAAGTAAATCATAACGGGAAAACTAAATTGACACAAATATATAACTATCAATAATACACTCCACTCTTATTGTTTCACATTATTTATGATTTTTTTATTTTTTTAACAAATATAAGGCTAAAACTTGGGTGTTTTAGGAATACTATGTTCCAAATTTCACGTTTTTCAAAAGTTGTATTACTTAGTATTAAATATATTCTATCTGTCCCGTCCTAATAGCTAGTTACGTTTGCTTTTTGCGCAGGGATTAAAAAATATAATATTTTAATTTGTATTGATTTTAGAGAAATAATATTTTAATACATAGTAGATAATTGTATTAGTAGTTTAGGTGAATCCCATGAAGATATTTTAATTGTTTTGTGTGGGTCCATATATAAAAAAAAAACATATGGATTAAAAACACAAATTGAAAATATGTACCATTAGGATGGAATGGAGGGGATATACTCCCTTCGTCCCGCATTAATATTTATATTTTCCATTTTGGGTTGTCCGTTAAGAGTTTACATTTTCTTTTTTATCATGTTTGCACACACAAAATAATTAATTAGTCTATGTAGGCCCACACACAACACTAATACAACTACCCACCTTTACATTAAATATTATTTCTCTCACCTCACTACACATTAAAATATTATATCTCTAAATCTTCGGGCAAAAAGCAAGCGTCAATGTTAACACGGGACGGATGGAGTATCTTTTAATGTAAAAATTTATAACCTTAATTTTCTGAAGAAAAAATAACTTAATTCTTTTAATTAAACCTTTATACTATTTATATTTGAGTTGTTCTAACGTGCCACTATTTCACGTTAACACCAGTCCACCCATTTTTACAAACGAGGCGGTATATAAGTCCAATGGAACCCGATAAACTCATTCTCTCATCTCCTCTCTCTCACGTAATCCCTTTGCTCTCTCATGCATGTCTCTCTGGCCCCAAAAATTGAAATTGATTCTCCTTCACTCACATCATGAAATCAATTGGGCAATTCAAATTTGAAACCGATTGATCGATCTGACAACTATCGTTCAAAGATTGATCGTTTCACCCTCACTTCTCTCAAAAAATTGATTGAAATTTCTTGGGCAATTGAAATTTGAAATCAGATCTGGCTGTGGTTCGAGCGACAGCGGAAATTTGTCCTCCAACTCAATGTCTCCTCCAGCGGCTCAAGTACAACTTGACGGGCAGTGGACTTCGGCTGGGTTTGATGATGGGTGCGACAACGGCTAAGGCCAACGGCAGCGGACTGGTGGTAAGCAGGACAACCTCTAGGTTGTAGATCCGACGCGATGCAGTAGTTGATGTTAAATTGTATTATTTTTTTATAATACTGTATTACTTATTATTAATTAATATATATATGCTAAAGTGGTGGACATGAAAAAGAATGATTTAGGGGAAACGTTTGCAATGAAATTAACATTGAAAAGTATCCCTGGTGAATTTGTTTACTATACTTTAGATCTGTGATACCACAAATCTTCATTATCAAATATTGTATTTTTTGTAATTCAATATTGTATAAATTTTTATTAATAAGTGCATTATGTTTTTTATTTTTTAATATTTTTAGTTTTATACACTACTTTAAAATGTACTACAATTGTAAATAAAATCATATACATTAAATATCGTCATTCTAAAAGTTAATTAATGGAGTATCAATTTGAATCGAATAAGAGAATTAAATTAATTTTAAAAATATTTGAATATTAGGAGAGAGAGTGAAAAAATTAGGAGAGAGAGAGAGGAAAATAAAGATAGAGAGAAATTTAGGAGAGGGAAATAAGAGGTGAAAGAAATTTAGGAGAGTGAGCAGGAGAAAGGAAAGGAATGAAATATGAGTCAAAATTATTTATATATGATGGGTCAATTAAATTTGGATTATTTGGTGTACCTTAAAAATTGGTGCACACTAGAATTTGTCTTTATATTTTATGCGATCTTTTTAATGTAAAAAATATATTTTTATTTATTAAAACGTACTCCCTCCGGCCACTTACAAGGTATCCATTTCACTATTCCTGGCGTCCGCTTCAAATGTATCATTTCCTTTATTTAGTAAAGAAAGTGCACAATATAATCCACCACTTCCCTCTAATACAACTACCCACTTTACCTATAATAATAAAACTCCTTAATCCACGTACAAAAAACAAATAACAATCTTAGAGTTGTCCACGTGTAAAAAGTAAACGGTTACCTTTCAAGTGGTTGAAGGGAGTAATATATTTTTTAAAATAAAATATTATATTTTATACGATTTCTGTATTTAGAGATATAAGGGGTCACCTCAATAAATAAGTGTAAAGAATAACATGTATATGACCAAGAATCACACCCATCGTTGGATTTAAACAGAATAAAGCGGACCATTGGATAAAGAAAATTTGATGAAGAAAATAACCGTATGCTTACCTGTTCAACCAGTTTCTTTTTCCCACGTTGCTCCTTTAGTGATTTTTTTTTAATTAATTAATTATTTTATTATTTAAATGTTTTTGGTTAAATTTTTTATAAAAAATAATTTAAAATTGAGTATATTTACGTTACTTATCTCAAAAAATATATATAATTCATTAAATTTAAAATTGAGTATATTTACGTTACTACCTCAAAAATAAAACTCATTAAATAGATAAAACATTAATTAAAAATTATATTTATCTAATTAAATTATTTTACAAATAATTTATAATATGAATAAAAGAATAATTTTTTTAATAAAAAATTTGTGTCTAATTAAAAAATGAAAAATACTTGTGTGAGACCGTTTCATGTAAGCCCTTACGTGAGACGATCAGAAAGTGATAATTTTTATGAAGGTAAGTGATAATAAATTAAAGAAAAGTGATAATGCTCTTTTATTAACAATTTATAGTACAAATAAAATATTAAATACACGGGTTTTGATGTCATTTTCATCCCTCTTTATTTTAGAATGAGTATTTTATTATTAATGTTCAAATAAAAAATAAGTCAAATGGGATAATTGATAGTTTTTCAAATTATATGGTTTATTTGGTAGTTTAGACAAATCTCGATGAGGTTTTGGTAATTTACCCAAATTATTACCTCCATCAATTCATAAAGATATTCATTTTGACATTTTGATGTCCATTCTAAAGTTATTTAATTTTTCTTTTTAGTAGGAGGCCCATATATGTTAATCACTCACTACTAATATAACTATACATTTTATAAAAAAATAATAATATTACGTAATCTACATGCAAAAAGTAAATGAAAAATTAAACTAACTTAAATATAAAAATACGATCCTTTCAATAATACACTTCACTCTTGTTGTTTAACATTATTTATGATTTTTTTTAACAAATAAGGCTAAAACTTGGCTGTCTTAGGGATAGTGTCCTCATTTTTGAAAAGTTGTACTCCCTCCGTCCCAAGAATACATTCGCCCTTTCCATTTTGGTCCGTCCCAAGAATACATTCGCCCCCCTAAAATGGAAACAATACACAATATCAATAACCTTACAATACTACAATATTACAAAAATACCACCTTCTTTTTACACACAATTTAGTCAAAGTCAACTATATCATACACTTTATTCTACTCAATTACCCAAAATATCCCTTCTCTTTCTTACATCACACTACCAAAAAGTTAATTTTCTTAAACTCCGTGCCCAAGAATACGCGAATGTATTCTTGGGACGGAGGGAGTATTATTTAGTGGAGTAGACTCTATTCGTACCGTCCTAATAATTACGTTTTTTTTGTGCAAGGATTAAGAAATATAATATTTTAATGTGTATTGAGGTGTGAGAAATAATATTTTAATAGTATATAGTGAATAGTTGCATTAGTAATTTAGGTTGTACAATGAAAATATTTTAATTGTTTTGTGTGGATCCGATATATAAAAAAAATGTAACCATAAGAATGAAATACACAAATTGAAAATATGGTATCATTAGGATGGAATGGATGGGATATGGAGTATCTTTTAGTGTAAAACCTTATAAATCTTAATTTTTTGAAGAAAAAATAATTTAATTTTTTTAATCAAATATTTATACGGTTCATATTATATTCGATCTTTTTAATGTAAAAATTACATCCTTATTTTAAAATGTATATCTTTTAAAATAAAATGTTACTATATTCTTATACAATTTCTGTATTTAGAGACATAAGTGGTCACCTCAATAAATAAAGTGTAAAGAATGACATGTATATTAAATAAAAATATTAAATTTAAAACTAAATTGTATTTTGAGATAATTGAATGAAGATTTTTATTGGTAAAATGCAAAAGATAATATTCGACCACGTGACCGTTTCTAATTTGTTTTTACGTCTTTGATTCATGCTTTTAATTTAAACCGTTGGATGACGATAGAAGATGGAAGGAGGAGATGAAAGGTAAGAGTAGGGAGATCATTTCTGTGGTCCTACCGAATTTGAATTGAGAGAAACTTGTGCGGTAGATATGTGACGCGGTGGAAAGTCGACGAAATCATAAGGCCCACTCAATTAATAATAGCAAAAGCTTATGTGTCCTCTGAACACGCCGTATTTCGTGTGAACACAATTCTCTCTTCCATATTCTATTTAAATATATGTATTTCTTGTGAATTTAAATTGTAAAGAGATATTTAAATTATAAAGATCACGGTGTCCCATGAGCATAAGATTCTCACTTATTAATAATTGATATTGACTCCGGTCAATGAATGCAACTTCAACTTACAATTCACAAACTATTAGGGTATACTCCCTCCGTCCGCCTTTAAAGATATTACTTCCTCCGTCCTGGGTATTTTTATCCATTTGTACGGGCACGGATATTAAGAAGTTTTATTTTTTTAATATATAATGTAAGAGAAAGTAGGGATAAATTAGTAATTTAAAAAGAAAAAGTGAATAAAGTTATTTGGAATTATGAATAAAGTGTAAAAAAGTAATTAAAGTTGTTGGGATTGTAAAAAGTAGGTAATAAAATATTATGTATTTTTGCCAAAAATAAAATGGGTAAAAATACGTGGGACACCCCAAAATGGAAAGTGGATAAAAATACATGGGACGGAGGGAGTATTTATTTTTTGCACGTGGATTAAGGGGTATTATTATTTAATGTGTAGTGAGTAGTTATATTAGTGAATGTGTGAGTTCATTTTTTAGTTGTATTAGTGGGTGTGTGGATAAAAAAGAAAATGAGACCATTGGGGCGGACGCCCAAATGGAAAAATAATATCCTTCTATGTCCATTAACATCCTTCTAGACGAAAAGTATGTCGTCAAGGTGTCCGATTTCGGGACTTCCATGTCATTCGCAGTGGATCAAACACACCTGACCACTAAGGTTATCGGGACAGCAGGATATTTGGATCCGGAACACTATCAGTCGAACCAGTTTACAGAGAAGAGCGACGTATACAGCTTCGGGGTGGTTCTGGTGGAGCTGTTGACAGGACAGAAGCCGATATCATTGGCAACGAGGTTTCTTGCAGCAATGGAAGAAGACAGTGTCAACGACATTTTAGACCCTCAAGTTTCGAAGCAAGGGGTGATTGGGGTTGCAAGGCTCGCACAGAGATGTTTGAATATGAGAGGAAAAATGAGGCCAACCATGAAAGAAGTGAATGTTTGAATATGAGAGTAATTTATCAATTACTTTTTAGTATATGAAAAATTACTCTTAAAAGACGTGAATTATTATTTTTCTGAATAAAAATAATTACTCCTTAATTTTTTATATTAAAAAATAATTTTAAAAATAGGGTTCACACGTAAACCAAGTTTACATTAGACTCGTTCTGTGAATATAACTTGATTTAAAATAATATGCATGAATAAGGTTCTTAAAATAAAGAGTTGATATTATGTGCATCTAATGCACACGTGCATCCATATATGTATATATTTTTATTCAATAGTATATATATACTATTTCTTAATAATTGTGTAGGCTTTTTACATTCAGTTTTTTTTTATTAAAAAACTAACAAAAAATTCGCTAACAAAATATATACATTATTATTTATTAATGTATATAATTTTATTTATAAGTGTGTAAATTTTAAAAAATGAGTGCACGGTAAACTTGAATGTACTGAATAATTTTCTTAAAATAATATTACCATTATATTATGAAAAAAGGTGAATATTACCATAATATACAAGTTAAAAGCTATAAGAAGTATGCATCTTTTAAAAAAAACATTTTTCGTATTTAAAAAATAATTTAATTTATTTTTATTTGATATTTAAAATGAAAAAAGATATGCTTAAGAAATAGGCAAAAACTCTTGTGCGGCGCATGGATTTAGACTCGTGCGTCAAATTCCGACCCTATTTATATTGAGTTTTTTTTATTTTTTCTTTAACTTATAAATTACCCACTTAATAAATGGGGCAGGTTGGGCGCACGAGTCAAGTCCATGCCCCCAGACACACAAGATACTATCTCAAGAATTAAAGTGAAATTTAAAAAATAATATATATATTTAATTACCACTTCTTATTTTTTTAATTAATTTTTTAGTTAGTCTCTTGAAAATTAGGTTTACATCACAAATCTTTATAAACAATATTTTTCTTTTTAATTTAAATCCCTAGCAATACATAAGGTATATTAGGATTGGATGGGGAGGGATTAGAGTGAGAAAAAAATCAGAATTTACATAATAAACTATGTAAACCAGGTTTATATGAGTGTTTGTATTAATTTTTTTTTGTCTTGCATTGTGACCTTTTCACTTCTTATTATAAATTAAGTATTAAGTGATATTTAAAGGGATAAATATCTTATGTGCACATATAAATATTAAATTTATTCAATAATGTTGTTTTAATGTATAATTTTTTATATTTAATTAATTAAAAAATTCACTTTATAAGCTCTTATTTATGAATGCATACTCCATATTTTATTCATTAATGTATATATTCTGAACGTAGGTGCACCGTACACGCAAAAAAGAATTTGTCATATTTAAATTGTAAAAATTAATATCAAACAAAATTAAATCAATAATTATTTGTGGGAGTAATAAATACATTACGAATAAATAGTGAATTTATGATTTATTATTTTAAATAAATTAATTAATTAACACGAAGATAATAAATTATAAAATAAATTATTTAAATAAAAAAATCATGACGATTTTAAATTTAAATGGTAATCAACTTTTTAAGTTGTGTAGGGGAAAATACACAAATTTATTTTTTGGGCATGACCAATTTCAACTTTTAACATTTTTTATTTGAATTCTTTTAATTTTGAAAATTATTTTTATTTGATTTTAATTATTTTTGTCTATTTTGATCTTCTTCTTTTTTCAATTTCTTTTTAATAATTTTATGTCCACTTACTATCCATATTTTGAACTAAGATTAGACAAATTTGAATTTACATAATAAAATAGAATAAAAATGTCTAAAGTTTAAATCAATTATATTTACATGTTGAATTATGAATTTTCTTTTGTGTTGAGTGATATTTTCTCTCACAAATGACTTGTATGAGATCGTCTTTCGGAAGGGCTTCCGTGAGACGTATAAAGAGTGATAATTTTCTTAATGAAAAGTGATACTCAATCGATGAAAAGTAATAATGGTACAGATAATTTATAGTATAAATAAAAAGTGACATTTTTTTAAATAAATGTGATAGGTGTAACATTTTTAATAAAATTTTGTAATTAATTAAAAAAAGTATAAAATAGTCTCATTGTGAGACGATTTCACGCAGAGACTGCCATTTTTTTTTCCTTGGGGTATGAGAGGTATGAGATAAATAAGAAAAGAAAATGACCAAAATATATTAAGTGCCTTATTTAAGGCAAATTATCATGTACTCTTGGATGTGCCGTGCACCAATTTTTAAAAACTTATACATTTATTTATAAATAAATAAAAATGTATACAACAATGAATAAAAATGTGTATACTTTGTTAGTGAATATTCTTTAGTTTTTTAAACTTAAAATTGAATGTAAAAAAATTATATAATTATTAAGAAATATATATTACTTCATACTATGGGTAGGTCTTGCGTGAGTGAACTTAGTCTCAATTTTGCTATAAATTGATAAGAGTAAGCGTACTCTATCGTTGTGTATAGACGTGGTGACCAAGTACAAAATTATAATATCGAACCCAAGGGAGAAAGTGATGTATCCGTATTCGAAAGATGTTTCACTCTAAAATGACTAATCAATAAAAGGAGAGGAAGCTTAACACTACAAACTAGCAACTAAGAAAGAATTAAAAAAAATAGAATGCTACGATGGATATGGAAGATGGATGAGTGGATGAATGTGAGATGGATGAAGTAACAATCTAAAGAGGAGTAAGGCTAACCACATTTAAGATCAATGACACAACATGACTTGATAATTTCAAATGGCAAATATCAATAATCATTGGAATGGAAGCAATCACATATATACCCCTAATCCCTAGGCCAAGGTAATTAGGTTCTCAACTCATTACAAGTTTCAAGCACAAAAGATTGAATCTCACTTTCAATTCACTTAAGGTACTATGATAATAAGATTAGTCTCCTCACTCAATTAATCAACCAAATATGATAAATCAATTAAGTGTTCTCACATGAATGTTCTAAGCATATCAAGATGTTACCACATACTTCACATACTAACATACAAAATTCATATTATAACATGATTCAATCAAAACCCTAATCACAATATTGGATTGGCCCTCCTAATACTATAACTAGAGAATTCAACCACACACATCATAATACAAATTAAGTAATCATAAATCATGTAAGATATTCTAAAAATCACATCAATTAAACCATTAAAAATTCAACAAATTCATAGATCCTTAATCCATCAAGTGGCTAGCCTCACAAGAGGTTTAGCCAACAACAAACATCATGAAATCATTCTCAAAATGCTTACACAAATTTATTGTTGCAAACAAAATAAATAAATTACAAATTAAAGTCAAAATATCTTCCCTTCTTGAGTTGGGTTGAATTTCTTCCTTCAATATGCTTTCCTATCTCCTTGAGCCTCAATCCTCCATAGATATGTGATGGGTTGATGGAAAGTGTGAAGGTCCATGGAATTTGAAGAGAGATTGAGTGAAAATTGGGTGGATAATGGATGGAAGATGGTAGTGTATGTGAAAAGTGGTGTGTTAGTGTGTGTGGGCGATTTTGGGTCTCCCCAACTCTCCCTCAATCAAACTTGGGGAAAAAGTAGTCAAAATGGGAATCAAAACTGGTTTTCTGGACAAGTGGCAAAGTTCACGAAAATTCGATTGAATTTTCGTAATGGACGTCGAATTTTTCTGCAAAGCTGCATAAAAATTCGATCGAATTTTTATGCATTTGGTCAAATTTTTATGCCAGTGTGCTCAACCTTCAATGCTCTGTTTCGCCCTTATTCTTCCTAAAAATTCACAAAAATTCGCCCGAATTTTTGTGTAAGGTCGAATTTTTGTGACAGCTTCACGCTGCTTCACTGTTTTGGCTCGTTCTCCCTCGTTTTAACTCCGAATTGAGATCCATTTTTTCCTACATGTTCCTCTTCACCTCTAGAATCCATTTATTCTTGAAAATCACACAAATTCTATTAAAGTTCAAATTCTCCAAATTTTTACAAATGTCGAGCAATTTAGGGCATTTAAATACTCAAACCAAGCATAATTGCATGAAAGCATGCTATAAATGGACCCTAAATTTATGAGATTTCTACACTCATCAACCCCCCAAACTTAAAGTGTTGTTCGTCCCCGAACAACGAAGAAAATAAAAAGAACATGATGGTAAAAATTGAGTGAATTGGAGTAAGGATCAAAGAAAGAATATAATCATTTTCAACTAATCAATCAAATCAAAGCACATGACTTAAACATCAATAAACATATGCACAAATCATGGTGGGATAAATGCAAGCACAATACTCATTCTCACTAATCCTCTCAAGGAAGTCTATGCACTAACACTCATGATAGTGGAAATTGTGGACATGTTTACACTCATAATCAATTCACATGCACGCATTACCATAAGCTTGCCACAAGTCTCAAACTCTCCATTACTAATAAAATGTGACAATCATTGAATCAAATAGGACTTTATATTTGGATGTAATGAAGGCTCTTTGGTAAGGGTATGAATATATAGATAAAAGTGACTCAAATATATGTGTGAATGATTAGAAGAGACGTCTCCCTTCTCGCCAAATACTCCTCCGCGACATGAATTCACTTCTTCTTTCTCCACTTTTAATGCACTTCATCATCCCTTCCTTTTTCAACTCTTGAACTTGAGCATTTCTTTTGTAGCTCTTTTTCTCCATACCTTACGTAATACACATTTGAGTTTTTTTATGCTCTTTTATTTTTTAGAGCTTCATTCATTTTATTTTCTTGCTTACACATCATCATTCACTAGCTCTCTTTGCATTTCAAGTACAAAATTCTTAATTTCCTTTTCAAGCACAATTTTTGCTCATTTCTTCATAACCTCCTTTCACAACCATCTCTAATAATCATCTACACAAAAGGTTTTATGTAAAGGTTAAGTAGATTTTATTGTCTTGTAATGAGTTAATAATCAAAGAATAGGCATCATAGGCTCAAAATGGCTTACAAGGGAACAATGTTATGGTAAAGGATACCATTTGGCTAGTGACTTCAATTTTCAAGGATGGCCTAAGATCATTTGCAACAATCTCCACACACATGTAGTCTCAAGAAAGACAAATGGCAAGTTCCAGAACACATACACATGAATGATGCACACATGAAAGAAATAAATTGCATAACATCTTCGCATTCAAGGCTCAAAATCTCACGGCTCATCAATAGTGAAAAACAAGCATACACAAGAAAATTCCCAACCATAACAAATACACAAGCTCATATCAATTCAATCGCATGATCCAACTCAATCTCATAGTCTCAAACAATCACCAAGTAAGCTCCACAAGAGAAGGATCAATAATAAGGAATCAAGAGAAGGCTCACTAAAATAGGAGGAACAAAAGGTGCGCCGTTGCAAAATGTGTAACTAAGAGCAATATGAGCATGTAACAAAACGAACCATCTCGGCCCCCAAACTTAAATTTAACTAAGAGTTGAATTTTAGTTTGAAAAGAGTTTTGTTACCAACTTTGTTGCACTTTTCTTCACTTCAAGACCATCACCGGAAAACTCATTTTGTACCTACGAAAGATAAGAAACACGATAAAACTAAAAACAACTAAGAAAGCAAGTAAATAAAAGCAATAAAGATAATGATGGGTTGCCTCCCATCTAGCGCTAAGTTTAACGTCTTCAAGCCAGACGAAATATGGAGAACTCATCGGAATGGCCAAGGATATCGTTCGTTCTTGCCATCAAATTTTAATCTTTGTGTTTCTTCCTCTACTAGACATTTGTGGCAAGTATCGACCTCAGTAGCATTCTTCAAGATTGGCTTTAAAAATTCAACTCGTTTGAACTTGCATTCTATTGACCTTTCTTTTCGTGACCACCACTTATTCCTTTTTATCAAGTAGACTCCCAAAATCTCTTCAAGCTCTCTTTTGTACCTAAGGCATTGAGAAGAATCAATAGGTAAGACAAAATCAATATAAATAATATTTTGAAATTCAATGCAATTTGAAGAGTTAAAAGATGTAGAAATGCTCATTTCACTCCTGAATTCATCTTCAAGTGCTTCTAGACCTTGTTCCACTTCATCAAATTCATATTCCTCTCTTGATTCTTCTCCTTCACTTGAATTTTCTTTCTCAACAAAGGACAAGAAATCATAGACAATCTTTTCCTCCTCTAAGCTTTCTTCTACCTTAGGCTCTTTACCCCTTTCTAATGAATTTTCATTATCGAAGTCCTCTTCTCTCTTGTCTTCTTTATCCTCAATAAGCTCAACGTCTCTTGAGTCTTCACTATCCCCCTAACACTCTTCTACCTCTATTCTTTCTTCAATCTTTTCATCAAAATTCTCTATTTCGTAGAGAGTGTTCCGTTCACTTATCATTTGACTCATTTGACTTTCTAGGGCCTCAAATCTCCTATCATTTTCCTCATCTTCTCTCTTTCTTTCCTCTCTCTCTTTCTTTCTTTCTTCTCTCATTTCTCTTCTTTCTTCAATCATCTCATTCAACATATCCATGAATTGCCCAAATCTATCTTCTACGGGTGGCTTTATCTCGTCACTCAGTGGTTGCCATCTTTGATCTTGGAGATAATTTCCTTGCTAAACACTTGGGAAAGTACACCCTTACATGTAAGACATATCATCCACTTGAGAATTAGGTATCATCCACTCTTGTTGCACCGTAGGATAAGAGGTTGGCATACTTTGAAGATAATGATCCCCATAACTAGGAAGACTAGGTTGAAAATTTTACCTTGTATCACTTCCATAAGCATATCTTTTAAATAATTCCATTAAGGCATTATTTTCGGCTAAAAGAGTAAACGGAGGACTTTGGTTGGTGGAACTTGGTATGGAATAAGCGTGTGCTTGATACGGTTGGAATGTATTTTCATTATAAGCTCCTTGTCATCCCTCGTATATTCCATTATTGTAGCATTGATCCATTTTTAGGTCTTCTTCTCAAGATCTACTACAATCTTCTCCTCTTACTATTTTTGGTTTGTTCCTTCCCCCCTTCTTTCAAGGTTGTCGTACCTATCAAGAAGAACAAGTTAGAATAAATTTTCAAAACAAATATAAGATGCAAAAAATAAGAAAAATATCCTAAGTAGAGCTAACAAATCCAAACACGTTGCACCGAAGGCTTTCGCCCCGGCAATGGCGCCATGAACTTAGTCTCAATTTTGCTATAAATTGATAAGAGTAAGCGTACTCTATCGTTGTGTGTAGACGTGGTGATCAAGTGCAAAATTATAATATCGAACCCAAGGAAGAAAGTGATGTATCCATATTCGAAAGATGTTTCACTCTAAAAGGACTAATCAATAAAAATAGGGGGGCTTAACACTACAAACTAGCAACTAAGAAAACATTAAAAAAAATAGAATGCTACGATGGATATGGAAGATGGATGAGTGGATGAATGTGAGATGGATGAAGTAACAATCTAAAGAGAAGCAAGGCTAACCACATTTAAGATTAAGACACAACATGACTTGTTAATTTCAAATGGCAAATATCAATAATCATTGAAATGGAAGCAATCACATATATACCCCTAATCCCTAGGCCAAGATAATTAGCTTCTCAACTCATTATAAGTTTCAAGCACAAAAGATTGAATCTCACTTTCAATTCCCTTAAGGTACTATGATAACAAGATTAGTCTTCTCACTCAATTAATCAACCAAATATGATAAACCAATTAAGTGTTATCACATGAATATTCTAAGCATATCAAGATGTTACCACATACTTCACATACTAACATACAAAATTCATATTATAACATGATTCAATCAAAACCCTAATCACAATATTGGATTGGCCCTCCTAATACTATAATAACTAGAGAATTCAACCACACACATCATAATACAAATTAAGTAATCATAAATCAAGCAAGACATTCCAAAAATCACATCAATTAAACCATTAAAAATTCAACAAATTCATAGATCTTTAATCCATCAAGTGGCTAGCCTCACAAGAGGTCCAGCCAACAACAAACATCATGAAAACATTCTTAAAATACTTAAACAAATTTATTGTTGCAAACAAAACAAAGAAATTACAAATTAAAGTCAAATTATCTCCCCTTCTTGAGTTGGGTTGAATTTCTTCCTTCAAGATGCTTTCCTCTCTCCTTGAGCCTCAATCCTCTATAGATATGTGATGGGTTGATGAAAAGTGTGAAGATCCATGGAATTTGAAGAGAGATTGAGTGAAAATTGGGTGGATAATGGATGGAAGATGGTAGTGTGTGTGGAAAGTGGTGTGTTAGTATGTGTGGGCGATTTTGGATCTCCCCAACTCTCCTTCAATCAAACTTAGGGAAAAAATAGTCAAAATGGGAATTAAAATTGATTTTCTGGACAGGTAGCAAAGTTTACAAAAATTCGATCGAATTTTCGTGATGGACGTCGAATTTTTCTGCAAAGCTGCATAAAAATTAAATCGAATTTTTATGTATTTGGTCGAATTTTTATGTCAGTGTGCTCAACCTCTAATGCTCTGTTTCACCCTTGCTTTTCCTAAAAATTCACAAAAATTTGCCCGAATTTATGTGCAAGAGTCGAATTTTTGTGACAGCTTCGCGCTGCTTCACTGTTTTGGCTCGTTCTCCCTCGTTTTAACTCCGAATTGAGATCCGCTTTTTCCTACATCTTCCTTTTCACTTCTAGAATCCATTTATACATGAAAATCACACAAATTCCACCAAAGTACAAATTCTCCAAAATTTTACAAATATCGAGCAATGTAGGACACTTAAACACTCAAACCAAGCATAATTGCATGAAAGCATGCTATAAATGGACCCTAAATTCATGAGATTTCTAGACTCATCAGTGAGACCATCTCACGTGGGACCATTTTTCACTTTTAATAAAAGGTATCACTTTCTCTATAAAACGTTATCACTTTCGCTATAAAATATTATCACTTTTTATTTATACTATAAATTATTCATGAAATACCATTATCACTTTTTATTAATTTATTATCAATTTTCTTTATAAAAGTTATCACTTTCTGACCGTCTCACGTAAGGGCTTACGTGAGACGGTCTCACACAAGTTTTTTCCAAAATTATATATATATGGATGCACGCGTGCATCCGAGCGAACAAGATATTAACTCTATTTATTCCTTAAATACTGAAATATTAAAAAGATTATATAAAATAATTTTTTAAAAAAACTGTTAATAATATTTGTGAAAAAAATTATGAATATTTGAGGGTGACTATTATAAAGCTAAATAAATAGAATACAATCGCAGTGGTATAAAGACTGGACTTGGATGACGTGGCTAATAAGATGAAATGAAATAGAATTGGGTACGGGTAATAACCCGTAAAAGTTTTGGGTCATAGATGTCATAAGTAATCCCCTAAATAAAAATATTAAATTTAAAATTAAATTATATTTTGAGATAATTGAATAAAAATTTTTATTGGTGAAATGTCAAGACAAATTCTCTTGTGAGACGTTATATATGTGAGATTGTTCGTGAGATTTGTTAAAGTATGTCTATTATATATATAAAGCATGTTTAATGATTGTTAAAATATACTCCCTCCGTCCCGGGGAGTATTTCACGTATTGGTGTGCGCGGAGTTTAAGAAAATTTTGTATTTTTATGTATAAAGTAAGAAAGAGAATATATATTTTAGTTGATTTAATGAAAAAGGTGTGTAAAGTTATTGAGAGATGTGGAAAAAGTGTGTAAAGTTTTTGGGAGATGTGAAAAAGCAAGTATTATATTGGGATATGTGTAAAAAGTGAGTATTAGTATAATGTATTTTTACCAAATTTAGTAAAAGTAAAGTGTGAAATACTTTGAGGGACGGATGAAAAAGGAAAGTGTGAAATACTTTGGGGGACGGAGGGAGTATTTTTTATAATATAATAAATGATGAATTAAAGTATAATTTTAGAGTATTATAATATGATTCATTATTGACATACTTTAATTACAAATAAACATATTTTACTTATGTAATAAATATAATTTAATAATGAATTGATTCATCTCACAACCATCCCATAAAAAACTTCCCATAAGACAGCAACTCAAATGTCAAAGACAATAGCCGCCCACGTTCTTCTCGAAACCGTTTCTAATTTGTTTTTACATCTTTGATACATGCTTTTAATTTAAACAGTTGGATGACGATAGAAGATGGAAGGAGGAGATAAAAGCTAAGAGTAGAGAGATCATTTATGTGGTCCTATGGAATTTGAATTTTAATAAAAAAAAAATTAATTAATTTTATAATTTTAAAATAAAGCAAAAAAAAACGAATTCAATGTAGCGCATTAAAAATAAAAGTATTTATATTAATTTGAATTTTAATAAAAAATATTTAATTAATATAAATTTTGAGTTTGTAATAATCATAAAATATTGTTAAATTTATTTTATAATT
Source organism: Pogostemon cablin (assembly GCA_023678885.1). Lineage (NCBI taxonomy): Eukaryota > Viridiplantae > Streptophyta > Magnoliopsida > Lamiales > Lamiaceae > Pogostemon > Pogostemon cablin. The sequence continues at coordinate 9,490,928 of CM042955.1, read as the reverse complement.
CTACAATAAACTAAAGTAAAATAATGTATCACGTGTCTCCACGGGTAAAAAAAAAATAGTATAATTAGTCTATTTAAGAAATTGGTCCTCAATTTTATTAGACAATGACTCATATACAACATCCATTTTGGTACAATCTTCTTTTTTCACCTTTTGTGTGTGTATGTTTTTTTTTTAACTGTTGCTGATACTTTTTTTTATTATTTCATTTTAAGGATATAATTACAATTCTACCTTTGTGGTTTGGGTATAATTTATTCCTAAGGTTTAGGGTTTAGGGTATAATTGTAATTTTATTCTTGTGGTTTAGAGTATAATTTATCCCATAGGATTTAGGGTTTACTGTATGATTGTAATTTTACCCTTGTGGTTTAGGGTATAATTTATCCCCTAGGGTTTAAGGTTTAGGGTATAATTGTAATTTTACCATTGTGGTTTAGGGTTTAGGGTATAATTGTAATTTTATCCTTGTGATTTAAGATATAATTACGATTTATGGTATAATAATCATTTAAATAAAATAAATTTAAAAATAAAATAAAAAACAAAATTAATGAGGGAAGAATTAATTTAAAAAAATGAGGACAAAAGTTGTACCCTATTCCCTCTCATTTTATTATTTGCTCCATATATATAGGAGTACTAAATATTATACTTAATATTTTGCAGCATGCAGTAGTTGGCTGGAAGCTCGTCCAGATACAATGACGGGCAGCATGCAGTTGTAGGTTGGAAACTCATCCAGATACAATGACGGGCAGCATGTAGTTGTAGGTTGGAAACTCGTCCAGATACAATGACGGAATATATATATGACATTATTTGTACTTGGGTGTACTCATCTACTTATATACATGTATAAATTTATATTTTATAGTATGGAGTATATTTGATTCTTAAAAAATATAATTCTTTTATAATTCAGTTTGTAAGTAAAAAACTAATAGAAAATTTACCAACAAAATATATAATTTTTATTCATTAATGTATAAGTTTTGAACTTGGGTGTATAAATTTCCTTATAAATAGTGGGTATTTTGTTTTTTTGCATGAATTAAGGAATATTATTATTTAATGTGTAGTGAGTAGTTGTATTAGTAGGAGTGTCCCATGTGCATAAAAAAGAAAATAGGACTCTTTGAGTAAGACGTCAAAAATAGAAAAAATGACCCTTGGGTGGGACGGAGGGAACAAGTATTTTTACCAACTTTCTATTTTGAGGATTCGCATGTATTTTTATACATTTTTTATAAATGATAAAATACACTATATATCTCACATTCTTTTTACATTTTATTATTCATCAATTACAACAACTTTATTTAATTTTTTTACAAACACTTGTATAAATCAAATTTATAGTAATTTTTTATCCACCTTTTAGTCTTATTATACTTTAATATTTAAATTAAAATATGGACCACATAAATGTAAAAAACCGATATACTCCGTATAAGAGATTAAGACTCATGTGAAGATATTCCGAGTGATTCATAATTCAATCTTTCCTTGTCCTTTACGAAAAATCTGACTCCATCACTGTTTTGATATCATGGACGTATGTTGTTAATTTATAACCTCCTCGTCTAAAAAAAAAGGCCATTTCTGTCTATTTAAGTTAAAAAATTCTCTAAATATTAAAAAAAAATAAAAATCAACAATAATAATTTAACAATGTATTTAAATTCAAAATCATCATTTTAAAAGTACTCTTCTCCCGTTCTCCGTCTTGTCATAATAAATTAATAATTATTATATATTTTTATTTTGAACTTCCCATATTTTTATGGGTTATCATACATAATATTGATATAACTATCCAATATAAATTAAAATATTATATCTTTCAATTTACTCTTTCCATCCCATTCAAAAAGAAAGTTTTTGTCTATGCACGTGGGTTAAGGAGTATTATTTTTTAATGTGTAGTGAATAGTTGTATTAATTGGAATGTGAGCCTCATATTTTAATTGTATTAGTAAGAAATATTATTTTTTAATGTATAATTGATAGTTGTATTAATTGGAATGTGAGCCCCATATTTTAATTGTATTAGTGGGTGTGTGTGGGTCTCATGTGTGTAAAAAATAAAAGAGGACTTTTTGGGTGGAACGCCAAAATGAAAAAATTGACTCTTTGAGTATGACTGAGGAAGTACAATACATTAAAATACTATATTCTTTAATTTTTATTAAAAAAATAAATGTAACCATAATAACGAGATGGAAGGAGTATAATATGAATATACATACTTTACTCTTAATAAAATTATTAAAAAAATGTTTGAACTATTATTATATACTCCCTGCCGTTGAGAGGTATTTATTTTGTTATTTTTGTCCGTCTTATTATAAAATATTTATTTTATTTTTGAATCGATGTAACTCACAAAAGATAATTATTATACCCAACCCATTACACATGATACCCACACTCAACACTAATAAATTATCCATACATTACAATATTATATATTTCAATTCACTATATATTAAATTATTATACCATTTAATTCATTTTAAGAAAAAAGACAAATGAGGATGTAGGGAGCTAGTAGTCATTAAATAAAATGTTGAGATGATTGATAATCATCCCATAAATAAATATTTCATCCGTCTCGTCCTAATGATTACATTTACTTTTTGCATGAGATTAAGGAATATAATATTTTAATATATATTGTGATGAGAGAAATAATAATTTAATGTTTAGTAAGTAGTGATATTATTGTTATAAGTGGGTTCTATGGATATATTTTGATTGATTTGTATGCATCTCATATAAAAAAAAATGTAACTATTAGAATGAAATCCTCTAATTAAAAATATGTAACTATTATGATGGCATTGAGTGGTATACTGTAGAGAAAAATGATGCAACATGTGTATTAACTTATTTTAATGTATTTTAAATACTAGCAATCATAACTTGTGCGTTGCACGGATATGATTGATATTTAATTTATTTGTTTTTTATTTTTTACATGTCATTATTTTCTATTTTGGATGTTCACTCTAAATGTATCAATTTTCTTCTTTTAGTAAAATGGTCCCACATATGACTCACTACTCAATGCATAAACAAATACCCACTACACAAAGAAAAAATCATTAATTCATGTAATGATCTCCTTTAAAATAGGCGGAAGTATTATGACATTGTAATTCTTTGAGATCAAAGGTTTGAAAATTGATTAAATTATTAAAAGGGTTTGTAATTTATTTAAATTATTTAATTAATTTGAAAAAATGATTAAAATATTATTTTAATGTGTTATATATATTCATTTGGTCCGATAATAATTTTTACATTCCTAAAAATAAGTAATTATTTATAACACATTGCATAAATTTTATAGAAAAAGTAAGCAGTAATTTTATAGTACCGTAAAAGTATTATATATTAGTATATGCATAAATTTCGAGATATAAAAAAGTGTGAAGTTATAACATGTAGGAATAGAGATGACAATGGGTAAGGTATCCGCTTATTTTGGGATATTCATATCCGTTTAAATATTAATGGCAAAAACTTCTGTGCACCTGGGCGCACGGACCACATTCCGTGCGCCTTTAGAATTTTGTGTTAAATTGTATACCCTTTAGTATACAGATGTGTACCCTTTATTTTCTAAAGAAAATTATTGTGTATATATGGGCGCATGAACAACACTTCGTGTGCCTTTAGAATTTTATGTTAAATTGAATATCTTTTAATATAAAAATGTGTACCCTTTATTTTCTAAAGAAAAAAATATTAATGAAAAGTGTATAACCTTTAGAACAAAATGGTGTACTTTTTATTAATTAAAGTGTATACCATTTAGACCAAAGCAATGTACCCTTGCTCATAATACTAAAATTTTAAAGGCTCACGGAATATGTTATCGTGCGCCCGGGCGTACGCAAGCCTCACTCAATATTAATTACCCGTATTCGTACACGTCTCATTTCAAATTAATATTTTATTAAAAATTACTATACTATTATTAATTAAATATAACATAAAATCTAGAGTATTATTTAATTTTGTGGTACCTTAAGAGTGTTAATATTGTACTATATATTATTATGTGCATAAATTTTAAAATAAACAAAAATAAAAAGTGTAAAGTTATAGCATGTAGGAATAAAGATAGCAACCATCAGGGTACCCGTATTTTTTGGGGTACTTATACTCGTATCCGTTTATTAAATACCCGTATATGTACCCTCCCCGTTAAAAAAATTTATTATCATACCCGTACCCGTCTCGTACCCATTTATCAAAATTCGTGGGTTACCCGTACTTATTTAATATTAGTTTATTTTATCCATATTTATCTTTATTTATTGTTTAAATTAATATTTTATTAATAATATTTTATTATTAATCAAATATTATATAAATTCTCTTTTAATATTAAATTAATTATATTTTAGACAAAGTTTAAAATTAAAATAAGTTTTTAACATAAGAAAATATTTTGGACAATAAATTTAATGATATACAAAATAAATAAAATATTACAACAATAAAGATAAAGATTGTATAAATGATGTTATATATTCATGTTAAAAACAAAACAAAAAATATTACTTTTGACAATAAATTTCAATTAATAATTTAAATATATGAGGTCATATAATAAAAAATAATTTACCTTTAAAAAGAAATTTAAAAAATAATTTAGATATATAAAAAGACAATAAAATAAAAATATAAATAAAAGATAAAAATTATACAAATAATATTATGAATTCATGTAAATAAAATAAAATTATTTAGAAATATAAATAATCAATTGACATATATATATATATATATATATATATATATATATATATATATATATATATATATATATATATATATATATATATATATATATATATATATATATATATATATATATATATATATTATGGGAGGCCAAGAAGATGAATGGATGAGAGAAAATAAAAAAATAAAATAAAAATATATAAATAAATAAAATATTACAACAATGAAGATAAAGATTGCCCAAATAATATTATTAATTTACGTAAAAAAATTACTTAAATATATACTCATATATTATGGGAGGCCAAGAAAATGAGTGAATGAGATAAAATAAAAAACAAAATAAATGGATGAGATGTTGTTAAAGATTGGTAATTACAATTAAGGAATGAGATGTTACAATAACTAATGAAGTACCAAGATTTAATATTACCAAGCTAAATAGGTACATTAAAATGGTAGGGAAAATTTTGGTCTAATTTTGACTTTTAAAGTGTGTTTTATTATTTAATTATACTTCAAATTAAATTAATATTTTTTATTCACCGACCCGTTTGTGGCATTTTTAGCCCAAGGACCACTAAGGTTAGGGTTAAGTTCGTATAAATGATGGCCCATTTAACATGGACCGCTTAACCCGTGACCCATTTAGCCCGTAATCCTATACGTCTGGCCCTGTAGGTTCAGGTTCAGTCCGTTTAACATCCCTAATTGAGAGGCCAAGAAAATGAATGGATGAGATAAAATAAAAAATAAAATAATTATTTAAATTAATATTTTATTAAAAATATTTTATTATTAATTAAATGGGAAAATAGATTTTTTCGTCCGCTAACTTTCATTCATTTTGAAATTAGTCCATTAACTTTTTTAATTTTGAAATTAGTCCGTTAATTCTATAACAATTTTGAAATTAGTTCATTAACTTCATAAAATTCAACATTTTGGTCATTTGACCTGCTATGACAGGTCATTTGAATATTTTCAACCCAATTAATCTATATTATATTTTTATTTAACCAATTTTATCTCACTTTTCATTTTTCACTTATGTATACTAAACAAACAATATTAATCTCATTACTAAAGTGGAGCAAATTTGACTAAATATTAATACTTCCTCCGTACGCTCGAAAGAGGGTATTTTTTTCCATTTTGGTCGTCCGTTCCAAAGAGGGTCACTTCCTTTTTCACACATATGAGATCCACACACACCCACTAATACAATTAAAATATGGGATCCACACTCCCACTAATACAACTACCCACTACACAATAAATAATAATACTTCTTAATCAACGTGCACAAAAGCAAAATGCCCTCTTTCGGGCGGACGGAGAGAGTATAATATAAATTCTTAGTGGAGGCTATTTTTTTTAAAATAGTATATATATATATATATATATATATATATATATATATATATATATATATATATATATATATATATTTTTTTTTACATATTTTTTATTTTTATTTTTTAGAATAACCTGCTAATGACCTGTTGAAACGGGCGATTTTGTTGAACTTGGTAAACATGATGGACAATTTTTAAAATTTTCAAATATAATGGACGATTTTCAAAATTCTGCAAATATAATGGACGATTTTCAAAAAGTGAAAAACTTATGGACTAAATTCAAAATTGGACAAAGTTAGCGGACAAAAAAATCTATTTTTCCTTAATTAAATATATATAAATTTTCTTTTAATGTTGAATTAATTATATTTTAGACAAAATTTAAAATTAAAATAAGATTTTAACATAAGAAAATATTTTGGACAATTAAATTAATAATATACAAAATAAATAAAATATTACAACAATAAAGATAAAGATTGTATAAATGATATTATGTATTCACGTTAAAAACAAAACAAAAGTATTACTTTTGACAATAATTTCAATCAATAATTTAAATATATGAGTTCATATAATAAAATATAATTTACCTTTAAAAAAAAATTTAAAAAATAATTTAGATATATAAAAAAATAATAAAATAAAAATATAAATAAAATATAAAAATTGTACAAATGATATTATGAATTCATGTAAATAAAATAAAATTACTTTGATATATATATATATATATATATATATATATATATATATAATAAAATATTACAACAATGAAGATAAAGATTGTCCAAATAATATTATGAATTCACGTAAAAAAATTACTTAAACATATACTCATATATTATGGGAGACCAAGAAAATGAGTGGATGAAATAAAATAAAAAACAAAATAAATGAATGAGATGTTAAAAATTGATAATTACAACCAAGGGATGAGATGTTACAATAGCTAACGAAGGGCTAAGATTTAATATTATCAAGCTAAATTAGGTAGATTAAAATGGTAGAAAAAATTTTGACTTAATTTTGACTTTTAAAGTGTGTTTATATATATATATATATATATATATATATATATATATATATATATATATATATATATATATAAAGAAGATAAAGATAAAGATTGTTTTTGTTAAAAATCACAAATCTAAAATAAACTCATTTTAATAATTAATTTATATTCAATTAACTAATTAAATGAAAAATATATCACAATTTTTTTTTTAAATTCATACATCTTAGTTCGTGTTTGTTATTAGTCGGTTAAAATTCAGATTTTTTATTTTTATAATATATTATAAAAATATTACTCGAGTAAAGCACATATTTTTTGTGTGAAAATTAATTTATTTTTGAAAAAAAAAATTAGAATAGAAATATGTAAAGTTGTTGTCACAAGAATAAAAAGTTGGTATTTTAAATAATATAATAAAAAATGTGTGAATAAAAGCTTGGTTAAAATAAAGGAGAAGGATTAGGGTACAATTAGGTGTACTAATTGAATTGATACACAATTGGTTCCCACCTTTCTTAATTAATTTTTGCTCCTTCATTAATGTTTTTTATTTTATTTTTAAATTTATTTTATTTAAATGACTATTATACCCTAAACCCTAGGAATAAATTATACTCTAAACCACAAGAATAAAATTATAATTTATCCCTAAAATTAAATAATAATAATAATAATAATAATAATAATAATAATAATAATAATTAAAAAACAGTAACAACAACCGTTAAAAAAAGAAGAAAAAGAAAAACACACCCTAAAAATGAAGGAAGGAGGTCATATCAAGATTGTACCAAAATGGAGGTGGTATACAAGTGGTGTTGGGTCCGCTGATTACTGGTATATAACTATTCAGGTTCTAGAATGTGGTTCTCACTAATGAGCTAAACTTCGTCTTCGTTTTACTCTTATTTAATTATTTATATTTATTTATTAATAATATATTATCCTTTTTATTTATATTAAAAAAATTTAAATGATTTTCAATTTTCATCAATCATATTATTTTTTATTAAATAGTATAACTTCTTAATTTTATTATTTTTTTGTTATAATTTCTAATTTATCACTGTAAAAACATGCATGTGTTGTGATCATTCATTACTTAATTTTCACTATGGGTTATCATCCAATTATTGATTCTATATCATTATCATTGACATGTCCCTTCTGTCTTGACAAATGCTAGCTGCTGCTCAAAGTATTCAGACCTTCCTAATTATTACTCCCAAATAGTAATGCTTTTTTATTTGCTACATCTAGGGCTGGGGAAAAATACCGAAATTTCGGTATACCGCCCTTACCATAACGAAAAATACCGATTTTATCGAAATTTTAGGTATGCCGAAATTTTTGGTAAGGTATGATACCGTATTGAAAATTTTGGTACGATAAAGGTATATAAATGATCAATACCGCGGTATTTTGGTATATGCCGAAATACCGTAAAATATTCAATTTTTGAGTAATATGATACGATATTACCATATTAGATGATACATACAATTATAATTATTATTTATGTATTATAATGTTTAATTAAATTATATATATACACTATTTTATTAAAGATTAAATCTAAAATCCTACGGTATATTTTTTCATAATTATAAATTATTGATAAAGTTCATTGACTAATTTCATGATATTAGTACTTCTTTTTTAATTAAGTATTCTATCTTATATGAAAATTTAAAAATGTTGATTTTAATATAAGTTTCATATATTTTTGTGTAGATCTCTTAGGTACTATTTATTTAATGACAAACACTTGTGTAAAATGGGTTTAGATATATTAATTATGTAAACTCGATTACTGTTTAGTACATAAAAAATTACTCTTTAGCACATAAATTATTACTTTTTAAATTAAAAATTACTCTTCAAATTCTTTTAAATCACGATGTATCGATTACTTTAAGTACATAAAAAATTACTTTTTAGAGATACGAATTATTACTCTATAGTGTAAAAATTATTACTCTTCAAAGAGTAATTTTTTATATATTAAAGAGTAATAAGACTTACCTGTAAACCCAGTTTTCATGAGACTTACTCTTATTTAATTTGGTCGTTTGTAGATTGTCGTATAATTTTGAATTTGTTATTTATTAGAGTTTGTTTTATAGCTATCTTTCACTTTTCTAGTACATGTTTTTATTAGATTTATTGAATTTTAGATGTATAACGACATAACAAACTATCTAATAGGATGGTATATACCGATATTTTAGGTATGATATGGCATATCGAAATATTGGTAAGTAGAAGGTATACTATTTTCTTACACCGAAATATTGGTATACCGAACTAAGGTATACCGAAAGTTTAGGTAAGGTAACGGTATGATTTTTTATATACCGAAAATTTTGGTACGGTATATGGTATGACCAAAAATCTTCGGTATGTCATACCGCCCACCCCTAGCTACATCCCACACTTACTTCACTTACAAAGAAAAATTACTTTTCGTAGAGAGTGTATATTGGGTGCAACCATATGTGTATATTTTTTTATTCTATTTTGTGTACATATTATTCTATTTTGTATACGTGTTTTGTAATAATTGTATACTTTTTTTACATTAATTTTTCATTAAAAAAATTAACATCCATATGTGTATAACATTTATTGAATATTATATACAATTTTTTATTAAAAAAATTAACAATTAAATTGTATGCATTTTTACTCTTAATTGTATATATTTTTATTTATATTTGTATGTGGGTGCACCCGGGTGCACACTATAAATTGTATTTCTTCAATTTCATTTACTCTTAGAGAGTAATATAGTTTTTTTAGATGATAAAAAGTTGGGAGTGGTAATTAATTTATAATTAAAATATAGTACTTTTTAAGATTAGGAATTAATGTGATTTTCCTTTTATAAATGGTGTAATTTAATGTAGGACGGGAAAAAATAGAAAGTGTGAAGTTTAGTGTGAAATGAATGAAGTAAGATTTTTTTTATAAAAACAAATAAAAATAAATTATTTTAAGCAAAGTATTCGGGATCACCGTACACTTGTGATTTATGTACGTCTTACTCGTTTAATGTTATTTTCAAAATTTAAAATATTTGATGTTATGTTTGTCTTGAGTTAAAAGTTTGATATTTTATCTACCTTATTTCGTGATGTATCGAGCTAAAGCCGATCAAAACTTATAATAATGTCAAATACAAAATTCCGATTAATTAAGTTCATTTAATATATTTATTGTAACGAATATTCGAGTTCAAACGAAATTACGAATGGAGTAGTTTGATTTTTCTTTTTTTCTTGTAACCTAGCTAATTATCACAAGTACTATAACCTTAAGCTTTGGCGAAGCATCGTCCAAATGCATGCCAACACATCAGCATTTGTTCTACTCCATAAATTAAAGAGTATTTATGAGATAAATGGAAAGTTGGAGGGCTAAAATTTGAAATTAGTTATACAAATTATCTAGTGAGCAACATTACATTTAGAGTTGTTAAAAAGCCCGTAAACCGTGAGCCCGATCCGATTAACCCGTATAAAATTAGGGTTAGGGCCGATAAATTTGGGACCGTTTAACATCCGGGCTTTTTGGCCCGAACCGATTAGCCCGCGGGTTAAACGGGCTGGGCCGCGGGCTAATCGGGCTGGCCCGGCGGGCTGGTATTTTTTTCCCTATTATATGAATACTGCCCAGTGGGCCAGTGCCCAAGCCAAGCCCATTAATAATTTTAGATTAGTGATCAACCCAATATAATTAATTATTTAGTACACTGCCCAGTATGCTTGAAAGTGCAATTAGGTACAAGCGTGCTTTTAGTTTTCTTGAATCTGTTGATAAAAGCTTTCACTTTGCTCCAACAGAAGAAGAGTGGAAAAGGGGGGAAAAATTGTGTGAGTTCCTACGGCCATTTTACTTGATCACGAATTTGTTGTCTGGTTCTTCTTATCCAACTTCCAACTTGTATTTCATGCAAGTATGGAAGATTGAGTGCTTATTGAAAACAAGTGTGGAGAGTGATGATGATGTGATTAAAAAGATAGCAACGAGAATGAAAGTTAAGTTCGATAAGTATTGGAGTGATTATAGCGTTGTGCTTGCCTTTGGAGCTGTGCTTGACCCTCTGTCAAAGTTAGGAATGATAAAGTATTGTTACAACCAACTTGACCCCAAAACGGCTCAAGAGAAGGTTGATAACATAAAAGGGAGGTTGCAATCACTATTCGGTGAGTATGTAAAATGGATGTCCTCAAAAAAGCAATGTGAGAGTTCTACAAATTCATCAAATGTATCTTCTTTAGCTATCCCGGCATCTGAAGGAAAAGGAAAAGAGAAAATGGATGATTTTAGTGTGTTTGATGTAAGTATTTCATTATTTTGTATCTATTCTTTATTTTATTTTTTGAATTACATAATATGTTTGTTATTTGATTTTATTTTAGGATATGGAAGATTGGCAGAGTGTATCAGGAGGTAATCAAATTGAAAAGTCCGCTTTGGATCAATATTTGGATGAGACACCTCTTCAATTGAAACACTTTCCACATTTGAATGTCTTGGATTATTGGAAAAATAATTACAATCGAAATCCTGTTTTATCTACTATGGCTTGCGACATTCTTAGTATTCCTATCACCACGGTAGCCTCTGAGTCTGCTTTTAGTATTGGTTCACGTGTTCTTAATAAATATAGGAATCGTCTTCTTGGTAAGCATGTGCAGGCTCTCATTTGTACTCGTAGTTGGTTACAAGGTTTTGTTGCAGGTAAATTTTTTATATTATATTACAATTTAATTTCTATAGAAATATATAATTTTCTAATCATAATTTATTTTTGTTGAAATTCTTTTCAGATGAGGATGAGTTGGAGGAAGAAACTATATCGTTTTTTAACGATGAACTTGATGCTGAAGAAAAAAATGAGTGATAACTTGAGTTTTTAAGTTTTATATTTGAATGTAAGACAATGAGACATGTTATTAGAAGTAAAGAACAATGTATGATTCACCTACGAATTAATTATGTTATGAATTATTGTTTTTAATTTTAAATTTTAGTTTATAATTTTTTATTTTTTTATTGTATAACCCGCCAGCCCGGCCCGTTTAACCCGCAGCCCGATAAGGTTAGGGTTAGGTTCATATATTAGCGGCCCGTTTAAATAGACCCGATTTAGCCCGCAATCCGTTTAGCCCGTAGCCCGTTAGGGCTGGCCCTAATGGGTTAGGGTCAGCCCGTTTAACAACTCTAATTACATTAAACTTTCATGAAGGATCTCAATCTAAATATCATATAATTTAAATCAAGGCTCAAATTAAGTATCATTTAATTCTTGAGCATATTATTATTGGGATCACCTAGTAACCTTAGTTTCGAACATTTATTTCAATTGACTGGAACATGCTGAACTGTAAAATAAATGTTGAGATATCGATCATTTATAATAATAAAAATGATGCAACATGTATAATAAACTTATTTAAATATAGTGTAGGATCGGGCACTGCCCCCCCCCCCCCCCCCCTATTTATTAAGTATTTCTCCGTCTCATTTCAGATGACACATTTTTTTATTTTGAGTTGTTCCACAAAAGTTTACACATTTTTAAAAAAGTAAAAAGTTAAACACAATCACAATTCCCCATACACTTTATTTACAAAAAATCACCCTTATCTAACACACCTAATATACTTTAACATTTATTTATTATAAAAAATACTATAATACTCCTAAAAATTATTAATTTCTTAATATTCGTGTTGGGAGAGACGTGCAAACTTTTGTGGACGAGTATACTACTATACTATATGTAATTGTTCACTGAAATTATTGATAGTTCCAGTTTAGCTATTCCACTAGGTTCAGACCCATGCCACGGCTTTTTTTTTTTTAGCATTAAACTGTTTTAATTATCGTTCAATTTTTTTTAAACTCTTTTTATACCCGCCCATTTTCTTTTCTTCCTTTGTTATTTGATTTTTCTTTTTAATTATTTTTAAAAAAAATTACTAGTCAAGTTCATTTTTATAAATTGTACTCTTATTATTTATTTTCACAAATTTTTTAATTAAACATTCTGAATAAATATTATATGTATATATTTATATTAGTTTTAATAATAATTTTTTTTAATTTCATAGTGCATTAGCTGTTCTAGATCGAATATCGATACATAAAAATTAAATGTATTTGGATCCTCTAGATCGAATTCTCTGGCTCCGTCACTGGTTTTAACCAGTCTTTTCTTCGTTAATTACTTCATGAATTATTGGATTAATGAAGAGAGAGTTTGTACGATTATATCTATTCAACTAGATTCAGATTTTTTTTTTTAATTTTTATATTATAAAACTATTACTACCCCGTCTCTGTTAAGTAACGCACATATTTTATTTATTTATTTTTTCAAAAAGACTTGTATGAGATCATATCATATATAAGAGCTTAGGTGAAACGATTTTTTTTTTTTAAATTTGTGTGAGACAGTCTCATATAAGGGCTAACGTGAGGCAGATAAAAAGTAATACTTTTTTATAATGAAAAGTAATACTCAATTAATAAAAAGGGATAATAATAGTATTTCATGAACAATTTATAGTAAGTGATGACATTTTATAACGAAAATGATAATATTTTTACAGAAAAAATGATGATTATTTTAAAAAGTGTTAATAGATGATCTAACACCAAGACTTTTTTTTTGTGCGAACATTAATTTTTATAGTATAAGAATGTGTAACGTGTAGAAGGTTAATATTTTAAATAAGGGACAGCACTTTTTCTGCCCTATATGACCCATGCAACATCTTTTTTGCCCTATCCTTTTTAAAACATGTAATTTACCCTGTTTTTGGTGTATATTCCTAATTTACCCCCCCTGACACATGTCATATCTTTCCTTTTTTTTTTGAAATCTCGTGATTACTGCCCAGCGGTTAAAAGTACCGCTTTTAATGGCATTGAAATTGGGGAGAGAATCTTTGACCCCTTTATCTCAAAATTTTTGTTATTTACTCCATGTATCTCTCTCTCTCACTTTTCATCGGCACTCATCCCTCCCATACTCTCCCTCTCTCTCTCTCTCAAACTCTCGATTTTTCTGTCGAACACAGCGCTCCGTCTGGGCCTCCGGCGTGTCGTTCAATCCATCGTCATCTCCACGTCGAAAATTAGCAGTAGCAAATATGGATAACCAGGTATTCCGTCTTTAGGATTTTAGGATTTTGCATAATTGCGATTTAATGTACAGAGTAGTGAATGTGTAGTTGTTACTGTAGAGTTTGAATTTGGTAACTATTCTTGTCCCCCGAGGAAGTAGAGTCTGCACCGTATGAATTTGCCGTGTCTATTTGAGTATAATTGGAAATTTTATTGTAATTTGTAGTGTAATTGAATTTGTCGGCATATTTGTTCTAATATTTTTTAGCTTGTCCGCCAATTTTTTGGCCCTGTTTGAGCTTGTCCGCCGATTTTATGAGTTTTTTGAGCCTGTCCGCCGAGTTTCTGAGCATTAGATAGCATTATTTTGCCATTATTTCTGCTTAAAATAGCTTATTTGCCGTTTTTGTGCCTTTACTGTGCTTGTCCGTCGATTTTTTTAGTGTATTTGAACTTGTCCGCCGATAATTGTACGTAAAGTGACCTCGTCCGTCAAGATTTGTAGTACAAAATAGCTTGTCCGCCAATTTTTTAGCCCTGTTTGAGCTTGTCCGCCGAATTTATGAGTTATTTGAGCCTGTCCGCCGAGTTTCTGATCATTAGTTAGCATTATTTTGCCATTATTTCTGCATAAAATATCTTGTCCGCCGTTTTTGTGCCTTTAATGTGCTTGTCCGCCGATTTTTCTAGTATATTTGAACTTGTCCGCCGATAATTGTATGTAAAGTGTCCTCGTCCGTCAATATTTGTAGTACAAAATAGCTTGTCCGCCAAAATTTTGGCCCTGTTTAAGCTTGTCCGCCGATTTTATGAGTTATTTGAGCCTGTCCGCCGAGTTTCTGACCATTACTCAGCATTATTTTGTCTTCAACTTCATTGTACACATTACACTGTTCCAAGAAACCTGCAACGATGGATTAATTATTATTCAACTCGTATTAGAATACAATAAGGTGTAGTAAATTACCGGGTACTATATTCAACACATACCTGGAATGCTCCATGGACGGCTGCAAGACCTATCTGTGTCTTGACTAGGACGTACCGGTGTGGGCATCTGCATGTGTGTGGTAACGGCTTCCAGGAAACTCATTCCTCCTTTGGCTCTGATGTAGGAACAGAACCTTTCGAACAGAGCAGTTTCAGGATCCTCATCTTCAGCATTGAGTTGATCAGCATCGCGCTCCTCATCTTGCGAAGCATCAGCACCCTCAAAATCCTCACGATGTGGACCCTCAAATGAATCATACCTATGGCCTTGTGATCCATCGGACCCATAGTCTTGAGAACCAGCAAAACCATCAAACCCATCACCCTCTGAACCCTCAAACCCAGTAGAGGAGCACATCTCATCTCCATTCTCCACCTCTTGTTCGTCCTGCTGTTCGCTAGCATACTCAATGTTTAAATCAATATTTATCGTACGACTCGACACGCCCACACCTATACTCGTGCTCGGTCCGACCAAATCTACGGGACAATGAATATTGACAGATGGAATTTGTGACCGAAGCAAGTCGGTCCAATATCTGCTCCCCACTGGCGCAGCACTAGTGCAACCATTATCAACAGATTGTTGTGGTATGGCCTTAACTGTGACAAACAGCATCGGCTCATCAACCTGCTGATACAACCCCCTTATATCCATATCATCCTTCACCTTATGTTTTGTTATACAACCACCGATGTCCACAAGTGTGTGTATAACATATTTGAAATGATTCAAATCGACGCAAACTAAACTGCGCACATGCCCAAGAATAAAATCCAACGTCAGCTGATCTGAATTTAAAACTAAGCTCGTCTGTTGGCCACGTACATACTCTAAACCTTGCCACCAGCCACCCCACCATATACAAAAATTTCTCATTTCAAATCCAACGCCTAAATCTTTCAACAAAACGATAATTAATTGTTATATTGACACAGAATTCATTAAAAATGATACGCCAATTCAGTATGTACACACAAATTAAGCATTAAATTATCAAGCACACATGAAAGTTAAACATTAAGTCATACGTACGTGGACAAGCTCAATTAAGGTCCTAAATCGACGAACAGATCTATTATAATCGGAAGACATCATATAATATGCTTAAAAAATAGCCAAACATGCTCAATAATGCATTAAAAATCGGCGGACATGTTCAAAAACCACCAAATAATCGGCGGACATGCTCAATTAGGATGAAAATATCGGCGGACATGCTCACTCAGGAAGGAAAAATCGGCGGACAAGACCATTACGGGTGAAAAATCGGCGGACATGATAAATTAGGGTGAGAAAATCGGCGGACATGCTCATATAGGGTGAAAAAATCGGCGGACATGATAAATTAGAGTCATAAAATAGGCGGACATGCTCATATAGGGTAAAATAGTCGGCGGACAGGGTCATATATGGTACAGATTCGGCGAACATGCGCAAATATGGGGAAAACATCAGCGAACAGGCTCAATATTCGGCGGACAAGCTAAATTTTCAGCGGACAGGATCTACTGGGCAACTACTTTTGGCGGACTCCTTAAATTGGGCTACTATTTTCGACGGACAAGCTGAAATACTGTCAAATAATAGACGGATATGGACGATAAGCCTCAAATAATGGGTGGACATGCACAATTAACCATGCATATTAGCGGAAAAGTCTACGATGGGTGTACGTAGTGGTATTCATGCATATTACATGCATACTTCACCATTTTCTTTGGCAGACATGGATATATATAACCATTTTACTCAGCGGACATGCGTTTTTGAAACCCTAAAGCCCTAAAAACCCTAAAACATTCAAAGAAAGTAATAAATAAAATACAATGCAAACAGCGTTCGTATCTTACCTTTGGCTCTAACTATGGATCCGTCGACAAAAACGGTGGGTAAATGCGGGAGACGATGACCTTTTTATACTCCAATAATTTGTGGATACATATGAATGAAGTTTGAATCCACTGTGCCCAATTTTTATGTTTGTTGGTGGTGAAGTTATTTGGTTGGTCGGGATAGTTGAGAGTTTAATGTGACAAGAATTTACATAAATGAACTGATTGTGAAAACATGGGTTTTTCACCCCATTTAATGAAGTGTGTTTCAGTGGAGTGGTAGGTAGTTGCATGTGTTTAATCACCTAAATACTACTGCATGTGTTAATTAATAAAAAGTCTATTATAATATAACAATTTAAGGAATTTAAAATTTTAATTTAGTGCATTTTAAAATTTGGCTTTTGCACTTCATTCAGCATGTCCGCCGAATTAGGGGTTATATTTTAGTAGACTTATTTATTTCTTCTTTAATTAATGTGTCACCCCTAAATAATCAACATATTCCCTGACACATCCGTTTTGCATGCAACTGTACTTGTCAACTCATTCCCAATACAAAAAGGTGGATCATCCTTGAGGGTATTCATGGCATTGCATGTATTTTCAGGACAATTTAGATGTATTACAAAAAATAGGGCAAAAATGATGTTGATTTTTCCATATAGGGCAAATTGTGGTATTTCCCTTTAAATAATGTAGTATTTTTAAAATAAAGAGAGGCAATTCAAAATGTAGGGTCCGTTGATTCCAGAAAGGAGGTGCAGCAGAGTAGTATAAATAGGGGTGAGTGTTGCATTATATTCCACCACATCTAAATCTAAATTACTCCATATATAAGCAATCAACTCAAAAGCTAGCTAGCCATGGGTACCAATAGCATATCCCTTTGGTTGATGGCCCTGTTGGTGGTGGTAGGCAAGGTGCAGTCACAAGATGTGACCTCCTTCACCATCGACAGATTCGATCCAAACCCCAACGACCTAACCTACCAGGGGGATGCCACAGTTCCCTCTGGTTCCTCTTTCCTCCGTCTCACCAAGACCACCGATTCTGGCGTCCCGGCGAGCTGGAGCCTTGGCCGAGTGTTATACTCTCGGCCAGTGGAATTCTGGGCCAGCTCCCCGGCACGTCAGGCCACCTTCGAAACCACCATACACTTCGCAATCCAGCCATCCGCTAATGGGGCAGCTGACGGGCTAGTCTTCTTCATTGCACCCGTCAACTTCCCCATCGGCGTGGCTGGAGCCGATTTCGGGGTGTTTAGATCGGGCAGGGCATCCTCCGTGTTCGCGGTGGAGTTCGACACCTTCATCAACCCGGGAGACCCGAATTACCGTCACATTGGAATCGACATCGAGTCGAGGACCTCGAGCAACACGACGAGGTTTGATAGCGCGACGGGGGCTGTGGTGACGGCACGCATAAACTACAACTCCAACACCAACCTCATCACCGTGGTGGCAACTTCAGGCTCACAGGAAGCCTCACTGCAGTACAGCTACGACCTCAAGAACATCCTTCCCCAGCAGGTTCAAGTAGGAGTCTCGGCCGCCACCGGACAGACCACTTCCTACCTCGGAATTCACGACTTTTTCTCCTGGCAATTCACCTCCACACTCGTGCGCGACGACGCCTACATCCAGCAGGTCGTCTAAATCATGCATGTATCCTAAATTAAAATTAGAGCTCACCACCCTACGCTAAATAAAAGAAGAGCTCACCACCCACCTACTACTCTACTGTATCACCCCACTTTATATGTAAAACTACTGCTCCTTCTTGTTTCCCCTTTCGGAATATCAATGAACACCTTTAATAATTATTCATTTCTACTTAAAACATATCAACTGCAACTTAAAAATTCACTTTTGTTATCAAAACAATACGAGACCTTTGGTAATATATATTTACTTTTATCTATTTTCATAAAACGAGTTCAAACTATTAATTTTATTCAACATAAAAATCTGTTCTAACTTATTTCATATCATTATCAAACCAAGCTCAAACAAGCTTTTAACAAATGATTTCGAATCGCCGAATGCTTTGATTTAATTTCACCAGGCAACTAAGTAAAACTATTTTACACTCCTTCCGTTTTTCTTAAATGGAAATAATTTTTATTTCTGTATCAAATTTTGACACAATTTTATTTATTTATATTAAAAATTTAGTAATTAATTATTACTAATTTTACTAAAATAAATAAATGCATTAAAATAATACTAATAATGTACTTTTAGTTTCATAGTTTTTGTCAAATTTAATTTTCATTCCAAATTACTTTTTCGGTTTAGTCCCATAACTATCTCAAAATTTTAGATTTTATCACATCACTAATTTTTCATCACAAATCATCCCATAATTTCTGCATTTTTTTTAAATCGTCCAAATTTTTGGAGCTTCCATCCAAAATTTGAGACGGTGAAAATTTTCCCGAGCTATGAGACGATTTACAACGAAATTTAAAATTTTGAGATAGTTATAGGATTAAACAAAAAATTTTAATTATATTTGAGACGAAAATCGAATTTGACAAAAATTATAGGACTGAAAATGCATTTAACTCTAAAATAAAATCAAAATCATTAGATAAATCTCATTTGAGCTTGATTCGATACGATAAATATATTAAAGAACTTAATCGGAATTTTGTGTTTGATAAACTTATAGTTCTAGCCGCGGCTTTTGCTCGATAGATCAGGAAATAATTAGGTTGATAAATATAAAAATATCAAACTTTTAACTCAAAACAAACATAACATTAAATAATTTAAATTAAAAAAATAACATTAAACAAGTAGACATAAATCACTAGAATATAAGGTGAACCGAAATAAGAAATACTCTGCTCACAATAATTTTTTTTTCAATAGTAATATATAAAAAAAAAGGAATTAGTACTATTTGCGAGTAATAATTACTCTCTTCATCCGGTTCTAAGGTATCCATTTGCTTTTTGTACAGGTCTGGTTCTATAGTATTCATTTGTTTTTTGTACGTGGATTAAGGGGTATTATTATTATATGTAAAGTGGGTATAGTTGTATTAAAGGGGAGTGGTGGGTCATATTGTGTATTTTTTTACTAAATAGGAGAAATAAATACCTTTAAAACGGATGCAAGAAATAATAAAATGGATACTTTAGAAGCGGACAGGGACATGGAGTAGGAAATTAGCATGAATACTTTTAGCAGCAACATTTGTCAAGGCAGAAGGGACATGAATGACAATGATATAGATTCAACAATGGATGACAACCCGTAGTGAAAATTTAGAACGTATAATCATGACTGATCACAAAACATATTCTATATATAAGAAGTTATAATATTTTAATAAAAATAATACTTAAAATTGAAAGCCATTTAAATAAATTATTCATGAAGAATTCTTAATATAAATAAAAATTAGTGATTAATTGTCTCATAAAATGTGTCACGATCAATTATAAAAAAGACATAAATAATTTTCAATAAAAATAATATTTTTTTATAGATACAAAGCTATTGTGTGATGTGCTTAAGTTTCAATCTTAATCTTTAAATTAAGAATCATTATAGCCTTAATTATTATATTATTCAAGTTAAATTTCAATCTTAACCTCGATAAATTTAGTGGCATGCAACTATAATATGTGTCGATACCTAAAAGTAATCATGAATGGAGAAAAATTAATATTGAAGATCATCTTACTTAATTATCTTTAATAAGTACTTTGGGCTTTTTCGCTCCTCATTTCATATTAGTATTAATTTTGCCACCTAGAACGGCGGGTTATGCGATGGCAACTAGTGGGGGAGAAGGGTTTGGGGGTTGGAGGGTAATAGAGTCCAAAAAAATAACGATTGAGTAAAATTAAAAAATTTTAAATTAAAGTGTTTGGTAATAATTTTCAAGTTTAAAAATTATATATAAAAAAAATTCGCCCTTATAATATTTATCCTTAATCTATAACATTTAAACATGCAATCTAAGTTTAGGAAGATAAAAACATAGATAATTAAGTATCTTATACTATAAGGAAATTTACAAGATATAGGCATGCTTTTAAATTCTATATTCATTAATATTAGAAGAAGAAGAGAAAGAACTGTTTTTAATTCTTGATTTGAGGAGTGAAATCCAAAAGAAAAAAAATATAGAACATGTGTAAATATTGAAAATATGGTTCAAGTTACTGTTGTAAGTGTCACAAAAAGTTAATTTAAGTGAGCCATGTTCCTATATCAAATCAAGGCAGCTCATGTCTTGCAAAAAATAAAAATAAAAAAATCAAGGCAGCTCATGTATTTTGTGCAGGTGAAAAATGATAAGATAAAGTATTCCCTTTGTCCCAATATGTTTGACATACATATTAATAAAAAATACTCTATTTATTTCACATCAAATTTCACATTTTTCACTACAAAAAAAAGTATTTTTTAACAACCGAATTTAACAACGAAATTCAATCAGTTGATAATTAGTAATGGATTAGCAACAAAAATGATATTTTTGTTTTAGCAACGGAATGCCAATGGAATTATTCTCTATTTTATCAACGAAATTCAATCCGTTGCTAATTACCAACAGAATAACAAGGGAATCCTTATATAAATTACCAACGGACTTATTAGCAATGGATTACCAACGGAATTATTTAGCAACGAGATTGATTTTTCGTTGCTAAAAATTTACCAACCACCATTTTACCAACGGATTCCGTTGCTAATCCGTTGGTAAGCCAATTTAACAATCGAATTAAGGCTTTTAGCAACGGAATATTCCGTTGCTAAAAAATAGTTTTTTTTGTAGTGTTTTGTTTTTATCCATCACACATTAAACTTCAATATTAAAAAAAAATCAAATCAATCTACAACCTCAAAAGTACATTTTAATTATAAAGTTATCACTTTCATCTAATACACGTAACATAATTTATAATTTATTTATTACATAAAAATACTACAATATCTTAAAAACTAATAAAATCTGTAAAAAAAAACAGAATCAATAATAAAATCCCTCTAACCTTAATTTTCTACATTTATTTTTTTAAAAATAATAAAATAGTAAAATTTAAAAATAAAATATTAAATACACGGGTTTTGATATTATTTTCATCCCTCTTTATTTTAGAATGGGTATTTTATTATTAATGTTTGAATAAAAAATAAGTCAAATGGGATAATTAATAATTTTTCAAATTACGGGATTTATTTGGTAGTTTAGATAAATCTCGATGAGGTTTTGGTAATTTACCCAAATTATTACCTCCATCAATTCATAAAGATATTCATTTTGATATTTTGATGTTCATTTTAAAGTTATCTAATTTTTCTTTTTAGTAGGAGGTCCGTATATGTCAATCACTCACCACTAATATAACTATACATTTTATATAAAATAATAATATTAGTAAATGAAATACTAAATTGACTTAAATATAAAAATATGATCCTTTCAATAATACACTTCACTCTTGTTGTTTAACATTATTTATGATTTTTTTTAACAAATAAGGCTAAAACTTGGCTGTCTTAGGGGATACTGTTCTCATTTTTCGAAAGTTGTATTATTTAGTGGAGTAGACTCTATTCGTACCGTCCTAATAATTACGTTTGCTTTTTATGTAAGGATTAAGAAATATAATATTTTAATGTGTATTGAGATGTGAGAAATAATATTTTAATAGTATATAGTGAATCGTTGCATTAGTAATTTAGGTTGTCCAATGAAAATATTTTAATTGTTTTGTGTGGATCCCATATATAAAAAAATATAACCATAAGAATGAAATACACAAATAGAAAATATGGTATCATTAGGATGGAATGGAGGGGATATGGAGTACCTTTTAGTGTAAAACCTTATAAATCTTAATTTTTTGAAGAAAAAATAACTTAATTTTTTTAATCAAATATTTATACGGTTCATATTATATTTGATCTTTTTAATGTAAAAATTACATCCTTATTTTAAAATGTATATCTTTTAAAATAAATGTTACTATATTCTTATACAATTTCTGAATTTAGAGACATAAGTGGTCACCTCAATAAATAAAGTGTAAAGAATGACATGTATATTATATAAAAATATTAAATTTAAAATTAAATTGTATTTTGAGATAATTGAATGAAGATTTTTATTGGTAAAATGCAAAAGATAATAGTCGAACACGTGACCGTTTCTAATTTGTTTTTACGTCTTTGATACATGCTTTTAATTTAAACCGTTGGATGACGATAGAAGATGGAAGGTTGGTAAAATGCAAAAGACAATAGTCGACCACGTGACCGTTTCTAATTTGTTTTTACGTCTTTGATTCATGATTTTAATTTAAACCGTTGGATGACGATAGAAGATGGAAGGAGGAGATGAAAGGTAAGAGTAGGGAGATCATTTCTGTGGTCCTACTCCTACCGAATTTGAATTGAGAGAAACTTGTGCGGTAGATATGTGACGCGGTGGAAAGTCGACGAAATCATAAGGCCCACTCAATTAATAATAGCAAAAGCTTTTGTGTCCTCTGAACACACCGTGTTTCGTGTGAACACAATTCTCTCTTCCATATTTTATTTAAATATATGTATTTCTTGTGGATTTAAATTGCAAAGAGATATGTAAATTATAAAGACTACGGTGTCCCATGGGCATAAGGGTCTCACTTATTAATAATTGATATAGACTCCGGTCAATTATTGCAACTTCAACTTACAATTCACAAACTATTAGGGTATACTCCCTCCGTCCGCCTTTAAAGATATTACTCCCTCCGTCTCGGGTATTTTTATCCATTTGTACGGGCACGGAGATTAAGAAGTTTTATTTTTTTAATATATAATGTAAGATAAAGTATGGATAAATTAGTAATTTAAAAAGAAAAAGTGAATAAAGTTATTTGGAATTATGAATAAAGTGTAAAAAGTAATTAAAGTTGTTGGGATTGTAAAAAGTAGGTAATAAAATATTATGTATTTTTGCCAAAAATAGAATGAGTAAAAATACGTGGGACACCCCAAAATGGAAAGTGGGTAAAAATAAGTGGGACGGATGGAGTATTTATTTTTTGCACGTGGATTAAGGGGTATTATTATTTAATGTGTAGTGGGTAGTTATATTAGTGAGTGTGTGAATCCATTTTTTAATTGTATTAGTGGGTATGTGGATAAAAAAGAAAATGAGACCATTGGGGCGAATGCCCAAATGGAAAAATAATACCCTTCTATGTCCAGTAACATCTTTCTAGACGAAAAGTATGTCGTCAAGGTGTCCGATTTCGGGACTTCCATGTCATTCGCAGTGGATCAAACACACCTGACCACTAAGGTTATCGGGACAGCAGGATATTTGGATCCGGAATACTATCAGTCGAATCAGTTTACAGAGAAGAGCGACGTGTACAGCTTCGGGGTGGTTCTGGTGGAGCTGTTGACAGGACAGAAGCCGATATCATTGGCAACGAGGTTTCTTGCAGCAATGGAAGAAGACAGTGTCAACGACATTTTAGACCCTCAAGTTTGGAAGCAAGGGGTGATTGGGGTTGCAAGGCTCGCACAGAGATGTTTGAATATGAGAGGAAAAATGAGGCCAACCATGAAAGAAGTGGCAACAGAGTTGGAGAGTGTAAGAATATCTCAATTGCCTTCGAGTGGGAAAGATGAATTTGTTGAAGGAGGAAGAGTGTACGAAGCGAAGGCGATCATGATTTCGGACAGTGATTACACGTGGACTAACAGTGGTTACAGCGTGGCTTCGTCTTCTTCGGATGTACACCCGCTGATGTTTGGAATGGTGTGAAATGTAAATCTGTGTATACGTTATCACACACATTACCCAGCTCACTTTGCAAATGGTTAAAGCTCGTCTTAGAATTTTGAAAAACAATTAGTGGGTATATCAATTTGTTACTAAGAATGAAGACAATCTCCAAGATACTCGAATTTAAAAATAAAATGATAAATACACGAATTTTGATGTCATTTACATTTTTTTTTTTTAGAAATGTAGTATTTTTATTAATGTTTAAATAAAAATTAAGTGAAAGGGGATAATCAATAGTTTCTCAAACTACGAGATTTATTTGGTAGTTTGCACAAATTTCGACGGAAGTTTTGATAATCTACCCAAATTAATACCTCCATCAGCTCATAAAAATATTCATTTTGACATTTTGATCGTCATTTTAAAGATATTTTTTTTTTCTTTTTAGCTTAATGACTCACACATGTCAACCACTCACTACTAATATAACTATACATTTTATACTCTCCCGTCCAATTCTAAGGTGTCCATTTGCTTTTTGCACGTGGATTAAGGAGTATTATTATTATATCTAAAGTGGGTAGTTGTATTAGAGGGAACTGGTGGACCATATTGTATATTTTTTTCTAATATGAGAAATTGATACCTTTGGAGCGGACGCCAAAAATAATAAAATAAATACTTTAGAAGCGAATGGAGAGAGTATAAAATAAAATAATAATACAAAGTAATTTACATGAAAAAATAAATAATAACGGGAAAACTAAATTGACACAAATGTATAACTATCAATAATACACTCCACTCTTGTTGTTTCACATTATTTATGATTTTTTTATTTTTTTTAACAAATATAAGGCTAAGACTTGGGTGTTTTAGGAATACTATGTTCCAAATTTCACGTTTTTCAAAAGTTGTATTACTTAGTATTAAATATATTCTATTTGTCCCGTCCTAATAGCTAGTTACGTTTGTTTTTTGTGCAGGGATTAAATAATATAATATTTTAATGTGTATTGATTTGAGAGAAATAATATTTTAATACATAGTAGATAATTGTATTAGTAGTTTAGGTGAATTCCATAAAGATATTTTAATTGTTTTGTGTGGGTCCATATACAAAAAAGGAAAATGTAACCATAAGGATTAAAAACACATTGAAAATATTTACTATTAGGATGGAATGGAGGGGATATACTCCCTCCGTCCCGCATTAATATTTACGTTTTCCATTTTGGGTTGTCCGTTAAGGGTTTACATTTCCTTTTTTATCATGTTTGCACACACAAAACAATTAATTATTCTATGTAGGCCCACACACAACGCTAATACAACTACCCACATTTACATTAAATATTATTTTTCACACCCCATTACACATTAAAATATTATATCTCTAAATTTTCGGGCAAAAAGCAAGCGTCAATATTAACACGGGACGGAGGGAGTATCTTTTAGTGTAAAATTTTATAACATTAATTTTCTGAAGAAAAAATAACTTAATTTTTTTAATTAAACATTTATATTGTTTATATTTGAGTTGTTCTAACGTGCCACTATTGCACATTGTTTAGCATTAAAATTCGCGTTTTTCATAGGCTGTTTTTATATGATTATTATATTATTTTAACATTATTTGTGAAGTTTATTACTTATTTTCATATTTTTATGATTTCACGAGTATTATTGAGATTTTACAGATTCGAAGTCTATTGGGAGGAAATTGGTAATTTTTCGAAAATAAGGAATGAGTGATGTCAAACTAGTAATTCAATTTGTGAATTGAATCAAGGGCCATTAATTTGGGGCATTCCACGTCACAATGCAACTAAATTGAAGGATTGAGTTGTGGGCCCAAGTTAGCATATGAATTTTGGAAAAAATATTATGCCACGTTGGTTGCATAATATTGCAAATCAATCCATGAGTTGATTTAAATTGTTGGGCCCACAGTTAATTAAAAGAAGGCTTGCATGTTATTGTTTGATCCAAAAGCCCACTCACGTTCTACAAGCCCATGAGCCGAAAAGAAGTTGCTGCCACTGGACGTCTTTTTAGTCCAGTTCGAGAAAATAGAACAGATCATACGACAGAATGTGATCAACACAGAACACGCATCCCATCGCCTTCTATCCCTCATCTCTACCCTTCACCCACCTTTCATCCATCCCATCATTCCATCGGTCTAGAGGAAGATTTAAGTGCGGTTGAGAGAGTCAATCCAATCGGAGAGAAGGGGGAAGAACGAGAACCACGTGACACTAGGGTTTCGTATCTTTTCTTTATCTTTTCTTTTTGTGATTTGATTTTGTATTTGTCAACCATGAGGGTTGTTTGTAACCTCATGGGCTAAAAACCCTTTACCGTTCTAAGAATTGAAGGTTAGATGTAATTGATTTGGAAACCTAGACTAATATTGTTAATTCATGTTGTTGATAATTCTTGTTTATTTGATTTATTCATATTATATTATACGTTTGTAACGTCTTCATTACATGCTATTGATGTTGCCCGTGATGCTTGGTATGTTGTGTTAGCTTGTGTGCATACGTACTTAATATTGTCTGTTTGCTAGGGATTATAATAGTTTGCCCGTGAACACGATAATCTTAAGGGTTGGTAAATAAGATACTTGATATTCTTAGTGGAACAATGCAATTAGGAAATCAAGTAAGAAGTGAATAAGTTTGAGTAACACTTTCAGAGAATATATGTTAGTCGAACTGATCATTCGGATGTTTATTAAGTTTGCCTTATTAGTATCTAGGAATGAGGTTCAAAACTGTTCACGCGTCATCTTGTGATGTATTTTCATTAAAATAGCATGAATGAATAATAGGATGTCTAGGAGACCAAATCAATTGCACTACACTTGAAACCTTAGAGTTGTTAATTCTCTCTTAATTCATCTTGAATACTTCTTCCTGTTATTATTTATTAAAGTATTTGTTATTTCAATTCTTTAGATAATTATCATATTCAAATCTTGGGGAAATTGGTTATATTCATTCTAGTTGAATGGAGTAGTAATTTAAAGTAAAGTAGATAATTGGCTGTCTCAGTGGGAACGATATTTAACTGGGGTACTTGCCTCTACAATTGACATCCCTACATTTGGAAATTTTAATTGGAAATTTTAATTGGAGTGCGCAAAATAACCTAACACACGTTAACACTAGCCCAACCACTTTTACAAACGGGGTGGTATATAAGTCAAGTAGAACCCGATAATCTCATTCTCTCATCTCCTCTCTCTCACGTTATCCCTTTGCTCTATCACGCATGTGTCTCTAGCCCAAAAAATTGAAATTGATTCTCCTTCACTCACATGATGAAATCAATTGGGCAATTCAAATTTGAAACCGATTGATCGATCAGACAACTATCGTTCAGAGATTGATCGTTTCACCCTAACTTCTCTCAAAAAATTGATTGAAATTGCTTGGGCAATTGAAATTTGAAATCAGATCTGGATGTGGTTCGAGCGGCGGCAATTCCAGCTTGACGGGCAGTGGACTTCGGCTGGGTTTGATGATGGGTGCGACAGCGGCCAAGGCAAACGGCAGCGGACTGGTGGTGAGCAGGGCAACCTCTAGGTTGTAGATCCAACGCGATGCAGTAGTTGATGTTAAATTGTATTATTTTTTTATAATATTGTATTACTTATTATTAATTAATGTATATATGCTAAAGTGGTGAGATGAGAGAGAATAATTTAGGGAAAACGTTTGCTATGAAATTAACATTGAAAAGTATTCCTGGTGAATTTGTTTACTATACTTCAGATCTGTGATACCACAAATCTTCATTATCAGATATTGTATTTTTTGTAATTCAATAGTGTACAAAATTTTTTATTAATAAGTGTATTACGTTTTTTTATTTTTTAATATTTTTAATTTTATACACTACTTTAAAAAAGTAATATAATTGTAAATAAAATCATATACATTAAATATCGTCATTCTAAAAGTTAATTAATGGAGTATCAATTTGAATCGAATAAGAAAATTAAATTAATTTTAAAAATATTTGAATATTAGGAGAGAGAGAGAGGAAAATAAGGATAGAGAGAAATTTAAGAGAGGAAAATAAGAGGTGAAAGAAATTTAGGAGAGTGAGCCGGAGGAAGGAAGTGAATGAAATATGGGTCAAAATTATTTATATATGATGGATCAATTAAATTTGGATTATTTGGTATATCTAAAAAATTGGTGTACCCTAGGATTTGCCTTTATATTTTATGCGATCTTTTTAATGTAAAAAATATATTTTTATTTATTTAGAGATATAAGGGGTCACCTCAATAAATAAGTGTAAAGAATAACATATATATGACCAAGAATCACACCAATAGTTGGATTTAAATAGAATAAAGCGGACCATTGGATAAAGAAATTTTGATGAAGAAAATAATTGTATGCTTACCTGTTCAACCTGTTTCTTTTTCCCACGTCGTTCCTTTAGTTATTTTTTTAATTAATTAATTATTTTATTATTTAAATATTTTTGGTTAAATTTTTTATAAAAAATAATTTAAAATTGAGTATATTTACGTTACTATCTCAAAATATGTATATAATTCATTAAATTTAAAATTGAGTATATTCACGTTACTATCTAAAAAATAAAACTCATTAAATAGGTAAAAAATTAATTAAAAGTTATATTTATCCAATTAAATTATTTTACAAATAATTTATAATATTAATAAAATAATAATTTTTTTAATAAAAAACTTGTGTCTAATTAAAAAATGAAAAGGACTTGTGTGAGACGATCAGAAAATGATAATTTTTATGAAGGTAAGTGATAATAAATTAAAGAAAAGTGATAATTCTCTTTTATGAATAATTTATAGTACAAATAAAAAGTGATAACATTTTATAGCAAAAATGATAACGATTTATAGGGAAAAATGGTCTCACTTGAGACAGTCTCACACAAGACTTACCTTTAAAAAATTATTTTTTATTTTTATCAAAATAATTTTGATTAACAAACACTTATATAAATCGGGTTTATATGTAAACATGTTTTCATTTATTATTATTTAGTACATGAAAAATTACTCTTTATATACATAAATTACACCTCTTCTAAATTAAAAAAAAAATCTTCAAATTCTTATATACCCTAATTTATCGATTCTTTTTGGCAAAAACTCTTATGCCCAGTGACACACCGTGTCTCCATGTGAACACGAGAGTTTTAGTATTAAAATTCTTGTGTTCACATGGGCACACGGTGTGTCCCTGGGACACAAGAGACCAACTCTTATTTTTTAGTACATGAAAAATTACTATTCAAGATATAAATTATTACTATTCTATATAAAAATTATTACTCTTCAAAGAGTAATTTTTTATGTATTAAAGAATAATTAAAAAAATAAGGTTTAATTACATGTAAACCTGGTTTACACCAAACTCACTCATTTTAATTATATTAAATTATATGAATATGACAAATACTTGCGTAAGGTTCATACATGAAGCCTATTTTTATTTATTACTCTTAAATACATGAAAAATTACTATTTAAAGACGTAAATTATAACTCTTTTAAATGAAAAAAATTACTCTTCAAATTATTGTACAACTTAATTTATCGATTACTTTTTAGTACATGAAAAATTACTCTTCAAATACGTGAACTATTACTTTTCTGAATAAAAGTTATTACTCCTTAATTTTTTATATTAAAAAAATAATTTTAAAAATAGGGTTCACACGTGAACCAAGTTTAAATTAGACTCGTTCTGTGAATATAACTTGATTTAAAATAATATGCATGAATAAGGTTCTTAAAATAAAGAGTTGATATCATGTGCATCTAATGCACACGTGCATCCATATATGTATATATTTTTATTCAATAGTATATATATATACTATTTCTTAATAATTGTGTAGGCTTTTTACATTCATTTTTTTTACTAAAAAACTAACAGAAAATTCGCTAACAAAATATATATTATTATTTATTAATGTATATCATTTTATTTATAAGTGTATAAATTTTAAAAAATAAGTGCACGGTAAACTCGAATATACTGAATAATTTTCTTAAAATAATATTACCATTATATTATGAAAAAAGGTGAATATAACCATTATATACAAGTTAAAATCTATAAGAAGTATGCATCTTTTTCTAAAAAAAATATTTTTCGTATTTAAAAATAATTTAATTTATTTTTATTTGATATTTAAAATGAAAAAAGATATGCTTAAGAAATAGGCAAAAACTCTTGTGCGGCGCATGAATTTAGACTCGTGCGTCAAATTCCGACCCTATCTATATTGAGTTTTTTTTTTTTTTTCTTTAACTTATAAATTACCAACTTATTAAATGGGACAGGTTGGGCGCACGAGTCAAGTCCATGCCCCCAGACACACAAGATACTATCTCAAGAATTAAAGTGATATTTAAGAAATAATATATATATTTAATTACCACTTCTTATTTTTTTAATTAATTTTTTAGTTAGTCTCTTGAAAATTGGGTTTACATCACAAACCCTTGTAAACAATATTTTTCTTTTTAATTTAAACCTCTAACAATACATAAGATATAATATAATTGGAGGGGGAAGGATTAGAGTGAGAAAAAAGGTTTATATGAGTGTTTGTGTTAATTTTTTTTTGTCTTGCATTGTGATCTTTTCACCTCTTATTATAAATTAAGTATTAAGTGATATTTAAAGGGATAAATATCTTATGTGCACATATAAATATTAAATTTATTCAATAATGTTGTTTTAATGTATAATTTTTTATATTTAATTAATTAAAAAATTCATTTTATAAGCTCTTATTTATGAATGTATACTCCATATTTTATTCATTAATGTATATATTATGAACGTAGGTGTACCGTACATGCAAAAAAGGACATTTTTATATTTAAATTGTAAAAATTAATATCAAACAAAATTAAATCAATAATTATTTGTGGGAGTAATAAATACATTACAAATAAATAGTGAGTTTATGATTTATTATTTTAAATAAATTAATTAATTAACACGAAGATAATAAATTATTTAAATAAAAAAATCATGACGATTTTAAATTTAAATGGTAATCAACTTTTTAAGTTGTGTAGGGGAAAATACACAAATTTATTTTTTGGGCATGACCAATTTCAACTTTTAACATTTTTTATTTGAATTTTTTTAATTTTGAAAATTATTTTTATTTGATTTGAATTATTTTTGTCTATTTTGATCTTCTTCTTTTTTCAATTTCTTTTTAATAATTTTATGTCCACTTACTATCCATATTTTGAACTAAGATTAGACAAATTTGAATTTACATAATAAAATAGAATAAAAATGTCTAAAGTTTAAATCAATTATATTTACAGGTTGAATTATGATTTTTCTTTTGTGTTGAGTGATATTTTCTCTCACAAATGACTTGTATGAGACCGTTTTTCGGAAGAACTTCTGTGAGACGTATAAGGAGTGATAATTTTCTTAATGAAAAGTGATACTCAATCGATGAAAAGTAATAATGATGCAGTAGATTATTTAATAAATAATTTATAGTATAAATAAAAAATGATAATTTTTTAAACGAATGTGATAGGTGTAACATTTTTAATAAAATTTTGTAATTAATTAAAAAAGTATAAAATAGTGTCATTGTGAGACAATTTCACGCACAGACTGCTATTTTTTCCTTGGGGTATGAGAGGTATGAGATAAATGAGAAAAGAAAATGACCAAAATATATTAAGTGCCTTATTTAAGACAAATTATCATGTACACTTAAATGTGTCGTGTAACAATTTTTAAAAACTTATACATTTATTTATAAATAAATAAAAATCTAACATTTATTATTTGAATGTCAAAATTAGATTGGAAAATATAATGTCAAAAGCAGTAATGCACTAGGTTTGCTCCATTAAGTCGCAGTCCCCCCTCTCTCTATACCTTTCTGCTCCCCTCTCTCTCCCTACCAACTTCAAAAGTCTATTCTTATTTCTAATTTCATTCTATTTTTCTTCAATCCAAACATCAATTGCTATTTGGTGGAGTAGTGAAGTATTGGATATTAAATCAAAACGTGAATAGTAGTGTAGAAATTTGCAATGGAGACAATTTGGGGGAGGTAATGACTGCTTTCGTCGGTTTCTGGAAGAAGAAGGATATTTTTAACGTGTTCTTAATCTTTTAGATCTTTTAGAAGTTTTATTTCTGTAATTGCTCCTTCAACTATGCATATATAGTTTATGATTTTTGGTAATGAGATGTTTGAAATTTTGGATACTTTTCGAATTTAGAAATAAAACCCACCTGGCATTTTTTTATTGAACTAGTTTTACCGATTTTTTGGTTCTGACCGGTTCAATTCGGTTTATCCCGATTTAATTAAAAAACAGTTATAGTGTTGTTTCGGACCGGTTCCTGCTCCAGTTCCCAGTTTAATCGGTTCAATCGGCCTATCCGATCCGATTTTTGAAACACTGCTTTTAAACCACAAACCCTAAACCCCCACCCACTGCCGAGTGGCCGCCGGCAGCCGATCGCTGGAAAACTGTCCCCCGCTATCGGAAATCTATTTCGCCGGAGCACTGCCGGACCGCTGTCGGAGCTCTGCCGGACCACCATACTTTTGTTACTGTACACACTTTGCTGCACATGAATTTTTGCTGCACACAACATTTATGTGTAGTACATTGTAGGGGTAATATTGGAATATCACTATATATTTTTGTAATTAATATTAATATTTTTATATGTTTGTATCTCATAGTAATTAAGGGTTTTTTGTTAAATTTTTTATTAGTAGTAGTTTTTAATCTTTTATTATTTTACGTTAATAAATTTTTTTCGATTACTTTTATTATTTTTTTAATTAATTTTTTTTTATGATTTCTCTTTAAATTATATTTTATTTTAATTGGCATTTTTATTATTATTATTAATGCTTAATCTTTGATTTTTTAACGTTACTAAAAATTTTTCATGATTAAATTTATAAAAAAAAAATTAAATTCCAATGATGTGATGTCACCTGAATTAATTTTAATAATTACTAATTAATATTTAGTGATAAATACATAATTTCTCTTAAGATTTGAATATTTATATGATTAGATCAAATAAAAATCAAATAAAAATCTTATTTATAAACATTAAAAAAATTATCCCTCTCCACCTATATAATAAGACTCTTTATTAATTAGTTCATATAAATTATTTATCAAGACGTACAAAAACAATCTTAATTTTCCAAAGAAAAATTTTCATTTCTTTTGTTGTTTTTATTTTATTTATTGATTATTTTGTTGTTCCTTGTATATTTTTTAAATTCTCTTTCTTTTTTTATTTAAATTTTTTTATTAAATTTTTTTATTTTTTCATGTGAATTTTTATGCAAATAATATACCATGTACCTATAAATAAAACTCTTTATTCATTCAATATACATATATACGTAAAGAGCAAAAAAAATTTTCTAAGTTCCATTAAAGTTATGAAGAAAGGTATCCATTATTATTTTTTTTTAAGTTTCTAATGATAAATTTTATGAATATTCTTTTATATTTTTCAAACTTACTTTTAATTATTATTTTTAAAAAAATATTTTAATTATGTTCTCTTTTAAATTTTTTATTATATTTTAATAATTTTATTTTTTTATGTTATTAATTTTTTTTCAAGGTTAATTTATAATTTTTTAAACTAATTTTATAATTTTTTTTATCGAAATGATTTATATTAATTTTTTATCTTTTATTAATTAACTTTTTATTTTAAATTTTTTTGATTAATTAAATTTACAACAACATAACAAAATTAGAAAAATCAATATAAGATTTTTTAAAAATTTTTTTAGTAAATTAATTTGACAACGAAATTAAGCTTTTACTACGAAAGCAAATTCACATTTAAGAGTATATAAATTGAATTTTAATTTTCAATTTAAATTATAGTATTAGATTATAATTGAATAGATAGTTATTTTAAACTTGAATTATATTTTTAAAATTGTTGAATAAATAGTTATATTAAACTTGAATTATATTTTTTAAAATTATAACTTTAAAACCCGTGTAATACACTATATATATATATATATATATATATATATATATATATATATATATATATATATATATATATATATATATATATATATATATATATATGAAAGATTTTCTTTAAGTAATGTAATGAGTATCATGTGAAAATGATATATTTTGAAATAAAAGTTTTTATTTTTTTTAAGTTATTGAATAAATGTGTTGATTTATTTTTAATTATGAAAGATTTTATCGCACAAACAAATAAAAATAGCGAATAGCTAAATGAGATTGAAAATATAAAAAATTAAGAAAAATCGAAATGAGTATGATGCCACACAAAACTTATCCGTTGAATATCATGTCGTTAAAAATCATTACTTAATAGCATCGAGGGTCGTGAATTTTCTCAAAGGATGTTTACATGATACGTTAGGAGATATCTTATATAAGACCGTGTAATAAATGAAGCATTAATTTTACTACTACTACCGTGTATGAGGGTAGGTTCGTTCTAAAAGGACAACTTTGGTTCTATTTTATATATGGAGTGCGTCGCCCCATAACATAGCTTAAGTGGTAGAAGGAAGGTGGAAAGACTTTCCAACTGAACTTGGTTGCTTCAGGTTGGGGGTTCGAATCCTGCCTTTGGTATGGATTTGGCCTCTTTCAAACACAAATTAAACAGTGAGGGGCTCTCTCTATAAGCCACTTGAGGCACATCCTGCGATTTACCTCCTCCACCAATCCCCATGACAGGGACGGTGGGGGCCTTAATGGTAGGGTACACCATTATATATGGAGTGTGTAAGTGTAACTCATTATCCCCAGTGGTCCTATTTAATGAGTCGGTATTATTTTTGTGTAACATATTTTGATGTCACATTGTTAGACAATGATATTTAGAAAAGAGAAGGAAAATATAAACTTTAAGAATATTTCTTATTAACCTTTTTATTTTAATTTTTATAACAAATTTTAATCTTTCAACTTCCATTTATCTCATATATATATTTCTTTAATTTATATTCCCTTTGTTAGATTGAATAAGGGTATTTTGCATGTGGATTAAGAATATATTATTTAATGTGTAATAGGTAGTTGTATTAATAGGTTGTGGATTTTATATTTTAATTATATTAGTGAGTTCAAAATAAAAAAAAATTGAGTCATCCAAACGTACGGAGGAGTTGAACAAAAGCTGATGCATTGGAATGCATTTGCACGTTGCTAGACCCAAGTTTAAGGTTACTTGTGAATAGGTTTCAAAATTAAATCAAACTACTAGATTTAAAATCATTATACAAAATCTCGTTTGATTTCGATGTGAGATCAAATTTGATCGGAATTTTGGGTTTGTTCTAAAAAAAATAATAAAAAAATAATAAAAAAGGTACTATTATTTGGGGTAATAATTAGGAATGCATGAAATTTGAGAAGTTTTATTTTTACTCCTTAAATCCTTTATGATACTTTTGTCAAAGGTCTCTTATTCCACCAATAAAAATAATTATAACAACCACAAAATGAATTATGAAGGCAGTACAATTACTCTTGTTTTTCATCTGTTTTAATAAGAAATAAAATAATCAAAATATAATGTATTACATAGAGATAATTAATATTAAATAATTCACAAATTATGCACATAAAAGAAGTGAATTTATTCTAAATATGAATAAAATTCCTAACTTATCATATATCAAATCAAGCGGCTCATGTGTTTTGTGTGCACATGAAAAATAAAGATAAATTAAAGTATCCCTATGTTTCATATTTATCATATGTAAATTAAGAAAACTTACTGTTTAAGTGTATAATTTAAGAAAAAATATGGGTAAGTTGGCTGTATAAATTCAATTTATTAATATTTGTACGAGTAATAAACTCTGAAGAATGAAGCAGATGAGATTTGAGATTTCTTGTATTAATCATTTAATCTTACATGATAAATTATTTTCCTTTTCCAGCCAGATCACGTACATCAGGCCCAGTTTCATTAATTAAAGCCCATTTATGAGCATTTGCCCAAGTCTAAAATAATCGGTTGGGCTTTATAAGAATGTTTGTTCTGGAAATGACTATAATTTTGACATAACGGCCCAAATAATTAATCTTGGTCCATATGACTTCGCTTGCACATTGTTTGGCATATCCGGTCCGAATTGACAGCTTAATTAATGAGCATTATAAAATATTGTAAACCTTTACCCTCCGAAGAAATATACGTGCAATTACAGTAATTGGTTCTTACTAGATTATTAAATAGTCAGTTGAATCGTTAGACCTTCAATTGATAAATGACACGTAGAGAAATCTATTTCTACAATTTAATGTACCGTCAAAATATTTTAGTGGACATCAAACCTTAATGGATAACCTAATTTACATTTTAATTATATATATGCATAATAAAAGAGAATTTAAAGTTGACCCGTTATTCAAAAACTTAAGATAGTACCTTTCAAATACAATATATATAAAAATAGTTTTTTGTTAAAGCAGTAAATATAGGTATGGTGGATGACAACAATTTCATGACGATGAAATTATGCTCAATCCCATCGAAGATGCTTTTCCTGATCGATATCATCTTCCTCTTGTTTCTTCCATTGACATTTTCGTCGGGTTTAGTTGCCAAACCCGGATGCCCCGAGCGGTGTGGGAACTTACCGATTCCATTTCCATTCGGAGTCGGGGCGGATTGCTATATGGTGCCGTCGTTTAACATCAGTTGCAATACTTCCGCCAATCCTCCAACAGCTAATCTCCCCGCAGTTGGAAATTCAGAAATCGTTGAGCTAAACCCAACCCGAATTCGGGTCAAGTTTCCGAACCTGGCTTTAACTGATTACGGCGCAAATGGCACTCTCATAGCGACTGTTTATTATAGCCTGCCAAGGAATGAAATAACCTTCTCGTATGACAACTGGG
This sequence comes from Pogostemon cablin, assembly GCA_023678885.1. Classification (NCBI taxonomy): domain Eukaryota; kingdom Viridiplantae; phylum Streptophyta; class Magnoliopsida; order Lamiales; family Lamiaceae; genus Pogostemon; species Pogostemon cablin. Next base: position 9,453,092 of record CM042955.1, on the reverse strand, counting down.
TCACCGCCATCGGGTGTGACGATACGGTGGCGGTGAGCGGGCAAGCCAACCGGAGCTTCGCCGGCGGATGCATTGCGTACTGTCAGAACAGGGATGCTCCCGGCGGAATCGCGTCTTGCCCCGATGAGGGTGATGGGACCCTGGGCGTTGGCTGTTGCCGGACCCCTATTCCTAGAGGTAATTTGATCAAACAGGTGGAAGGCATTCTTTACAAACGAAAAAAGTAACCTAATTTTTATTAATTATTACTTACAGGGACGACAAACCTGGCCGTGAACATAAGCAATGCGAGTGGGATTTGGGGACGAGGGAAGCTTTACCCTTGCAGCTACGCGTTCGTGGGGGAGAAGGGGAGGTCAGGCGACGAACCCAAGTTCTCGTACGCTTTGAAGGATCTGGATCAGTGTAGGTCCATCTTCTTCGCTGATAATTGGTCGGCCAGAAACACGCCGCCGATGATGTTGGACTGGCGGATTAATGGGGCCCGGAATTGCGACCAAGCTCGCCGGAATCCGGCTACTTATGCCTGCCGGGAAAATAGCTTCTGCATTGATTTCGATGCTGAGGTGGGAGGATACAATTGTAATTGCACCCAAGGATATGAGGGCAATCCTTACCTCACCCCAGGATGTCAAGGTTGGTACTCTTTCTTTTCTCACTTTTTTATTGTAATTCACGACTATAGTTTGTAGAATAATATTTTTTTGAAACTTGGAGTACTATTAATTAATACGTACTACATATTTTTTTCAACGGGACGGTTGGTTACGGTTGTGCATATTCCGACTACATTGATTTAATTGAATGATTAGGTACATATATTTTTTGTCATTTTGTGCATTATTTCATGTCCTTACGGTGTTACATTGTTGTTACATACTATATCATTTTGTGCATAATTGTATAATTGACATTTATAGTAAAACATATACCCTAAAGAAAAGTTTAAACAATAGGAGTATATAACATCAAGTGTAACAGAACATCCAAGATCATTTCCTATATCACTAATTGTACGAGTGATACGTTATCAGAAAATCAAATCGTTCCCTATAGGTTTAATATTTTTCTTTTTAGAATAGTATATTTTCTTTCTTACGTGTTATTCATAATGATGTGACACAAAAGATGTTACTACATGTTACACCAAAATGACATAGAGAATACAAACCAAACGATTAGTATATACTCCCTCCGTCCCAGTCTAAGAGGATCATTTTTTCATTTTGGTCGTCCTCCCCTTTCCTTTTTTATACACACGAAACCCACACACTCTATCTAATACAATTAAAATATGGACACACACTCTCACTAATACAACTACCCACTACACATTAAATAATAATACTTCTTAATCTACGTTCAACAAAACAAATAGCCCTCCTACACCGGGACGGAGGGAGTATATGAAATTGAAAACACAGATGAATAAAACGATTAGTATATGTAATTGAAAACACATATGAGTAAAATATACAGCCGTATATAATATGAAACGGAGGGAATGGCCGTATTATGTAAATTTATTTTTTTAAATGATAAACAATATAATTATGCCGAAAGTTAGTTTAGTGGTTGTCGATATAATGGAATGAGTTGAGAATTTTTCAAATCGAAATGACTCAGGAGGTGGAATAAGTTGCTATAGTGACATATTTAATTTTAAAATGCTCCCTCCATATGTTTTTCGAAGGTAGATAAATATAATATTTTAGTGTGTTAAAGGAATATAATATTTTAATGTGTACTCCCTCAGTCCCAACAAGTATTTCACGTATTGGTGTGCGCGGAGTTTAAGAAAATTTGGTATTTTTATGTATAAAGTAAGAAAGAGAATATATATTTTAGTTGATTTAATGAAAAAGGTGTGTAAAGTTGTTGGGAGATGTGAAAAAGTAAGTAAAAGTAAGTATTATATTAGGATGCATGTAAAAAGTGAGTATTGTTATAATGTATTTTTTACCAAATTTAGTAAAAGTAAGGTGTGAAATACTTTGAGGGACGAATGAAAAAGGAAAGTGTGAAATACTTTGGGACGGAGGGAGTATTTGATAGTTGTCAAGTTGGTGTCATTAATTAATTATGTCAATAATAAGCTTGTAATCTATCTTAACTTTGATTTATATGAGAGTAGGTAGCAAGAGATGGATTTGGATTTCTAATGATGTTTGTGTATTGGTTCCAATGTAGATATCGATGAATGTGGTATTAATACAACTCCTCCATGCGATCCAAATTCGGACTGCATCAACAAACCCGGATCTTTTGAATGTCGATGTCGCAAAGGATACTATGGTGATGGAACGGTCACGGGTACGGGTTGCATACGCCAACCGCAATCCAAAACCATTACCAATGTCTTGATAGGTAATTTAAACTACCTTAACCCTCAACACTTAATCTCGTATTTCAGTGTATGAGTATAGAATGTAATATCATCTTTTATTGCATAGGTCTTGGCTCTGGATTCGGATTTCTGCTACTCCTAGGCATATTATTCTTGTTGAGAAAGGAGTTGCAAAAGAGAGAGAAAAGACAGAAGAAAGAAGAACTCTTCAGACAGCTTCTACTGCATCACCAAACAGATGAAGACACACTTAGGAACACTAAGCTCTTCCCTGCTAAAGAGCTGGAGAAAGCCACTGATCACTTCAACGAAAGCCGAATTCTTGGTCAGGGAGGACAGGGCATAGTGTACAAAGGGATGTTATCCGATGGTAAGATCGTGGCAATCAAGAAACTGAAGCTGGTGGACGATGATCAGATGGAGCAATTCATAAACGAGATTGTGATTCTATCGCAGATCAACCACCGCAATGTGGTTAGACTATTGGGGTGTTGTCTGGCCACTGAGGCTCCTCTGCTCGTCTACGAATACGTGCCTAATGGAAACCTCTTTGATCTGATCCACGATTCGAATGCTCGGTCGCCACTTTCATGGAGCAGTCGTCTCAAGATTGCAGCAGATATAGCGGGGGCACTCGCCTACTTACACTCTGCCTCTGCTATACCTATCTATCACAGAGACATCAAATCCAGTAACATCCTTTTGGACGAAAAATATGTTGTCAAAGTATCAGATTTTGGAACATCCAAGTCAGTTGCATTGGATCAAACTCACGTGACCACAATGGTCAAAGGGACGTTTGGATATTTAGATCCTGAATACTTTCATACGAGCCAGTTTACAGACAAGAGCGACGTTTACAGCTTTGGAGTAGTCCTGGTCGAACTTCTGACAGGAGAAAGACCGATATCTATGCAAAGATCGGATGAGGATAGGAATCTGGCTACACGTTTCCTTGCAGCCATGGAAGCCGACAATCTTGAGTCGATTTTAGATGCCAAAGTTAGCTACCAAGGTAGGAATGAGGAGGTTATTGCAGTTGCTAGGCTTGCAGAGAGGTGTTTGCATTCGAGGGGGAGAATGAGACCAACCATGAAGGAAGTAGCCACGGAATTAGAAAGTTTCAGAATGTCAGAAATGGCTAGTACACATGAGTTGAAGAAAGAAGTAGGAGTGTATGAAGCAAAACCAATGATGATTTCAGATACAGATTACACGTGGACTGCTAGTAGTAATGGTGATGCATCATCTCCATCAGATACACAGCCATTTGTGATCATTAATAATTGATTTATCTGTGTCCTTCTCGACTTCACCATTCTGTAAGCTTCTATTTATGCATTTTTGTTTTTAATTTTTGTATTTTTCATTTCTCTTGATTTTTTTAATAATAAGACGATAGATTAATACGTACGTATTCTTTAAGTACTTGTGATAACACAGATCCATCAATACCCGAAGATAGGTTGTAATGAAGTGCCTGATTTTGTGTTAACATTTAAGTAGGAGATTAAGTATTATAAAAGCCATCCATTTATATTTGCAAAAGAAAAGGAAAAAAAAAAGGTTAAAAGCTACTACTGAAGTTATGGGAATGTTACTAACTTTAATTTCATCTTTTCCTTATAATATCATATACTAAAAGATGTCATTGAAGTAATATTGAAACTTGTAGTGTAAGTTAAACTAAAAAGTTTGTAAAAGAATGATCATTTGGTTTGGAGATTAAATCCAGTATAAATGAGTAAGATTGATCAATTTGGAGATGTATCTTCATAAGTTTACGATGTATAAAGCTGCACTAGAAGGAGACTGGGTAGCTGCTGAGGTTCTACTCAACGGTGATCCAAATTTAGCTCGCGATGAGATAACAGAATGGGGCGATAGAGCTCTCCATGTAGCTGTTTCCATGAAACACTTGGATTTCACACAAAAACTACTCCAACGGATGAATCCAAGTGACTTGGAGTTGGTAGACGGGCCCCGGGGCTACACGGCATGTTGCTATGCTGCTGTGTCAGGGATAGTAGAATTTGCTGATGCAATGATGCAAAAGAAGTCGAATCTTGCAACTGTACGCGATAGTAATGGCGCGACCCCTCTTCAAAAGGCGGCATTGCATGGTAACCAATACATGGTTTCCTTTCTCTTGAAGTTCACCAAAGTTGAAGATCTGTCGAGAGAAGAATGGTTTGATCTTTTGCTGGTCACCATTCGCAGCCACATGTATGGTACGAGTTGATTATATTATTATTATACATACATGTATATAATTTACTTCTTTTACATACATATATACGTATGGAGTAAAATTATATACGAGGTGTAATGGTGCAGATGTGGCTTTAGAAATAGTGGAGATAGATGGATCCATTGCTACGATGAGGTCGAACGAGGAAGGAACTGTATTGCACGTGTTGGCTCGCTTGGACATTTCGTCCGACTTCTTTGCTAGTAAAGAAGGAAGAAGATGGATTTATAATCCTTTCATATTGTTTCCGGGTAACACAAATAATAATCAATCAATTTACCAAGTATTCCAACTAGCTGTCTAGCTATTGATTATGAGTTGATTGAATGAATTAATGTAATTACAGTGAAGAATATCAAGGTTGATGGAGATATGCAATATAATCTGGGATTGTTGGCTCACAAGTTGTGGAGTGAGATTCAGAAGCTAGAAGAGAAACAGGTGCTCCATCTAATGAGAAATCCTCTCATTCTTCATGAAGCAGCCAAAATGGGGAACCTGGAGCTTATAACTATGATCACTCGCACTTGTCCTAATCTTTTATGGGACACTGACAGCGATGGATACACTATATTCCATATTGCTGTGATCTACCGACGAGACAATGTATTTAGTCTCATCCACCAAATCGGAGCTATGAAGCATTTTATCACAGGCTCACAGGATCAGAAAGGCAACAACATTCTGCATTTAGCTGCCAAAGCAGCCCCTGGGAGTGCAAGAAAGATTGTGTCTGAATCAGCTATTCAAATGCAAAGACAGATAAGATGGTTTAAGGTAATTAGAACTCATTTATGACTACTATATATATATCTTAATTGGCATTCATTGGTTGTCATGACGACAGGAAGTGGAGGTGATAGTACCGCCTGACTGTGTGGAGACGAGAAATAAAGAAGGGCAGACGCCAGGAGAAGTGTTGTTAATGCAACACAAGGAGCTGTTGGAGAAGAGCGAAACGTGGATACAAAATACATCGAATTCTTGCATGCTGATTACCACATTAATGCTGAGTTTGGTCTTCACCGCAACATTTGCTCCTCCTGGGGGCTTCAATGGGGAGACAGGGGTGGCGACATGGGCGAAGAGCAAGTGGTTCACATGTTTCGTGATACTACAAGCTTTGGCTATGACTGCTTCCACGTCTTCTATTCTAATGTTGTGGTCCATCATGACATCCAGTTTTGAAGAAGACGAGTTTCTCACGATATTACCGAATCAGTTGCAGATTGGACTTCTTTGCCTGCTCATGTCTCTGATTTACGCCGTCTCAGCCTTTGCCTCCGCGTACTTTGTAGTGTTCGTCAAGGAAAGGACTGCTCTAGTCATGTCTGTAATCATTTCTGTTTATGTTGTGCTGAATTATGCCATTTGTTATCAGTTCAATAAGCTGTGGATCAACGTTATCATTCCAGGATACTTGTCTAGAAAGCTGTCTCGACCAACTAGGTACGGACTTTTCAGCTGGGATGACCCGATTAGGAAGAAGAAACCCGGGTTTAGGGTTCTTGGATTTTGATTATGATCATCAATTCAGTTAATTGCTGTACATTTTTTATTACATGTGACATGGTGTCATACAATGTATTTGGAATTGAATTTGGACATAGCTCATTCATTCGAGTATTTTGGTTGAGTTTTTATGATTAAAAATCAGTACCTATTTCAAAAGCTGGTTCACTTGCACTTGCATATTTAGACGTCTTATAGATTCTAGATTTCTGGTATTTAATTTCGATTCGAATCTTCTATTACATCTCCTATTACAATTACATTTGGTGTTATATCTCCTGTTATAAACCGTTGAATGATTGACACGTATGATAGATACCCTAACAATCAACCCTAAGGGGAAATGTTGAGATTAATTTCTCCGCACACGTGTCACTCATCTAACACGTGTAACAGGAGATGTAACACCAAAATGTAATAGTACTTCCAACGTCATTTAATTTGGTCAGGTTTTCATGATTAAATCATCTATTTAAAAGCATGTGTAAACGTGAGAATTGTAGATAAATAATTCATTAATGTAATTGCGTTATTAAAAAACAGAATATAGCGTAAGGAGAAAAATATCTCCAATGAAAAAATGCCAAGTGGTAAAGTTGTAGCCTGTAGGAACAAGTACAACATTTTTACGTTAAATCTCTAGTTCCGACTATTTCCACATGCAGTGTAATCTCACAATATTTATCATATATTAAAGCACTTGATTAAAAAACTTAACCAGCTTTATTAAAGCAGAGTATTAAAGCCAAAATAACTGCGAATAATCCATTTTGATATTAGTTTATATATCAAATAAAATCAATGAAATTATTCTCTTGAAAACTTGTTTTACAAGTAATGAAAGTGGGATTCGTATCGTCTTTTGTAAAAGAAAATCATAAATTAATTTTGGATTGTCCTATGTGGAAGTATTCTTAGATTATAAATAAGAATCTTAGATTGTCCTATGTGGAAGTAATCAACAAATTAATAAATTAAATAAAATAATATCAAATTAAAATTGAAAATGTTAATCATGATTTGCAAACAAGTGATAAATTAGGTGCACCAATTCATGTTTTCATAGACATCAAATATGAAAAGACTAGTGAGAAGCAAGAGCGGGAGGCAAATCCATGGCCAAAAATGGCAAAATACTGATCGGATTGAATCCATTGAAATTTCTCAACATTCAGATGCTAACACCAACCCCACCTCAGGATCACTTACTACTCTTACAAGCCGATTGAGAGGACAAAACAATGAAGCAGGTACCAAATCCCATGTTAGTTCATGCATGTTTCATCTTAATACACGAATATTAATGCTTAGTTAACTATGTTTTCATATACATTAATAGGGAGTAGCAGAGGAAGCTACTCAGATCGTCTATCGATGTATCGAGCTGCATTAGTAGGAGACTGGTTAGCTGCTGAAGTAGTTCTTGCACGTGACACCACTTTAGCCATTCATCACATCACAGAAGAGGGAGACAGGGCTCTTCATGTTGCCGTTGCTCTGAAACACGGAGAATTCGTGCGAAAACTAGTCCAACTATGGAGTCCGAGTGATTTAGAGACCTTGCTCGATGGTCGTGGCTACACAGCTTCTTGCTATGCTGCTGTGTCCGGGATAGTAGAAATAGCTGACATTTTGATGAAGAAAAATCCTAATCTTGTCAATGCACGTGATGCCAATAATGCAACTCCCCTGCACAAGGCACTTCTTTGTGGGAATAGAGACATGGTTTTGTATTTCTTGAAGTTCACTAAACTTGATCATCTCTCAAAACAAGAATGGTTTGATCTTTTGTTAGTTGCATTACGAACAAAAATGTATGGTATGATATATATTCTCTCAATTCCCTTTGTGTACCTTCCTTTAGTTATTACTTATATGAGTAGTTTATGATGATATGAGATTTTTTTGTGCAGATGTGGCTTTAGAAATATTTGCAAAGGATGGATCTCTTGCCACAATGAGGAATGAAGAAGGAACGCCCTTGCATGCGTTGGCTCGACTCGATATATCACACTTCCCTGCTTATGTAGGATTATTCGAGAGCTATCGGAAGAAACTTGCTTCTAATAGAGGCTTACACAGTAAGAGTATACACAACATTCTTTTTTTTTACACATCAAACTTCTCAATTCATAGGAATGCATGTATTAAAATGATAATGTGCTAATTAATCATAGGGAGGAAAATTGATGGAGTAATGGAAAAAGATTTTCGTTTATTGGCTGAAAGATTGTGGGCTGAGATTCAAAAACTGGAACAAGCTGAATCACTTGAACTTGTGAGAAATCCTCCACTTGTTCATGAAGCAGCAAAAATGGGGAATGTGGAGCTTATAACTATGTTAACTCACACCTACCCTAATCTTACATGGGACACTGACAACAATGGACATACTATATTCCATATTGCAGTTATGCATCGAAGAGAGAATGTTTTTAGACTCATTTACAATATAGGAGCTATCAAGCATCTGGCTGCCATCTCAATAGACGACGATGGTAACAATATTTCGCATTTAGCAGCCAAGTTAGCGCCTCATAATAGAAGGAGCATTGTAGCTGTACCAGCTCTTCAGATGCAAGCAGAGTTAGCATGGTTTAAGGTGAGAATCACAGATTTCTTTTTTTTTTTTGTTGGAAGCATATTCAATGTTGATTAATGGCTAGGAAGTGGAGGCAACGGTTCCACCATCGTGTTTGGAGGTGAGGAACAAAGAAGGGCTGACAGCAAGAGAAATATTCAACATACAACATAAGAGCTTGTTGGAAAAGAGCGAAACTTGGATGAGAAATACTACGGATTCTTGCATGCTGATCGCGACTATTATGTTAACTGTGGTGTTTACGGCCGCCTTCACTGTACCAGGAGGAAACAATCAAGATACTGGGATTCCTATACTGTTAAAAACAGAGTGGTTCACATGTTTCGTAATGTTTGAAGCGTTGGCTCTGTTCGGATCTACATTGTCTATTATCATGTTCTGGTCCATCATGACATCAAGTTTTGAACAAGATCAGTTTCTGTCTGAATTACCATTTCAATTGAAATTGGGACTGGCTGGTCTATTGATGTCTCTTGTTGGAGCCATTTCAGCCTTCTTGTCGGCATATTTCTTGGTGTTTGTTCAAGAAAGGGCTTTGCTTGTCAAAATTGTCATTATTTGGAACTATGTTTTCCTTCTTGTGGCAATAGCCCTTGAGTTCTTCAAGTTGATGCTCAACACCAGTCTTCAAAGATATTTCTCCGGGATAAAGGAGAGCCTTTCACGATCACCTCGTACGACTGCACGTTTTCGCCGTGTTCTTGCTTCGTTTTCATTTCATCGGGGTCGACAGTGAAATGTATATTTTACTTTAGTATCATGTTATGATGTCGATTTTATGTTGAGAAATCAGTTCATTACTTCATTTACTGTGTATTGCAAATTAGTACAATGACAGTGTATTACATAGATTCTTAACAAACAATAATGATATATAAAGATGATGAAACCTCAGAAGGGGGCAGAAAGGGGCTGTTTGACTCTACTCTCTTCCGGAGAGGACTCAATTGTAATACTAGAAATGGAACATTGGCAGTATGTTTCCAAGTAACTTTCTCCCTCAACCATTTCCCTGCTCATCTCCTCCACAGCGTTGTGAGGTGGATTTTCATCTCAAGCAACCACCAAAGTCGCCGTCCCTTTGTTTCCGACCACCGGCTTTAGACCCTGCAAGTGCAAGCATTTTATAACAAATTAATTTACAGGTATTATATTTGGAATCTCAATAAAAAATTAAGTAGCCTCATTAATAATACATTCGTTGAATAAATCAAACCTCATTGAATATAGTTGAGGCTTCATCAGGTTCCTTTTTCTGAACAATGTCGACAGCAATTTCCTGTACAGTGTTGAACATAAAATCTCGTTAATCATGAAATTAGCTTAGTCAATTCACAATTAAAAAAATAAAAAAGAAGAAGCAGCTTATATTATGCGTACTCTTGCATGACCTATTTGGCCTTCCCTCAAGGTACGAGGTTCAAACTCAATTGAACAGCAGAAGTTAGCCATAAGTGAGACCCAAATTCAAGATTTCTCATCCGATCATACAAACTGAAATGTTCGGTTGTTCTGAAGATCATTGGCTCCACTGCGTTGCCGGCATGCATGGATAAATAGATCCACCTCCTGTAATAAAAAAATTATTAAAATCATTCCAACCTGGCCATTCACGGATATTTCTTGACCTATTAGAGAGAAATTGAGGTTGGGAAAATGTATACAATTGGGGCCTCTTGTTTTTTTAGCTTTTATTATTTCTTTTGACTTGATAATTGTGCTCGTGAAGAGATGAATAAAGTGCTTCACAAGGGGGAAATCAGTTTCATCAATGCTCCAGCTTTTATTTCATTCAGTTAGTAGATAGATCAGGTTTCATGAAAAATTATACTTACAGTGATGCTTCTCCCATCAGCAACACCAAGTATAATCTCAGCAAGCGACCATTTTACCCTCCAAATGGGACAACCGTACTCTTTCCAAACCTCGAATGCACTACATAGTATATATCACCTTCCCTTCTTCAGAAGCACTTGCAGTCATTGACTTAGAAAAGCCTTAGACTGGAACAACCCTCACCAGTCAGTTGCATTTTAAAAGCCCAAAGCAATCCATCCTCCAATAAGGAGTTGACATCATATCCAAGGATCCACACTCCATAATAAGAGGCCCAAGAATTAGAAACCAAGGAAGCTATGTGATCGTAGAAAACATATAGATCGACAGGATCATAAGAACAAGAAGCAAGGAGCAAACCTGAACTTAGGGTAGGCAAGTGCTACCTTCCAAACGAGCCCAAGTTGTCTCATTAAAGTTGTGATGTGTTGAGATACCAAGTTGCTATTGTATTCTCTGAGAGTCAGTAGCCCGAAGTCTGACAAAATGATCGTTGCTTCATTGATCATTCACACCATCTTGGAGACAGACAGTCTTAAACTTTTGCCAGGGATTCTCTTTTTTCAAAAACAATTTCAGTGCTTTTAATTCTGAAATTTCTCTAAAGCTAGAAAGATAAGGCCACTGGCTATAACAGGGAGAAGACCTCCGTTATAATAATCAATGGCATAATCTGTTAGAAGAGATGCACATAGCATCTAATAATTAGGTAGATAACAAGTATAAACTCAAAAAAGATTAATGAGAAACTACTTCTTTTACAAAATGCGCACGATATGAACATTCAAAACACTCGTAAATATAACCTATTCTATCTCTGCTCCCCTCTAAAATTTGACAATCCAAACTAGGTTACATCATCACCATACAAAAATAGAAACTTTAAATACGACATCTCTTTCACTTGTGAAGGCAGCAGTAACAAGGTTATCAACAAACCAAAAGCTGGTCCTCTCATTTCATCCTTGTTATTATTAATGAAGTAAAAAAAGAAAAAGAATAACACACCAAAACACCGCTATGATTCAGATAAATAAGGAGTAACAAAAGCCAACGCAATACTCATTTGTTCTGTTAAATTTAAAATAGCTCGAAACTTCACCAATGTAATCTGAATTTAGCATGATCATTGAATCTCAACATAATCAATACTTTCATTATTATTTAATCAATAACAGCGACCACTAAACCTATTTAATTGATCAATTATAACTAGAAGCAGTCAGCAAAATCAGAAACCAATTGATCAGTCAGCATATCTAAAACTTACTCCCAAACAAATCGATCAGAGAACGTAATGTGAATTCAACCAGAAGAAAAATCACTGGGAAAATGTGTTACAGTAATTCAATCGTCAGGATTAAAAACTCACCTCGTAATTCCAAAGATTGATTGAAATTCTTTGACCTTGAAGCTTGTCAAACAGTATTTCTATTTTATACGACCAGGAGAGGCTGTGACGACACCGTATCAATGATCGGATATAGCCTCTGGGCTTTGTTGTAAGTGCGGCCCATTTTCTAAACCAATAAAGGTATTAAAACTGGGCCGAAGCCCATTTTTGGATGGACAAGTAATTTAAACATTTTTATTATTATTTACTTATATTTATAATAACAAAATACTTAGTATAATCTTTTGATTTATCAGAGAGATTAGATTATGTAATGATTGATACTAGTTGCTCTTACATTTTTTTATTTGAAAGAATTTATTTTGGTTTAGGACAGGAAAATCGATCCCCCATGCCACAACCAAACCAGACATGCTCTTCATTTAAACTATATTCTCTCCGTCTCGGTTATATTTTTCTTTTTAGCATATGAGAGCCACACACATTAATTATTTCTCTTTCCATGGACCCACACATCACACTAATACACCTACCCATTTTACATTAAAATATTATTTTTCTCACCTCAACACATATTAAAATACTATACTCCCTCCGTCCCCTTGAAAGGTATCAATTGACTTTTTGCACGTGGATTAAGGAGTATAATAATTTAATGTATAGTAAGATGAGAGAAATAATATATTTTAATGTGTAGTGGGTAGTTGTATTAGTGTTGAGTGTGGAGTCATGTGTAGTGGTTGTAAGTCACATCAATCCAAAAAGATAAATGAATACTTTGTAATGGGACGGTATCAAGAGGACGGAGGGAGTATTCATTAATCCACGTGTAAAAAGCAAATGTAACCATAAGGACGGGACGGAAGGAGTATATGTTTAATTTTTAAGTATTGATGATCAATATTAAAAGAAGAAAGATTACAAGAAATTTAAAATTATGATGCAATTGGTTGTCTAAAAAAGAAATTCTTGAACTTTAAGCTTAGTTTAAAAGGATTTAAGACGTTGGCAGATGATGCAAACTAGGAGTGGCAATTCGTGCTAACGGATTGGGTTTCGTGTCGACACGATAGTGACACGACACGATAAGGGCAAACCCGAACACGACACGATAAGAATTCGTTCCAACATGACACGAACACGAAAAATAACGGGTTGACACGACACGACACGATAACGACACTATAAGAAAATAAAAAAAAACTAATAAAAATAAATAAAAAAATTTAAGTAAATATATTTTAAAATTATTTATAAGTATTTTTATAATATATTTTTCTAATTTTATATTTATATTGAGTTGTTAACAGGTTAATGGGTTGTTAACGGGTTAATGGGTAACCTGTTAATATTAATCGTGCTTAACGGGTTGACACGAACCCGACACGAACACGACACGGAATTTTCGTGTCCTTATTGGATTGACACGATAACAACACGAACCCAATAAGGCCAAACACTAACCGCAATTATCGTGTCGTGCTATCGTGTCGTGTCGGGAATTGTCACCCCTAATGCAAACTGACAGCAAGAATCTTACTGGCATGATGTGCTCTATTTTAAGTTATATTTCATAGTTTTAAATTTCGAACGTTTTCATCTCAATTTATCACAATATCAAATACAAATAATTCAAATAAAATTTACTGAATACATGATATTTATCAAATCTATTAATCTTATATATACACAAGAAGTAACAAATAGTAACAATATAAATATAAATATTTAGTACCCTGTTCTCTCTCCATTCACAAGTCAATGAAAAAATCAATAAGCTTATAATAAATTTAATTTTAAATTTATCAACAATCACACTTACTACATAATATATTTTCAATTTAAATATGCCGAAATAAATAAAAAAGTTATTATTGTATAATTAAATCCTTATAACCATTAAATGAGAATATAATATTGGGATGTGAAAATGTGATTAATGATTGGATGTGATGGTCGGGGGTGGCGTTTTCAGCAGATGACGTGGGATATAATATAGATTAAGTGCTACGTAAAATTTTGTTAATTAAATTAAGTATGTATATGAGCAAATGCAAATTTAAAATGAAATTTTAGTGTATGGCAATAAAATCATTTTTGGTATAGTACCTTAATTTACAAAGCAATGGCGACTATTATTTTGGGAGAAATTTTCATTTCAAAACTCGCGAAGATAATAAAATATTCATTTATTTATTATAAAAATAAATTGTAACGATTTATCATACATGCCTAACAATAAAGAAGAATTATTTTTCGTGTTACTTCTCTCCATATAAGACGAGCCCTCGATGAGTTAGTCTCTTGTGACCCCATGTGCAAAAAAATGTTCAAGGGTACAACATTTTTTTGTAAAATGTATAAATTTTAATTAATAATGATACACCATTTTATTTTAAAGGATATATATTTTTATTGATTTTTTTTAAATAAAAGATACACATTCTTATATTAAATGAAATATCAGCTAATACTAAAGAGTATTGGATGCCCGATGAGAGCACAAACTCACGAGACACATAAGTTTTTGCCTTAATAATTTAGGCAAAGAGATGTGTTTGTTACTTGATATGTTTAATTAAAATGAATATTAAATTTAGATCCCTCCAACAGAAAGAATTATTAAAATAATTATGTTGGTCCAACCAGAATATGATGACAGATTGATAGGTGTCACCATCTCCCACCATCCCAACATCCATCATCATCTCATCTCACTTTCCATTTGTCATCTCATCTTTATAATTATTAATTAATACCAAAACATATACTCCATCCGTCCCAAAATTGATTGCACACTTTCCACATTTATCCGTCCCAAAATAGATTGCACCTTTCCAAAAAAGGAAATATCACATCAATACCCACCCCTAAAAGTTCATCTTAATTATAACTTTACCATATTCACCTAACACACATAACATACTTTATAATTTATTTATTACCTAAAAATACCACAATACCCCTAAAAAGTCAACATTTCTTAAACTCCGTATCTACAGTAACAGTGCAATCAATTTTGGGACGGAGGGAGTACTCCTATATTAATAGGGATGGCAATTTTACCCGTCGGATCGGGTTATCCGACGGGTACCCGCATAGCGGGTATATAAAAATCTGGTAAAATCGGATAATAGGTCGGGTAGTACCCGAACCCAAAGGAAAACTGTATGGGTAAGGGTAGGGTACGAGTTCCCTTATAATTTACCCTTACCCTACTCGAAAATTATCCGAATGTATATATATATATATATTTAATAATAGTATTATATATTTAATTAAATGTCTAAATCTAATATTTCTTTTAGTATAATAATATTGTTGATGAAAAATTTATGATGTATTTATTATAATATGTTTAATATTTTAAATTAAAATTTATATTCTTGTCCTGATATAAATATAAATAATTTTTAAGAATTATAATAAATCTTGTTCTATGTTATAATATTATGTGTTATTTACAATTATATTTAAGAATTATAATTATTTTTTTAATATTTTAACAAAAAAATTATATTCGAATTAAGATATCTTGGTGGCAAAAAGGAGATGCAAGACTTTAAAGTTTTCATACTTAAACCAAGGACTTTGAAGCAATTGTTGGAATATGATGTTTGTTTTATAATTTTATTTGATTAACTATGAATTTATGATATTTTTTTGTTAACGGACTTAAACGTTATTGTTGTTGACTTTGTTTTCTAATTTGCATATTTTATTTTAGGTTATTCATTTATGTATTATAATTATTTTTGGTGGGTTATAATTTTAAAAAAAAATTGTGTCGGGTCGGGTAGTTTCGGGTGGATTCGGGTATCCGCGGATTATCCGCAAAATCTACTAAGATTGCGGGTATTCGTTTATCCGCGGATTACCCGTATACCCGATGGGTATACCCGTACCCTACCCGAAGCTCTATTTTAGGGTAAAAGGATAGGGTATGGGTAGGGAGGGTAGGGTATAGGGTAGTATGTGGATTTGCCATACCTGTACCCTACCCTACCCATTGCCATCTCCGTATATTAACACAACTCCGCTTATTATTAATCAAATTTTAGTGTATTCTTATGTATTAACCATGTTTATATATGCTTATCACGCAATTATGTTACAGTATTAATAGATCTTCAACTTGATTAATTTCCTATTTTTTAAAGGAAAGAAATAGGATTTTTTATTTTTTATATTTTTTGTGGACAAATTCTCTTGTGAGACATCCATTTAGATGAGACGGGTCTAAGACGGGTATCCAAGTGTAATTTAACCCATTTTTATTAATTAATATATTAATTTGTATAATCCCTTAAAATTTGCTTGATTAGTTTAGATTTAGAAGAGAGAGAAGAGTCTTCCCAAATTCAACACGTCCCTATATCAATTGAGGAGAGAGAAAAGATCATGACATCCCCCAATCCATCGGGAAGAAGATAAAGATTATACAATATATTCTTCCCAAACTCCTAACATCCCATTGAATAATGAAGAAAAAGATTATACAATATATTCTTCCCAAATTCGTAACATCCCATTGAATAATGAACGAAGAAACGTAGAAATCCACGTTGAAGAAGAGAAATTAAATTAAAATTAATGAACACGCTGACATACCACACATCGACATGGAGTACTTTAAACTAGCATCCTATAACAAGACATACTTAAATAAATTAAGTAGTGACATATTATAACATCAACATTACATACTCTAACGTCACATGAAACTACTACAGAAGTAATAGTTATTTTAATACAGAAACGACATACTCTAACAATGAAAATACATACTATAACATTAAACGACATACCTAACCGTCTACATAGAGTACTTAACACCAACATACAATGACAATTTCATAACATACTTTAACAAGATTATGGCATACCATACAGCCGCAACCATGAACACAATACACTACAAATAAGATTTTACTCATTTCACTATAACAGATTAACAACATACTATAGGCAGTATCAGGTAGCACTATAAGCTCAAATCGACATATAATAAGCCGAAGACGACTCGCCGGAGATGGGGATGATGACCGAAGACGACTCGCCAGATATGGGGATTAACGACTCACCGGAGATGGAGATGATAACCGACTCCAAGTTTCATTCGCCGACTGAGAAAAATTGGGATGACATGCAAGCTGGAGGGGGAAAATATCGATGATTCGCCGGAGATGAGGATGATAACCGAAGACGACTCGCCGAAGATGGGGATTAATGACTCACTGGAGATTGGGGATGATGACCGACCCCAATTTTCATTCGTCGACTGAGAAAAATTAGGATGACAAGCCGGAGGGGGAGAATATACGGTGATTAATCATCAAAGCAGAAAACACTAACAGATAATTCCACTAATTTAGGAACAAAATTGGATAGTGGGTTGACTATTTCTAATAATAATATTTAGTATTATATTATATTATATAAATTAAAGTGGGTTAAACTGTCTCACAATCCGTTTCTATAATAATCCGTCTCACGAGAGAGTAACTCTTTTTTGTGCGTCAATTGATTATTTATCCCTTCATAGTATTATATATTCTTCATAATAATCACATGTGTTAGACATGTATGCCACCATACTGGCAGCGATGAGCATCCATACATGATACATGCTGATACTCCATGCATGGCATAGCTATACACATGAACGTCCAACACTTCCATTTTAAATTAATAATTATTAATAATAGTTTAATATGCAGAAGTACGAATAAATCAATATAATCTGCCTGTTTTCAATTATATGTCATTCGGTTTATCACACGATTTTTAATTGCTCAAATTAAAATAAATAAAGGTTTTCATCGGACATTGTACTGATTTTGATTAAATTATTACGTCTAACTATCATGAATTAGGTGTGCTCAGATCTCGTTTAACACATCAAAGTTTTAATTATTCCAAAATTAATACTATATGCTAACTTTAAAGTATTAATTAATTAATATTCAAAATTGGATATACCTAACGTCAAAGTTTAAATTAATGTATGGTAACTCGTGGGTTTTATATTATTTATTTTAATTCATGAGATTTAATCTTTATTTTCATAATTGAATACTTAACTTTTAAAATAGATTTATTTTACTCTCGAATTAATATTACAATAACTTTGAAATGATATGTGTGAGTAGGTCACGCTAAATATATAATTGATGTAATCAGATTTCTTGAAATTGTATATGGTCTAGTCGCATATCTAAGTGTTTCAGCTTTTAAGTAGATCAAGAATTAAAATAGAGTTATAATGTATAGATAAGAATGAAGCATAAATCGCCCCAGGGTGGTAGAGGGAATGGTGGAAAGACCTTCCAACTGAGCTTGGTTGCTGCAGGGTGGGGATTGAATCCTGCCTTTGGCATGAATTTGGCCCCTTGCAAGCACAAGTTTAACAGTGAGCCCTCCCTATAAGCCACTTGAGGCACATCCTGCGATTTACCTCCTCCACCAATCCCCAGAGCAGGGGCGGTAGGGGCCCTTAATGGTGGGGTACACCATTCAAGAATGGAGCATAAATTATAATTAACATTTAATATAGTATAAGAATAGAATCGAGGAAACGATTTACCTCCTCCACCAATCCCCAGAGCAGGGGCGGTAGGGGCCCTTAATGGTGGGGTACACCATTCAAGAATGGAGCATAAATTATAATTAACATTTAATATAGTATAAGAATAGAATCGAGGAAACGCATGCAAAAACCCTAATCATGGTGTCCTATATTGACCCACCCCACCCCCTCCATACCTTACTGCCCCCTTCTCCAAATTGCCCTTGGCTTCATCACACAATCTTGCCTCATTTCATTTTCAATTTTGCATATGGCCTGTAAGAATAGTATATCTGAATTAAATTTAATCATATGTAAATAAAGAATAAATCAAATGTAAGTAATAATATTGAAAGACTTCATTGAATAATTTAAGTATGATAATTAGTTACATTACGTATAATAATGGAAAGGACAATTTAGTCCTGCCAGTAAATCCAAATCATTAAAAATTCAGAATCCAGTGCCTGCGTCCACACCACAGTATCAAAGGCAGTATATTGTCCACGTATACATACAAATACATTCATACAGTAGTAAAAAAGAAGCTTAGGAGAGGGATGAAGAAAACACAGTGGCAAAGCGGAAAAACCATATCCAAAGAATAAACTAATCCGGAATAGTAGAAAGGCTCCACCAAGCACTCTCCTTTTTTCTTCCATTTTCTTTACCAACAACTTTTCAGTTTTCATGTCATCACCTCAGATCCATCTTTCCAACTGTAATCATATGATGAGTTTATGTATATCTCTGGATATGCATGGGGAATCTCAACTGATTGAACAAAGTTTTCATTCCTAGACTGCTGGAGCAAGATTCTTGAAACTGGGTGGGATATATGGGGTATATGCGTGGTATGGATTCAGATACTGGGGCTTAAAACTTTGATTTTTGAGGAATCAATGTTTCTGGTAGAGTTATAACGCTGGTTTTGTGAATTAATGATCAGATATTATGAAGAAATATTTGTGGGATTGGAGGCATCCATGGTGGATAGAAGAGATGGTGTGAATTTTTTTATTTTTTGTTTTTCTGGATTTTGCTTTGTGGTGTAGTGGTGTGATTCTTGGTTTTTGCCATTGTTTTTTTTTTTTTTTTTTTTTTTGAATTTTATCCCTTGTGTTTGGTGCGAGAAAATATAACCGTTCAATTCAGCAACCTGTTGTCCACTAGCCATCATGATTTCTTGCTTTCCGTGATCAAGAAATAAATAATATTCATAATCTTGCCTCTGAATCAGAAACATTCTCCGGTTATCCGCACCTGAATCAGAAACATGTGGGTTTATGTATGAATCCTAAATTTCTCTATTCTATAAGGATAAGTTTTTGCCCGGCAAGTGTTCGAGCTTTTGCTCAAGTGAATTTAATTGATTTGGATTTTGGAGTGTACGGGTTGCTGTGTTTCTTGGACAATCTGAGATAGTGATTGTGAGAAGATGGCAATGTCTGGGAAAGATAGTAGCAAGGCCGACGCAGCCGCAGCGGCGGCGGCGGCCGCCGCCTTGGATAACGGCAAGTATGTCCGGTACACGCCGGAGCAGGTTGAAGCTCTAGAAAGGCTATATCATGAGTGTCCTAAACCGAGTTCGATGCGCCGTCAACAGCTCATTCGGGAGTGCCCCATTTTATCCAACATTGAGCCTAAACAGATCAAAGTGTGGTTTCAGAACAGAAGGTAATTAACTAATTCACAACGTCGTATACTCTGTTAATATTTCATTTCAATTTCGTATGTTTTAAAATTTGAATCTTTAGTTAATGTCTAGTTTTTTTTTTTTTTTTTTTTTTTTTTTTTTTAAGATTCAGTCAGGTTTTATGTTTAGTTAGTGGGATAAATGGGCAATTAATTTATTGTTGTTGGATATATAGGTGCAGAGAGAAGCAAAGGAAAGAAGCTTCAAGGTTACAAGGTGTAAACAGGAAGCTAACAGCTATGAACAAACTCTTGATGGAGGAGAATGATAGGTTGCAAAAACAGGTGTCGCAACTGGTATATGAAAACAGCTACTTTCGTCAGCATACCCCAAATGTAAGAATCATAATACAACTCTTTTCAGATTTTAACAAAATTAATGTTCAGTCCTATATCTTTTTTAATTTTCAAAGATTCTCGTATGGGGTTTCAAGAAAACTAACAGGTCTCTTTGAATTGCTTTTCAGAATGCACTTGCTACGAAAGACACAAGCTGTGAATCAGTGGTGACGAGTGGTCAACAACACCACTTGACGCCAAGAGATGCAAGTCCTGCAGGGTGAGTAGTGGGGCTATGGTTGATGTGTCATTTTCTTGATTGAAGGAAAGAAGAATATATATGCATATAACATGTATATACATGTCTTTATAGTGCTATGTGACCCAATTTCCTTGTGGTGCGTGTTTGTGGGTGGCTTATGGAGTTCTGTTTACTTTTTGTATTTTTTCCAGGCTTTTGTCCATTGCAGAAGAGACTTTAGCGGAGTTTCTTTCAAAGGCCACTGGAACCGCTGTTGAGTGGGTCCAAATGCCTGGAATGAAGGTACATGGATTCTTGAATTGTTAACTATGTAGTACTATTAATTTTGTCTTGATGTTTGCAAGATTAAATATTGTTTATAGTTTATGCTTATAGTTTAGTTAATACTAAGATATGTTATGCATGTGTGCACATATTCTAATATTCACAGATTGTTGATCATGAGTACTTTGGTGTATTAGTTAAAAAAGGGAAGAAAAAAAAGTGAAGTTTCGTCTCGTTTTTTGAGATCATTGCTTAGCAGCGGTAAATCTTTGCAGTACCCTAGGAATGGGAGGGTTTAGTGTCTGCATGAAAATGCAAATGAATTTTTTACATTGATGAAAAAATTTAAACTGTATATTAGTGTTCTCACCTGTTAATACATAATTAATTTTGAGTAGCCTGGTCCGGATTCCATTGGAATCATAGCTATTTCTCATGGTTGCACTGGCGTGGCAGCGAGAGCTTGTGGTCTGGTTGGTCTAGAGCCCACCAGGGTAAGTTGCCGGAATCCAGTTTGGACTCATTGTCTGTGATGTATGATCTGAATTGCAGCAATTTCTGAGGATTTGCATATGTATGTTTCAGGTTGCAGAAATCCTCAAGGATAGGCCTTCGTGGTTTCGCGATTGCCGAGCTGTGGATGTTCTCAATGTGCTGCCAACTGCCAATGGTGGAACCATTGAACTTTTGTACATGCAGGTGCTGATGATTATAATTAATGCATGAAGCATTTCATTCATTAGTTTGATTTATCATTTTTGCGCACACGTGTGTGTTTGTGTGTGTTTTAATGAGGTTTATGAACTTAAAATTTTAGTTATATGCTCCAACAACTTTGGCACCCGGTCGTGACTTTTGGTTGTTGCGCTATACATCTGTCATGGATGATGGCAGTTTAGTGGTACGCAAACCTTAAATTCTTTTGTGGTTTCTAATCCTGGGATCACAATTTGGTTTGACCTTGATCCAACACTTGATGATTTGATATTTAGGTTTGTGAAAGATCACTCAGCAACACTCAAAATGGTCCCACCATGCCACCTGTGCAGAGCTTTGTGAGGGCCGAGATGTTGCCTAGTGGTTATCTAATCAGACCTTGTGAGGGAGGAGGATCGATAATCCACATAGTAGACCACATGAATTTGGGGGTAACAAAATATATATTCATTTAGATAAATTCCTTTTATCTATATTATGTTGATAAACCCATTTTCTTTCCTCTTCTAGGCATGGAGTGTTCCTGAGGTGCTACGCCCTCTCTATGAATCTTCAACTGTACTAGCCCAAAAGACCACAATGGCGGTGAGATTTTTGTTAGCTGCTTGAATAGTTCCCAATAAAAAGTATCCAATAGACTTTATTAGATTCTTCACTCAATTTCTTTAATTTGGTCATCATGGTATCACGATGCAGGCTCTTCGTCAACTTAGGCAGATGGCTCAGGACATTTCTCAGTCTAATATAAGCAACTGGGGCAGAAGACCAGCAGCTTTACGTGCACTTAGCCATCGACTGAGCAGGTTTAGATATTCTACTCCTTATGGAGTTTTTCTTATTTTTCTAATATGTTTTCTTCTATCAATGATTTTCTTGATTATTATGCAGGGGATTCAATGAGGCTCTCAACGGATTTAGTGATGAGGGGTGGTCGTTAATTGGTAATGATGGCATTGATGATGTTACAATTCTTGTGAACTCCAATCCGGAAAAATTGATGGGGTTAAATATCTCCTTCACAAATGGATTTACTTCCATTTGTAACGCCGTCTTGTGTGCCAAAGCATCTATGCTCTTACAAGTAAGATTACATCTTTATAGTTTTACTTATTTAGTTTGGGTGGAAAGTCTCTTGCACCGTTATTGGATGCAAAATGAACCTCAAGCAATCTATTTGACAAACTAGAGCCAAACATTTTCTCCTCTTTTAGTTTTAATGTATAGATGAGTATTTCTTATGAATGTGATGTCTGTAGAACCCGATCTTAGTTTCTTGGACAACAATTTAATTACAATAACTTATTAGTATTGTCTTTACAAATCTCCTCATTCAGTTTCTGTATTTTCTTGGTTTCAGAATGTGCCACCTGCGATACTACTACGTTTTTTGCGGGAGCACAGATCAGAATGGGCCGATAACATTGATGCATACTCAGCAGCTGCTGTCAAAATTGGTCCCTGTACGTTCTTAGGGACTCGAATTGGTAATTTCGGGGGTCAAGTTGTCCTTCCTTTGGCTCAGTCTATGGAGCATGAAGAGGCAAGTGCATTGGTTATTTGTCCAAACTTCCCTCTTTAATTGGTAATATAAGATGTTAAATTTGAATGGAGTCAAATGCCTTGATGCATGATAGCTTCTGGAGGTGATTAAGTTGGAAGGTGTTGGCCAGTCTCCTGAAGACGAAATGATGCCTAGGGATGTCTTCCTTTTGCAGGTAAATTTGTCCAATTCATTTACAAGAAGTTGTACGAGTACTTAAAACTTTGTAAGTCTTTTCCTGAAGGAAGTGCAATTATGTGAGGTGAATAAGCTTAATTATGAATTTATGATCTAGAATTGCTTAATGTGTGTTGTTAAAAACTTATGGAGTGAAAGGGAGTGATGTCATGTTAATTGCAAAATAAGATCCATAATCAACGTCGCAGAGTAGCTATGCTCGTGTCACTCTTTTGCAACCCTAAGTTTGTGTTGGCTGTCTGGCAGATGTGTTGTGGGATGGATGAAAATGCGGTCGGCACTTGTGCGGAACTAATATTTACACCTATTGATGCCTCGTTTGCTGAAGATGCTCCTCTCCTTCCCTCTGGTTTTCGCATCATTCCTCTAGGTTCTAGCAAGGTGAGCACCTCTCAAGTGATTTTTTTCTTCTTCTTTTTCTCCATCTTCTGTTTTGATATGCTGTTCAGGAAGCTTCGAGTCCGAATCGCACCTTGGATCTTGCATCTGCTCTGGAAACAGGGAATAAAGCGTCGAATGAGGTATCGGTTAGCAGCAGCAGCACAAGATCTGTGATGACAATCGCTTTCCAGTTTGCATTTGAGAGCCACATGCAAGATACAGTGGCATCAATGGCGCGGCAGTATGTGAGGAGTATTATAGCATCAGTTCAAAGGGTTGCATTAGCCCTCTCATCCACTCATTTAGGTCCTCATGGTGGTCTGAGGTCGCCACATGGGACGCAAGAAGCGCATACACTTGCTCGTTGGATCTGCCAAAGTTACAGGTACCTCATTCATATAGATTAGATAGGTCTTGACTCTTGAGTCTACATAATACTCCCTCCGTCCCGTTTCAAACTTTACATTTGCTTTTTGCATGTAGATTAAGGAATGTAATATTTTAATGTATAGTGAGGTGAGCGAAATAATATTTTAATGTAAAATGGATAGGTGTATTAGTGTGAAGTGTGGGGTTATGGAGAGAGAAAAAATTAATTTGTGTGGGTTTCATATACCAAAAATGGAAATGTAAAGATTGAAATGGGACGCCCAAATTGGAAATATGTAAAGATTGAAATGGGACGGAGGGAGTAATAAGTATAAAAGATTTAAGTTGAGGCATGCAGGAGCTATATGGGTGTGGAGCTGGTGAAATGCATTGGCGATGGAAGCGAATCCATTCTGAAAGCATTATGGCATCACTGTGATGCCATTTTGTGCTGCTCCATGAAGGTATGTGGTCTGGATTTTGAACAAACTCAGTCAGGGAGTCAGTCCATTTATGTTGTTGTTGGTTTACATACAGGCGGTTCCTGTATTTAGTTTTGCGAACCAGGCAGGTCTGGACATGCTGGAGACGACACTGGTGGCGCTTCAAGACATATCCCTGGAGAAGATATTCGATGATCATGGCAGGAAAAATCTGTGCTCTGAGATCCCTCAGATAATGCAGCAGGTGAGCTATGAGTTGTTTTTACTACAACACACGGATGGAAGAGTGAGTGATTTAACTGTTTAGTCGACACGACAGGGGTTTGCGTCTCTTCAAGGGGGCATCTGTTTGTCGAGTATGAGCAGACCCATCTCGTACGAGAGAGCTGTAGCTTGGAAGGTGCCCAATGAAGACGACACACCGCACTGCTTCTGCTTTTGTTTCCTCAACTGGTCCTTTGTTTAAGCCTACTCTTACAAACTGCTGCTTAATCTTCTTCTTTATGCCTCTTGCTTTTCTCTTGTTTCTAAGGACGGACTCTCTACTTCTCTTATCTTTTCAATATCCTACTTGTTTTGTACCCCTTTTCTTCACTATTTTGTCGTTTTAAGTATTAAATATGTATCATTATCATTATCTAATCTAGTCTAATAAGTTAAACCTGTGAATTCCATTTATTTTTCTATTTTCTGGGTTCAACAGATCTAGGAACTAAACAAAGGTGAACCACACAACACTAGTTGCCTTATCTATAATGCCGCTAGTTAATTAACTAATGGAATTCTATTTTTATTCTAGGATGTTTGTCCTAACTCCTCTTCAAATTTTTATTTAAACTATAAAATTGGAGAGAACCCAAATCATTTTGGACAAAATTTTTAAGGTTTCAATAATGCAAACCTCTTTTATTTACAGATTTTATTTTACTATTCCGTGTATAAAATTTGAATGATATATTCATCAAGTCTTCACAGTCAAAAGTCAAACCAGAACAATACTCTAATTCAGAAGTTCAATATGAGACTATACGCAGTCTTGTTGGGCCAACATGTGAAATCTACCCGGACTGGGCTGAAATTCTTAACTGAAGCTTCTTTTAATGTCTAAAGGTAATTTTAGGCCCAGCCCAAAAGAGCGTACTACTACATTTCAGATTTTACTTAAATGTGTGTAACTATATTTATAAGTGTGAAATTTTTATTTTTTTAAAATTTTAAATTTATAAATAAATAAAAATAAAGTTATTTTGGATAATTATGTACATAAAATGTATAAAATTGTTAATGCAAGTTTAAAAGTATAAAATAAGGTGTTATTTTTATTGTATTGTTATATTATAAAAAGGGTGTTTTTATACTAATTGTTGAGGTAAAATTTTTTAGGATAAGCGACAATTAAGAATGCGCTTGAATATTTGTGACGAGGTTATATTAATATGATCTGTATTTTTTTTTTTATATCATTCAAATTCATGAAAGAAAATGCATTATTACAAAACTTTAATCACAAAATTAATTGAGATTAAAGGTATTTTGAAGAACATTAACCCAGATAAGGCATGGAATTTTGATGCCTCAAATCGTTATAAAATTTATTAATGAACTCTTCAGCAGCTTCATCCACATCACTATTCTCTTCATCATCCCTCCAAGGAAACGGAGAATCAGTAATTCTCAGCTGCCTCACCATCGGACTCGGCCCGAATCCCGGCAGGGCCGGCGACGCCCCCGCGCTGTCGTACATCAATTCTACCGCCGCCGCCATCAGCTCTTCTCCGGTGGGATGTTTGCGGTGGAATGGGAGGTGGAAAACAGGGCTGTTACTGCAGCTGAACTCGTATTCCTTTAATGGGGCGGCGAAGCTGGAAGTAGATCCGCCGCCGCCGCCGTGGTGGTGGAACGTGAGGCTTTGTATGGCGGCTTTGCCGGCGATCTTGCCACGTTTCATCATCATGTTGAGATCATTTAATAATTTAGCCTTCGAAATGCCTCTTCTCAACATGAAATACACAGCTTTTATTATTTTTAAGAATTTCTTGGCTGTGATTGGTAGCTTTTGCTCCATTTCTTTATTTGCAGAGAGAGAAAGGCAGTTGGAATTTGATGAGAGAGAGAGGGAGGAGATTGTTTTGGGTTGATGAAATGATAAGAGATGGTATTTAAAGGCCTGTGAAGATGGAAGGGGGTACATTAGGTTGTACTCTCTTTATTTTAAGTTGTACCTTGAGGTGATAATGAGTTTGTTTAATACAGCCGTTGGGTTGCAAGGAAACTTCAAGATTTCGTTTTTATATAACATAAATTTAAATTTTATAAGATTTTTACTTGACAGAATTGTTTGGTACAATTGTTTAAATATATATCTAATTCTTGTCTTATATTTCACATAATTTTTCATTGAGTACCCAACATTGCTGCCTAATTAATGTTAGGTTATGTAGTTAAATTCATCTGGCATTTGATTTTCTTTTTTCAAATCTAAGGTCTTAAAATAGGCCAACAGCCAATTGTTGGTTTGGAACATAATTAAAAATTTAAAAAAAAATCAATTTGAGATGCAAAAATATAAAATGATCGATTTAGGGCTCGGAATCATAATATTATTTAAAATAATTTAATAATTACCACATAAATTAACTACTTAATTGCTATGTCATGATATATGGAGTAAAAAAAATGATGGACATATTAACTATGAAATTAATTAAATATAGTTGTCGTTGTATTCAACTATTTTATTAATTCCTAATTCGATGATTTTGTATATTTTAATTTCCTAAATATAATTCAGATTAAAGCTTATCATATCCCAAATGATTGCCAACTTGAAATGTGACTACTTAATTATTTATCATATATACGTGTAAGTCTTGAATGTACTATATAGTAATACTGTTATAATCAATCATTTGTTATGCTTGTGTTTTATATATAATTATATAACAATTTTTTTTTATATAGAAAATTGTATGCTCCACATTAGATTTAGGGTCACATATCTTATAAATATAGTATAATCATTAGTCATTGTTGTAATAATTAGTCTCTTAATATAAAAATGTACTAGTACATGTCAATAGTCAAATTAATTTTAATAAAAATCATTGTCGAGTTGGTATGATTAGTTCCAATTTTTTGCCTGGCAAGGTGTTTCTTTTTCTCATATAAATTATATACTCTATAAATTATTACACGATATTATAATTTCATTATAGTCTTCATGTTATCTAATGACATTCTCATTGCAAATAATATATGGAGTATTAAAAATTTTAAATGATGAGATATTGACGATCAATTCCTTTCTAAAAATTTAAGTACTACATAGAAAGATAAGAAAATGATGATTGTCGTAGTAATTCATACTATTTTAATTCTCAATTATTGCAAAGGTATCAATGATATTCAAATCGATAGATTTTCCAGTTATATTTTTATAGAAGAAAAATATATATGTACGAGAAAGAAAAAAAAATCAAAACTCTTTCACTTAGAATTGATGTTCTTATTTTAGAGTTTAATTAGATTTTATCTCGTTTTTAAGTGTTACTAATTCAATTATATAGTCATAACTATATATTAACACCCGAATGAAAATCCAAATCTCATGTAATGAGGATGACCGATGTTTGGAAAAAACAGTGTGCCAAAAAGATTAGTGATTAATTGTTTTATAATATATTAATTTTGAAGGTCACCCAAGTGTCACGTTAATTTCACTCCACTTATGTTAGAAGAATGAAATAATGTAAGGGACATGGTTTACTTAGCAAGAAAGGTATCCACGTGTTCACTAAGTTCCAACAATTATTTTACTTAAATAATAATTACCATAAGAATGAATTTATAACCTACCGTCGGAAGGGAAGGTAAGTTGTGTTTTTGGCGTCTTCCTGTGAGGACCACCCCAATTTAAATTGTTTTGACACGTATATTTTAAAGTGATTAAAAAAATAATACTTCTAATTAATAAAAATTCATTTATATTGTTTAAAATAAAATTATATTTAAAAAAATCGTGACACGAACGCAATTTGTAAGTTGTTATGATATTTTTATTTACTTTTTAATAAACGAATGAAATTTATTTCACGTACATTCTATTATTGTTGGACATTTCTAATTAATAGTACTACTAGACTGTCCATAACTTTATGGTTAGTGTTTTATTAATTGATGTATTATTATAATTTTAATACAAGATGAAGTGAAGTGCATGTACCATTAATGTACTCTTTTTCCAATTATTAAAGCCCAATCAAATGTTGTCTTTAGCTATAGCACCCTAAAGACCAACAAATGTACTTGTGTATTTTCTTGGAATAACTCAATCAGACATTGATTATATTATATTGCAGGTACAAAGCGAAAATATATATGGAGTATAATTATTGTTAGATTGATTATCGTAGTATTTTCTTATACAAATTAAACTTAGATATTAAAAAAAAAATTACAACATTTTTCTAAAGTTAGCTAGATTTGATAATTACCCATGACTGAAATTAATTCCCGCATCCACCTTCATTTCAAATCTTTCTCTCTCTCACACACTTGTATGTGTGAAAACCCTTTACTTTGGGAATTATTACAAATTTGGGTGAATTGAAAGCTAGTTTTCAGTGACATTAATAATATACTCAATTGAAGTAATTAATTTGGTCTAAAGTGTTTTGATTAGTTTCCGCCAAACATGGCCATAAGATTCGAGAGTAACGGCTTTATATATTGATACATTATTTTGACATCTAATTAATGGGTTAAAAGCAAAATAAAGTACACTAAAGTAGGCTTAGTAATATACTTAGCATATACAAAATAAAAAAGGTTTAGAAGGAATATATGTAATTATACGCTTGTTTGGCTTTATTTATTTATTTATTTTTTTGAAAAAGGAATATTATTGCTATCGGATATGAGATTTACCTAAAAACAAACTAGTACAAATTACAAAGATAGCACACTTATCTTAACTTTACTACATGGACAATCATATCAACCATAGTTAACCATATTTCAGTATACAATTACCAGGGTCTCCACACTAATCAACGTATCTGATATTCAACTTCACTCTCTTCTTTCTCCATATCCACCAACTCCATACTTATGATTTTACTTCGTCCATATTCTTCATCAGATTCCAGCCTATATCTTTAAAGACTATATTATTTCTACTTTTCCAAATAACTCACACTGGGCATAACCATATATCAATCGCTAACCTATTCATATTTTTCTCTTGAAATAAATTGCTAAATAGCATTAAGTTCACTTGACATTGTTGCTCAATGGAATATGCCCCTTCATCCACTAAAGAGTTTCTTCCCACAATTCATCTCTTTATTAATGTCATTGAAGTGGTGTGAACTTTAACAGCCTTTTGTATTAATATTCATAAAGTTGTGACCAGCTGGCTATATATATTGTTGGCAAAAGTAAAAGAAAATCCACGTAGACCATTATTATTAATTAATTAATTAGGCTTAAGAAATATTTAATTTACTGCACTAATAATTAACTTCGCCATGTTTCAATTTGTAACAGCTCATAATTAATCTTTATTATAATCATCTAATGAATAACATGTTTCATGATAAGGAACGTAGGAGCCACAAAATTTAAGAACTATAATTAATACGGATTAATTTGTGTATATATATATATACAGCGCATATAATGATTACCGCTTACTTTTCTATGAATTATAATAATTTGTAAATATTATGTCTTTTTCTATATAAATTGAGTATGACAGGTTAATTATAGAGTTCATCAAGTAAATAGAAAAATTAAATCGACTGCCTATATATTAATCAAAGCTGTAATAGCTACATTCATTATTCAAATAGAAATAAATAAATAATTCATTTTTATACTTCGAAATAGATACTTCCAGAAAAAGAGCCAACTCATTATTTTGTATCTTCTCGATTAGGTAGTAACCATCCGACCACAATATAATTATATTTTGACCAAATTAATCAACTTTGGCCAACAAAAAATTGATAATAAAATTATAAAATCAAAGTATGATCAATTAACCAACAAATAATTTCCTTAGATATATAACATTTTCTTAACAAATCCAAAAGAATAACCATCATTAATTAGCTCAAGTATCATATTTGATTATCTACTAAAATGTACGAAAAAAATATCTTAGTAAGCTTTATTTTATTCCTTGAAAACCATGAATAATTTTTTAATTAATGGTAAAGCAATATGGACTATGGAGTAATTTTTAACCTTTATTACACGTGCGGCAGTCAGAAACCCACATTGCTAAGTAAACTTTTACAAGCACATATAGGGTGAACTTTATTCAAGTACCCATTTTTACTTTCAAAAATACTAATCAATATTTATATATTACAAAGACTTCGATTGATATTTCTTTAATGAATTTATATGTTTATTTCGGATTCTAATTTATACTCCTCCATCACTTACTATTTGCACGTACATTAAGGAGTATTATTATTTAATGTATAGTGTATATTTATAATATTGAAGGGTGTGAATTTCATAATTTACTACTTATTATATTAGTGATATGTGATCAGTCTAAAAAAAATTAAACTTCGAACGCCCAAAACGACAAAGTGAGACTTTTGTTTCATACGAGTGAGTTTCAACCTTATTATCCCATTTAACTATTATTGCTGTTCAATTTATTTATTTCTTGTTTTCTTTTGGTAACGCTTTATTTGTTGGGTGACTTAGCTTCAATCATTGATAAAATAGCCTCTTTTTTTTCTTTAGATATCGAGTTGAGTTGGGCTTTATGTCCCAGGAATATGCAACATTTTTAGTGTGTCGAAAGTTCGAGATACCTGCCCAAAAACAAAAGCATGCGTTAAACAATAAAGCCTTATAATATAAAATTAAGAATAGAATAATAAATACGTCTAAAAGAAGAAGCCAAACTCTGGCTAATTGTCATATTTATATTCAACACCTTGACATTGGATCTTTGTTGCAAATTCATCTTATATTATAGTAGTATATATTATCTAAATATCTTAGAGAAATAATTCAATATGTATTAAAAAAGCTATCTTATATATCTAAATATAAAAAGGTAGTATATGTTAATTCCAATAAGATGACTTAGACATTTGATTATTGTAAATTTTATTTAGGCCAGGGTCTAATCTTTTTATGATAATAATAATAACAATAATAATAATAATAATAATAATAATTATTATTATTATTATTATTACGCCTCCTTTTCAATGAGAATATATCTAATGAGTTCGATCGCTAGCCACTCATGAATATTCATTCCTGTTAGAGTGTGATTTAATTAAGTATTAAACGATACAACTCTCTACAAGATTAAACTTTTAGATGAGGTGCTCGTTTAACATGGTATCAGAGCCCAGACCTAGCAAAAGTCCAATGTTCGAACCTCACCGCCATCCAAAAATTCCATATGCAAGGCTTAAAGGCGTTTAACAATTCCGTGTACGTAGACTAGTAAGTTGAGAGAAATTCTAGTGTCAAGAGTTTGAGAAATTCTAGTGTCAAGAGTTTTAGCTTATAGTATATATAAGGTAAAAGATCATCTTGGCCCCTCAACTTCTCCATGAGGATCAACTGCACCCTAATCTATTTTTTCTAGTATTCAAGCCCTTTAGCTTTCTTAATAAATCAAAATTTGCCTTTTATATTTTGTTAAGAGAGCAAATCGGTATTTTGGTAATTAAAAAAATCAACACCATTCAATAAGTGGGTCCCATGGTTAAAATAAGAATTTGCAGTATGAGCACGCATCAACTTCATGCCGCATGCTCCTCCATCATCTCCCCGTTGAGACCCATTTCGATATCTCCATACTCTTCCAAATTTTGATCACACTCCGGAAGACCAGCCCAACACGGGGAGGTATGTTAAACGACCACCTCATCTAAAAGTTTAAGCTTATAGAGAGTTGTATCGTTTAATACTTAATCAAGTCACACTCTAACACGCCCCCTCACATGCAGGCGGGGAATTTTTGCCTCAATCCTTGCATGTGGAATTTTTCATAAATGGGCGGCGGTGAGGTTCGAACCCTGGACCTTTGTCAACCATGGGCTCTGATACCATGTTAAACGACCACCTCATCTAAAAGCTTAAGCTGATAGAGAATTGAACCGTTTAATACTTAATCAGGTTACACTCTAATACGCCCCCTCACATGCAGGCGGGGAAATTTTGTCTCAAGCCTAGCATGTGCAATTTTCTCATAAATGGGTGGCGGTGAGGTTTGAACCCTGGACCTTTGTTAACCATGGGCTCTGATACCATGTTAAACGACCACCTCATCTAAAAGCTTAAGCTGTTAGAGAGGATAATCGTTTAATATTTAATCAAGCACTCTAACACGCCCCCTCACATGCGTGCGGGGAAGTTTTGCCTCAACCTTGCATGTGCAATTTTCTCATAAATGGGTGGCGGTGAGGTTTGAATCCTGGACTTTTGTTAACCATGGGCTCTGATACCATGTTAAACGACCACCTCATCTAAAAGTTTAAGCTGTTAGAGAGGATAATCGTTTAATATTTAATCAAGCACTCTAACAAGGTACACAGTGGGACGCAGACGGCAGACACAAACATGGGTAACTGCAGCACCGGCGGCGGAACCTCCTCAAACCCACCATCTTCTCAACCCAACGGAGGACCTCAACTCACAATCAACGTCGTCCCCGCCGATGCACCGCCTTAGCCCCGCCGCCCCCTTCCCACCGGCCGCGGCCGCATCCTTGGCCGCCCTATGTCCGATGATCCGTTTAATGGCTGATTGAAATTTGTTTAAAAAATAGATAGTTAATTATTCTGCTATAATAATATCTTATTTCTTAATTTGAAAAAGTTATAATTATAATTATTTAATTATTGTAGTGTGTGACTTAGATTTATTACTTTCAAACTATTTATGAATCTTAATGACCTACGAAGTTACGATCGAATTTCTTTTCCCTATCAAGTCCATCGCACATATACTATATTCAATTGATGGCCCCAAGTTTTATTGAGAACATATAAATAAATAAATAAAATTTAATCATTGTTTATACATATTTATCAATTCAACGATGTGACAGAAAAAAAAATATATATATATATATATACTCCCTCCGTCCGCTTTCAAGGATTCCATTTTTTCATTTTGGGCGTCCGCCCCCAAGGGTCTCATTTCATTTTTTATACATATGGGGCCCATACACACCCAATAATACAACTAAAAAATGGGACCCACCCCTCCACTAATACAACTACCCACTACACATTAAATAACAATACTCCTTAATCTCCGTGCCCAAAAATAAATGATACCCTTGAATCCGGACGGAGGGAGTATATATTATTGGGAAATTTTCAATTTTAGTCCGGTGAGAATTAACCATTGCCAAAATAGTCATTTCTCCAACCACATTAGTCCCATAAGAATTTTTAGTTATTTCCGTAAAAAAATAACGGAATATAAAACGTTAGAGCCACGTGGCTGTTAAGTGTATTATTTTAGACGTCAAAATCTTTTTATTTTATCCCCAAAATTCTAGGTCTTCTCTTCTTTATCATATTCTTCCTTTCTTCCAATACCACCGGATGAATCAGAACACAGTTCAGAAGCTGAGATCTCTCAACGCGTTCGTAAATGGCAGATGCTCCACATGAATTCTGTTGGAAATGACCAGTAATTGTACTAATCCACATCCAAGATCTCCAGCTTCTTCATCCAACCCACTCTAATGAAGAAATTGGAGAAATCTCTGTTCGACTTCTTCCAAATATTCTCGCTGTACATGAATCTGCCCTCGCTGTGCCGTTTCCACAGCTCGTCGATTCTTTTTAGGTCCTCCGCGATAAACTGCACCTTCGAGAAAATGACGTACACACGCTTCACATCGGCGTCACCGACGAGGGCTATCAAGAGGCGCTGCATCTCCTCGTCGCCTTCTAGAAGTCATTGACGAACAGGTGCTGCGGCAGAAGGTCGAAGGAAATGTCATTTTGGGAGGTGGAGGGGTTGGGCGTGGGGATGGAGAATGTGGCGGAGGCAGTAGCGAAGGAGAGGGAAAGGGGCGAGGCGGAGGAGGTTGGTCATAGGAAGGAGTTTGTGGCTGCGGTAGCGTAGTGGGAGGACCGTAAGGATATTGATTTAAGAGAAATTGATTTGTGGCTGGGTTAGTGTCCATTCTTATTTGTTCTTGTGCAGAGCATAGAATGGACAAGATCTCAGAGAAGTATGGGGTTGGAAGCATATCTCAAAGAAATATGTGTTGGAAGCGATTGTGGAGAGTTCATTAGTTGTGGTGTAAAAGGTGAACGTCAGAAGAATCAAGATTGTGACTCTTGCACCAAGAGAGGTGGCTGCAAAGATATTCTCTTCAATTCAAATGTTTTTACTGAATTTAAGCTAGCAGGAATCCAGACGTAGCATATATGATCTTTCAAAATCCATTGTTGAAAGGAAATAATATTGTTATGTCCTCTCTTTGCACTGTTGAATTTTTTGTGATGAATGCTTACTTTTCAAGATGATTTATATAATTGTTAGAATTTTTTGTTGAAAGTTTGCAATGTAGTCAATCCTTTGCAATTGGGTTCCATGTAGCTTTGCCCGATACTTGGTAGAGTTGGATGTTTCCATCCAAAATTTGAGTTAACGGTTTATGTTAACAAATTAAGGGACTAAAATAGTCCATATGTATGAGACTATTACTGCTCGCCATTAATTCTCATGGTACCAAATTTGCAATTTTCCCTTTTTTATTTCATAAATTGGCCTGGTCCAGCGCTACAGTTTCATTAAGTAATTCATTTATTTTAGGGGGGTTAATTATGTATGAATTTTTATCAAGGATATTTTTGATTAAATGCTTAATTACTTAATCAACTTTTATTTCACTAGTGTTTCTTATTTGAGAGGTTTAATAATAAATTACTAGCTGATGAAATATGAGTGATTGGTAACAAATTATTAACTATACTAACAATCACTCCAATTAAAAAAATAATAATACTAGAGATTAATTACTCCCTTGGTCCCACTACAACGGGTGTATTTTGATATTTTGGTCCGTCTCAACGCAATGTACTTGTGTATTTCTTTTCTTTTTATTATTTATTTATTTATTTATTTTGAATAAATAAGACACACAACCATTCATATCTCTTTCTGGGCTCACACACGACACTAATACAATTTATACTTACTATACATTAAAATATTATATTTTCTGAATCTATATTAAATTATTACGTCTCTTAGCAAAAGTAGTGTTAGACATATGCATGAACGTCTAAATAACTAAAACTGAATAATCATAAGAATATATTTTTTATGCTTGAAACAAACACAAAAGTTCATGTTTTTTTTTACAATTTTAATTTCAAATCTTCATTACTATATATCTCAATTAATTATTGATCACACTTTGTTATTTTCACAAAAATAATCTTAAAAGCATCAAATCGCAAGAAATTATATACTATTAATTGAGCTGTCTAAGATTCCAGTAAAAGTAAAGTGGATATCTTCGGATCCTTTTCTATTTTAATTAATAAAAGTGACCTGTTTTTAGGTTCTGTAGATTTCGCCTTTTCAATTTTCCGATTTTTTATATGATTCTCTGTGGAGCAATTAACTTAATTCGTATCTTTGTATCTGCATGTCTAACTCAACATCAATGGATATCCAAATTTATTAACTTAATAATTAATTTAATTAGTATTTCATTTTTTAATTAATAAATTGATTAATGTGACGATGCCAGTGAGCATTTCGTTATTTGTAATTGAATGAAAATCTTGATAGGCTAAAGATTTGATCTTATATTATGAAATTATATACCTCTTATGTTTTGCAAAATATGTCATAGATACTAATTTCGAATTCGCTACTATAAATAACTTTTTAAAAGTATGAGGTGTCGCGACGTGGTTAATTGTCATATTTTTTTATTTTTTATTTTAATATCATATATATAATCTTTATACTTTTTATTTATTTATTATTATTATATTATTCATGTATATCTATAAATTAAATACCTCCTTTAATTATATTTTTTAATTGGTTAGGAATGAATAATTAAACAAAACAATAAAAATATATCCAACTTATTATTATTATTATTAATGTAAATCTTTAAATTAAACACCGTCTTTAATCATATTTTTTTGATTTTTTAGGAATTACTAGATTTTTTATTATTTTTATTTTAATATCACATACTAATATATATCTTTATTTTTAGAATTAAAAATTAAACCTTAAAATTAGATAAATAAATCAATTAATAAAAATATATCTTCAAAAATTTTAAGTATATCCTCATGCTTAAATTATTACAATATATGCCTTTAATATTGGATTATCTTATTAATTTTCTTATAAAATATAATGGGGAGGATTACTACTATGTAAAAAAAAAAACCTTAATTACTATGAGATACAAACATAAAAAAATATCACTACTAACTACAAAAATATATAGTGATATTCCAATATTACCCCTACAATGTGCTGCACATAAATGTTGTGTGCAGTAAAAATTCGTGTGCAGCAAAGTATGTGCAGTAACAAAAGTGTGTGCAGTAAAAAAGAGTGTGTGCAGTAAAAAAAGTGTGGTGGTCCGGCAGAGTTCCGGCGGCGGCCCGGCAACTTTTCCAGCGGCCGGCCGGTGGTCCGGCAATGGACCGGCGACCGGCCGGCGGAGTCCGACAAGGTCAGTTTTTCGGCGACCGTCCGGCGGTTGATGGGGGTTAGGGTTTGTGGTTTAAAAGTGTATGGGTTTAGGATTATATTTGGTATTTTATTTAAATATTTGTATGTGATAGTAATTATTTTAAATCAATATATTTAATAGTAATTAGGGTACAAAGTGTGTACCTATTAGTAATTTTTCCAATATAATGTAAACGAATATTATGCTGAAATATGTACTCGTAATTATTTATGATTATAGTACATATTTCAATTTGATTTTACAAATGTTGAACTTTTAACTGTTCTTCTATGAAAAAAAATCAATTCGATCTAAGATTCGTGATTTGTCTAATTGTCTCCCATTTTAATTTGTCGTTATTATCAATATCACATTTTACATGTAATTAATTACTTGCTTAGATTTGTGAATAATTATCTTACACATGCATGGATCAATACATACATAATTAACTTTTATTTTATCTTATCTTCTTTCAAATCTCACCTTACATTAAATAATTAGAATTAAACTTCACAGATCTACGAATTAATATATAGAATAGATCGATGAATTCGAAGGTCCAAAATTACTAATTTTATTATATCCGATCCCTAATTAATCTCAATCTCTACTTGAGATAAATTTGTCAAGAAAAATGTCAAATCATCACACGAAATACATTTTGAAACAAATTATAAGTAATGTATGTATCCAATTGAAAAAAATATCTCTATTTATAATCCATTTTTATGCATATATTAAATGTATGAACACCATCATTATTAATGATAATTCATTTGTAGCTGTTTTTTTTCTTGTAAGAGATTGACTTAATTAAGTAAAAAGTTAAAAGTGTAATTCTTGGGTGATCGGGTCATTCATGACTCTCTCATATGAGGGTTGGGCGCCCGGGTCGGGTCAGATAAGTGACTAGTGAGCCTCAAACGTTAATCAATTTTGCGAGAGGAGAGAGAGAGAGTTTGGACACTTGTCACTTTATTAACTTGCTTTTGAAGCCAATATATGTGTTTGTCTTTTTATGTTTGAGTTTAATTGAAATTACAACTTTCGGGGTAGCTTTTTTTTATATATTATTTTAATAAACATTACTACTATATATTATATCTATAATAATGATTTAGAGTTTAGACACACTTAAGTACAAAGTTGGAACATATTACAGGACTGAACTGCTTCTGTTTCCATATTCCGACTAAGCCTGATTTCATTTGATTTTAAATCGAAAATGCAATCTCAGTACTGCAATATATATATTTTTCTTTTAAATGTTTAAACAAGATTCAAAATTTAATCATATTAAAATAAAAAAATTATACATTCACAAACGTCTAGCAGCCAACCACATTTTAGAAGACGAAGACGACGTGATAAAAATGATTTTTGATAAATCTTCAATAAATCAACCTCAAACTTTATTATGTATAAGAGTACTAATAGAGTAATATTCCAGAATTTCAATAAAAATGTCACCATCAATTTAGATAATTCAAAAATCAATTAATCATATCAATGAGAATGGGACATATATTTTTTAAATATTAAAGGAATGTAATTTTCTTTAAGATATTTTTTTATTCTCAGTTTTTGTTAATTTTATTAATTCATTGTTAATTATCATTAAACTATCATATATATTAATATAATACTTGCACATAAGGGTGAGAAATTGTTGGGGGTGGAGATAGTATAGTATATATTTATATTTATTTATTAATTTATTTATAAGTTTGAATTATATTTTAAAAAATTATTAGTTTAGGGTTATACGCGAGATTTGTATCAAAGTATATACATGCATGGTCCCATTCATTAATACCACATTTATCGGGCCACATTATTTAATTCCTTATTATGCTAAATTAATGTGTGGCTACTACTAATCCACCTGTACATGTCAATTTCAATTGTTATAGTCACAATTTTAATTTTTGGACACCCACACTCAACCGTATTCACATAATTCATTAATTAATTATCTATCTATCTATTATTATCATTTTTGATGAACATAGGAAAGGTTTTTCTTTGACAAAAAATTGTAATTAGATGTTCTCACCAAAATTATTTAGTGAAATGGTTAAGGAGTGATAAATTTTAATTAAAAAAATATTTAAATGGTGAAAAGTGATAATAAATTTAATGATTTATTTTTTTGAATAATTTTTAGCATATATGGAGTAAACCTTAGTGCAACATGATGAATATTGCTAGTAGTGTTTGTTGGTGTTTAACTTGTATGTAATCATGGTGCATAAAGAATTATAAGTTGCATCATGTTGGTTTACACTAAGAAAGGCAGAAAATTTCTACAACCAGTGAATAAGGTGGATAAGGAAGTTTTATATGTTCATATGATGGTTAAATGAATTAATTCTGATTGGTTATGGGCATGATTTAATATAGCTTGACACTTCAGTTAATTGTTAGAGGTTGTTTTGGTTAGTTTTGATATGGTATTGTTATATGTTGCTGTATCAAGAATAAAAGATCGAAAAATTTTGTGTCTTGATGAAGAAGGTAATGTATCAAACAAAATACAAAACATGGTTTACCAAGAAGTTTTCAATAATATTTCATAATTTTTAATATTAAATTATACATATGACACTTATAATTAAAATAATAATAGTATATCAAAAAAATTTAATTTCAACAATAAAGATAAATTAAAATATAAATTAATATAATATAATCAGAGATATTAATAATAATATTAATTTTATTTAAAAAAAAATTAATGATCCCGCGTAGTATGCGGATTTCATGCTAATATATATATATATATATATATATATATATATATATATATAAAAAGTTGTTTACTCAACCTATTTTCGTTATAATTACCTCATTCAAGATCGATCAATAAGATTTCTCCCTCCTATAGTTGATGTAAGCTCGTTTAAGGGCTGAACCACTCCAAATTCTTCTCTCGTTTTTATTTTGCAAATTTCATTAATTATTTTATGCGCTTAGTTTTCTGATTTTCATTGATTCATAAGTTTTATTTCTTTCCTGAATTAATTTATCAAACACTTAAAGTGTGAGTCTTCACGTTCTTGTCTGTATTCAAAAAGAAATATTATCATAAAGTGATAACTAAATATGAAAAAATAACACAATCTCATCGTGAGGTGGTGTCGGATAAATGTTAGCTATTTCTTTTTGCATTTTTTTTTGTTTAATTAAGGAAAAATGAAATGAACGCTACATAAGAAATATTGTTGAGCATTGGAATATTCACTTATAATCATTGTATATGTTTTTATTTTTCGATGAAAGTTAAAATATGGGATATCTGTAAATAATAAAGTCGAAATGTACTTTCTCTAAATTGCCAAAATTAATCCTAAAGAATTCAAATAAAATAACCACCACTACTCAAAAGTTATGGAGTTATTGCTAATTAAAGCTCATGCTATAGAAACCAAGTGCCTGTAAAACTTCAAAAAAAGAAAAAGAGCTTTTGTATACTTTTTTAGACTTTTGAGGGTGGGAAAAGTTTAATCGTTACTCCTTTAAATTATGCATATTTATTTTTTTCACGAAAATTAACAAAAGTAATTTTTTGAAATATTTTTATTGATTTTTTTAGTAATGTAGTATATTTAAATATATAATAATAAATAAAATTTAAAATATGATATGTATATTTAAAATAAATTAATAAATTGAAATTGTAATATATAATTTTATCATGTTAGAATTGTTCACAATTTAGAGGTATAATTGATCTATTTAGATGATATTTATCCCTATTAATTTTATTATTTAATTTTATCAATATTTTTTTACATTTCATAGAACAAGATTAAGTTAATACATTTTATATTGTGAAATATTTACACTACAAAAAAAGTATTTTTTAGCAACCGAATTTAGCAACGGAATTCAATCCGTTGGTAATTAGCAATGGATTAGCAACAAAAATGATATTTTTGTTTTAGCAACGGAATGCCAACGGAATTATTCTCTATTTTAGCAACGGAATTCAATCCGTTGCTAATTACCAACAGAATGGCAAGGGAATCCTTATATAAATTACCAACGGAATTATTAGCAACGGATTACCAACGAAATTATTTAGCAACGGAATTGATTTTTCGTTGCTAAAAATTTACCAACCACCACTTTACCAACGGAATTTTACCAACGGATTCCGTTGCTAATCCGTTGGTAAGCCAATTTAACAATGGAATTAAGGCTTTTAGCAACGGAATATTCCGTTGCTAAAAAACAGTTTTTTTGTAGTGTTATAAACTGAATATTAAGATACTATAAAACTTGATCAAGAAACGTTGCAATAAATGCGATCATGTTAAGAAACTTTACAAAAAGTTGAATTTCTTTCATGCCATACCCAATTAACTTTCCCGCAGGGACCCTTTTGCAAATAAAATAAAATACTACAATAAATAAAACACTAGCTTAATTATGACTTAAGATGTGGTCCAGTGATATCATAAATTCTAATTCTGGTGTCGCGTTACTCTTGTGAAATTAAATTTGTCACAAAAAATTAAATTAATAATATCTATACTCTGAAACATGTTTATCTAATTATGTAGAATCATATCATTAAAACGACAAAGATTATTAAACACTATTATTTTAGTGAAAATATCTTCGAAATTATTGCATGGTTGTACACTCTAATCTTTTTCGACTATAACATCGTTGGACACTTTCATAAGTTATTACAGCCAGGTGTTAGCACAATACGTGATAAATTGTACTTTGTTTACGCAGGAGGTTTTTCATGAAATTAATTAAATAGTAATGGAAAATGCTTTAACTTAATGAAGAAAGTGACATAATTAATAACAAATGGGGTGGGGTTGGTATAAATGCTCAATTATTGAATACTTCTTCAATGCTCAAATCCAATGCCAATCTTCTTCACATCCAATTTTATTTTTACAAGAATTTTAAATTATTTCCCATTGTTCAAGGGAATTAAAAATTTAATAAATAAATAATAAAAAGAGTGTATATTGGGTGCATCCGTGTGCAAGGGTGCACCCATATGTGTATACCTTTTTATTATATTTTGTATACATATTATTCTATTTTGTATACGTGTTTTGTAATAATTGTATACTTTTTCACATTAATTTTTCATTAAAAAAATTCACATCTATATGTGTATAACATTTTATTGAATATTATATACAAATTTTCATTAAAAAAATTAACAATTAAATTGTATACATTTTTACTCTTAATTGTATATGTTTTTGTTTATATTTGTACGTGGATGTACCCTATCTTTAGGTGCACCCGGGTGCATACTATAAATTGCCTAATAAAAAAGAAAAAAAATTAATATCGCCCACCGCAGGGGGTCGAACCCATGACCACAAGGTTAAGAGCCTTGCGCTCTACCGACTGAGCTTGACGGGGTTTTGGCCAAGGAATCTTTTATTAACTTTAAACCTTAAAATTTTAAAAGTCAAAATACAAACGACGCCGTAGCCGGGGATCGAACCCGGGTCACCGGGTGACAGGCGGGAATACTCACAACTATACTACAACGACCTTTGAACAACCAGTCATAATACATAGAATAAATTAAATTATCAATAATTGGAGAGAATTTAGGCGCAGGTAGAATTCTGTGAACATGTTAAGAGGAGAGAAGAATATGAAATTGGACCACCTGCTTTATACTACTCCCTCCATCCCGAAAAAGTTTGCGCCCCTCTTTTCGGTACGGAGATTAAGAAAATGATGACATTTAGGGGTATAATGGTATTTTTTTGTAATAAATAGTAAATAATAAAATATGTTAGGTAGAGATGATTTTTTTTGTAAATAAAGTGTATGGGGAAGGGTAATTGTTTTTTACTCGTTGCTTTTTTTAGGATGTTCAAACTTTTGTGGGACAACCCAAAATGAAAAGTGTGTCATCCGAAAGGAGACGGAGAGAGTATTTTTTAATCAAACAACACTACTCGATATATTGTGAAATTAATGGTGGACCCCACAATAACACACAATACTCTAGTCTCTAGGCTTTCAACCATGCATCACATGTCTCTCCCTCAAGCTTTAACCTTCCAGTTGAATCTCCCTTTTAAGTTTATGATGTTGTGTTGTTGCTTTTTATTTATTAGCCACCCAACCATGGTTTTATTTCCTCAAACTCCTTCACCGCTAACATATCAATTAAATTAATAATCATTCACCCCCTTTTTATTTCATGAACATTCTTTCTATTCTTATTCAAGTGTTCTATGTAAACGGCTTTTATGTATAGTGTTATGGTGCATACACTATTCCATGTTTAGTGTTTATTTTTTATTTTGTGGTTTACGTTTTATTTTACTCATATGAATAATTTTTTATCCTTGATCATGTACTCCTTCCGTCCCGTCTAAAAAGATGCATTGATTTTTTGCACGTAAATTAAGGAGTATTATTATTTTATGTAAAGTGGGTAGGTGTATTAGAGAGATGTGATGGGTAGTGGTGGGCCATTGATGAACTCTTTTTACTAAAAGAGGAAAATATTGTAATTTGGATGGAACGCCCAATATAGTAAAATGATGTTATTTGGATGGGACGGAGAGGGTACATTATTATTTCAAATTGAACAGTTCACTT
This sequence comes from Pogostemon cablin, assembly GCA_023678885.1. NCBI lineage: Eukaryota > Viridiplantae > Streptophyta > Magnoliopsida > Lamiales > Lamiaceae > Pogostemon > Pogostemon cablin. The sequence continues at coordinate 9,409,138 of CM042955.1, read as the reverse complement.
TTCACCTCATATTCTATCTTCATGTTGTACTTATGATCAAGTAGTTCCAATGAGAGTCTTCGATGTCTGTATTCATAATTTTGTTTGTAAATTTGGCTTCAAGGAGATTTTGAGTTGACACGTCAGCTCTCTATCCGCATTTAATTTATTTAATTTATAAATTATACTTCCCCAAATAAGATATACATTTTGTGGGAGTATTTACGTTTACTTGTCATTTATTAAAGGCAATTTATAATGTGCATCCGGGTGCACTTAAAGATAGGGTGCACTCACATACAAATATAAACAAAAATATATACAATTAAGGGTAAAAATATATACAATTTAATTGTTAATTTTTTTAATGAAAAATTGTATATAATATTCAATAAAAAGTTATACACATATGGATGTTAATTTTTTTAATGAAAACTTAATGTGAAAAAAATATACAATTATTACAAAATACATATACAAAATAGAATAATATGTGTACAAAATAGAATAAAAAGACATACACATATGGGTGCACCCTTGCACTTGGGTGCACCCAATATACACTCTTTATTAAATTATGTCATACTCCTCAATACATCATAAAGGGTTTCATTTTATTGGTTTAGGCTTCTGTTCCAAAGGATTTTATTTCCTTAGACATGTGAGACCCACACATTTTATTAATACAATTAAAATATAAAATTTACTAATTCTATTAATATAACCACCTATTATATACATTAAATAATACAAAATTTTCCACATACAAAAATCAAATTTCACTCTTGCGGAGTACGATACGTCACATTAAAGGGTTATCATACCTTGTTACTTGAAATTTTAATATATTACAATTTTAAGAATTCATCACACTGAATAATTAATTAATTTTTTCTTAAAGCAATAAACAAATACTCAATTTTGTCCAGTATATAATAAAGTTCAGAACTCTATACACATGTATGTAGTTATATATGGAGTTTAAAAAAATAATTTATTTAAAAGATTGTCGTTTTCCATTATTAAAAAATATAAAATTTTATTATAACATTATTGTTATTTTTGACCTCCTCTTATAAAATTCAGTATATTAAATAATCTCATAAGCGATTGTCCTAAAATATAATTTTAATGTAAATGTAAATAAATAAACAATCAAATAACATTTAATTCTTCAAATGTGGTTAAAATTTTTATTTCCTAAAGAGAAGTCTGATAATCTTTGCACTTCATCTCTTCTTCCCAGAAATGCTCAATCTTTTCTATAAGTTGTTATCAAATATTTTTCAAAACATCTAAATAATTAATCAACACCATCGAAGTCGTTGTAGTATAGTGGTAAGTATTCCCGCCTGTCACGCGGGTGACCCGGGTTCGATCCCCGGCAGCGGCGTTTCGTTTTTTTAATTTTGACTTCTAAAATTTTTGTATTTATATTTATTAAAAATCCTTAGCAAAAGCCCGTCTAGCTCAGTCGGTAGAGCGCAAGGCTCTTAACCTTGTGGTCGTGGGTTCGAGCCCCACGGTGGGCGATTTATTTCTTGTTCTTTAATTATTTTTCAATTTCTAAATAAATTTGAATTTTATTCATTTTTCTATATATTATTTTAAATACGTTTGTGAGGAAATGTTTCATTCAGTGGATAGATACATTGTAATAATAAAGATTTTCTTAGCTATAGAAAAATATATTTTTCAAAAACTATATTACAAATTTTTTAATACTAATTGCTATATCACTGTTCACCACATCCACAAGAAATGTTTCTCAAATTAGTGCACTTTATAAATAGCACATCGACGTTGGTCCTTAGATTTATACCCCGATTGCCATCTAAAACATATGGGCTCCTAATTTGGGCTTTTATTACTGGGCTGTTAGGCCCATTCTTACTTTATAATCCTTTATCAATATGCAAACCTAATAATCTTATATTGATTTATACTCATAACTTATGACATTAACCCACTTTCGAGTATTTGGACCTTGCATGATTTGATGAATATTGTTTGAATGTTCTACCATTAATTCCATAGTGTCCTCTTTATTTAGGAGAAAACTACATAATTATCCGAATTGATTTTCTCCCAACTCTAGTGGTTTTTTTAGTGACATTAATTCTTGAGGTTGTTGATTTTATTATACCTTAAATATTATTGACATTGTCCCATTGATATTCTAAATTTACATAATTTCTAAAAGTTTAAGTAGGGACCGTATTGACTCCTCCCTCAAAGACAATGTCTCTAATATTATTCTTCCCCCAAATCAACATCCTCACAGAATACCGTACTACCCGTCTCAAATATGATCCGATTAATTGGATCATAAACTTTTATTTTTATTCATAACCAATAAAGTAGCTTACATTTATTTGAGTCCAATTTTCTTTAGTAGATCCCAATGATCTAGCTTTAGTTGGACATCACCATATGTGAAACTCAAAGAGTTCTCACAACTACTTTGGTTAAAAATTTATTGAGACCATAAGTTGCAATCTTAAGTATTTATCACATTAGTGACCATATGTTGTGGAGTTCAATTATGTCTTTTAACTGCACCATGCATACTGAATAATTTAATGCAGTGTATTATAAGACAATTCCACAGGCCTTTAGGAGAAAACAAAAGGTTATACTTTAGTTGTCTTTAGCAGCTTTCTTAATGGGATTTCTTGTATTGCCCTTATACTTTATTGAGATTAAGTTTGACTTATTAGTCTCATCCTTATTGTGGAAGTTCACTCATCAAGTATGATTTTGTTGTTGATATATGAAAAACTTAATTAGCAGACTTCTTAATTATACAGAGAATTAATGCAAAATAATTTTTCATGCTCGCATTAAACTTTATAATCTTTCAAAAAACTTTATAGTCTTTCAAAATTTAACTAAATTAGAATCATCTTGAAGATTCGAGCACAATATTAGTATCAAGTCTTTGGACAAAAAATACTAATTTAAATGATGCTCTCATGCAGTAGTCAAATACTGACAATAAAACTGTCAAGCAATAGCCTTCCTGTGGGCCGACTTATTACTCACATGTCAAACCAAATAATTGTCACGTATTTACCACCACAGGTACTTATGTATTTATGTCAAATATTAATCTACCTGTGGGCCGATCAATACCCACATGAAGATACACTCATACAACATTATTAATTGGGGACCCATCACAAGACACCTTGTGCAACACTAACCTCGTCTGTTGACAAAAAATTAACTGCAGGGGTAATCTTGGTGTAACAATCAAGTATTGACAATAAGTTCTGTCAAACAAGAGTCTATCTGTGGATCGACTCATGTTCACATGAATAATCCAAATAATTATCACATACTTATTATCACATGTGTGTTATTATTCTGTCAAACTGTGCCTACCTGTGGGTCGAACACAGAACACATAAATAATACCACACCCATCTATGTAATTTCAATAAAGTTTTTCTCCACACACGATATTGCTGTGGCAACATGGTGCTTCGATTGACTAGATTGAAGGTTTACTAGACTAATTAAATAAATATTAAAATATTTAATTTAATTAAACGACATTTAACTGTCTCCCCAATTTAATTTTAATTAAATTCCACTACGAAATGGGAATATTAGATGATTCACACTAATTTAAAAGATACTGAAAGATTTCATATCTTAATTAAGGATTCCAAATCTTTTACCCAAAATACAAACTAAATTGTGGTTCAAATTTTTAATAGCCACATAAATCAATTAACATGAAACAATAGCTCAATAGATTAAAATAAAATGAAATCATATATGCTATTGGATCCCAAAATTAAGTCGCGTTAATAGATTAAAAAGAAGCAATTTATTGAAATAAGCAATTTACTGCTATCAATCTCATGCGCTGCCGACATCCAAATACATGGAAATTATATTCAAAATACATGGCAATTATACTCAAAATTTTAATTAAGAGCAACTGCGCTAATCAGATTAGTGATTCCTTAAAGTCATACCAATAATATCCGGATTAAAATACATGAATAAATTCAAGTCACCTTCCACGAAAAAGCAGGAGAGTGAAAGTAAAATTGAGTCACGAGCCGTAAAGATTAGCACGAAACTTAATCAAAATCTCAACTATAAAACTTCAATTTTACAGATCTCAGATAATCATAAATAGGGTGGCTATGATACCAATTGTTGGAAATTAATCATGAAACCTTAACCCTATTATGATTAACGAGATTTAAATTGTAAAGCGGAAGCGTACCTGATCCAATGAGTCTCTAGGCGGAACACGAACTCAGAATCAGTGGTTATATGACCTTCCTCAACTAAGCCCTCCTAATTCCTTTATGGGGACCGTAGTAATCCTCCCGATGGGGAGAATGGAAGACAATGTGCGGCTTAGTATATTGGGGACCATAACCGGGTAACCTTTATGTACTACTTTAATTAAGCCACCCATTATCACCTAATTATGTAGTATTGGGTATCTACTCAATTGGCCCATATCAAATATTATTATAGCCCATGGACTTTTAACTTTAATTGGATCACTTATTAAGTCCATAAAATAATTAAATATCCAATATAATTATATAATAATATATTGCCCACAATTAGATTATAATGAAAATTAATAAATTTCCAACAATAGGAGGACGGCGCCGTTTACCAGTTCAACGAATTGTCGTTGGCTAAACTCATCGACTGAAATTATGAACCAACTACATTATGCGGACTTTTGTGGGCCAAAAGTCAACTAATCCCAACAACCACATCTTGAAATATTATCAACACAATATTGACTCTCCACTCTCTCTTCTTCACTATTATATATCCATGTATTAGCCAAAATATTTTTTTTTTCTTTTTTTCTTTCCAAGAATTAGCACTCCAATAATTTACTTTAATTTTTTTTTAGAATATATATATTACTACATGCAAAGGAGTCAAACTAGTGGGCCTTTGTGGTTATGCTTTGAAAATTTATGCAACACAACAGATGGCATATACATATTCTAAGAGAAATAGAAGATGATCACCAATCTTTTTCACTAGCTTTAATGATCTTTTGACAAAATCAAACGTGAAATACTTGCCCCTTATAATTTAAATTCACTTCATTATTATAGATTCTCCTTAATTTAATACACATAGGTTTATGTAATTTTTTTTAATATTTTTGTTGAGACGATTTCTCATTATTTATTTTATCATACATAATTTGACTAAATAGACATTTATAGAATTTTAAAAATTGTGATATACTATTACATTTTATTTTATATCAAATCAAATCTTCTATTTTCTCTTATTATCATTGGCTGCTACAAAAATTGACTAACCAAATTTACAGCAAAAACAAATATCTCCTCTCTCCTTCCTTCTACATTGTAAGCAATTATCAAGATAACACCATCCGATTTTGGGCGCCATGGCCCGGGCAACGGGAAGAAATATCCCGGCGTCGTTAGTGTGCATCGCCGCCATGGGCGGCTTTATTTTCGATAATTGCTCACAATGCAGAAGAGAGGAGAGAGAGAATAAGAAGGGTGTAGGAGAGAGAGTGTGTGTGAAGGTTAGGGTATGGGAATATAAGGTGGAGTGACGTCCATGGAGAAGTTCTCCCCATCCGGAAGTAGAAAGCGGACGACTCCGAAACACATCAGTACTGTAAATTCGATAGCGAAACACTGACCATGTTCACGTTGTCAATGTTTTTCGGACGATGAAATAATGATTTCATGTATTTACACATATCATATATACATTTAAGAGTATAAAATCAAATCTTTTATTTTAATATACAATTCACTAAATCTTTATAATTAAGGAATATAATAATTTAATATTATGTCTTTCTATTAGAATCGAGTTTAATTTAATAGATTAATTTCTTAAATATAGTCGATTTGAATCTAAATATAATCATTTTTACTTATTTTCGTATGAATTGATGGACTTAATTATATTTTACTTAGTTGACTTAAATTAAACAAAATTTTTAATAAATCACAACAAGAACAGAGCATCAAATTATAAGTTGGTTATGTACTACTTTTTTTTTCCCCTAAGTCCACATATATTATCTTTTATATGATGATAAAATAAATAAATATATCACTACAAAAAAAGTTATTTTTTAGCAATGAAATTTACCCACGGAATTCAATCCGTTGGTAATTACCGATGGATTAGCAATCAAAATGACATTTTTCTATTAGCAATGGAATGCCAACAGATTTATTTTCTATTTTACCAACGGATTACCAAGGGAATCTTTACATAAATTACCAACAGAATTGGTTTTTCGTTGTTAAAAATTTACCAACCACCACTTTACGGAACCAACGGATTTCATTGCTAATCCGTTAGTAAACCAATTTAACAATGAATTAAGGCTTTTACTAATTGAATATTCCATTGGTAAAAGTCAATTTTTTTTGGTAGTGTATTGAGATTTAATGCTTTCTTGTATTTTAATTATATTTATATATAAGTAGCAGCAGAAGAAAACATATTATCATTATTTATATATGTAAAAATAAATATATGATGATGTTGGCAATAGCATTATATGACGAAATGGTGTGGTTTAATGAAGAGTAAATCAGTTAGATGCTCTCAGCTTCCACCTATTCACATTACTTTTCGCTTCCTGTCACTATCTCATGATATGGGCCGGGTCGGATTAGTAGGGTATTGGATGCATGATTCATTTTATTATATATTAATATATAACATACCATACAAATGTTTATATAATTATTTAATACTTGAGAATTAATGTAATGTAACAGATCATCAAGTAGGAAGAACAAAATATATATATATATAAAAGAAATGAATAATCAACACTCATTATTATAAAATTAAAATTGATGTTGGTGAAAATTTCAAACTACATTTACTGAAATTTCAATGGAGAAGACTCCAAGTGGCCGACTAACTTCATCACCCACGCTCCAATATATCTATTCCTCACTAGGAATTAATTAATTACATTAATTAAGAAGAGGGGGTCTACCCATTCATTTGATTGAACCGGTTCCACCCATGTTTTGCTCTTATTATTAAATTATTTGCTCCAAATCGATAGTACTGCTTATTTATTTATTTATTTATTTATTTATTTCTCTCTATTAATTAATTTGTTCCTTAACCTTAATTTCTTGCATGCTTTAAAGTTCGTTTGATTTCCGTCGCTCATGTATTGATTAAGAACATACATGTGAAAGTGAAATAATAATATTGTAGTTAAACTACCATGCATGTCACCATAACGTATACATTCAATAACAAATTATACTTAATTAGTAGAATCTTAATATTACATAAGATGTGAAAACGAAATGATTTAACTCTTTCCATACATATAATGTTATCATTATAATTAATTTATGTAAAAAAATCATGAAACGATGTAGAACGATAAACTCAGGATAATTTAGGATTCACCAAAGTTTGCATGAACCATGGTATGAATCTTTTAATTAATGTAATATTTTATCAATTAAATTTATTTTTAAAATTTAGTCTTAATTTTTATTAAGATATCACTGTAGTTAATTTTAGTAGTTAATGTTACTTATTGAACCACTCAAAATTCAGACAATTTTCTTTTAATTTTAAATCTCATATTGCAAATTATTTGATGAATGACATGAGAGATAAAATTTATACCCTAATTAAATAGAAATGTTTAGATTTTTCAATCGCAAATGTGTCACTAATTATCTAACACGTGTAATGAAAAATATAATATATTAAAATGTAACAAGACATGACATTTTTTATATGCAATTAACCCAACATTTCTTCTTTTTCGTTTTTTTTTTATAAATAATAATTCAAATTCCTTCCTTCCTCAACTATTACATTATTGTGAGTGGTATATGGTAGTCCTGAACTTACAGTACCTAAAAAGGAAAGGAAAAATATATAAAAAAATAAATCCAGAAACGCTTAAAGAGTTGGTGAAAAATGATTGAATAATTCAATATAATCCAAGCAAGGGCCCAAACTAAACAAACCCCCTACCACACATAGTTTCAAGACAAAGTTTTCTTTATTTATATATATATATATATATATATATATATATATATATATATATATATATATATATATATATATATATTATTTTTGGGTACTTTGAAGTTTGAAGCTTCTATTGTTCATTGGTCTTTTTTCTCCTGCATCATCTTCTTGTAAAACACCGGTACTACTGATAATTTGGTTTCAATTAATAGATTTTTTACATTTCTGAAAAAAAAAATCATTTAGGGGGTGCTTTTAAATGTCCCCACACCAATTATGCTTAAATTATTACCACATAACATGCATTTCTCAGAATTAATAATCGAGAATGCCACGAGTCATTAAAATAAATAATTTAATAAAAATTCAATCGAAGATAAATATATACTGTATATCCAGATAGTCAGCTTACCAAACCTTCCACTTCATTATAAAACCCCACTTAACCAACTTGTATTCACTGCCCAAATCTCTTCATTCCCAAACTCATCCCTATTTTTAAGACACTCACATTTCTAATATTTCTCAAACTATATATGTATGTGTCTTTCTTTTTTTTTATAATTAAAGGAAAAACACTATATACATATTATATATATCGTAATTTTAACCTTTCAACTCTCCACCAAATTCTCATTTTATCCACAAGTAAGCAACTATTTAATTGATTCCATCTTCTTCATTCATTACTTATCTTTAATTACAAGTAATCCTCCATATATATATTAACTTATATATACATTCTTCATTTAATTCCAGCTTGTAAATAATATTACAGAAAAATGGACGATCGAATGAGGCGGTCACGACGGCAGACGAGCCGGAGTAACTGGAGCGTGGAGGAGGTTTTCTCAGGGTCGGGGACCCGGCGCAGCGTTCGGGCGGACGAAGACGAAGAAGCCCTCCGATGGGCCGCCCTGGAAAAGCTGCCAACCTACGACAGGATGAGAAAAACAGTTCTGAAATCATACATGGAAAGTGGAAATGTTAAGGTTGTTAGGGAAGTTGATGTAAGGAAATTGGATATGCATGAAAAGCAAGAATTCATCGACAGGTTTTTTAAGGTTGCTGAGGAAGATAATGAGAAGTTCTTGACGAAGCTCAGAAATAGAATTGAAAAGTAAGTTTTACCTTTTTCTGTAAATATATGAATAGTCATGAGTTGATTTTTTATTCAACAATTTGTTTACTTAGTTGCTATAGTCGATCGATGCTATTATTATTATAATTGAATTTTGGTCAGATTTTGTACTCGACATGCTTCTTAATTGGTGGATGTTTGAAAACGAGGGTTAACCAAACTTTTTTTTTTAAAATATTATAACATAATCTAATTTGACATGTTCTAGCTATACGAATGTAATCTTGTATTGAACATTTTATTTGGATGTTACGTAAATGATATGTATAATTCCAGTGTTTTCACTTTTCATTGTTTGATTAATTAATTAACTAATGAAACCTGTTGTCCAATGTAGTATATAATTAATATTTAGTCAATTAATCAATTATTATGAAATTAACATAGTAGAAAGGGAAAAGAGGCCTAATTAGAGATGGACATATCTTTCACTGCACTAATAAAACTAGGTAATTAAATGGAAAAATTCCTTTTAAAAAAATTAATTTGTGCTGACATACATGTGATGTGATTAATGTAATAATTAATTTAATTAACAATTTTGTGATGTACTCCATGTATATGCAGAGTTGGGATTACTCTTCCTACCGTCGAAGTGAGATTCGAGCATCTAACGGTGGAGGCCGACTGTTTCGTCGGCAATCGAGCTCTTCCGACGCTGCCAAACGCCGCTCGTAACATTTTCGAGACGGCGCTTGGGTGCTTCGGAGTTAGGATGGCTCAAAAAACAAAACTCACTATATTGAAAGAAATCTCTGGGATCATAAAACCCTCCAGGTTAAAAAAAAAAATTATAAATATGAATTACGTACTTAGAATATTTCTATAATTGTGATAAGTACGTACTAACTATGAATTGTATTGCAATATAAAAGAGGCAATTAGAATGAAGATTACGTACGTAATTAATAAATTATTGATGAAATAATTCTATGCTAATTTAATTCATGTGACAGGATGACCCTTTTATTAGGACCACCATCATCAGGGAAAACAACTCTTCTGTTGGCCCTAGCAGGAAAATTAGACCCAACTTTGAAGGTTTGACTTTATTCTAGTTGATTCAAGTAATATTACCTTAATGTGTAGTCTTTATTACAACGAAAAAATGTTTGGCTCATGGGAAAAAGTTAATTTCCTTAAATTCACGTTGTGCAACACATTAAATTTATCTTTGACTTTATTAAGACTACATGATATCAAAGTCTTGATACAGACTGATCAATTAATTAATCAATTTCCTCCTAAAATTACTAATTCATTTAATTAATGTGTAATTACATTAACAGACAAGGGGAGAAATCACATACAATGGACATATGCTTGATGAATTTGTACCACAGAAGACATCGGCGTACATTAGCCAAAACGATGTTCATGTAGGAGAAATGACCGTTAAAGAAACCCTTGATTTCTCTGCTAGATGTCAAGGAGTTGGATCAAGATATGGTATTAAATATTTTAAATATACTAATTAATTTTTTTGAAGGTGGATTTTTTTTTAATTAACAACTAATTTACCATCATTACAATAATTGAAAAGAACTTTTGAGTGAGCTTGCAAGAAGAGAGAGAGAAGCAGGTATTTTTCCTGAGGCAGAAGTTGATCTTTTCATGAAGGTACTAAAACAGATTAAATAAGCTTTAAATATTGGTTCAAATGGTGATTTATTTTTTATTTAAAAATTTAAATAAAATCAACAGGCAACTGCTATGGAAGGGGTACAGAGCAGCCTTATAACAGACTATACTCTAAGGGTATATTTTATTTTTCCTTTTTTCTTAAGATTTTCGTATATCATGTTTAAGTAGATTAATTGATTAATTTTTGAATAAAAATGATAAAAAAATGCAGATATTGGGGTTAGATGTGTGCAGAGACACTATAGTTGGAGATGAGATGATAAGAGGAATTTCAGGAGGCCAAAAGAAGCGTGTCACCACAGGTTTTCGCTTTTTGATCATTTAAAAAAAAAATATAATTATAATTTAAAAAAAATTAAACAAAATTAAAAATAATAATCCAATTAGTGCAACTACGTACCCATTTTCACCAACCCTTCAATCAATTATGTCTGGCTTGCTTTCTTAGAGACAATTATGTTTTGATTAATTGATTTGAATTATATTGTGTCACTTTATAAAAAAATTGAAATTTTTTAGGGGGAAAAATAATCCATTTTCCAAATACAACCAAGAATAGACGATAAATTTATGGTGAGATTACAATTTAATTTGCGAATTGAAAACAAATGATACAAGCTGTAATCTTCAAAGTAATCTACTATTGTGGATAAAGTGAAATGGATTATATTAAAACGGTGTTGGTGGGTTTGCGAAAGTAAAAAGCAATAATTGAAAAGGATTTATTTATATTTAAATAATAATTACTTGATACACAAATGACAAATCATAGCCGATGCTACATTTGTTGACAATATTCATAGTGGGATTACCAAACCCCATCTGTGCATGAACCCTAACTAATACATTCCTACATTGTACTATCAAATACATACATGATACATATAATAAATATTAGATTATTAATATAGTTCACCAAATACAATGTCTCCAGAATAACTTTCATAAAAGAAAAGGTCAATTTTCAGGTGAATGTTTTTCAACAATCTTTACCTAACCCCAAACACATAATATTCCAGACTAACCTCCATATAAAATAATTGTGATTATGACTTATTTGACCTTCTCCACCTTAGTTATTGCTCATTAGTTCACCTAAGTAAAATTATGGGAAATCATATATTTAAAAAAAAAAAAAAAACGGTAGATTGCACTCATGGGCCATCCCAAGCATGACCCAATTAGTCACTATTTGGGCTTCGGCTGATATTTTGGGCTGTAAAACAGGAGAGATGATTGTTGGGCCAACGAAAACACTGTTCATGGACGAGATATCAACGGGCCTAGATAGCTCCACAACGTTTCAGATAGTCAAGTGTTTGCAACAAATAGTGCATCTAACTGAGGCCACCATTTTCATGTCCCTCCTACAACCAGCTCCGGAGACGTTTGATCTGTTCGACGACGTCGTTCTCTTGTCCGAAGGCCAGATTGTGTATCAAGGCCCAACAGAGCATGTAGTTGCCTTTTTTCAAAGTTGTGGTTTCAAATGCCCTGAAAGAAAAGGAACTGCTGATTTCTTACAAGAGGTACCTCACTTCATGTTAGAAGGGCATTTTGGTCATTATAACAGACTCAAACTAAAATTTGAAAACAGGTGACATCAAGAAAAGATCAGGAGCAATACTGGGCAGATAGGAGCAAACCATACAGGTACATTCCTGTTAGCGAATTCGCGAAAGCGTTCAAACGCTTCCACGTGGGGCTACGCCTCGAGAACGAGCTATCCGTGCCTTACGACAAGGAAAGGAGCCACAAGGCAGCTCTAGTTTTCAACAAACTGTCTGTGCCTAAAATGGAGCTTCTTAAGGCCAACTTTGACAAGGAATGGCTGCTGATCAAGCGCAACTCTTTCGTCTACGTATTCAAGACCGTGCAGATATTCATCGTCGCCCTCATCACAGCAACTCTGTTCTTGAGAACACACATGCGCACTAGAAACGAGCAAGACGGTGCCATCTTCATTGGTGCACTCTTATTCAGCATGATCTGCAATACTTTCAATGGCTTCGCTGAGCTTTCGCTCACCATACAGAGACTTCCTGTCTTTTACAAACACAGAGATCTTCTGTTCCACCCCCCTTGGGCCTTCACTCTCCCAACTTTTCTACTAAGGATCCCTATATCCATCTTTGAGGCCATTGTTTGGCTGGTCACAACTTATTACACCATAGGATTCGCCCCCGAGCCTAGCAGGTAGTAAAAGTTGTCTGATTTGGTCTTTAGAAAGAATTCAGGAATTACATTTTGCTCAATTTTTCTTCCACAGGTTCTTCAAGCAACTACTGCTGATCTTCTCCATACAGCAAATGGCTTCAGGGGTGTTTAGGCTGATAGCTGGAGTGTGCAGAACTATGATCATGGCTAACACTGGTGGTGCTCTTGTTCTTCTGCTCGTCTTCCTTTTAGGCGGTTTCATTCTTCCGAAAGGTCTGTAATTATGATGCTTTCCTGCAATAAAAAGAAGAGAATGCATGATGTGTTTGAATGTACAGATAAGATTCCGGATTGGTGGGGTTGGGCCTACTGGCTTTCGCCTTTGAGCTATGGATACAACGCAATTGCAGTGAACGAGATGTTTGCTCCAAGATGGATGAACAAATTGGTGATCTTTAAAGAGCTAACCATTTCTTACAACATTCATTTTTGGATAAAAAAACTAACTCAACTTATGTCTGATTTCATACAGGCTTCTGATAATACTACAAGATTGGGTGCAGCCATCTTGAGAAACTTCAACATTCCCCTTGAGAAAGACTGGTATTGGATTGGCGTTGGTGCTCTTATTGGCTTTACGTTGCTCTTCAACCTACTTTTTACCTTCTCTCTCATGTATCTTAACCGTAAGTTGTACTAACTAGTGTTTATAAGATGTAACACACAGAGCTGGTTGAGTACTCAAACTTGTCTGTTGTTGTTCAATGGAACAGCTCTGGGAAAGCCACAAGCTATAATATCGAAAGAGCAAGCAAGAGAGATGGAAACTGAGTATGAAGATACTCATGAGGCACCAAGACTTACACCGACTAAGTCGAAAAAAGAAGAATCATCCCTTAGATCTTTATCTTCTAAAGATGGAAACAACACATGTAATACTTGTGGGATCAGTTGATCAAATGGTTACTAAAACAACATATTTACTGATATACATTTCTTTTTTTAGTGGAAATGGCGATCCAAAGAGAGAGCAGTACTCATTCAAGCAGAAGTAGAAGTGAAGCATCAACGCGAGGCATTGCACCAAAGAGAGGAATGGTTCTACCTTTCACCCCACTATCAATGTCTTTCGACAATGTGAACTACTTTGTTGACATGCCTCCTGTAAGAACCTAATCCTGATCAAGAAAAAGTTTGCTTCTGCAGATGACTTTATATGTTGGCATAAAACTTGCTGTGTTCTTACAGGAAATGAAGGAACAAGGAGTAACAGAGGATAAATTGCAATTACTTCGCGAAGTAACAGGTGCATTCAGACCAGGAGTTTTGACAGCATTGATGGGAGTGAGTGGAGCAGGAAAGACTACTCTAATGGATGTTCTTGCTGGGAGAAAAACAGGTGGTTATATAGAAGGGGATATCAGAATATCAGGATTTCCAAAAAATCAAGAAACATTTGCAAGAATTTCAGGATACTGTGAACAAACTGACATCCACTCACCTCAAGTCACTGTCCATGAATCTTTGATCTATTCGGCCTTCCTTCGTCTCCCCAAAGAAGTCACGGACGAACAAAAGATGGTAAAAAGCACATCTTGATTCATACATAATAAAACTGTGCAAATCTACAACATTGATATATACTTAGTTGAGTAAATTACACACTACAGGCTTTTGTGGATGAAGTGATGGATCTGGTTGAGTTGGATAATCTCAAGAATGCCATTGTTGGGATCCCTGGAGTTACTGGTTTATCAACAGAACAGAGAAAAAGATTGACGATAGCCGTTGAGCTCGTGGCCAATCCTTCAATCATATTCATGGATGAGCCCACATCTGGCCTAGATGCAAGAGCAGCAGCCATTGTTATGAGAACTGTGAGAAACACAGTTGATACAGGGAGAACTGTTGTTTGCACCATTCATCAACCTAGTATCGATATTTTTGAGTCCTTCGATGAGGTATTGATACACAAGCTTCTCTTCCTTCTTATGCATTGTGTATATACTCATCAATCTACTTACTACATTGATAAACTTTCTATGGAATTAGTTGCTTCTCATGAAACGGGGTGGACAAGTGATCTACGCAGGACCTTTAGGTCGACATTCTCAGAAAATTATCGAGTACTTTGAGGTACTTCTAGTTCACAAATAAATGATTTTTTCTTGGATGATGAAGAAATTATATAATGTGCTACAATGAAAATGTAGGCAATCCCTGGTGTTCCGAAGATCATAGAGAAGTACAACCCTGCAACTTGGATGCTCGAAGCTAGCTCAGTTGCTATGGAGGCAAGACTGGGAGTGGATTTTGCTGAATACTACAAATCAACAGACTTATATCAGTAAGAACAAATGATGTTTAAACAGAATTAAGTATAAATTCATATGTTTGTTAGCTACATGTAGATTCTAACCAGTATACTTGTGGGATGTATGAAGGCGAAACAAGGCAATGGTTGATGAACTAAGCAATCCGGTTCCCGGGGCAAAAGATTTGTACTTCAACACACAGTACTCACAGTCCACATTTGAACAGTTCAGATCTTGTCTTTGGAAGCAATGGTGGACTTATTGGAGAAGTCCTGATTACAATCTTGTCAGATATTTCTTCACACTGGCTTGTGCTCTTCTTGTTGGGACGATTTTCTGGAGAGTCGGAACGAAGAAGTTCGTGGCTATATTCCATACAATCAATGCTAATATTATAGACAAGCATTCAAAAGCAATATTATTTCTGATCCTTGTATAAAATTTCTTCTTCCAGGGACAGTGATACTGATCTCTTGACCATCATAGGAGCTATGTATGCTTCTGTTCTATTCGTTGGAATCAATAACTGCGCGACGGTACAACCGGTGGTGTCCATAGAAAGAACTGTGTTCTACAGAGAAAGAGCTGCTGGAATGTACTCTGCACTTCCATATGCCTTAGCACAGGTAAGTTGCACTTTGTGACAGTCCTTATCTGCTTATTACACAACATGATTTTCAACTGATCCTGTTAGTGTACAGGTGGTCGTAGAAATACCGTATGTACTGATTCAAGCAACGTACTACACGGTGATAGTATACGCGATGGTGAGCTTCGAATGGACAGCAGCAAAATTCTTCTGGTTCTACTTCGTCACGTTCTTCTCCTTCCTCTACTTCACATACTACGGAATGATGACTGTTAGCATCACTCCAAACCATCAAGTGGCAGCCATCTTTGCGGCAGCATTTTACGCGCTGTTCAATCTGTTTTCGGGCTTCTTCATCCCAAGACCAGTAAGTTGATCAATATTAAAGCTAGTTAGTAACACATGGATGCATATATGACTCTTGTATTTACTTTGGATGATCAGAATATCCCCAAATGGTGGGTATGGTACTATTGGATCTGCCCTGTGGCTTGGACAGTGTACGGACTGATCATCGGACAATACGGAGATGTTCAAAAAACCATAACAGTTGCCGGAATGTCTACACAACCAAGCATCAGCACTTATATCCAAGATCATTTCGGGTATGATCCAGATTTCAAGGGAACTGTTGCAGCTGTTTTGATTGGTTTTGCTGTTTTCTTTGCATTTATGTATGCTTATTGTATCAAGAAATTAAACTTCCAGATGAGATAGAGTTATAAACGTGACAAATGTGAATATGTATGTATGTTTATGAAATGAGAGAGGTAGCTATATATATATATATATATATATATATATATATATATACGATGAGATGCATGCAGATGATATTTGATGTTTATATTGCTTTCAAATTATGGCTTTGTTACATTCTTGTTGATTTATTTTCCTTAACATCACTTTAAGAATTAATTTTTATTTAAAAAAGAGGATTCAATACAATATTCAAAACAATAAACATGAAATTTAATTTGGAAGGTGCTAATGAAATAGAGTAGTAATTATAGTACGTCCAATCAACTTCATAAGTAGAGTTGATATCTATACACTTAATCGAACAAAGGAGGTTGACAGAAGTGTGGAAAAGCTAGCCCTCCAAATTAAATAGAGTAGTAATTATAGTATGTTTTGTCTAGCAAGTTCTGGTAATCCTCTCCCACTGATGTGAGCTAGTCTCCCATGCCATAAATACATCTCATTCTTTCTATCTACTGCATAGTTTTGTCCAGCTGCAACAGATCCATTCAAGAGATACATGCAAGTCTCTTTTCCTTGTACCCTTCATCACTTCCTGTTTGCCCTTCATTACAGAAAGTGTGCCCCTTTCAGACTTGAAAATATATCCTAATGAGTCTAGTATACCAAGAGAAATCAAATTTCTCTTTAACTCTGGTACATACCTCACATCAGACAGAGTTCTTACCACTCCATCATGCATTTTCAGTCTTATTGAGCCAATACCTCTGATCTTGCAGGTGTGGTCATATCCAAGAAGTACAGAGCCACCATATATCTTGTTGCTTAAAATCAAAAAACCATTGTCTTATTGGAGACATATGAAAGGTACAACCTGAATCAAGAATCCAATCACCGGATTGTCTTGATGCAGAAACTGTCCGTGCTTCAGAATAGTCCAATTCTTCCTGATCTTGATGGTTAACTACCTGATTTGCTTGCACCCTTTGTTGTCCTTCCTTTCCAGCCTCTGCTTTCCTCTTCTTGGCTGCCTTCCACTTATAAAAATTCTTCTTATAGTAGCCTGGTTCATGACAATGGAAACACTTCCTTCCTTCTTTGTCACTTGCAGACCGATCACCCTTGTTGCCTTGCTTCTTGCCATCAGAACCCTCTTTCTTATTATGCTTCTTGCCTTGATAACCCTTTCTGACCATCAGCCCTTCACCTGATGATCCCTGTTCCTCCGAAGCCTTTTGTAATTCCTTAGTTTTCAATGCCAATTCAACTGATTGAATCATTGCTTCAAAATAGTAATGTATCCTTAAAAAGTTTTCAAAACTATGGCACTCAATGCCTTTTTTGGAAGATCATTATCTTTCGAGCTGCTGTTGAAGATCGCAACCAAGGCTTCTCTTTAAGGGCATCAGCAAGCAGAACGGTTTCATTCTTCCCAATGGTCTGTAACTATGATGTTTTCCTGCAATAAAAAGAACCGAATCCATGATATGTAACTGAATTAACTGATTATTAAGTCAACAATTAAATAAAGTATCCGTTGGATTAATTCAAAAAATCACGTGTGCATATAAAAACTAACAACTAACGTCAGAAAACATTCCAAACTCAGAACATCAATCAAGAAAACAGAACACACACATTCAAGAAACAGAAAAGAAATGTCAAGGGCATTTCTGGATTACCTCATAACAATCTGATGGATTTCCACTCATTCCACAGAAAGAGTGCCCCCCCGAGAAATCACGGCCATTACTGATGAAGAGATCGCAGTGCTGAAGAAGAGAATGAAGGAAGTGAAGATGAAGATCTGGGAGGTTGAAAACTTGATTTTCAAAACCCTCTACTGTTTCTTGGCGATTCTTATCGCTGCCATCATTCCCATCGTGATTTCAGCGAATAATCGAGGTCTATGCTCAAATAATCAGTACATGTTCATGGTAGCATCACTGCTAACATTCGCAGCATCCGCTTTCACCTTTAGATTCTTGATTCTGGGAATCGCGCTGATGAAGAAACTCATCAAGTGCCGTTTCGTGAAGAAACGCATGCGCAAGACTGCGGCCATGGTTGAAGTCAAGATTTTCGGATACGCTTTTGCGTATCTGTGTTGGTTTAGTATTACAGTTTTAGGGTTACTTTTGCTATTTCAATATCCCTGTTAGTTAGATTAGGTTTCGATTGAGATTGAGAAACGGTTAATACCGTTATTCTCCGTAGTTGTAATAGTCAATTTCAATTCAATACCATACAATACAATTCAATTCAATTCAATTCAATTCAATTTATCTTGTCTTGTCTTATTATATTTTGTATTGTTTTTTCGTTTTTTTTTTCTTTTTTTTTCCCCTAATTTTAAGAGAGTAATAAGAGGAGAAATTCGTAAATAAGATGGGGAGGGTGGGGTGAGTTGGGGCGAGAGAAATTGGGCCCATGGGTGGGGTGAGTTGGGGAGGGGGAAACAGCGCCATTCACGGCGGGTCCTGTTTAATGCCCTAATTTTCAAGGGCCACTTGGTTGGAGAGGTAGGAGAGGTGGGGTATGAGAATGGAAGAGTAATCATTTTTTTTATGATGCCTGGGCATAATCATTCCCATTAACTAGTACCTCCACTGCCTCATCAACTGTATAATTTAACCCCAAGCATCCCCTGCAAATTTCTTGGTGTCAATTGTATCTTATTGCTCTAAGCTTGTTACAATTTACAGTGATGTTTCTTCATTTTTTTCATTTGACTGAGATGATCAAACTCAAACCAAGTTTATGCTACACGTTTCTACAGGTTCAAAAAGGTGGATCCTTCAGTAAGTGGGCAAGGTGCTGAAGCAACATACCCCAACAAATTAACTGGTTTGCCAAAAGTCTTTACTCTTTCTTCTATTATTTGTCAACCAAAACAAAGGGTGGAAGCAAAGTAATGGTAACTATATGCCCTAGGGGAACGCATGACAAAGAAGGAATTTCTAAAATCTCAGGAGAAAAAAAAAGAAGAGAAAACAAAGGTGTGTTCCTATGCATCACTGCTGCCCCTGATTTGGTCTTTTTTTTTTTTATTGGGCAGTTGAGTGTGTTGCTGGTGGACATAGGTCAGTTCTGCTTTCTTTGTTGTCTGTGCTACCTTCAAGAGAATAACTCTCATGTGTTCCCTGATCAAATTTTAGATGTGAGATACAGTTAGTTAAACTGTCATGTACACTAATATGATAAGTTTTTCAAAAAAAATTCTGATCTGATGCATATTCAATTCATACTAATAAAAGTCTAGCGATATCATCCTCATCCATCAAATTTGATGTTTATTTACTGTACTTCCTTGTAAAAGAGAATATGGGTTCCAGTTATATTTCGCTTCTCTTGCCACTTTGTTTTCCTGACAAAGATATGTTTGATTTGGGCAATCAGATTTAACCAAGCTGTCCAAAGACACTCTAGCTTTTTGTGTTCAAACTATATTTTACACTGTAATGTGAACTTATTTGTTATCTGTTGATCCTTAGATCCTTATTTCACCATGTTATTCCATCTTCCTATTGCTAATCCTTATAATTCTTTTTATGTGTTAATATTTACTTCATGATGGTGCTGTTACAAAACACAAGTGTTGGTGCTTTTTTCCCACAATGTCATGAATAATGATATATATTGATAACTGTGTTTACAATGATTTACTTCAGGAAATAAAGCTGGAATGGGGGAAGGGGTTGGCTCAGAAAGGGAAGCTAAAGCTAGATTGTAAGAAATGGAAGCGGAGAAGGATAAACCATTTGCACGAAGCAGGTAATTTTAGTTAGGAAAGTGAATATTGAATGTTGATAGGAATCTTTCAATAATTATTATGAACACTGGAATAGGACCTGGAACCCAATTACCCCAATGTTTTGGGGTGATGTTCCTTGTTATTGACATTGGTGTTTCTAGTGTTATCTTGTAAAATTTATTCTTGAAACAAAGAAACGTTATTTGAGATATTAATTGGCTGTTATGGTCAAGCGTTTTGAGTAGATTACAGTGATACACTTTCTCCAATTTTTACCCATCTCTAATTTCTATCCCATTAGACTTGTTACAGCGCTGAGTTGTTGCAATTTCTATTGTGAACTTGATGCATTGCTGAAGGAAAGAGTTTGATCTATGGCACATTTAGTCAAGGCAATTTACTCAACTTGCTTGTATGATTCTCTGAAGAATTTGCTTGTATTCTAGTAGTGTCAATGTCGATCCTAGTGTTGCAAGATGAGTTATTCTGTTACCCTAACTCTTCCCATGCTGATTGATTATTCAGAAAAAGCAATTGAACCCAGTTCTACCTGATCTGGGTGACAGTAACGAATCAGGATTCATAATTCCCCAGGAGATCCCAAGTCACAGCTGGATAAGAAGAGGGCTTGATGCTGCTCCCAACCGCTAGCCCGGGATATCTAGCCGACTCATGTCTCAGGTAGTCCACCAAAGTGAGTAGAGAATCAGTTTTGTTGACCAAACTCTCACACCCTTGAATGTCAACTTTCTTTAACAAAATTACTATTACTGCCTATATAGCAAGCATTTATTTAAATAAAACATCTTACCGCTGGTCCTGTTGCTTTAACGGGCTCAGGGGAAGTCTGAAAACACGGTGAGGAAGACACAAAAGTGTAGCGCAAGCTACCATCAACCATGTCAAATACAAGGTGTTTCCCCTTGTTCTTCCGGAACCAGACAGATAATTATAAGTTGACATGCTCAATGTCAAATCTGATCCCTTTGAATTTGTAATAACTAAGCTGAGATTAATTTGTAGGTATACGTGGTTGATCTCCGAGTAGAGTGCCTTATGGGTTATAAATCATATTTTAATGAGCAAGAAAAAATGAGTTTTTGCTGCGTTTATGTATGATTATTAAGGTAATGCGAATGTGTATGTATGTTTGTGAGGTTCAAAACAATAAACATGAAATTTAAATACAAGATTCTAGTAGTTGTTAAAGAAAGAAGTAAGTCGGGAGTGAGTTGGGGTAACAAAAGCAAAAGTGAGGGTGCCTTGGATGTCATCGAAAATAAGGCGTTTCCCTTGGGTGTTGTGAAAATGGTGGCTGTTGAGGACAAGCATCACTTGTCCATCCCTCAACACGTGCATCTCTCTCCATCTTCGTCGATAGAAGATGTCATGCCTTATTCTGGCTTTCCTAAAAAAGAAGCCTGGACAAATGATCATCGACCCACCTTTCCTTACTCTAACATTCATTTGGCCGTAAATGTCCTCACAGTACTCGGCCGGATATCTATCCGACTCATATTTGACGTAGTTCCTCAGAGTGAGTAGAGAATCAGTTTTGTTGACCACTTTTGTAATGAAACTGTTACACTCCTCATCATGCACCTCCCTGCACATACATATATATGTCAACACAAACATATATATATATATATATATATAATTACTGAAAATAATTACCTTACCGCTTGTCCAGTTGCTTCAACAGTGTGAGGGGAACAGGGAGTTGTTCAATTCTGTTTCTGAAAATAAGGCGAGGAGGAATAGCCATTGGGTACATAAAATAGTAATACAATGTACCATCAACCATGTCAAATACAAGGTCTTTCCCCTTGTTCTTCTGGAAGTCTTGGTTGCACAACTCAACCAGACAGTGTTGGCCGCTCCACACACCAATCCGATACCCCTTCAACGGCCGCCTCTCGCGTGCTCTTGCAAAATTCCCGCTACATATTGTCTTTCTCCAATGGGCTGGGACTCTAATGTCCGACCCTCCGAACTCCCCTGCCTTCCAGCTCATCTCTTGGTACCAGTCAATAAATTTCAGCTCTAGATCAGTGTTGTTCACAATCGCCGTTTCTAAATTCATCATGTTTCCTCTCTTAAACCCCTTGTCACTCCATATCCGCTGATCCACCATTAGTTCACCCACATTGCAAGGCTGGCCCCTGAACCAAGTAATATTATTGGTATTGGACATGGGGTCAACAAAAGCATATACGAACCAATCTTCTAACACGTCCAGTACAAGGTCTTTCCCCATGTTGTTTTGGAAATCATGGACCTCTAGAACAAGCAACTCTTGCTCACAGCACCGCACATAAAACCTTCCATTAAAATCCCCATCCCAATCAACTGCTGGTGGCCAACACCTGTTGTAACAAACTCTCCCAAAGGAGCGTATTACAATCTTTTTCTTAAAACAAAATTTCATCATCAACATGGTTGTCCCACCACCATACAAGCTTTTTTCCTCGCTGCAACCTGTCAAACTCACCACTAGTTTTGTCTTGTTCACAACCCTCATCTGTATATTCTTCATCCCAAAATCTCAACTCTTCTCCTCTTCTCTTCTCCTCTCCTCTGTAGAAAACAACAAAACTACTGATGTGTACTATGTGTGTTATTCACTTCAACATCACATCATCGTATCATATATATATATACACACGCACGCCTAGCGATCACCGAGTAGAATAATTATAATTATAGTATGGTATGTATTAAATATGGTAATACAATATTATCTTTATTTATGTCTGTATTAATGGAATAGGTGTATTAATTCTTTCCTAAAATTCATGCCAGTAATTTTCCAGGATACTTCCCCCCACGAATTACCCCGTAACGTAAATCTAAACCTTAATTCTTACCATTGCTTTTTTTTGGATGAGCTGGGCCACACAGGTGGAAACGTTATCGGCCTTAATCTAATGGGCCTTCAGACTTACATAGAGCTTCAAATTCCAATCGGGCCCAATAACGTTAATGCGACAGAAGCGCGTGGAATGGGAGAGTTCCTATCGCGCAAAAGCGTGCTTTGGCATCATGTGGTCAAAGACGTGTTTTCTTCTCTACCAGCCCTACCATATTGTTGGGACTATTTATATTACGGACCTAAAAAACAAAATTTTAAGAAAATAACATCGTAGGTATGAAAAAGTAAAATAAAAACGTCAACCGCTAGTCATTTAATTTCAAGGGGCCAAATAAACTTTGTTGAACCACTTTCTTGGTTGGCCCAACTTTGTTGAAGGCAGAAATTCTAGGTGGAAGAATTTAGGAGATGTTTGTTTCGGGTTTGAAAACCTCGGAATTGGAATTGAAATTTCACACTCAATTTCTAAAAACCACCCATATATATATACATTATCTCTCCTCAATTAATACAATTTCTCTCTCTATCTCTCCTCTCTCATCTACTTTCTTATATAAATTAATACATTCTTACACATTGATTTGACATAAAGTTAAAACATACCCTATCAAAAACCAAAACAAGCACGACATCACTATTCATAATTTTCAAACTCCTCCCAACCTCAAAACAAACATCACCTTAATGTATGAACAATAATAAAAAATAAAATAAAAGTAAACATAATAATATTAATAGATAGGAGTAATAAATAGTGTTAATCAGTGGAATTGGAAAGAAAAAAAAGTGAGATACAAGAGTGTTACGATTTGCACATGTGAATACAAAATAAAAGTAGAGCGTGTGGTTGGAACGAGGTATTGTTTTATACTATAGTTGAGTGGAAATAGCGAGTCGACGTGGACTCTCCTTAGCCAACACTAAATGTCAAAACTATAATCACCAAATACACATGTGTATTTATTATTATTATGGATAATCTCTATTGCGAGAAGAATAGATATGAGACTAATTCCGAAAAGAATATTATTTCACAACTTTCTCGCAGAGACTTTGTTTATATTATTAATTAATTACTCCCTCCGTCTCATAATATTTTTCACGTTTACTGTTCTACGTTCTTTAAGAAAATGTGCTCTTTTTGACCAACTTTATTGACTTTGAAGGGTATTGTTGTATTTTTAGATAATAAAAAAATATAAAATAATGATATGTGTGTGAAAAATGAGTGACAAATTTGAAATTAAATGAACTTTTGAGGTTGTTACAAAATTGATATTTTCTTTTTTGGGATGTGAAAAGTTTTGTGAGAGAAACAAATGAGGAAAGTGTGAAAGGTTTTATGGGACTTAGGAAATATTTTTTACCATCTTTATCCCTGGATCTGAAATCAGCCTACTAATTCGTAGAAAGCCTACCTTGGCGCGTAATTCCAGAAGATGATTCGAGAGACCCTCCTATTTTGCTGATATGAAGTATCCTAATAAACTAATCCCCTTCTTTCTTCTGCCTTTTTTTATCAGCTTATTATTGTTTCTCTTCTACGCACATCGCCTCTACAAGGTTTCGATTATCACAAGGATATAAATTATTTCGTGGCGGGTGGGCGGTGTTGAGAGTGCCGGGCGACGCAGCGTGGTAAACAGCTTGGAGCGTGAAATGGTGTTTGAAATGTATAGAAGCAATTGGGATTTGGAGGAGAGGAGATATAACGGAGGAATTGGATTCAAATTTATAATCAAAAGAAGAGAATTGCTCTCAGATTGAATTGCGGAATCCCAGGTGATAAGAGAGAAAGAGGAGGCACATGGAGCGTACCAAATATACTCCCTTCGTCCCCTATCAAGGAACGCGTTTTACTATTCCTGACATCCGCTTAAAATGCATCAATTTTTTATATTTAATAAAGAAAGTACACAATATGACTCAACACTTCCCTCTAATACAATTACCCAACTTATCTATAATAATAATACTCCTTAATTTAAGTTCAAAAAGCAAATAAAGACACTAGAATCGTCCACGTACAAACAACAAACGCGTACCTTGTTATGGGATGAAGGGAGTATTAATCAGGATCCAGTTCAACCAAATTTTGGTAGGACCGATCTTACCCTAATCATTCTCTTTATTTATTCACATGCATTGTCGATGATTTTATTTACTCCGTATATATATTTAATTTTGCTATGATATAAGCGTGTGATTTTCGTATACTATCATAATTTGTAAGCATCAGAGTTTAGCTAATTTAATTAGTTATTGGAAACATGTTGCTTAGTCTTAACTACTCCTAATTAACAAGATATTAGATATTAGCATGCACCAACGCTCCGAAACAGCTCTTAATTATTTTCTTCGTGTGGTGAACTGCTTTATTTATTATATGATCAAATATTACTGTGTAGTAGTTGCGGAAAACATTTAAATATTAAAATTACAAAGCGTATATGAGTTCCTGATTTATTTAATTAATAGCGAATTTTAGCAAAATAAATTTTTTTATTGAATATTATTTTTTATTAAAAATGTTATTAGTTTTTGTCGACATTTTTATAAAACTTTTACAATTTTGCACAAGTCTTTGCAGTCATCAATATACCCGTAAAAAATTTAAATTAAAATGAGTTATCCAAATTTAATTTTGGAGTATTGATTATAAAATATATATTGAAATTTCGGTGTAGCCCTCAAATTAATGATCTATATTTTTCAAAGTGCATAACAGGAGTTATTTTCACAAACTTAAATTTAATGCACAATTATCATCATAAATAATTAATTTGAGAGGGCTACACCTAAATTTCAACTCATTGTCTTTTTCTCTTCAAAAAGCAAAGATACATACTACAAGTGATAAATTCAAGAGTTATTATCGGGTATATTCTTGCAAGAATTTTAAAGGTCTTAATTTTTTTTTTATTGTAACTTTGTAAGTATTTATATTAATATTGCCAAACAAATTAATTTGTGATGGATTCTACAATGTTTTTGTGATGTTACGGTTCCTAAGAACTTGGTGCATGTGATAGAGGGTGTTGTATATATTATAGCTAGGGGAAATATTGTATGGCTGCCATTTGCAAATATCTCTGATCAAGTCAAAATTACGCTATTAAATTAACAAATTTTCATTATTATTATATAAATATACTCCTATTTATAACTTATAACCATCAATACCGGACAAAAAAACTTTTCAATAATTAAATTTTATATTGGCAAAAGCTCCTGTGCGTCCGGGGACACCTATGTGAACACAACCCTCTCCTCCAATCCTATTTAAACCTATGTATTGCTAGGGGTTTAAATTGTAAAGGGGCATGAAAATTGTAAAGGCGCACGGAATGTGTTTCGTGCGCCCGGGTGCACAAGAGCCTCACTCTTTTATATTACTCTGATACTTATTTCATAGAGTTGGGGACCTCTTTCGAAAATTGTTACTAGTGTCAAATATTATTATTATTATTTATTTATAATGTTGGATTTTACATTTGTCTAAAACTTTATTATTTATCAGGCACAAAATAATGTTACTCTTTATGGTAACGGCTAGAGAATACTGTACATTGCATAGATAAATAGATAATATAACTTCATGAAATTTATACTAACATAAAAAAATTGTAACTTTTAGTAGTATTAAATATTATACTAACATTTAATATAAAAAAATTTATCCTCCATTGTTTGAAAAAATAAAATATTTTTATTACTCAAATATAATATTCATTATTTATTAAAGAAATAATAGTTTTATGAATAAAAAGTGTATGCTTTTGAAATAAAAAATTATATACTCCCTCCATCCCACGACAAGGGTCTATTTTTTCTATTTTGGTCGTCTCACCCAAAAAGTCCTCTTTTATTTTTTACACATATGGACTCACTCATCCCTTCTAATACAATTTAAAAACATGGGGTTCATACTCCCATTAATACAACTACCCACTACACAATTAAATAATAGAGAATAATACTCCTTATGCTAAAATGTAAAAACTACCCTTGCTGTCGGACGGAGGAGTAGTCCCTTAGATGCATTTTGCGTGGAGCCCATTTTATTTTAAAACAAATATTGAAACATACTAATTATGAATGAATAGTTTGAAAGGTGGAGTGAAATTTCAAGGAATAGAGGAACTTCTAACACAGTAGAGTTGAGAACAAGTCATGAATCTCAAGGCTACCTCGATCATAACTCCCTCATATAAAGCTAACTCAGGAGGACGATTAGGAGAGAGAGAGAGAGAGAGAGAGAGAGAGAGGAAGCATCCACTAGCGAAGGATCGATCTATAAGAAGTGGAGCTACCTCGCCCATACTCCCTTCCTCTTTTCTCTCGTTTGTCAACTTCTCTCTCTGCACTCGTTTCAGAACACAACACCTTTACACCAAAACTCTCCTCCTCCGCCACCATGTTTTCCTTGAATGGAACCACTTTTCTGGTAATTTTACCCCTAATTCCTTCATCTTTACCGATCTTCTACTATTCTTTTCAAATTATCCTAATTTCTTGTTTGATTTCTCATCCGATTCCCTGATTACTAAAGTAGCGCATCTCATTTCATCAATGTCGGTTTAAAAAAAAAACCCATTTCAAGAAAAACTACAGCAACATGATACTCTTCTAATCAAGGGAAAAAGTTCCTTATTTTATTCGTGAATTCTTGAATCTGATTTTAAAGATTTTTTTTTGGCAGAATAATTCTCTTTATGGGGTATCGAAAAGCTTGACACAGTCGAAGATATCTCCTCCAACAGTAGTGGTGGCTTCTGTGAGTTCTAATGGCAGGCCGGGAGATCGAAACGTCAGTGCTCTGATGGAAGATACTTTGAAGGAGATGAGAGAAAATGCTCCCTCCTCTTCCGCATCATCGTCGCAAGTCATTGAGAAAGAATTGAAATCCACCGTTGGTGGTGGTGTGGAAGATGTGTACGGTGAGGATACAGCCACCGAGGATCAGTACATCACCCCTTGGACTGTCAGTGTTGCGAGGTGATTCAATCAATCTTCTTCTATTATGACTCACCCTCTGTGTTTGTGTGTGTGAGTTCTTCAGGTAATCAGGGGCTTCGATGATTCCTATGTTGAGTTATCATCTTGTAGGCCTTTTTGGAATTGTATTTTATTTAAAGATAAATCGTGCTGGTGTCTAAACTTGATCCCTTAGCTTTATTGGTTTTTTTCATCTTTCTTTTTGGTATTCTATTTGTGAAAATATGCTTTGTATTTATCTGCTTGTTTATAGGCTAGTGGGCCTCGAGGATAATTGGGTAGACAATTCAGATTATTTTTTCTTTCGTTTTTTATCTGATTATTCTTTTGTAAACTATATTCATAACAGAATAATTACTTCTCTTGCTGTCTATGAGAATTGAGTGTCAGATTATGCTAACGGTGATAAACCAACCAATTTTAATGAAATTTTGAAAATCTTGCACTTTTTGAGCTTTCTGAAATGTCAATGTACATGTAAATGATGCATTTTGAGAAGACTGTTCTAGATGTTGGCCAATCCTTTGTGTTATCCTGTAATGATCCTCTCTCTCGACCCTGATGAGGTTTATCATCTGCATGATTTCATAGCCTCTCTTATTTGTGTTGCAGTGGATATCCATTGTTGCGTGACCCCCACTACAACAAAGGCCTTGCTTTCACAGAAAAAGAGCGGGATGCTCACTTCTTACGCGGCCTTCTCCCACCAGTGACTATTAGCCAAGACATTCAGGTTAACATTATGAATTCCTTAAATTTCCTTTCTTAATGCAACTCTCATAATTTTATTCTTTTACACATTGGAGTGAAGTTTATATTCTGCTCTTTGAGTAGGTTAAGAAAATGATGCTGCACATGCGCCAGTACCAAGTACCTCTGCAGAGGTACATGGCTATGATGGATCTACAGGTAATTTAAAGTTTATCTAATAACACGATCATGAACATCAGTCACCGCATTTCTAATTAAAAATTTAATGACCCAATGTACATATACATTCGAAATCACTGTGCGTTGTCATGTTTATGATGATTTTCTCATGATATTCAGGAGCGAAATGAAAGACTGTTTTACAAGCTTCTCATTCAAAACGTTGAGGAGTTGCTTCCTGTAGTCTACACTCCAACTGTTGGTGAAGCATGCCAAAAATATGGGACCATATTTAGACAACCCCAGGGTCTCTTCATCAGTCTGAAAGAGAAGTGTGTCTCATCCCTCCAATGCAGCACTTTCCAGATTGCTGCTTGAAGGTTTAACTCCTATTAAACTAATCAATGGTAGCATTTTTTCAGGGGAAGAATTCTGGAGGTACTGAGAAATTGGCCTGAAAAGAAGATTCAAGTTATTGTGGTGACAGATGGGGAGCGGATTCTGGGACTTGGTGATCTTGGCTGTCAGGTTATGATCTCTCTCTCTTTCTCTCGTACCTAGATAAAGTTCACCATGATTTTAAGCGTTTGGCTTACTATGTCATGATTTTATGATCCTTACTTAAATTCTCTATATCTATTTTTTATCATCAGGGAATGGGAATACCTGTAGGAAAGCTTTCACTGTATTCAGCACTTGGTGGCATTCGTCCTTCTGCTGTAAGTATGAGCTGCTCCAGAATCCTGCTTTCATTTAATGCACATATTATGTCCCAGTGCTTCTTTCACCTTGGAAATAGATGGTTCTCTTTAATGCTTGAGTGTATGATTGGGGTGAAATACAGGACTAGATATAAACAACTGTAGTTCATTGATAACTCATAATTCAAGTTCTGCTTGCTCTTGCTGGTTTCTTTGACGTGAATCTGAAGTGTTATTTCCTATTCGTTCCAGTGCTTGCCCATTACCATAGATGTCGGAACGAATAATGAGCAGTTGTTGAATGATGAATTTTATATTGGGCTCAGGAGGAGGAGGGCAACAGGACAGGTTAAGTATCTGCTCATGCTACCTCCTCATAATAAGTCTTGAAAGCATTTAATATTATTTTATTGTTATAAAGTTATCTTCTTGCATGAGCAGGAGTATGCTGAGCTTCTTGATGAGTTTATGACTGCGGTGAAGCAGAATTATGGGGAAAAAGTTCTTATCCAGGTTGGTCATTAGCAGCATAGCTGCATGAGTTGTGGTTATTAGTTTGTTCTAGTGTTCTCTGATTCTGATTATCAATGACATTTTTCTTGCAGTTTGAAGATTTTGCAAATCATAATGCTTTTGATCTCCTTGCTAAGTATGGAACTACCCATCTTGTTTTCAATGATGATATTCAGGTAGCTATTCACTTTTCACTCACTCCATAATCTGTTAGATATATTTCACGATGATGCAATAGTTACCATTTGTCTCTTTTTCTTTTTTTGTTGCATTGATTTTCCTTTCTGTTATTCTGAATCCATGTGGTGGTGTAGGATTGCTGTGAAACGTTTTTGGTTTTCATCGTTATTATATCTGACAATATATCTATTACTAATATATTTCATTTTGTATCAGGGTACAGCCTCTGTGGTCCTTGCTGGGATTATGTCGGCATTAAACTTAGTCGGAGGGACCTTGGCGGATCATAGATTCTTATTCCTTGGAGCTGGAGAGGTGCTTCTTCCTAACCTTTCTTAATAGTGTATGTTAAACTAATAGAACTGGATTTTCAAATGATCAGATTTTTAATACAATCCCTACACTTGAACTGTAGATTTGTGTTCCCTGTCAGATTTATTTTACACTTGGATCTTTTAGATGTGCAGTGAATATGTGTAATCTTTTTTTTTTTATAAATGCAAATCTTCATTCTTGATTGATTTATGGTGGTGTTGATATTAATGCAGGCTGGCACTGGTATTGCAGAACTCATAGCTCTTGAAATATCAAAGCAGGTAAAAAACACAGAAAAAGCATCTATATGATGAATTTATTTGTTGTGGACTTCTCTTTTCTGCTGAAGTCAATTCTGGAGTAGATTTGTATGTTAAAATTTACGTAAACTGTTTATGGACAGACTGATATCCCATTGGAAGAAGCTCGTGAGAAGATTTGGCTCGTGGACTCAAAGGTATAGTCATTCATTTTTGTTTTCTTTTTTTTAACTTTCCATTTCTTTAAACCCTCTCTTATGTTAAAAGACCTATTAATTTCTTTATAGGGTTTGATCGTTAAGTCTCGTATGGAGTCACTTCAACATTTCAAGAGACCCTGGGCCCATGAGCATGAACCTGTCAGTACATTGTTAGATGCTGTGAAGGTATGCAACTCCTGTCCCCCCTCAGGCAAACACATTTGTGTGTGCATAATTTCGCACACAGGAGCTATTGCTCGAACGTGAACATCACAATTATTGGGTCGTCTTATTGTTTCTTTTAACAGGCCATTAAACCAACGGTACTAATAGGATCATCAGGAGCTGGAAGAACATTTACAAAAGAAGTGGTTGAGGCGATGACATCATTGAACGAGGCATGGCATTTGCTATAATTTTGTATATTTATGTTCCCTTTAGAAACTTATGATTCAGCTAAGAAAATTGCATATTATTGGCTTTCAGAAACCTCTTATCCTTGCTCTCTCAAACCCAACCTCGCAATCTGAATGCACAGCTGAAGAAGCTTATGCATGGAGTAAGGTGATCAGTTACTTCTCATACTTCATATGAATTTCGTCTAGTGTCATACCATCGTATCCGTTTCCCGACATAATAATTGGGATGTATTCTCCTTATTTATGCATCATTTAGGGCCGAGCCATTTTCGCTAGTGGGAGCCCGTTCGGTCCTGCTGAATACAACGGCAAATTTTACGCATCTGGCCAGGTTTGGTCCAGACATCCATCTGCTAATTTTTATTTGTTATGAAGCATTTCATGCTGACATGATTCTTTGTAAAGGCGAATAATGCTTACATCTTTCCTGGGTTGGGTCTCGGTTTGATTATCTCCGGTGCTATTCGAGTTCATGACGATATGCTTCTTGCAGCTTGTAAGTCGCTAATAATTATACTAACGTAGAGATATCGTATACGAAAAACACATTGAAATTGAGGATGCCTGGTTCTCGATTTTAGCTATAATTGAAGTTCTTGCTGCTATTCAGATTCTAATCATTTCATATATATTCCCAATCATCGACACAGCGGAAGCATTAGCTGCACAGGTTAGCCAAGAGAACTTAGATAAAGGGCTCATATACCCACCATTTTCGAACATCAGAAAGATTTCAGCCCAGATTGCAGCCAACGTAGCAGCTAAGGCGTATGAACTAGGTAATACCTTCATTCAACTTCCAAAAATTCAGAATGTGGCCGTAAACTCATTTCGTTATCGGTCACAGGTTTGGCGACTCGTCTACCACAGCCAGAAAACTTGGTTAAATATGCTGAAAGCTGTATGTACAGCCCCAACTACCGTAACTACCGTTGATCAACCAGTGCAAGAATCTATGAACCCTTCTATCCTAATTTCGGGTGCCATTTTTCATCTTTTTTTTGGTTGGTTTTCGTTCTAAATCCGACTCTGTTCTTGAACTATTATCATGAGTTCTGTGAGACGAATAGGTTTAGGTGAATGAATGTAAGATGTAGTGTGGTGAATGTTGTGTAATAGTGATGAAGTATACGATAAAATTAATTTGGTTAATAATCTGCACTTAGACATAGTTAGATTTTTATATTGAGTGGGGCTTTTGTGGCCCTGTGGACACACCGTGCCCCCAATGCAATTTTCGTGTCTCTTTGCAATTTAAAATCCTAGTAATACATATATTTAAATAGAATCAATTTAAAATCCTAGTAATACATATATTTAAATAGAATATGGAGGGAGAGGGTTGTGTTTCTATAGGGACACGGTGTGTTCGGGAGTACAGTAGCTTTTGCCTTTTATATTTTGTTCGAGCAAGAATTGGATCATAATAAGTTTCTATTTTCTTTTTTAAATTTGACATTCAGTGTGCTTTAAAAGTACGAGTGAAATTCAAGATCTAAGACCCCAAAAAAAATCTAAAATTATTGAAATTAAATATTAAAAAATCCATGAATACCTATAAGTGAAATGACTTGGGTTATCTAATACTCCATATTTAGAAAATTATCTTCTACTCTCAGCATATATGGGTGGCATTACAACAGATAAACTGTGTATTTCAAGTTTTAATCAATTAATATAACCCCTAAATTTTAAAGTGACGTATAACATGTTAAACAAATGTGTCGAATTTAATTTCTTGAATTCTCACAACGTAATACCACCACAAATTATAATTAATAATTAAAAATAAAAAAACCTTCATGATTAATATTGATTATTATTACTTATAATGATGAGTGTATATTGGGTGCACCCAGGTGTAAGGGTGTACTCATATGTGTATAACTTTTTATTCTATTTTTTATACATATTATTCTATTTTATATACGTTTTTGTAATAATTGTATACTTTTTTCACACTAAATTTTTTATTAAAAAAACTTACATCCATATGTGTATTACTTTTTTTTAATAGTGTATACATGTTTTTTTTAATAATTGTATATTTTTTATACTTAATTTTTCATTAAAAAAATTAATAATTAAATTGTATATATTATTACTCATAATTATAATATTTTTGGTTATATTTGTATATATATGATGCACCCCATAGGATACACACTATAATTAGGATAGTTGGGAGGGTGGAAAGGCCTTCCAGCTGAGCTTGGTTGCTGCAGGGTGGGGGTTCGAATCCTGCCTTTGACATGGATTTGGCCCCTTGCAAGCACAAGTTTAACAGTGAGCCCTCCCTATAAGCTCCTAATGGTGGGGTACACCATTTATAATTAGGATATAATGATATAGAAATAACATATTTGAGTCGAAAAATCATTTACCACAACATAACGAATAGCATCGAATTCCTAGTATTTTCCGAAATAGTCAAATATTTATCACCGTATGTTTCTTTTTCTTTGCCCGAAAATCGATTGAAAATATTATCCAATAATAAAATTTGCATAGTTAGGCGGTATATATAAACCTCGGCGGTGACCACCTGCACTTAGATTATACTGTTCTTCCCCCAACAATCCAACATTCATACAAGTAAAGTGATGGTTCAATACTTCGTTGGGATTTATTTAAATTCTAGGGTTCTTGATCTCGAACTGGGTTTTTAATATCATTCCGGATTAAATTTTGCCTTTGCAGAGCGTAGATCTCTTTCCCCAATCCATCACTTTTCTCAGTTTTGACCTCTCGACTTGTCGATTTGAATCATTAGAGCATAAACCGATTCTTGATTTCCTCTCAGTTCGTTCTTAGGGGTTTTCCCTAATTCTGAAGTTGAATTCCAATTGAATTTTTTGAATCGAGAAATTTCAAGAAAGTTTATTTCGGCATTATTTATTGGTTCCTTAATTTTCGAGCTCGGGGGTTTTGTATTTGCATGGTTTATATAAGTCCCCTCCAAGAATAGAATTGGGAAAAGAATCAATAACATTGTTTGGGGAGTAATTTGCCTTTGTATTGTTTTTCTGATTGAGCTCAGAAATCCAGTTATGGCTTCATACAGACCTTTCCATCCTCCACCACAGTCCACATTTGCTCAGCCACCGCCGCCGCCACCTCCAAATCAGACCGCTTTGCAGCCTCCGGCGCCACCCCCTCCGTCTCGTGGTGGCAATCAGTATTCACAGAATTGGGGTCCTTACAGCGGCAATGAGAGCTCTAATTACACCCAAACAAACCCTAGCTCCAATTATCACCATACCGGGTATGGATCATCGTCGTCTCAACAACAGCAGTACAACCCTCCGGCAAGAAACCAGCTGCCTCCGCCGCCTCAACAGCAGTCGTATCAATATCCACCTCCCCCTCCACCACCTGAATCTTCTTCTTACCCTCCTCCGCCTCCACCGCCCCAAGCTGCCCCAGCACCGCCGATGTATTACCCATCATCTCAATATTCTCAATTTAATCAGCCTCCACCTATGCAGCCACCACCTCCGCCACCACCTCCTTCTTCTCCTCCTCCGCCGCCTCCACCATCACAGCCCTTGTCACCTCCACCATTGCCTTCTTCCGCCCCTCCTCCAGGTGCGAGCAGGGAGAGTAGACAACCCAATCCTGCTGTGCCATATAAAAAGGAGCAGAAGCCTCCATTGCCGGGAAGCAAAAGGCCAACTGGGCAGGGCCCATCAGGTAGAGTTGAGACAGAGGAAGAAAGAAGGTTGAGGAAAAAGAAGGAGTATGAAAAGCAGAAGCAAGAAGAGAAAATGAAGCATCATCTCAGAGAGTCTCAGAATAAAGTGCTGCAGAAGACCCAAATGATGGCCTCTGGAGTCAAGGGCCATGGTTCCATTAGTGGATCACATATGGGTGACAGAAGGAGTACTCCATTATTAACTGGTGACAGAATTGAGAACCGGCTGAAGAAGCCAACAACATTTCTCTGCAAGTTAAAGTAAGTATAGCTGACTCAAATGGATCGGTTACTCTGTTATAAATTCTCATTGTTCTTGATAAATTAACAATCTTTTGAATGATAAGCTGCATATTCAATTAAATTAGTAATCAGGAGGTAGCTTAGTGTTTCTTTGGAATGAATTGGTTGCAGTTGGCCATTATTCTTTCTCTATCTTGTGGAAATTCTTTGATTTTATCTTATTTTTGGGATGCCGTTCATCAAGTTTTGATGACTACGTTATGCTGTTCTGTAATCTATCAAATGTTTTATAGCAAGTCTGAATTTTGTGTTCACTAGTTTGATATATGCATTTATTACATTTTTGCGACAATGTGGTGTATACTCTTACAATAGGTCACTCTTTAATTTGTTTGATGATTGTGGTATATGTTGATATTAATGACATTTAGCAGCCTTTTTAGGTGCCTAATGGGTGTAAGTAGTGTTGGAATTGAGAGCTATAGATTAAGTTTACTCTTATTAGTGGCAGAATCAAGTCAAACCTTGTGATCTGGATTAAGTTTTAGCTCCAGTTTAGGTCTACTCGACTTTACCCTTTTTTGTGCTCACAGTTCCTTTTATCCATCTTGACTCTGGGTGTCAATTCGCTAGAATTCGTTGCCTCTCTTTATCTTCTTGATAAACCTCTATTTTGAATTTTCAATCCTCATCCCCCTAATATAAGGTTTCTTCTTATTTTGCTGATGTGCTGTAGTTTTTCTTTTGAAATTTGAAGGGACACACTACATCCTAGTAAAATCTGAAATTTGGTTCAAAAGGGGAATGTAAATGTCCCTTTTCGTTCTTTCTGTTCTCTTGTACAATTTAAAGGTACGCTATGACTGTAATCATGGGGGGCATGTACTGATTGTACAAATGACTCTTTTCCTTTTTCTTTATTATTTAAGGAGAAGATTGACTGATAATACTGTGCTTTTTGTAGGTTTCGGAATGAACTCCCAGACCCTTCTGCAAAGATGAAGCTGTTGTCTTTAAAAAGAGACCCAGATAGGTACACAACGTTATTTGTCCTGGATTTATTTGAGGATAACTTTTTACCTTTTAAGATTGGATCTTTTAGTCCATTATTTTTATTAATTAACTCAGATTTAGATTTTTTCCCCCTCATCTCTGAGAGATCCCCAGTTTAGTCCCAGATTTCTATAATTTGATATGTTTGGTCTTTATAGACATTGTAAATATCAAATAACATCTTTGGAGAAAAATTGGAAGCCTCAGCTATATGTTGAGCCTGATATTGGAATACCGCTGGATCTTCTTGACCTGAGTGTATACAAGTAAACTTCTCTGACTCCTTCTGTTTTTCCCCCTCTTTAGCTTTAGTTTTTTTTTTTCTGATTTATTTCACAAATCTTTCTTCTCACTAGTCCTCCCAAGGGTGAAAGAATACTGCTTGATCCTGAAGATGAGGAGTTGTTACGCGATGATGATCCTATAACCCCAATTAAGACTAATGGCATAAAAAAGAAAGAAAGGCCCACTGACAAAGGTGTTTCTTGGCTTGTTAAGACTCAATACATATCTCCTCTTAGCATGGAATCAACGAAGCAGGTACCATTGTGTTCTTTGCTTGGATAGTATTATTGCAAACTCCTTTGCAGCTTAACTAGATAATTTGATTTTACTTGCAGTCTTTGACTGAAAAACAAGCAAAAGAACTGCGAGAATCTCGAGGCCGGAACCTTTTGGAGAAGCACAACAGTAGGTTAGTTGTCTTATTTTGCAGTTCATGACTGAGGGATTTATAATCAAGCCATTTGCAACTGTTATATTCATGTGTTTATTTAATTTTTTTTTCTCTTTAGGGAAAAGAAAATTCAGAATATATTGGCTTCTTTTGAAGCAGCCAAGTCCAAGCCTGTTCATGCAGTCAATAGCAATTTACAACCAAGGAGGATTCTCCCACTATTGCCTGATTTCGAAAGGTATTCATATACCTTCTTCTTCCTTTCCTTTCCTTTCCTTTTCTTCTCTCTCTCTCTCTCTCTCTCTCTCTCTCTCTCTCTCTCTCTCTCTCTCTCTCTCTCTCTCTCTCTTTTTGGGTTGGGGGGGATTTAATGCATTTTATGTAGTAGAAGAATAAGCGGTTGATTTATTTCAGAGTTCGGAAGTAATTTCTTAGCTGATGGTCTTAAGATCTTTTTTATTTTTAATTATTATTCCTAATGTTATTCCTTTGCTCTCTCTCCCTTCCACTCTCTCAGAGGAGATCGGCTATGATCTGACACATGTTATTTTACCAATGCAATCATTATTTGCCTCAAGCATACTGTTTAATTTTGTAGAAACTTAATCTTGTAGTACTTGCATGTTTTTATTTCTCAGGTATGATGACCAGTTCGTGGTTGCAAATTTCGATAGTGCTCCAACAGTTGATTCAGATATCTATAGAAAATTAAATGCAGCTGATCG
Organism: Pogostemon cablin; assembly: GCA_023678885.1. NCBI lineage: Eukaryota > Viridiplantae > Streptophyta > Magnoliopsida > Lamiales > Lamiaceae > Pogostemon > Pogostemon cablin. Next base: position 9,371,113 of record CM042955.1, on the reverse strand, counting down.
CGATGAATATGAATACAAAGTGAGTTATACTTCTATATGGTAAAATATATTCTGTCAGATATTGAATCAGCTCTTCTTTCTTCCTGGATATTATCACTGATATGATATTTTCAGTTTTTAAGTATGTAGCACGTGAACTTGCTGTGTAACACATCACTTCACTTTACAGGCAATCATGAAAAGTTACGGCTCCTCTAGCTCCGATGCAGATAAACCTGATAAATTTTTAGCATACATGGTGCCATCAATTGATGAGGTAAAATTTTCTCTTATTCATACTTACTAAACATTCAAATTTTTTTTCTCTAGGTTATTGAATTATTTTTTCTTGGTTATGATGGCAGATAGAGAAGGACATTTATGATGAGAATGAGGATATCTCGTATTCATGGGTTCGCGAATATCACTATGATGTATGTGCATGTTACATGGTCTTAGTATTAATTTGCCTTTTCAGCTGCTTCTCACATTCTGTCATTTAATTGTGTGACAGGTCCGAGGTGATGATGTGGACGATCCTAACACATACCTGGTGACATTTAGTGATTCGGAAGCCAGATACATTGTATGTGTCTTCTTTTTATCTTTCTGTTTTAATTACACTTATGAGAAGTGTTCAATAAGCTGGCTGGTGATCAAACTTAGTTTTGATACGGAGCAGTTCAACCAGCTGTCTACTGATGTATTAAAGATTAGTCGTATTTTTCACTTATAATGCTATATAATGTGTTAATTATGTTACAAGTTTAAAAAATAATTTAATTAACCAGAAACAAAAAGGACAGAAAATAGTGTTAAGTCTGCAGATTAACCAGTGTAACCTACCATTTGATCAATATATCTGGTTTCCACCAGTATTCTGCTTTTCTATGCTAGTGGGTTGGCCTGGTCAATGCTCGTACTGATTTGTATCTTTTCTCAGCCACTTCCAGCAAAGCTAATTTTAAGGAAAAAGCGGGCGAGAGAGGGAAAATCAAGCGAGGAGGTAGAACATTTTCCGGTGCCTAGATCAATCACAGTAAGGAGAAGACCAAATGTGGCAGTCATGGAATTGAGAGACGAAGGGGTATATATACATATACATTCACCACTCTTGATTCAATCGTCATTCTATTTAGTAGAAGTTTTGAATCTTTTATGCCTATCAGGAGTTCGTAGCTTCAAGGGGTAACATAAACTCAAGAAGTGGAAGGGGCGGTATGGACAGTAGCACTAGTCAATTGCATAGGGTCGTTGAGGACGCAGATGCTGATAATTTCAGCGGTGCTGAGGAGGATATGTCCGAGTAGTTGCTCCTGATAATAGGATGTGAAGGAATGCAGGGGAGAGAGAGAGAATGGTGGCACCATTTTGGCCTCTCTTGTTTTCTCCTCTCTATTCTTTGTTGGTACACTGCACCAGGAAATTATACCAGTGGTTTTTCTTTCCTTTTCTTTTCTTTTCTTTTCTTTTTCCTGCATAATTATATTCGTCTACACTGCTATTTACCATTTAGTATAGAAAGTAAAACTCCTAGCCCTTGGTGAGTCTGTACATATTACTTTTTGGGGGAAAAAAATCTGCAAATGAAATTTTGTTATTCGACTTCATTCTCACACTCGTATTAGTAAAAATCTAGTTCTTGTATTTTTGTTTGGACTAAATTACGCTCTGTAGCCTACACAAAACAGGAAATTACAGACTCTCTTGGAAACGATGATATGTGTGGAAAGATTAAACCAAAAACCATGCGATTATTTTCACAAAGTTTTAGGAAATAATTTAAAGAGTTGTTATGTTTTTACATGTGTTACTATGCTTCAGATGCAGTAACTTCCTCACTGCCAGAAGTCAAATCGGGGGGTTGGGATTCTAGTTTTGCAGCTGCTTGTAATACCCTGCTTTGGACATCTGACGAGGAGGGGGACATTGGTAGTCCGTTGCGGCTTGTTTCTATCTTCCCCGCTGCCCACGAAAATGCCTGTCTTCCTAGTGCAACTGGAGCTAGCAGGAGCCTAAGGTAGATTTCAGAATAGAAGCAAAATTAGAAAACAACTGTTTTGGTCAATTCTTCATTATAATCTATCTTACAATGTTGACGAATTTTCAGGATTGTCAGAAGTGAAGTGTGCAACTTATTTAAAAAGGATTCTAACTCATGGGAGTGATTGTGTACACAACAGAAAACTCCATTGTTGAAATGAAAAAGAGCATCTAAGTTGATATGCGCAGTGGATGCATCTGAAGTGGTGAATAAAAAATGGTTTATGAAGAAATTTGGTACCTCAAATCTTGCTTAACATCTTCTGAGTTCTGATAAGAAGTAACTCGCTGGAGCAGAGTCTGATAATGTGAACCGTATGAGAATGTGAGCAAAGACGAACAAAAATTAAGTTAAAAGTATACAAGAATGAAGAGATGGTGGTGAAGTTAATACCAGACCAAGACCAATAACACCAATGAATTGTAGCGTTGTTTCCCACTCTGCAAAGTATTACATAAACTCGTTGAGTCGGAACAAGAAATTCACGCACAGGAGAGGATCAACATTACTGTTTTCATGAAAATATTTTTTCCCAACTTTATTTACTTCTTCCTTCGGACAGCGCTCAAACAAAACAAATTAATCCTACTGTTACACTTAATTTCATCTTGGTATGGCTATGTTTGAATCATTGTAATTCAGCAAAAGTTTCTGGTGGTTACCTGATAACGCATAACCCGTCGCAGCTACACCCTGTCCATGGAGAATTCACGTTCAGAAGTTGTCCGAGAAAACAAACATATATCACTATAAATGGAGAAGTCGTCGAAAGCAGATGAAATGGCAATTTTAGTTGGGGCAGAGAGCAAAAGAGAAGAGAGGCTTACCAGTCCAAGGCCAATGACTTTGAGAGGGGTTGGATTGATTTCCTCCAAGATAGCTTCAGCTTCCTATTACAACACAACACACACCTAGTCTTTAAATTTGAACTAGGGTGCCATGCTTTAAAAGAGGATTATACTGGATACTGAAACTTGCTAAAATTTCTGTAGCAGTATTTGCACAACACATACCTCATTGAGTATCGTAAGAGCTGTCTCAGGTTTTAGCTCTTTAACACGGCACCCTTCTTGCACCCAAGATTGAAATCCACCTTCGACTTGATACGGTCTCTATCTTGTGCAAAATTGGAAATTTACAGAAAACCAGTTCAAGTTAAAACAGTAAAACACACAACACCTGGAGAGTTAAGTGTTCTCTAGAAGATGGGATTAACAAGCTTGCCATTACTATTGATATAATTTTAGATACACAAGTTGCTTGTGCTTTCTTCAAACTTGCCTTAGTTCCAAGCTTCTTCAGAGATCTTGCGACGCACTTTGAACGACTTCCGTCAGCATCCATGATTAAAACCTTGGACCTGTCCTATAGATATGAAATTCATTTGAGGTATCACTTCTTGGCATCCTGAATTCACTAGTATCACAGGCATATAATCCAACGTATACATACTTCAACAGTTTTAAGGTTACGAATGACGGCAGCAAGCAACGAATCCTCAAAGTCTCTTCCGCCCTTCACCAGCTTTTTCACAGACCCACCAACCTGGAGATTTATATACACAAGAAATTAATCCGACTGTATGGTTGTTGGTCTCATTTTTCCGTACTTCATATAGTTAAGGATACAAACTATCTACTTTTGACAACCTCAGGTAGTGTTACACTGACATATCGATACCGAGCGTTCCTTCGAAGATCGGGAACACCATCTCTTTCCCTGAGATTCTACACATCCATAATGATGCAATGAGCAACAGTCAGTAAAAATTGCAAAAATAAAAATAAAAATATGCTTGCAAAAACTGGATTAAATTCATGGAATTATGAGCCCTAGCCGTTATGAAATTTTTACAAGTTGCATTGTAATAATTGAAGTTTGCACCAGAGTAAATGCTAGAAAGATTTAGAGTCTCTTGCCTCAGGTCTTATGTCAATAAGAACAGCACTCTCTCTCCCTCGTAAGAGCTCAAAAGTTGACTGAGGAGATAAATCTCCAGCATATCCACTGTATTTCAACACCCTAAAAGAACCCCTGCACAAATCTGATGAAAAATGTAATTTACATTTTAATGGAAGTAAAACAACTATTCATTTTTATGTTTACAACAGTAACCTAAAGAAAGTGATGAGATGGACAAAAGAAACAAGAAAATTTATACCACAAAACAGCAGAAACTCCAAGAAATAGAAAAATCGGAATAAGTGGATCATTATGGTCCAAGCCAATGCTTTCTTCAAATCCCCCAAAAGCAATGGAAACCTTCATATTATAAAACAGGAGATGTGTAAGCAAAAAATTATCTTTGTATTTTGTAAACGGCTCATAATCTCCAGTCTCCACATTGTTTCAATTTTAGAGCAAGGGCCAAATAAGTCAAGATGAACAAGTAATCTCAAGATACAACATTTAATCATCTAAGCATTGAATCTTGAAATTAAAAAATGCCAGTCCATTTTGTGCAATCAACAAAACTAGATAGATTCATACATCAAGAAAAAGATAATGAATATACCTGTTGAAATGCATTCCCAACGGGGCTCAACACTTCTGAAACTCGTCCTTCAGATGAACTTAGTGCATCTTGGAATTCTCGAGGGAGAAATTCCTTAGCATAACCATAAGCATACCCAACATTTTTGGCGCCCAATGCTAGAACATCCTCAACTGTTAGAACAGTTTTCCTCAACACATTAACCGCAACAGACCCTGCTGTACCTGATCCTTGCTTCAGTGAATTAGACAAACCACCCAACTTATTAACAGCTGTATCTCCAGTTTTGCCGAAAAAAGAGTTGATGTCATTGATGACATTATCGACAGCTCCACTAGCACTATTAAGAGCTGAATTCAAGGATGAGTTGACAGTATCTAATGATTTGTTTAAAACATTTTCACCTCCATTGACAGTTTCTGAAACCGAAGCCTTCATTTGAGCAACAATATCAGAGAAACTTGTCGTTTGTTGTGAAAACTGATTTACATCAATGTTCAATGTTTCAAATACCGCAGGGGAATCAATTGGCACATCATTGACAGATGGAGTTGTATAAGTTGACTGTAGATCAGTATTATCCATGGTTTTACTAATAAAATCAGTTAGCTGATCATCTCCTGAAAAGTCAGTTGAGCTCTCTACAAAGATGATATTTGGCTGTAAACCGTTTGACTCATAACTGACCCCAGTAACAGAGGTGCGAGACAATGACTGATTAATGTCGATTGAGCTGCATTCTTCAACTTTCCCAACGTAATTTGAGTAAAAGCATGTCACAGATCTTCTCTTAGAGCAATTAGAAAAATTCTTAAATTTGTTGCAATCAATTAGCTTGGAATATGAGGAAACAGATTTCAGACCACCATAAATAGGAATCTGCAGAATCAACAATTTATTCAGCATAACTTGTAATTAACTGATTACACTACAAAAGCCACCATCTATGAACTTTTAGTTAATCTAATTCATAATGAGCGACCAAGTAAAATCAAATAGAAAACAGTAGACATCCCATAAAATTGCAACGTATTTAATCCTCGGAGTATGCATTCACAATAGTCTAAAATTACGGTACCTGTCCATGGCAGGAGCAGCCGGTGGTTGCTGTAGATACGGGCAACATTCTTTACTGAGAGAAGCTCCAATCAAATCAAAATACAAGCCTCATTTTCAGTTCAAGAAACTCTCGAAATGACCTTTTGGTGGCAACAATCACAGAAATTACACTCCTCCAATCAAATTCTTGAAATGGGGTTAGACGAATAATCGACAATAGTGTCAGTGGGATTTTTTGTGATGATTTGATATACTATCATCTATTTCTTGTGTTTTAGAGAATTATCCTATGAATTGACGTGTAATCGAAGTTGAGAGGTGGAAAGAAATTTGTGGGTTGTTTGAAGGTGTTAGCCTCAAGCCTTAATCTGCTTGGGCTTGGCGTTCATCAACTGCCTCTCGTTTTTCTCTTGTGGGGACATTTTGGATTTTGACGCGGATTGTTTCTGCTGTTTTCTCTCTCTCTCTATTTTTTTAATTAATTAATTAATGTGGTATTTTTAGTAAACAATACTCCAAATAATTAAGTAAGATGTTTGCGTAATTTTTGTCTTTAAAAGTTCATTAATATAATGAAATGTTACTTTTTTTATTTTCAAAATTTAAAAAATATATGAGAATTTTAGATGGAGCCACATTGAATTACCAGCATTCGTAGTGTTAAAAAAGTAAAAATAAAATAAAAAATTTCATTATTTATATTGAAAGAATTATTTTAGTGTTAGACATATAATCTCAAAAAAATTTTATTTATGAAAATACTTGTAAATTATGTCCCTTTTAAGAAGTTTTTTTTTTCGTCTCATCCATAAAGTTTTATTTTTTTACATATAAAATCCATAAACACCCATTAATACAAATAAAATATGATCACATTCTCACTATACAACTATACAACTATTCATTGGACATTAACACAAGTGAGAAGGGGACGGAGGGAATATATTGAGATGGAGTATTTTTAAGTTGATCCACTCAATCAGTTGGTAATTAACATGTAATGACACGAACTGTATCTTTCTAATATAATAATAAATCCACACCAGAATCATGACACCTCATACCTCCAGCATGAAATCAACGGCCCGCTTGTAATTTTAGTTTCATATAAAATAAAACCGTTAACCTAAGAATTTAATTACACTTAGCTGTTCTAATTAATAAAATCATGACAAGCTTAAAGGTAAAAACAATATTGATTGTGGTAATGATGCTAATGTTTATGGTGGAAGGGAGATCATCACCTGTTCCTCCGCCGGTGCCAGGATTTCTCCGATGCCAAACGGTGGCGGAGAAGCAGCCGGAGACAGTGGAGGAGGACTATGGAATATGGAATCAGCCGCCATATGTTGGTGGTGGATCTACGGCTGGAGCTCCTATTCCTCACACTAAAACTTGCTATATATGTTAGACTTGGTACTAAAACATGATAATAAATCTATAGTAGCTAGAATATATATATAGAGATTTGATGTAATTTTCAAGTGTATTGATTTTATATTAATGCAGGAAATTAAATCAATCCAATCGACTTTTATACATGTATTGTTGAGTTTGTTTACGATTTTTATATTCAAAAACATAAATTTGACATGTTCAACCAAACAGATTCGATTCTCTAACTTCTTTTTTTTTTTTCTTCCACTAATAGAGGACTCTTCTTCAAACTATACATTTTAAAGTTTGGTAGTGGTTGTGATATATGGTGCAATCAATTGCCACTATTTTAAAATGAAAATTGTGAAATGAGAATTACAAACTTCTAAGAAAGGACCTCCCATCTATCTAAAAGGAGTCGATGGTCAAAGTGGCAACACTTTGTGGAACATTTTCGTATTTCATTTTTTATTTATTACATATCTTTACTAAATTACGTTATTCATGAACTCATTATATTCATATCGTGTGTTGTAAATGATAACGATTAAATAATTATTAATTAAAGTATATATACTCCTTCTGCCACAATTACAATTATTAATTTGGGCATCTCACTAAGATCCACACAACATGGAATTTCCATGAGATTTACAATACTACTATAACTAATATATTAAATTAAAATAGGCACTTGTAGCAACTCACGATAAATTAAAATAGAGGAGTACATGTAACTCTTGTGTGAGCATGAGTGATTATTATTTTAAAGAAAAATAGTATTCCTCCGTCCCAAAGATATTGACACATTCTCCTTTTTGGGTTGTCCACAGAAATTGACATATTTTCTTTTTTAAAGATATGGGATCCACACAAGAACAATTTATTTGTTTACATGGGTCCACACATACACATCACACTCACCACTAATATAACTAGTCACTATACATTAAATATTATTTCTTTCACCTCATTTTGCATTAAATTATTATACTCCTTAATCTCTATATTTAAAAAAAAATGTGTCAATGGTTATGGGACGGAGGGGGTAAGTAGTAATTATGAACTTGCATTGTGGAAATGGTAACTAGGGGATCAGATGATCTTGGATGTCCTGTTATGTTTTTGTATTACATTTTCTATTATACGCGTGATCTTGGATGTCCTGTTATGTTTTTGTATTACATTTTCTATTATACGCGTTAGATGAATGACACGTATGCGAAGAAGAAAATCTCAACTTTTCCTCCTAGCGTTTATTGTTAGGGTATAAATTATTTCATCATACGTGTCAATCATCCAACGATTTGTAAGAAAAGATGTAACATCAGAATATAACATAATATACATATATTATGACTCCATATAACAGTCCCCGACAGCTGGCACTAGCATAATCTCCCCAACAATGTATCAATATACACATCATATCTTCCACACTTACATAATACTAATAGAAATACACGCACTATATAATACAGACGACACTGATTACAACAAAGCCTACTATATATACACGTACTCATAAGTGCCTACTTGTCCTGCATGCATTAATACTATATAGTATATATTTAATATACTGTCTATCCTATACTATATAGTACTAAATTAATACATACTCCATATACTGGATCCCTAGCTATTTAATTAAGTAGTGTGTTTAATGGTAAGCTAATAATAAATACTCCATATGATGAGATGGAGTCAAAAGAACCAGGAGAAATTAGTTCGGGCGGCCTGCTCCTCCTCCACAATCCGGAACGACGTGTCTTTCGCCGCCTCTGCCCACAGGTGGGAGTCATCCACCTCCGGCAGACTCACATTCAAATTCTTCAATATCCCACTCCGACTCACATACTCCGTTTCCCGTCCGTCGGTCTGTAAAATCGGGCCTGCAGTGGAAGTAGAGGAGGAGGAAGAAGAGGAGAGGGGGTTAGGCATAGGATTGTGATCATTAATATCTTCTTGGTAGAGGTGGGGCAGGTTGAGCTTAGCCCCAGGGCCGTAGAGTCTGCGGGCGGCTGCGTCGTAGGCAACGGCGGCGTCGTGGGAGGTGTCAAAGGTTCCGAGCCAAACCCGGGATCCGCGGTTGGGTTCGCGGATCTCAGCGACCCACTTGCCCCATGTGCGCTGGCGGACTCCCTTATAGGTGCAGGCTGCGTTCTCCGGCCCACCTTTTCCCCTCATGCACCCTTTTCTTGAACTCGCCTGAGCGATCTTTCGAATTACTCTCTTCTCCCCATTATCCATACCTTTAGATTTCTGCATTTTTCTTTCTAGTGTACTGACACAAGGAAAAATGTGTGTAAATAAAATTGTGATATGAAGAGGTATGTAGGAGAGGAGAGAATATATATATATATATATATATATATATATGGATGGAGAATGGGGGTTGAGCGACACGTGTTTCCGGCAATGATACTTGGCATCGTGTCTGAAATTAGAGATGGATACAATGTACAAAGCAGGAGTTGGAATGGGAAGAATATATAAGAATGCAGGAGATGATTACAGCTAGCTACCTCTCTGCTTAATTCTATCTTCTCACTACAAGGAGAATGGACTATCTTCTTTTACCACCTCACCTGACGTCACCTACCACCTCATCCTTCATTATATTTTATTATTTCTATTTCTTATTTCTACAGATAAACATTCTATATTTTATGATTTTCATTTTATTCCACTACGCCTATCACTACACTAATTTTAATGCATTTTATTTGAAATGTATTAATAGCTATTTTTTCAATACATTAATTCTATAACTACGCTTTATAATATCTATTAATACACTATTCAATAAATATATTATTACAACTCTTTTAACTACACTATTATACTATCTATTAATACAGTATTCAATAAATGTGTTAATATAACCTTATTATTGAGTGTGTTTTTTTTTTTTTAAAATTACAATTACTATTACTTTTATTTTATAATAAAATATTTTAAATAAAATAAAGTTAAATATAAACTTATAAAATTTCTAAAATAATAAAATAGATACGTATAATTTATTAATGAATTTGATTTAATATTATATAATATAATTATAAGTTAATGAAATAAAATGAATAATAAAAATTATAATTATATATATATATATAGTATATCATTATAATTACAATTTTTTATTAAAATTATTATTACGTAGCCAAATGAGTGATAAGTTATGTAAATTCATAATTAATTTATAAATTTTTTTAATATTTATTATAGGTTGATAAAAAAAAGTATTAATTAAAAATAATTTAATTAGTAAAGATAAAAAACGAACAATTTTTTATTAATTAAAGAAATTATTATGTGTAATCGTAATCTTAATTTTAATAATAATTATTTAATTTTAATCATAATTATAATATTTTTAAATTTATTTGACCACTAAAGTTAAATAAAGTAATATTAAAATAAAAATAAAAACTAAAACTAAAATGAAAATAAAAAAAACTAATGTAAAAATATAAAAAATAAAATAAAACTAATGTAAAAATTAAAGTAAAAAAATAAAATAAAAAACATTTAACGTAAAAATAAAAATAAAACTAATGTAAAAATAAAAACAAAGCAAAAGTATTTGTATATATATTAAATTTGAGGAAAAAAAAATCAATAAGTATGCATTTAGTTCAATCGGCTACAAGTCTATAAATTGATTTAGGATCGAAGGTTCGAATCGTTTGAATTCGAATCAATTTATTAATTTTTCATTTTTTTAATTAAAAATTAGTTAATTAATTTTTTTAATTATTATAATCTATTGTGTTTTTCTATATATAAGAAAATTAAATAAGAGTTGGGTCTTACACAAAGGGGAGTAATTACAATTTACACATCCATTTGGAGGGCAAATCGTTAAAATTGTGCGAGGGCATTAACTGAAATGGTGTGATTGGGATTTGGGCCATATGGTCCAACTAAATGAATGGGCTGTTGAGTTTTTGGCCCATCAATTTTCGCCACACAGAGATACCGTCCGCTCCTTTATTAAAGTTACTGAATCAGTTTAGAACTTCCATGCTAGATACTCCGTGCGTCCCATAATATTTTTCACGTTTACTGTTCCATGATATTTAAGAAAATATGCACTTTTTGACCAACTTTATTGAATTTGGAGGGTATTGAGGTATTTTTAGATAATAAAAAAGTATAAAATAATGATATGCCTGTGATAAAGGAGTGACAAATTTGAAATTAAAGGAACTTTTGAGGTTGTTAGATAAAATGATGTTTCTTTTTTTGGGTGTGAAAGATTTATGGGACAAACAAGTGAGGAAAGTATGAAAGATTTTATGGGACGGAGGGAGTACTTACTGAAGCATTACATGTAATTGGACCAACTTCCTTTGTTTACTATGATGATAATTAATTAAGACCCAGTTGAAATTGGGCTGGCCTGTTTTTAAAGAGTTCTATATTCGGAGTAGATAATTTAGACCTAATTAACATTAGCTGGCCCAGATCTCGTTATTTATTAAGTTTTTTTTTTTATCTATTGTATTTTCTTGTTTAGTCCAATTAAATATAATTTTTTATTAAAAGAAAAAATCATAAGAAGCGTTTTTTTTTTTAATTATGTGATAATAAGCTCAAAAGTTCAATATGCACTAAATAAATTAGTTTTGTACCACATTTCACAATGGGCACATTGCAAAACACAAAAATGGGATGTTAAATACTGAATAGTTTCCTATTTTCCTTTAGTGTTTCATCTTTAATTTTAAATAAATGTTATATGTCAAAATTGCCCCCTAAATTAATGTCTCGCTCTTTAAGGGTTTGAAGTCATTTATAAAATATAGTTTTTTATGCAATAAAACATTAAAGAATACAAGATGTGAGAAAATTCGAACTATAAAGATGGACCTATTTTAAAAATCAAAATGACGTAAAAGAGAAAATAAAAAGATTTAAAATAAATCTTCAATACTAGTAATAATGAGATATTATCCTATGTGTAAAGTGTTTACATACAATCTCTTCACTTGTACATTTATAGATTTACAGATAATTATGTCTTTGAATATATCATGAAATACAAGAAATATAATATTCATGAATCGATGATAAAATTATAATGATGCTCTAATAAGTAACTATATTAAGTCTTAAAAATAAAGATTAATTATAAGAATAAATATATGTAAAATACTAATTATCATGATGATGGAAGAAATAATTTATCTAAAAATAATGTCTTTTTTATTTTTGTAGAAAATTTAACCGAGCTAACTTTTTTATGTGAGTAATTAGTTTTTTATATTCTTTCACAAATGTTGAAAAGTTAAGTGATTAACAAATTAATTATCTTATCTCATTAACACAACTTTCTATGAGAAAAGTACTCTAGTATTTATAATCCAAATAAAGCTAATCTGACTTGCTTAAACATTAATCATGTCTGAGATCAATAAAATAATCCTTTTTGAGATCGAAAGTTTCTAAAAAGTGGCACTTTGAGTCGGTAATGCATGTATTAATTAATTAATTAATTCTTAAAATAACAAGCCATGTAGATACATTGTATCGTCATATTATAACTAATTAACCTACTTTGTTAGGAATCATCATAACAACATCAAAAAGATGGATTTTGTTCTTATCAAAATACTTTGCTTTTTAAAATTTTGATTTTTGACTACTTTAATTAAGTAGCCTGTATGCGTATGTACAATAATATATTATAAATTTTGTGTTTTGATATAAATTTTATATTGTAATGATGTTTAACGTATTTTATCTTGGGCGCATGCGTTAATATGTCATTATAGAAATAAATCGTCAATTTCTTGTATATTCGGATGTACATATATGTGCTCAAATGCAGTTACTATGTAAATTTTACTATTTCTTTTTAGTTAAAAAGCTTTATTCATTATTTATCTTTAAAATTTATTACCTTCCAATTAAACTTGTAATAGCCATTTCAATTAAAATTAAAAAGTCAACTAGGTAAATAAACCTATAATTAATCCATACATACATCCAATGTAGAGGAGACTCCCTCATCATGAAATGGGTAGCAATTAGCAGACCAAGAAACTTTTGGTTGATATTAAATTAAATTAAATTAAATTTCAAACACACACAAAAGTGGAGGTATGAACATTTGACCAAAATGGGTCTACTCCCCTCAACACTCACAAACTATGGATGAACCACTACCCCCCACCCGGGGGGGGGGGGTCCTACACTCCTACCATCTCTACAAATTAAGTGATAGGAGAACTCTTTCTATCCACTACCAATAAATATATAGGGTTGTAATTTGTTTTTGCTTGGTGGGAGATAACACTCCTTTGGGATATAGATGTTGAAAAAAACGTGCAATTAAATCCAATATATATTCTTGAAATGGAATAGCAGCCTCCATCACTGTGCATGCAATGTTCCTCTTGCCCAATCAAACTGCATTTATAAACCCACTTCAAACACCACATACATACACATATTAATGTTAGGTGTGTTTATATATATGGAAACATGTTGGGAAATAATGCCTTAATTTGCTTCTAGGTCAATAGTAGTAAAAGAAAAATAATGAAACAATTAAATTTTGACACATTAATTAATGTAATTAATATATTCATCCCTTCGATAATCAAACATGCGAAGCAATCACAAGACCAATAAATTACTAGTGATATATATTCTACTTTAAGAAATTAATATACTGTTTATTTCATTACTAGAACTTGCTATAGCTAGATTGGAATTGGAATAATAGTAAAGTTGATCTTATTAATTCTTGGGAATTTCCTCGTGATGTGCAATTAGGATGATGTTTAATGGTTAGTGGAAGGATAGAGTTTGACATGGAAAGCACACAAGTTAAATTAGTAGGGTATGATCATGATAAAAAGAATTTAGCAAGGTCACTTTTAATAGGGTAGTATGGGTCCAAGATGGGATACATTGATTTTTCTCTAGTGTGACTTGCCTAGCTACCCACTTAGGGATTCTTTCTTTTACTGAAATTGACATGCATTATCAACATATATATTGGTGCTATGATTTAATGAAGAGCCACATTCATGGAGGCTCAAACTCCATTTTTATTTACAATTTGGGAAACCAAATACTCCCTCAGTCCCAAAATTGATCGCACTGTTACTGTAGATACGGAGTTTAAGAAATATTACTTTATTGATTTTTCAACTCAACTTTGAAGGGTAAAATTGTCCATGCATTTTGGTTTATGTTTTGGATTAACTTTATCATTAAAGTTAATCCAAATCATAATCCACTGAAAATAATAAAATAATTCCAGAAAATTTAAAATTAAAAAAAAAACTCTATAGTAAAAAAAAGTGGGTTGTACAGCAGCTGTTACACATTTTACAATATTACAAATTACATAAATTTAAATTAAGCCTATTACAATTCATCTAGTACAAATTCCAAATATTAATGTCTGAAATTACAACAACATTGTCTGTTCATCAAAATACATGATTTTCTAAAACAAAAAAAATTACTGAGGTTGCTTTCTTGAGGGGGGTGGACATACGTTTCTGAAAATTACAAAGAATGAAACAACAATAGAAGTGAGATATTGTATGTATGATGTGAATGGATATGAAATTGAAAAAACTTTCACATTGTAACATCATCATTGGGAATTGTTTTCCTCCCAAATAATTTGTGGGGTAAGTTTTTCCCATCATTTGTAGTTTTAATTGTCATTTCCCATCAAACTTAAAAATTTCCTCCATTTTTTCCCTCTAATTTGTTCCAATTAAGATAGGCCAAATTTTTGAAATTTTTCCTCCAATGTCATCACCATAAATAGGGAGTTGTTAGCACACATTAATGCACTCACTCAACATTTAATGGCTGGCCTAAAACCACACCTCTCTCTTGAAAAGAAAAATCAGATTGGGCAGTATCTACTGGTAAACAACCATGATGGAAAAGTTATCCATGGGAAGGTGTTAGAGGCAGTGCAGATCTTTGGTTGTTCTAAAAGAACAGTCCAAAACATTTGGAAAGAGGCTAGGAATCAGATTCAACAAGGGCTGCCAGTCAACTTAATTTCCAAGTAAAAGGGGGTGGCCAAGACAAAGAGAGTTCTACTAGATCCAGAGGAAGTGAAGAAGATAGCTTTTCAAATGAGAGGTATAATTAGAGGGCTGACAGGGAAGTTGAAAGTCAGCAAATCATCAGTTGGAAGATGGGTAAAAGATGGACAAATAAGAGCTCACAAAAATGCTATAAAGTCTGGCCTAACTCCAAAAAATAAGGTACAAAGGCTCAACTATTGTTTGCATCAAATTCATCTTGATAGGGCTGTTAACAAGCTAATGTTTGATGGTATGTATCAAGTTATTCATACTGATAAAAAATGGTTCTATATGACAAGGGAGAATGAGAGGTATTACATGATTCCAGGGGAGGCAGAACCACATAGGACATGCAAGTCAAAGAAGTTCATCACTAAGATAATGTTCATGTGTGCTGTTTGTAGGCCAATATTTGGAAGTGATAGGAAAGTGTTGTTTGATGGTAAAATAGGCTTATTTCCTTTCTCAAGGATGGAGACAGCAAAGAGGAACTCTAAGAATAGTGCTCGGGGGATAATGGTTACTAAACCATTTGATTCAGTGAACAAAGATGTTATCAGAGCATTAATAATCAATCAGGTATAACCATCTACTCCTATTTCAGCTTTCAGATCAGTCTAGGGTTAATTTCTAGACAATGAGGCCTCCTAAGATACCTTTATATACATCTACACACATGGTGACAGTCATTCCAGCTATAAAAGCTAAATGGCCACAGAATATGAGTAAGGAGATCATTATCCAGCAGGATAACGCACCATCTCATATCAATGACACTGATTTGGAGTTTGGAACAGCTGCAAGATCCGATGGTTTCAACATCAGACTTGTTAATCAGCCTCCATGCTCTCCAGATCTAAATGTGAATGACTTGGTTGGTTCAGGGCCCTACAGTCACTACAAGTGAAGAGTGGAAGCTATAATGTTGATGAGATGATCAACAATGTGAACCAGTCCTTTGAAAACCTAACAGCTGCTACACTCAACAATGTGTTTCTTAGCCTACAATCCTGCCTAATTGAGATAATGGAGGTCAAGGGGGGAAACAACTACAACATATCCCATATGGGGAAGGCAAAGATAATTAGGGAAGGAACTTTGCCCATCAATCTTGAGATTGATCCTGATTTGGTTAAAGGCTGCATAGACAAGTTGGCTGAAGAACAGGCTCTATACCAGATGGTGTATGACATTTCAGAGCTAGTGGAAGCATTAAGTGTTTGATTATTGGGTAATGGTGATCTCATTTTGGTTTATGGCTACTAAGAACAGTGTATGAGAAAGGGTTATGTGTATAACGTATCTTAGACTGATAGTTTAAGTTGTTTACAGCAAAAACAATGGATCATGTATTACATTTTGTTGGGTGAGTGTTGTTTAGGCTGTAAACAAGATCATATTTAAATGACATTGGAGGGAATATTCGTTGTGCTCTCAGAATGTAATTTTATCATCGAGCTTGGTCTCCTAAAAAGGTTTATAGTGTCTATTAGTTGCCAACAAAATATCCAAAGATATTTTGGCCTCCTAAATAGATCGATAAACCCTAATGGTGACACTGAACTTCATCATGAGGGACTATAGATACCACTTAAAGGGACTAATGTGGAAAGATTAACCCTCGAAATAATATCCTCATTGGGTACAGGTCTCCTAATTAGGTTAAGAAACCTAATGGTGACACTTAAATAATAGGGACATGGGAAAATTAACCTTCGGAATAATATCCTCATTGGGTCAATCTAAAAAGATCACCTAAGAATTAGCCCTCGAAATAGCATCCTCATGGGACTAAATTTTCCCTACAATAAACCAGCAAGCTTGTGTGATCAATAATATGCCTCACATGGCCAAGACAACATGGAATAAGCATTTACAAAACTCACAGGGCCAACACATAGCATGCATGATCAATAATATGCCTCACAGGGCCAACAAATAGCATGAATAATCAATTAGAGGCATCACAGGGCCAACATAAAGCATGTGTGACCAATAATATGCCTTACAGGGCAAAGACAGCATGGAATAAATACTTACAGGCCTCACAGAGCCAACACATAGCATGCATGATCAATAATATGTCTCACAGGACTAACAAATAGCATGGATAATCAATTAGAGGCCTCACAGGGCCAACATAAAGCATGTGTGATCAATAATATGCCTCACAGGGCAAAGACATCATGGAATAAGCATTTACAGGCCTCACAGGGCCAACACATAGCATGCATGATCAATAATATGCCTCACAGGGCCAACAAATAGCATGGATAATCAATTAGAGGCCTCACATAGCCAACATAAAGCGTGTGTGACCAATAATATGCCTCATAGGGCAAAGACAACATGGAATAAGCACTTACAGGCCTCACAGGGCCAACACATAGCATGTATGATCAATAATATGCCTTATAGGGCCAACAAATAACATGGATAATCAATTAGAGGCCTCACCGGGCCAACATAAAGCATGTGTGACCAATAATATGTCTCACAGGACCAATACATAACATGAATAACCAATTAAAGCATGTAATGCCTCACAGGGCCAACACACTGAACGGAAAAGCATTTAAAGGTGGGCCTCAAATGATAGAAATGTACCCCCACACAGGAATCAACATACACAGCCATCAGTATGTGAATTCCTCATCAGTCCCTCTGTCCTCTTTATCCAACAGGCTAGACCTTCTGGCCGGAAGGGAGGTGGCGGAGTGCCTTCGGTTTTGCGGGAAAACACAGGGTCGACGGGAGGGTCCGGCGGTCTCTTCCTCCAAGTCGGAGTCCTCCACCACCTCGGAAGATTCCACAGGTTCAGATAACTCTGTCTCCGGCACCACTGTGTACTTGCTTCCTCTGACGCTCCCTCCGGCTAGCCCCATACTATCATCGGTTGATTCGGGCCACAGACAGACCGGATTCACACTTGGGATCTCAGATCCGTGCAACTCCGACTCAAATCCGGCGGAGATCTCAAACACCTCGCCGTCAGAAGGAAGATCCCAGAATTTAAAGAGGTGGCTAGAGTTTGGACTTGGAGGAGACGAAACGTCTGGCTGTGTATGCGGTGCGAAACACTCATCCGGATGATTCCAGCCCTCATCCGGATGGGTTCTAACAGCGGCTTTCATCACCAGATTGGAGGCAAGAAGAGGAAAGAAACGAACAAACAGACATGAGGGAGGCTAGAGTTTCATGGTGAGAAGAAGAAAGAGACGAACAGATTGAAGGCTAGGGTTTCATGGTGAGAAGAAGAATGAGAGGCTAGGGTTTCATTAGAGAAGAACGAGAGAGAGCAATGCAGTTATAAGGTGTAATAGCATGATTTAGGTTTATAAGTTGGTTGGATTTAGGGTTATAATTGGGTTTGGGTTAAGTTAATTGGGCTCAAACCCATTACTTAATGAATTGGGTTTATGTTGTTAATTAGAGTGGTATTTTTATAAATCTTTAAAAAGTAGAGGATAAATTGGTAATTTGTTTTTACTATTTTTGGAAGGTGCAATCTATTTTGGGACGGATAAATGTAGAAAGTGTGCAATCAATTTTGGGACGAAGTGAGTAATTATTGGTGGAATTAGTTATAAGTATAAAGTTATATCGTTACTATGCAATATATATATATATTGACTTTAGAAAATTATATCTAATTACACAATTATATTTTATACACACAATTATTCATATTAACAATAATGTATAAAATAATTTTATGATTTTATTACTTGTTGTCTGATGTACTTGGATGCTATATCTTGGAGTATTTCTCATTACTCCAAGTGTTTAATAATAAAATTATTTTTTGCTGTTAAAAAAAAAACATTAATGTGTAAAATGTTTAGAAAATGAAGAGTGTATATATCTTATTCCTAAAATCTCTCCCCTAAAATCTTGCACTTTCTTTTTTCTAAATTTTAATTGAATGATTTGTTTTTTTGTCAACTAAATCATCTTCTTCACGCCATGACTGCACCGGGTTATCCCACCATTGATCCCCTCCCTCGTATTTTTCCTTTGTAAAGTTATGTACATTTTCTTGATTTTTTTTTTAACAGCTTTGCATGTTTTGTTTCTGTACCTTTTTTTTTTTTTTTTCACGCTGTATAGTGGTATAACTTATAAGTATAGTTTATGCATGTAGGAAATAGGGGATTTAGCCAAAATTGTATATTAGCGTTCAAACATTTTTGGGGTGAGGTTATTTTGTGGAGAAGTTTGCATAGATATCTTCTGTTGTTTATTGAAAGTCAACATATGTTATTATATGAGATATATTATGATTTATATTAAATATTAGTTAGTTTAGTAATTCTGGATCAATATATTTATTAATAATAATATTATACCTAATAATATCTAAAAGTTAATTCCAAGCTAATTATTTTAATCAATTTTCTTTATCTCAAGTTTTTTTAACTTAATTATCTCACATACTCATATAAACAAATTGATGAATAAAAAACTGATATAAATAAAAAACATTTGGTGTAAAATGAAATGATGTAGAAGCAAATTAGTTAGTGTAGTGCGATGTGTGCAAAATTTCCATGCAACTGTTGCAGACATCCGAAATTAAAGTCGCACCAAAGGGCCAGCGACTTTTGTAGCCTCCCAAGTTGCTCTTTTGATTTGACAACGTGCCACGAGTTGCCTCCTTTGCTACCCCACTATTCTCGCCCGTTGGATTCATCTCCGACGGTAGAGATTCGCTCACTCAAATTATTGGGAACTGTAGGATACCGGACGCAATAGTTGACGAGATGCCCAATGTCGCCTCTCGGACTACTTCCGTCCAAATATTATTTATTAAATAAATAAATTTGTTAGTAATTAATTAATCTACGTAAATGTATTTGTAGTGAAATAATTACTTATTAGTAATTTTGTTAAACTCAGAATTTAATTTAATTTTATAATAGGATATCACATCATTTTTACATTCTTCTTATGGATTATAATAATTAATTAATTATGATTGACAAAAATAGATTATGATCTAACTTGATTTTTTATTGCAAAAAAAAAAAGGGTAGAATGAGATTCGTAGAATATTTAGTGTAATAATCGCGCCGACTTGGGTTCCCACCCACCACGCGCTGGGTAGTGACTTGTCATTCCCACGGATGGCCCACTAAGAAGATGAATAGTGTTTTGACACGTGGTGAGCCGAGATGGCGTCTCTCTTATCCACCACAAGCCGCAGCCGTCAGTCCAGCCGAGCCGTCCTTATTTATTATGGAAACGGAAAAAAGATGTTCCATTAAGAATTCAATAAAGTCAAGTCTTTTCACCTAATTTAATTCTTTGTTCAAAATAGTTTTAACTAATTATTAATATTGTCATGCATTCTACCAATTTATATGGGATGTGGGGATATAACAAGGTGTAATAGAATTGAAAAAATAATTATATTTTATTAAAGTGATGTTTTAAACTTTTAAAATAGATCATATAATTACAAGTTAAAATATTATATGAATTATAAAAATGAAATTACAATCACATTTTAAAATTATAAAATTATAATTAAATTCTGAGAATAAAATTAAATTATATGAATATAATAATGCATGAACCATATAGTTATACAGTGTAGCATAATATATATACAAACTGTTCTTTTGTATAGAGAATATTTTTAATGAAAATTCAAATTTTATTTTGGAAACTTGTATTAAGAATATGTGTGCATATATTATATGCATGTTTACTTGAGTGGAGGCAGTATGATTTTACACAATTGGGTGTGTGTATATATAAAAGTAAATATTTCTCAATCTTTAATTTATCAGGTGAAAAAAGTAGAGCAATCACAAAAATGACTAAGAACACCTTGTAAATTGAGGTATCAACAAATTTATTTATTAATTTAATTTTGAGAACTTCGTTGGGCGCAAAGAAACATTCGTTTTAAATTCCTCTTAAATTGGAAATTATTGATTCCTAATTAGAAGATTCTCCTATGATCAAAGTATAAAAACTCTAAAAGAGAAAGAGAAACAAAAGAAAATTAGCAATATTCTTAAATAAGATATATAATAGAACTAGTGAATGTGGCATATTCATAAACGAATATGAAATCTGAATATGTAGTCTTTTTTCTCTATAATTCATGACATCAATTCATAGCACGTCGATTAAATTTTCTTTTAATTCAATAAATATTTTTGTGGTAATAACACATTACTATAGTTTGTAGTTTTACTTTTGCGATAAATAAAACAACCATCTAAAATAAGAAGAATTTTCTGCCACATTGAGAAAGAGAAAGATATCATTTTCCATGTACCCAAATAAACTCATTAATATTTTGAGATCATTGACATCCCCACGTGGGAATGAATGATCAATAAGCAAACAAAGATTTTCTTGAAATTTTGTCTTGCAAGATTTTCAATGGGCTGTTTATTGACTTTTCTAAATAAAAATAAAATTAAAAACCTTGCGTGGCATAATCTCACAATGAAATACTCCCTCCGTCTCTGAAAAGTCTGCACACCTCTTTTCGGCACGGAGATTAAGAAAGTGATAACTTTTAGGGGTATAATGATATTTTTATGTAATATATAAATGATAAAGTATGGTAGGTAGAGATGGTTTTTTTGTAATTAAAGTCTATGGGGAAGGGTGATTGTTTTTTACTTTTTGCTTTTTTTGGGATGTGCAAACTTTTGTGGGACAGCCCAAAATGGAAAGTGTGCCAACTTTTCAGAGACGGAGGGAGTAATCAAAATTGGAAAGAAATTGAAGTAATTGCTACATCAAATTTCTTGGACAGGGTTAAGGGTGCAAGTCAGGATGCTTGACTTTGAGGGAACAATTAATCTACTTATTAGACTACAAATAGTGTTATATTTGTTTGCTTATGTTGCTTCAACTCATTATTATGTTGTATCATTCATTAGAAAATTTTCATATTACATGCTATGCACCTTTTATTCATAAATGACAACTAAATATAAGAGGTTTAAGGGAACAAAAAAGAGATTAATAACAACATTGGAAATCACTATCTTTGAAAAATAATAAAAATAAAATTCTCAAGGGTTTTATATCTGTCCCATATAAAATGAGCTGGTCCTTATTCTTAAAAAAAAATGTAGAAAGAAAGAAAGAAATTTGGGTCTCTATAGTGATATAATTCAACTTTAAACTTAAAGGCCATGTTTTATTTTATAATAATAAAGCAATTAAAAAATCAACTGTTCAACACCAATAATAGAAACACATACACTATGCAGGTTGAAATTTTGAACCCAAAAGAGATGATAAACTCATAAAAAAATATATTATTTTACTATATTGAGCGTCCCGTCTAAATTGCACTATTTTCTTTTTTTAGTGAAAAATTTCCATCAATGACCCATCATTACCTATCACATCTCTCTAATACACCTACTCACTTTACATAAAATAATGATACACCTTAATCTACGTACAAAAAGTAAATGCACCTCTTTGCCCGACACAGAGATAGTAGTGTTTTTTCACTATTGAAAATTGACTTTAATTGACATTTCAAGATTGTATTTCAAAAGAGATAGTTATAGTAATAAACTCATAAAAGGGCTTGTTTTTCATGGTTGATAGTTGAAACTCACTCATCACAAGAGCACACAAGTTTGTTTTTTATAATGTTTTCCTTGATTGACTTTAAAGATAATCTCAAGATTTAAAATTTAAGCAAAGGGGGGGAATGTTTTTGGGGCAGTGTGTTGTATAATATTCTGGGAGTCCTACAAATTCCATGTGTCACTGTTTCATTTGATGTGTTCTTCTTTTTTCAAAGATGGAGCGAAAGGTGAGCACGCTTTGCTTCCTCAATCCAACAACCTCTTGTTTTTTTGGGCTTTGGTTGTGTGTTTATTGATCTAACATTTTTTGTGTTTCGAGGTTTTCTTCAATAAAACTATTTCCTCTTAATTTTTTTTTTATTTTAACCTTCATTATTGGTCATATAACCAAAAGGGCTTAAATTTAAAGTAGTGAAAAGAGAGAGAAAGAGCGTGTGTTTAGAGAGAGAGGGGAGATGTTAAGGGACAAGGACATTCTCCCCCCCCCCCCCCCCCAATTAAATTATACTCTATCTATCACGTACTTATTTTCACACTTTCCGTTTTCGTCTGTTCCACACTTATATTCACCACCCAAAAAAAGAAACTTCACATTAACCAACAACTCTAAAATTATCTTAATTTCAAAAATATTACTCTCACCTAATACACATAACATACTTTATAATTTATTTATTACCTAAAAATACCACAATATCCCTCAAAAGTCAATAAAATTTGTCAAAAAGTAAATTTTCTTAAACTCAGTATCTACAGTGTCGGTGAACTTAATTCTGGGACGGAGGGGAGGGAGTACTATTAATCAAAGTCCTATTCTTTCATGGTGCCAAATTATAAAGCCACAAGTATCTATCTCCCTCTTTACTCTTTATGCTCTTCAGCTTATTTGCTTTTACTTAAAGATTGGAGTTTGTTGAAAGTTTAGTCTTAGCTTGTTTGTTGATATCTCTTTGCTCTTCAGAGAGGTGCAGTTTTTTTTCCTTTTCTTTTCTGGGAACGGACAAACTTTGTCTTTGCCTTTTGTAACGTGTAAGAATGTGGGCTTTCAAGAGTCTAAAATTTGGTTAAACATATTTAGGTAAGAGTTTTCTTGATAGAAAAAAACATCCTCTTTGTTTGTTGCTTCAATCTACTGATATGTTTTGCATCTTTTTGCAGCAAAAAAAAAAAAAAAAAACTTCTTTTTGTGGAGTGAGATAGATCATTGTGAGAATTAATGGAGGGTTTCTCAAGAAAGGATAGGTTTCTTGGTTTGGTTCCAAGAGAGAGAGAGTGGGTTGTGAAAAGCTCAGAAGAAAGCAATATACATGGAGTTTCAGAAGAGAGAGAGCTTGAATTGAGACTTGGTCCCCCAGGTGAAGATTGGATAATCAAGAACACCCAAAACAACTCATCATTTGGTCACTTTACAGACAACAATCATGTCCTGAAATCTCCATGGATACAGCAAACAAATTCTCATTTTCTTCATCTTCAATCACAGCCATGTAGCAATGGAGATTTGAAAATTTCAGATAACAAGACAATCTCACCAGCTCCTGCTAATACAGCTGTGCCAAACGGTCAGAAAAGGTGCTTCACCTTTATTCCTTTCATCTCTTCCTTTCTCTCTCAACATTTTTACATGCTGTGGTCCTTGCATTTGCTTCTCTCATGTTTTTGTCTGCTGTGTAATGGATTTGCATATCACACTATTAGCCAATTTGTGGTGGATAATAACAAAGCTTATTACTACCATTGTTGGATTTTTTATTTTATTTTCTAACCATAGCATGTAAGTTATTACATGATGATCATGCAATAATTAGTTACATAATACAAACTTTTCTAAACCATATTTTCTATTTTGTGAACTATATGTAGAACTGCACCTGCACCTGCACCATTAGTGGGATGGCCTCCTGTTAGATCGTTTAGAAAGAATCTGGCAAGTGGGAATTGTTCAAAACAAGGGTCCGATGTGGTCGAAAACAAAGAATCAGATTCAAAACCAGCTAAAGAAAATCCCCCAAAAAGTATGTTTGTGAAGATCAACATGGATGGTATTCCCATTGGTAGAAAGGTGGATCTAAAAGCATATGATAGTTATGAGAAGCTGTCACGCGCAGTTGATCAACTCTTCCGGGGCCTCCTCGCCGGTGAGCCCTTGTTTATGGTCGATTTCGATATCCGTTTGTGTTCAACTGCATAATCGATGTGTTTTGATTGTATTTGTAGCTCAAAATGGTGGTAGTGATAAAGAGGGAGGGAAAGAGATAGGTGGTTTACTGGATGGGAACAGGGAATATACTCTTGTGTATGAAGATAATGAGGGTGACAGGATGCTTGTTGGAGATGTCCCTTGGCAGTAATCATCTTTCTTTACTACCACCATGGATCACTTTTCTTTTTTCATTATTAGTATTATTCCTTTTCTATATAACTCCAAAATGAAGTGAAAAGTAATTGATCTTCCTTGGATGTTTGCAGCATGTTTGTTTCCACCGTGAAGAGGCTGCGAGTCTTGAAAAGCTCGGAGCTCCCCACGTTGTCTCGTGAGTTCTAACGCTCGACGAATATTGTTGCATTCAGCATCAGCTTTGATCTTCACTGATGGATTAATGTGTTGTGGTATTGCAGGTGGGAGTAAACAGGGGAAGCAGCAGCTGCCTTCCACGTAAAACTGCCCTGCAATTTCGTGTATATTGTTGAAGGGTGTGTTCTTTCCTCAGGAATCAAATGTCACATAAACTTGTGTTGTTCTAAGAATCAGACAGCTCAAGTTATTTGCATATTCAAGGGGATTTTTGTGAATCTATTGTGTTATTTTTCCCCTATTAAATCAAGTGTTTAGTGTGCGCTTTATTTCAATATAATCCTTGTCTTGTATTACACAATGGTGGGCTTGAAATTACTGAGATGAAACACTACAATAAATAATTCCCTTTTTAAGTGATAAGTACTACAAATGATGTTTTATTAAAAAAAATGATGTTTATTATTAGAATTAATAAAATAAGAGCTGAACCATCAAACATGTAACCGTGAACAAGAATCAACCCAATGAAACAGTTTGGCTAAAATGAAGACTATTGAACCTAATTTTGTGATATAGAATTCCAAATGTAAAAATTCCAATTTATTATTCATTCAAAAAATAACTCTTATCAGAAATTCAACATTGTCATCAGTGATGACCACTGCCTCAAGATCTCCCCCAAGGGAAAATGACTGTATGCTACTCCACTTTGCTGCAAGAAAAATAAACAGGAAACCTGTAAAACATGCCGAAAGAGACTAAAAACGAGACCAATGGCCGATCCAAGATTGACATCAAGATGATTTGTGATCAAGATAAAGTGAGTGAGAGGCAGCAAGGAGGGCGGCACCAATGCCTGAGCCATCGATTGATTGCTCAAACAGAATGTTTGATGCGCTTTCCTGTCCGAGTAACTCAATCACTGCATTCTCTAAGCACTTTCTGTACTCTGTGTAGTGCTCGTATAAACCTCCATCCATGGCTATTACTGTCTTTTCTCCATTAGGAGCATCCCTTCCCATTTTCTTCAACACCCCCAAGATGCCAGCTGCTGCAAGGCGGGCACCACGTGTGGCAATAATGTTACAGAGCTCGACCACAACCCGTCTCTTTTTCAGGGAAGTACTAGGTATCTGAGGTAGGAAATCTTACACTGTTAAGTATACTCTTCATCAACAAACATACAAACAGATCTTTTATCACATCCTATCCCAGAGTAATTGTTTTGGAGGGAGCTAGTAAATAAATATCCAATCATGATAATCGAGTTCACTAAGATTCGACACACCCTTCAGAGCTGAAATCAGTACCTAGCATGGAAATGAAAATTTACCTCAAATATATTCTTCAGTTTTTCGTCCACCACCCTCAGATTCGGTGATGTATCCTGATGCATTGCTGACACTTCAGGAGTCCTGCACATTCCATCACTCTAAAACTTTCAACTTAGGAGCATCAGTTTCATATGCAACGAGATTATGAAAGAGAAACAAATAAAGTTCAACATGTTGGGCAAATTGCATAGAGAGATGAGATGCTTGCAGTATCTTCTCTTTTCATTATTTCCACATCTTTTTAGTTCTTGATCTAGACATTCTAATAAATTAAAATATTTGAAAACTGATTACAAATATACCACCTTACTTACTGGCAAATGTGGGAGTATTTGAGGATTGAAAAAACAGTCTTTCAAGTAATAAACACAGTAAATGTAGTACCCCAACATGAAAGGAATTCTAAGATTGGGTGGAACTTCATCGCCAAAGAATAAAGCTTCTTCGGACATCCTAAGTAAAACTTTGCGTAAAATTTCCCCCAAATACATGCCAGAAATGACCTTTTCAAATATCTGCATTGATAGAAAAGAATAACATTGCAATGTTAGTTTGATATTCAGGGATCGAGACATCAGATCCTATCAGAGACTTTATTGAAATATTAGTGGGTGGATGATCATTACCTGTTCACCCGGATTTAGGCTTTCGACATCCAATGCATGGTCATACTCGGTCAATGGAAGATGTGATGACCTGAAGTTGCCCCACTCCAAATTTATAACCTGCGATTGGACAAGGTTCAAGCTTTCAGTAAAATTTTCAAGCTTTTAGCTGGCATGTTTGAACTTTATTTTGCTTACCATATCTCCAGATTCAGGCAATGGACCATGCCATTTTGGAATAGCCTGGGCGCGTTCTACATATGCTGCATTAGTTCCAGTGCCCAATATCACGGCCATGGCGACGTCCTTGTTAGAATATTTTCCTCCAGCTAATGTTCCGATTGTATCATTAACCTGTCATATCATCACAAACGCGAAGGAATGAGAGGTTTTAAAGAATGGTTGAAAGAACGTGAAATGTAAAAAGTAACAAAAAATGATCTCACCAGTGCTGCCACCCGCATATCAACACCCTTTCTTTGCAAGGCTTTCGATAGTTCATCAACCACGTCTTGGCCAACCTATAAGCAATAATAGGACAATCAGAAAAGGGTTTGACAATCAACTGGAAAACAGTACATTCATTTCATTCAAACAAATAAAATGGAAATTAAAGAGAAGTTCAATAAATGGATTAAAAGTGTATTAACGTGAGGAATTGCAATTGAAATTGTATAACAAGTGACACCATGATAAGATACTGTTTAAAGACAACACAGTACGAGGTATATTGCAGTAAGTATACTCAGATTATTTATTTTCAAAGAAAAAAATTAAATAATTAAATAAAATCACAAGAAACAAGTAAATGTGCAGAGAGGAACATTACAGTGTCATCAATAGAGAAGCCCTTGGTCCACCTAATAAGAGTTCCAGAATTTATTGAAGTTTGCATAACAGGGAATGAGAATGTGAAACCCAGTTCCCTCTGCTTCCCAGGAGGTTGATTGTGTATTCGCTCTTCCTCATCAACAAAACTAGCAAGTTTTTCCGCAATATAATCAAAAAGTGCCTGAAATCATCTTGTTTGAGTATTTGATGATGTCTTGAAAATTGACAAGATAATGGAATAAAAAGTAGTTTTTTACATTTGAATTCCCACTCATCAAAGCTGGGGGGATAGACGCTTCAGTAAATTCCTGGTGAACAATTCCACCTTCTCTGCCTCCTAATTGCACTCGTAACACACGGAAGTTTGTCCCACCAAGATCTAGTGCATAAAAGACTCCTTCCTCATCACTGAGGAGGAATGGTGAAAACACAAATAAGTTTTTCAGTCACTTTAGAAATCAAGAACACTAAGAGAGCAACTGGACATCATACAGACAAAAAAAACAACAATTGTAAAATCAACACTCTAACACAAGATCATCATGTGACTTGATGTTTCTATAGAAGCCTATATAAACAAAATCTAACACATAAGAATGTCAAATCTTTCATCCAAAGTATCACAGCACAAGACCTACTCTCAGAATTAGGTTATATCTTGTTGGGTTAGTGAGGATCTCCTGAAACCTTGGTTTCATGATTCGATGCAGTCAATCACGGAAGATCAAAGGGTGTGTGGAGGACTTGAATATCATACAAAGATAAACCAAACAATAAAACTAACTCAAACTCAAGATAACCAAAAAATTTAACCATCTTCCCTCATATGATTAGATGTTTCTACGTGCTTGTATAAAGACCATCTAACTAAAGAGTGTCCACTTCTTCATCTATAATTCCATTGCACAAAAGTTGCACGTACTCTTCTGCATTATGGAACCCTTCAAATCTTCATTTTCAAGAGCGATGTCCTAGTACTCTATGGTTTAGATCTTGTAAAGACGAATTGAAAGACACTCCTTTTCTATTCTTTTTACGGATAAGCCATTCACACTGTTATTTACCACAAGAAGGATCCGAAAACTTCAATTCATGATCCGAGGTGCCAAACTACGTCTACCTACCACAAAATTTCATTTCAATCTAATAGATCAAGAAGCTTCTAACTGCAAAAAACTTTTTCACTCATAGAAAGATCTTCATGCATCAACATATACATGTATAAAATAAGAATCAGAAATTCATCAATACATAAGGAGAATTCAAGATTCGATACCAAGGAAAGAAAAAAGAGATTTTACCCAGTTGGGAGATTATCAACATAGCTGATAAGCATTTTAAGCTTGCTTCCACCTTCAGATGCCAATCCTGCATGCATTTCGACAGTCATGGCATCTGCAATTTGCTTCAATCTAACCTCTGGGGTTCCACATTTCTCCTCAAATTCCTTTACAATCGCCATAATCCGGGACCACCTCCCAGAACTCCTCATCCGCTGCCGCACCACCAGCGCCGCCACTCCCACCACCGCAGCGGCTCCGATCACCGTTGCCGCGACCGCCACCTTCCCCATTCCCTTTTACTTTTACTAAAAAAAAATTAAAAATTGAAAGGAAAGATTGAGAATATTTACTCTTGTTTTACACAGTTCCGTGGTTCAAGAATCAAGAATGGATTAAAGAATTGATTAAAAGTTTCTGGAAATAGTCAAATCCGGGCACCGAAAAAATGGGGACAAAAATTAATGGCGGAAGAGGATTGAGTCTGCACCAAATAAAGAAGATGGAAAGAGATATTTTTATGGATCGTTTGTTGAGTTCGTTTAGTTTCAAGTTTAAAGGTGGAATTCCGCCATTGAAGCCTGTCTCGCTATTTTTGGAGTAAATACATCATTTATTTTTTCCGATATTCTTTTTTTTTAAATTGAATTATAATTTTATCTAAAATGCTCTCTTTCCTTGTCTATTCACTCTCATTCTCATCCAACACCAAATTATTTGCATCTAAATAAGGAATTAGAAATTATTCATTTTAAGTGAGGATGACTTTTTTTTTTTAATTAAAGTGTATTTTGTTGATATTTAATTTTTTTTTATATAAATTGTTGTGGGAGAACAAAACGCAATGTGAAGATTATGGTATGGATGAGTACTATTATTCATTAATTAAAACTTTATTAATTGAATATAAATTTATTTTCACTTTTTTTTTAAATATGGTATATTTGTATTTTTGGAAGAAACTATATTTCCTTTTCTTCTTTGATAATTTTATTACATACATGAACATGATATAATCGTATTTTTTAAATAAAATAAATTTTGTTTCCATTTATTTTTGATAGATATTTAATTTTTTTTAGACATGATTTATATGTTTATTTTTAAACACAATCTTATTTTTTTTTCATTTCATATACTATGTTCTTTTTTTCGAGTATTCCTTGTTAATTACTCCCTTCTTTCCATTATCAATTTATGCAGTTGTATTTTGCACGTAAATTAAAAATTATTATTATTTTATATATAATGGATAATTGTATGATTTGAATGTGTTAATTGTATTAGTATTTATGGGTATCATGTGTTTAAAATGGAAATGAATAAATAAGATTAGTAATTGATAGAGATAAATGTACACATATCCTTAAATGCATTTAATTTTAGAAACATAATCCTAAAAATTTCTTAATTTACATTAATTAATTTTATAAGATAAGAATAATAATAATATTGTAATGGATAGAGATAGGTGGACACATATTCGCTGAGTGTTAAATGCACTTAATTTTGGAAACGTGATCCTAAAAATTTCTTAATTTATATTAATTAATGTAATAAGATTAGAATAATGATTTTGTAATTGATAGAGATAGAAAACAAAATATTTTATTTTTTTTAAATATATAGGGATAACAAAATTAAAGCGGACATAAAAATTATAGTGGACAAATTTTTTTTTTTTTTAATATGGGTATAACAAAATTGCAGCGAATAACGGACATCAAAATTGCAAATGATAACAAAATTGCAGCGGACAAAATAATTATTTTTTTAATATGGGATCATGTCCGCCATAATTTTTTTTTAAATAGTTCACATTAAATTCTTTTTTCTTTAATAATTTTTTAATAAAAATAAATCCATGTCTAGGGGCCCATAATTTTTTTAAATAATCCATATTACATTCTTTTTCTTAATAATTTTTGAATGAAAATAAATTCATGTTTGCCCATAATTATATATATATATATAACTCATGTCAGTTGATTCAAAATTGCTGCATGTCCGCTGACAATAATTGAAAAAAAATTGCATGTAAAAAAAAAATCTCATGTCCATAAAAAATGTTGCATGTCCGCTGAACAAATTTTAAGATATTCAAAAATCTATTTTTATAAAATTTGTGAATTTAAATTGTCCATTAAATTAATCATTATTTTATTATTCCATGTTATATTTGATCAATTAATTTCGTAGCAAAGAAATACATTCTGACGCATAAAGCTTCCAATGGTTCATCTCATACCCACAACCAACATGTGGCCACCCTTAAAGGCATTAATGACATTACATGTAAAAAGTGGGCTAATTAGATGATGTATATATATATGTGTGTGCGCGCGCGTGTGTATATGGGAGAATTTTTTTTGGTGTTGTTATTCACACCCAAAAACTACTTAACGCACCCATGGAAGAATTTTTTTTGAAGTGCGTTAAGTAGTTTTGGGGGTGTAAATAGCCGCACCTTTTTCTAATACAAATTTTAAATTTCAAAATTAATACCACACTTTTGTTTTGAAATTTAAATTGTCCATTAAATTAATCATTATTTTATTATTCCATGTTATATTTGATTAATTAATTTCGTAGCAAAGAAGTACATTCTGACGCATAAAGCTTCCAATGGTTCATCTCATACCCACAACCAACATGTGGCAACCCTTAAAGGCATTAATGACATTACATGTAAAAATTGGGCTAATTAGATGATGTATATATATGTGTGTGTACGTGCGCGTGTGTATATGGGAAAATTTTTTTGGTGTTTTTATTCACACCCCCAAAACTACTTAACGCACCCATGGAAGAATTTTTTTTGGAGTGCGTTAAGTAGTTTTGGGGGTGTAAATAGCCGCACCTTTTTCTAATACAAATTTTAAATTTCAAAATTAATACCACACTTTTGTTTTGAAATTATTAATTCTACCAATTATATAATTTTTGGACAATATTACCCTCCAATATTAACCCTAAACCCTACTAAACCCTAAATCCCCCACACACCCTCCGCGGGCCACTGCAGTCGTCGTCGGCCGACGTCGATCGCCCTGCCGTCGCCGTCGACCACCCCTCCGCCAACGACCGGCGGCCGCCGCTACCGGTCACTGGAGGCTGGCTTCCATCGCCGGAGTCGTCGCCACCATCTGGTGGGTAGGTGGGTGGGGTGTGCAGGAGTATAATACCCCTGGTAAAATTGATAAAATACAATGAGGGACAATAGAGTCCAAAAATGTCAATTAGTTAAAAAACATAATTAAGTTAAATGATTGTTAGTATGAATTTTTCTCTTCATGTTGGTTATTTTTCATAATTAGTATATATATATATATATATACTCCCTCGATCCCGTGTAAAGGGTTGTTTTTATTTTTTACATGTGGATTAAGGAGTATTATTATTTAATGTGTAGTAGGTAGTTGTATTAGTGGGAGTGTGGGTCTCATATTTTAATTGTACTAGTGAGTGTGTGTGGGTCACATGTGTGTAAAAAAAAAAAAGAAAACTCTTTGGATGAGACGCCCAAAATGGTAAAAAAATACTCTTTGGGTGCTCCCTTTGACCCGGCACAAGAAGTGCATTTCTTTTTTCACGTAAATTAAGGGATATAATATTTAATGGATAGTTGAGGTGAGATGAATAATATTTTAATGTATAATGGATAGGTATATTACTATGGTGTGTGGTCCCATGAAAATATATTAATTATTTTGTGTGAATCTCATTTACTAAAAAGAGAAATGCACCTTTTGTATTGAAACAGACAAAAATGGTAAAATGCACTCATTAGTGTGGGACGAAGGAAGTATATATATACTCATTGTCATACTCTCTTTGTTCCGAGCAAAAGTGACCGTTTACTTTTTGCAAATGAATTACTCCCTCCGTCCCAAAGATATTGACATACTTTCCTTTTTGGGTTGTCCCACAGAAATTGACATATTTCCTTTTTAAGAACATGGGACCCACACAAAAATAATTTATTTATTTACATGGACCCACACACCCATCACACTCACCACTAATACAACTACCCACTACACATTAAATATTATTTCTCTCACTTCACTTTATATTAAATTATTATACTCCTTAATCTCCGTGCCCAAAAAAAATAAGTCAATACTTCCGGGACAGAGGGAGTAAGAAATACTCCTTATTTTATATGTATTGAATAATTATATTAAAGGAATGTGATAAGTAGTGGTGGCCTTTTTATTAAGTAGGAACCTTTGAATGAAACCAACAATATAATAATAAAATAAAAATCTTTTGACGGATGGAATATAAGAAATTAATACTCCTCATAATGTAACTAATATGTTTTTAGTAGAATCACTTATACTCTTACTAAAACTAAACTCTACACACTTAAATTGCACTACATCCGCACGAAATATTTTAGTTATTATATAATATTATAAACAATGACAGAATAACTATGGAGTAAAATCCATGGAAATCTAGGGATCTCCTGAGTCCACTGCATTGTTAAATGCAGTAGGAAAATATTATCTTGTGGATCCCTGTCATTTTAAAAAATCAAATAAATACACCCATAATAATAATGATGTAGTTGTATGTCTTTTTGTATATCTTTGAATGGTTATTTGTGTAGATATACAAAGACAGCAGTGGCAGCAACTACAGACCCTTCTTCGCAACAGCTTCCTTGAGCTTCGTTCCAAGGGCGTATGCTAGCGGAGGAGGGACTGCGTTCCCTATCTGTCTGTGCTTGTGCAGCACTGTGCCTGAAAACTTGTAGCTGTCCCGGAAGCCCTGCGTTTATTACACACCCCACACCAAAAAATGTCATCTTTGTTATTCTCTTTCCAGTGGCCCAACACCACCCATTAGTGAATAAAAAAACAAAAGACAAAAGAAGAATATCAGAATAGATTTGCGCTGTGAAACTTCATGTATCAACCAAAAGATCAAATAGTGTGGAAGGAAAACACATGCATTTTTATCAACTATGAGAGCCATTTTACAAAAAAATTGACGTAGACTTACTTGAGAACGTGCACATTCGCGAACAGTCACAATCCTGTCTTGATCAGGATGAAAACACATCCCCACTTTACCCATTGGTTGGGGGTCTGTTATTGAGGTTGGAAAATTTCCTTCCCAATCTAACCTGCCGAACAATCCCTTCCACTGATTGTGCCTCTTGGCAGTATTTGGCAAGCACCATGGTATGAGATCAGCCATTTGTCCATTTGATAACTTCACCTGTAAATAAATTGGAAGAAATCACAATAATCATAAGATGCAATGTTCACAAACAATAGAAGAATTTATAGTTGGGAGAAAGAGAAAAAAAAAAAAAAAAGGCAAATCCATCACACCTTCTCATCTGGAAGATCCCGCCAATCAGCCCCAGGGCGCTTGGGGATTCTCTGGCACCTGATGAGATTAAGATCAGTCATTTCTTTTGAAATATGATCAGTTAATAATTTCATGCCACCTCGGAGTGTCTTCTGGAACCATGATATAGGCTCACTTTGGTACTGCATAATGAACAATAGCATAAAATAATTATGAGTGCATATAAGCCGAGTCATTCAAAAAGTTAGTTGTATGTAAATTGTAAAACTGATCCACTTTTATTTCTTGGTTGGTAATCTCATCATTCATACCTCTAAGCTAGTGTTAGATGCACCATTTCCCACTGGTGGAAGATCTCCAATCGTGTCTCTAACTGTAAGAGAACGAAATGGTGCTCCTTTTGAAGTACTCCTAACAGCAGAGTATTGCAAATTTTTCGACAATGATATTTTCAATTCGGGAGCAGCAAAGACATGCATTGGCTCTGGCCACTCAGGAAGCACCTCTTCTGGAGATGCTGCCCATATGAATGCTCTTTTCCTTGACTGAGGAACTCCATATGCACCAGCTTCGAGTATACCAAATCTCACCTATCACAAAGCAATCAAATTCACCAAAAAATAATGATAAATCTTTAGGAAATACAGATCAAGAATTTCATGCTGAAAACAAGTATAGCAGCCTGTACCTGGTATCCCATTTCAAGAAGTGATGCCAAAGTTAAGCGAAAGGTTTGCCCTTGGTTGAATGATACAAAGTTCCGCACGTTCTCAAGAAGGAAAAACTTTGGACGATAGTAGTCAGCAAAGGATAAAAATGCTAAAATCATCTCACATTGGACTTTACTCCAGGTGCTTTGATTAAACCTATTCATTCCAGAAAAACCCTACAAAAGAAGTTCTGAGTAGTTCAGGAAAGCAGCTTTTAAAGATTAGTTAATACCACTGAATAAGTTGCTTAACCAACCTGACAAGGAGGTCCTCCATTAATAAAATCAACTTGCCCAGGCATTGGAAGATTGTCTAGGTCTGACTGGTTGAGTGATGAAGCCAACTCAGCAGCCTCAGGGGTTGAAACACAATCGTCTAGATCCCCACACTTTTGCATGACCGCCCTGCATTTATATGGTTATGCTAAGATTCTGATTAATGTTGATCATTGTGATGACGAGGAATTCTAATTTCTTTATAAGAAATTTACCTTAAGATGACGTTACAATTATTTACAAATACCAATGACTCGGGATGATTCAGTTTGAATGCATCTCCTGCTGCTGCTTCATACTCAATAGCCCACTTTGTGAAAGAGATACCTATAGGCATCAAACCCCAATCATATTTATAATTGCAAGGAACTATAATGTCATACAATATAGCATCAATTGAAAGCAAGCCTGCCTGATTTCTCTAGTCCCTCGGATAAACCACCACAGCCAGCAAAAATATCCAATGTACTCAAGCGGTTCCCTTTATATGCTTCTTTGGATTTCTCAGATTCTGAATCAATTTCTCCTTCTTTGGATTTCCCTTTCCTCTTCCTACACATATCATCATCATTCAGCCGCCCAGTTGAGTAACATAATTTAACATAAGATGGCAACTGCACAAGGAAAAGAAGGTAAAATTATTATCAGAAAATAAAACAGAAGGCAGCTGAGTAAGCAATTGATGGTCAAAGTCAACCTTTCTCTAAATTATCTGGTATTTAAAAAAGTTATGTCTTAGAAGGAAGAAAGAGAAGAAGGAAGATATATACCTGCTTTACAGATCCTTTGGAAGGATCATACTTATACTCGCAAAAGAAAACATGGTCAAAGATGAGAGGGCCATCTTGTGGAGCAAGATCCTTCTTTCTTCGGATTTCACATTTCCCTTCAATCATATCAACAGGTATAGTGTGCATATCCTCACTATAGTACACCTGGAAAACCAAGCAGAAAACATTGGGAGATAGTCTTCGTATGAAGATAGATGTTCAATATAGATAAAACTTTTACATGTACAACTGTAATGCGATGTACAAGCTATCACCTCTCGGATATCTGATGAGTAGGCCTTCTCCGGTGATATGTCCTCAGGCCTGTAAAATCTCCTGACTTTGACGTCAACAGAGCAGGCATCAGAATTTTTAGGCAGATTACGGCCGCAAATTTCAAGCAGCTGGCATATAACATATGCCTTTAACCCCACATTTCTCCCAGCCTTGATAAACCCAGGTTCCCTTTCTTCTGACGGAAAGTAAGAAGGACTCACATAAATATATTCATCAATATAGTATTGAGTTCCTTGGTATACAAAACTAGTTAATGATGCATCAAAGCTGAACTTTTCCCTATCATTCTCAGCTTCTTTTGATTTGCAAGCCTGACAAGACCCAGATCCAAGACCCAGAGAACTGTATGGAAGAGTAAAGAAGGCACCCTTCTCGGGCCAGTATAGACTTTTGCAGTAGTATTCAAGAGGCAATCCCTGCTGCTTTCTTTCCTCTTCCCTTGCTCTATCATTTTTATCAGCATTCGCATTTGCTTTTCTGTGCTGATGACCCCAAGGTATTGATCTAATATCAACATCTATACTTTCTTTGATTTCTTGCAGTTGGAAGTTCGCACACTCATTGCTCAAAAATAACTCCCTTTCGTTTGCTGTGTTTCCTAGCACAGTTTGGCTGCCTCGTTGCATCATTCTTCCATGTAACATTTTACTTCCATCAGACTTCTCAAACATGTATTCTACGAGATAGATGACTGGAAATTCATCTGTTTCATCATCTTGTAGTAGAACAGCTCCCCTCACCTCAACCTTATTGCCATGGACAATGGCTTTTTTGTATAGAGCCTCACCAGTAGGTAATTTTCCCACAGATTTCTCTTCCCACTTCACTTCATTCCTAGAAGAATTTGACTTGGCTTGCCTCTTTACCATTATAGATGACTGGGTTTCTTCCAAAACTACAACTTTCTCCTCCAAATTATCATCCTCTTCATTTTCCTCTTGCTCTTCAATTTCATGAACCTCTTTGACATCACAATTTGTTCCATCATCAAGTGCCTCAGGTGAGTAGTTTGAATAGTATCCACCCCAGATTTTGTTAATTAGCCTTGTTGTAGTTGCCTGCATAGCCTTTCTTTTGGACACAACAGGTCCAATAACAGCCCTAGGATTTAAATTTGGTTCGTTCCTCAGCAAAAGTTTCTTTTTCTTAACAAGCCACTTAGTATGGTTCTTTGCTTCCATTTTCTGGGCGAGGCCAGTCACAAAAGCACTCTTCTTGATGTTATCATCAGGATACTCTGAAAATTGCTGCAGAATAATCTGACCATGTACAACCACATATCTTTCCACTACTACTGGGTTTGATGATATAAAAGCAGGGTGATCTTGGGTGAAAGCCGAGAGCTTCTTAATCACATCTGTGAAAGAAAGTCTTGCCACCCTGATCTGCTCCTTTAACAAAGTAATGATGCTAATTGCGACCCTCGCCGTTTTTAGGACTTGCTTATACCAAGGAGCATATTGTTTTGAAGGCCTTCCAAGCCTGTACCTGAAAAATGGAAGAAAAGAAACATATTCACAAATGACATGAAGAAACTAAAAAAATCTAAATTTGTGTGGAAAAGGAACTACACAGCAATTAATGGTAAATCATGACAAAATGGAACATTATATCCTGCATTTAAACATATCGTACATGCATAATCAGTACTTCAAAACACATTTAAGGCATTATCCTTTTCAGTCATATCAATCATCATGGCAATGTTCTACTTAGAAAAAAATTAAAAAACTCTAATGTCAATCCAATTAAAGGAATATAGGGCATTCACTCAAACACAGAACGCACAAAGGGGAGTAGTATACCATGCCATATCAGTCCGTATAGAAATGGAAATCATTGAAGACCCAAACTCAATAACCCATTCTTTAATAGCACTCAGGAAAACTGGCATTCCTTCAGCTTCATTAGCCCCAGAACCACTTGAAGAGTGAGCAGAATCCCCATCAAAAATGTACCCAGACCCATCATCTTCAAGCATAGTACCTGAACCAAATATAGTCACATCGATTTCAGCACAAGGTTTCATGGGAAGGAGCTCTAATGGAACCAATCTAGCATCTGAATTGTACAAAGCCCAGTCATGGAGCATGCTTCGGGGTAAGTCTTCTATGTTGTGCACATCTATGCCACTATCAAATATTACGTACTCATCTGTTTCTTCATTTGACATCTTGTAATAGGCAGGTAAAGGATAATCAATGGCAATTTCATCCTCATTGATCTTAATATAGTATTTATTCTGTGAGGTTGAACCCTGGGTCTTCTTCTGCTTCATTGAGCGCCAGTTCTCTTCTTCCTGTAACAACCTTGCCATTTTGGAATCATCATCATCTTCTGTCTGACATTGCATCAAAGAATTATTCCATTTTTCTTCCTCAAAACTTTGGCCAATTCTCAAATTCCCTGACAAAGAGCCAGACTGAGCTTGCGCAAGATCTACTAACTTACTACTTTCATCTCTAAGAGATGTTAGGACAGGTAGCTCAGCAAAAAGTTGGTCGAACTTTTTTGAGGTGTCATCCAAACCTACGAGTTGGTTATAGATAAAGTCACCCTGAGAAACAACAAAGTCCCTAATGGATGCACCACCAGAGAAGCACTTCATCCCGCTCATTGCACGCACAACCCTGGCAAGTAACTCATCAAGGCTTAGACTGCCTTCAGATGATTTTGACAATATCTTATAAACCTCGACACATGCAGTAGCTTTTACATAAAAATGGTCATAGAACTTCTTGTAGCTGCCAGAGGGCTTGACACAATCATAATCAGCTAGCTCTGTGGAAACCCAGATCACTGGGGATCCATCTTCGTAACCTGATATAGACCATTCTTCAACACGCCCAAACCCTTCACATCTTATTCCTTTTCCTTTCTCCTTGTTGGCACCTTCTTCCATTGGCAAGATAAGGCCAGAAATAAATATATCATCAACTTCCAGCATTTCAAAAGGCTGTGAGACTCCATCTGAGTTATGAAAGATGAAATCTGTGAGCTGTCTGCATGGGCGACCATCCTCTTTTCCAGCAGTCAGACGAACAGCTAGAGCTTCTTCTTCAACAGCTCCATCTTTTTTTGTTTCAATAAGAGAATCTTTTTTGGATATACATAGAGATTTCTCCTTGAAATCTGTAGCAGCAGCGGCTCGCTTTGGCATTTTACGTGAAACAATGGGATCCTCCGTGTCCTGGCATGCCTGCCTCTTTTTCTGTTTTTGACAAGCTATCATATTCTTTTTAGATGTAGAAACTCCTTTTTTTTTAATCTTTGGAATCCCTAAAAGAAAAATGACAAAAATAGGGCCAGAAAATATTAGCAATATGAGTGTTCACTAAACTGACATGAAAACTCTTGGGTTAAGCACAAAACAGAAGTTTGAATTGAATTCCATAACAGGACAAGGAACAAAAATACCACAACACATCTACAAATCTAGTGTTTTTAAGGATTTCAAAGCTTAATGAAACTTCTACGAGGGTGGATCACATTTATGATATGTAACATGTCTCATATGGCTACAAGTCTGGCCAGCACGCACATATCTAGGTTGTGCTTGCTAAGACGGTATCATATTTGATAACTGTAAGCCCTTTGTTGCCTTTACTGTGCAACTATGTGTTTTAAGTCAGAAAATTTATATTGTAAAGGTATTTAATGAAGCAATCTACAGTTCTTTTTCATTCTCCACGTGCACGATTTCCAATTGTCACAATACACATGCTACACTCATAGAAAGATTTTTAAATCTTTATATGAGTTCCTTTTAAGGTCGAGTACAAAAAAAATGCTAAGGAGGGCCCACAGATGAAAAAGAAAATCAGCCATTTGAATTTGATGAACAAGCATGACACATTAAACGGCTTAAAATGAACAGGACCACACCATACCATTCAAAATGATCAAGCTCAGCTAACTAACATGAGATCCAACTATCATGCTCATGTATATTATATGCCTCTTAACATGGATTTGTACACATGGTCCATACTCATTTTATGCAACAATTTTGCAAACAGAAACCTCAACCATTAAAGAAACACTGCAGCTTATCGTAATACAGAAATTTTTGCCTTCAACTAATCAGAAATCGCTGTGTAAAATAAAAAATAAAAAAATAAACTGTTAGTCAACTATTTCATAATCCAATCACAAATAGATTGCATCAATCATACAAAAATCCAGAATAAATCATATTCCGCATGTGTTTCTCCTGAAAGTAAAGATCACTAAAACCAAGCCAAGTTTTGACCCTAGTCTGTATTTTACAAGATTTCTGACAATAAATAAATAAATTTCCCAGATTTTCCAAGATAATTTACCAAAATTAGTTTTGAGGAATTTATTCTGATTTTAACAAACAAATGATATTTCAATCATCAAAATGCATACTCAAATCCACACTCCAGAATTTATTTATTTTTAAGTATCGTTCATTTGTGTTTGCATGAGCAGAAAATGTGAATGCCGAAAAGATGCATTAAAAAGAAAAGGTACAAGAGGAGGAATTTACCTGCGGCCTCGGAAGGCAGTGATTCCAAAAGAGCATCAGGCCCCATTTCTCTTACAAACAAGAGTGTGAACCCTAGAGCACCAACAGCTAGTGATTTTCTCCAAAATAAATTGAAGAATGAATGCAGATGGAACGATTTGCTCAGCTTTTGAGGGAAACAGTACACATGGCGCTTTGCCGCTTTGCTTTTGAATTTTCAGCTGCCGCCAAATACTAAATAGGCGCCATTTTTTCTATTTTTCAGTTATGAGAGAGAAAGAGGGAGTATGAATGAGAGAGAAACCAGTAAACGATACGTTTTAAGTACCGAATAAAATATTAGCCCGGTTCTTTTAACAGCCTAAACAAAATATGGCTTGAAAGATTTTATAAGAGGGCGGCGCTATTGTCACTCAAGGCTTTGCTTAAGGCACCCAAATTATAAACAAAAAATATGTAAAATTTTAATTATATCCCCAATTGTTTTTTTAAATTCTGAACTATTTATTATATTAAAAAAATGCTTTGTACACCCATCCACAACTACACCCTAAAAATACTAACACATCACACACACTAATACAAGAATGAGGAATGGAGAAGATGATAGAAAAAAAAAGGTTTTAAATAAGCAACACCAAACCTCAATTCATCCTTGTAATCTTTGCAAAATTACTCATATATACAGAAATTTTGTTCACTCTCAAAAAGACTTTTCTCATATAATCATGAATAGTGTGATCTATCATTTAAAATTATTTTACGTAAGAATTCGACAACCAATGAACGAAATTATTGTAAATTTTCGCTTACCTCTAATCGAATGTGGGATTATGCTGTCGGAAAAGGAAAACACTTGCAGGAGACTTTTTTTGAAGTTCATGATTAAGACTTTATAAGAGTGAAAGACAAATGGGTTTTAATCCAAGTAAATTAAGAAAAATAGGCCCAATATAAATTTTGTTCTTAATTAAAGCCCATTAAACTCCCTTGCGTCCTATACATGAATTTAAATAATAAAATAAATAAATCGACAGTTTACCCATGAAATTTATATAAAATTTCGGTGATATGTAGCTGAAATTTAATAAAAATTTTGGCAGACCAGTATTGAAATATTAAAGCTTCGATTTTAACAGCCCAAATAACATTCAACTCTAATTTATGTTACTACCCTCTATTAAGTTCAAATTACATCTATAATTTTATCAACAATTTGTCAATTAACTACACAATTTCACTGACCCTCAAACCCAATAATGCAAAACATGATTTGAGGAAGAATGTAGTGTGCAATTACTTTTGATTAATTGCTTGGCTTGTTTCATATTCTGATGTTTTGAATATGAAATTAAGGTTCTCTTTTCTTCTCTCTCTTTTGTTTTTTCTTCACGGTGCTTGTGATGTGTGAATGAATGATTGTATTTTTCTTAAATGAGTGTATAATTTTTTTGTATGTTTTAGGTGTAGTGATGGATGGGTGTACAAAGCAATGTGTGTGTTTCTTTTTTTTTTATTTTAATAATGTAATAAATGGATTAGGGTTTGAAAATGTAGGGGTATAATTGAAATTTAACACACCTTTTATCTTCGGGTGCCTTCATCAAAAGCGCGGGTGACAATAGTACAGCCCTTTATAATAATTGTAGACGGCCAAAAATGGAATTGTATAGCATGTGAGAGATTAATTTGGGCCTGCTAAATCTAGCCCACTCGTGGACTATTTGTGAAATGTGATTCTACTAAAAGTTAAAATAACTTGATTGAAGCCTTCAACTCATATTCATGTGTAAATTAAATCAGATTTTCTATGATAATTCGTAGGTTATATTAATATTTAAATTTTACGATTTTTATATTTACTCATTTATTTTATGATTTAAGATTTGTCAATTCTTTAAATTTTATTATCTTTTTCACATTTATATTTTCTAAATAAATTCAAATGTATTTGTACATATATAATAATATAAACAAATTAATATATGAATATAGTTTTAACAAATTAATAAAATTAAAGTAAATAATTACATATACCTGATACCTCAATAAATTATATAATTGTGAAAATAAATCATTATACTCTTCACTTTAATACAGTTTAATACTTACTTTGACTGTACGATCATGCTCCATACAAAATCTTTTGTATTTTCTAGAAAAATATCAGAATTTATTGAAATACTGTTTTCAAATCTACTAGAATCTCATTGCTATGATTGCTATCAGTATTTGCTACTGGACTAACATGATAATCAAGTGCAATCGCTTTCATTTTTATTTATTTTTTCTTTTTGAATATTTAGTCTTTCGAATTCAAAATACTGATCCACAATACCCCTATGATTTCGCTTAAATTAAATAAATGTCACATCATTGACTTCTCTTTCTTTCCTAGCATGATTTTAATCAAGTTACTAAATTAGACCATCGTTATTAATATTGCCTACTTCTTAAGTTTCAATTAATTTAATTTAATTCTATTGCTTCCCTCAGCTGGTATACTCCATGATTTGGCACGTCAGCAGTTTTTGTTAATTAAACTATGATAGCCATTTCAAACC
This sequence comes from Pogostemon cablin, assembly GCA_023678885.1. NCBI lineage: Eukaryota > Viridiplantae > Streptophyta > Magnoliopsida > Lamiales > Lamiaceae > Pogostemon > Pogostemon cablin. The sequence continues at coordinate 9,327,507 of CM042955.1, read as the reverse complement.
ACTTCTAAAACTACTTGGATCTAGATCAAAAATAAAATTATTACTTCCTAATTAAGTATCAAACTCAACATTAAAAGTAAAAAAGGAAATGTTACTCCACTAATGCATGCTATCATGTGCATACCAATAATACATTATTTTTTAAAAATAAAATTAAAGGTGTAATAGACAGTCCTGTATCTGGTTCACTTTTATTTCCACCTACATTGAATTAAGTCAAGAAATTTATATATAGTAAATACATTTTGAAGAAAAAAAAGGTCACTTATTCTAATTAAAGGTATTTTTCTAGAAAATACCACTGTTTTTACAACTACCATAAGATGAAATATTGTTATTTCCCTAAAATTTGCTCAAATGTCGTACTCAAACATTTCTACAAACACCTTTGATTAAATATATGAGACAGATTTCTGAACGGAAAAATCCAGAAAAAGTCAAAGTCCGAAAAACCCACAAGATTTTCGTAGCACGACTTTAAAGCTTTGGTACAAATGACTACAACTCTACAAAGGTGAGAATCCAGATCTTCTTATCTGTACAATAAATGGATATATATTTGGCAAAAGAAAAAAAAGAAATATTGCAGAAGTTGAAAATGATTTGGCAAGAGGAGAGGCAGTGTTTGTACAGGTGTAATCTATAGCAAAGACCCATACAGTTTCCTGAATTTAAATTATAGAAAATGTGACAATACATTAAAATATTCTATAAATGTTGTCAGCTGCGGAGAATATCAGTGGAGCAGTAGTATTTGTTGTTTGCTCTTCACGTTGCTCCAGAAAGCAAGAGAGAGAGGGGGGAGTGTGTGAGAGAGAGAGGAACAGTAGGTGTGATTTTACAGGTTTTATGGGCTGATTGGAAAGTGGGATTTGTTAGTGCTTTTTTGAATTTGAGAAGGTTTGCTCTTGAGTAACTTTCAAGAAACAATTGATTAATTTATAAACTTTTCTTTTTCCTTCTTCTTCTTGTGATTATTGCTCATAATTTCACTTTTTCTTGAATTTTGCATGCAATCATGGGGTTCTTGACTGGATACACTGTAAGAATTCATGGATTTGAGTTTGTGAAAGAAATGATTGTGCTTTTACAGAGAGATGCTTGAGTTTCTGATTGGTTAAGAGTGGAACTATGATCAAATATAATTATTTTACTCTTTTTCTTTTTTTTCAAACAATTTTCAGTGATGTCTTGTGTGAATTTTCTTTTCCAACCTCGCCATTTTTTAAATCTGTTTCTTGCTGTCATGCCTTTTTGTCTTTTTACAGTTCCTCACGAGGTTCTGTCGGAAAAAATTTTCAAAAAAAGATTGAATCTTTACTAGTAGTATTATTTTAATGTTACTTCCCTTGTCTAAATTCTTCTTTCCTTAGCGGTGCTTCTTGTTCTTTTCTCTCACTGTTCTGGTCATAAGATGTTTGATAAAATTTCTCACTGAAATAAAAGCTACAATTTTTTTACTCTGTTACAGCAGTTACCAAAATGGGAAAAGCTACGAGGTGGATAAGAGGGCTACTTGGAATGAAGAAGTGCAAAGAAAACGTCGATGGTAATTCAAATTGCAGCGAAAAAAGGGAGAAGAAAAGGTGGAGCTTTGCGAAATCCGGCAAGGATTCCGATGGGTTGAAACAGAATCCGGCGATGGATTCTGTGTGGCTGACATCCTTCGTGGCTAATTCTGAGAAGGAGCAAAACAAGCATGCAATTGCAGTTGCTGCCGCCACTGCGGCAGCCGCTGATGCGGCTGTTGCCGCCGCCCAGGCGGCGGTGGCGGTGGTTAGGCTCACCAGCCAGGGCAGAGGAGCCCTTTTCACAGGCGGCAGAGAGAGATGGGCTGCTATGAAGATTCAAAGAGTGTTTAGAGGCTTTCTGGTGTGTTGCACGTTTCTTGATTTCTTTAATGGTGTGCCGTATGTATATATCTGAATACTAGTAACGATGATGATTAATTGGTTAATTTAATATTTTGCAGGCCCGAAAAGCTCTACGGGCTCTAAAAGGGCTGGTGAAATTACAGGCCATAGTTAGAGGTTATCTTGTAAGAAAGCGAGCTGCTGCTGCTCTTCACAGCATGCAAGCTCTTGTTCGGGCTCGAGCGGGCCTCAGTTCCCAGAGGGCCCGTCGTAAGTCGATCAGCGAACACCGGTTCCAGCCCGAAACGAGATCAAGAAAGCCCATTGTAAGAAATTAATGAATTCGGGCTTCTTTTGAATAAGTCTCAGATTTCGTGATTAATTAATCAAGCTGTTTCGAATTAGCAGGAGAGGTTTGAGGAGACGAGGAGTGAATTTCACAGCAGAAGGCTCTCAGCTGGTTATGATCCCTCATTCAATGCATCCGAGGAGAGCCCGAAGATAGTAGAAATCGACACCTGCGGGCCCAAATCAAGATCAAGGAGAATGAGCACCTGCACATGGGATTACATCGAAGATAGACATAGCCAAACAATCCCCATTCAAGATTTTGATTGGGCTTTCATCCAGGAAGACTACAAGTTTGCAACGGCACATAACACCCCGAGGTTCGGGTGCACGGGCCGGGCTGCCCCGCCAGCGAAGAGCGTGTGTGGGGATAGTTTCTTCAGTCCGTACGCGCAGTGCCCCAGCTACATGGCGAGCACTAAGTCATTCAAGGCGAAGCAGAGGTCGCAGAGCGCCCCGAGGCAGAGGCCCGAATCCAGCCCGAAGAAGAGGGTGTTGTTGAAGGAGATAATGGGTTCAAGAAGTAGTTTCAGTGGGGTTAGAATGCAGAGAGATCATCAAGCTCGAGATGATCAAGAGAGTTAGTTAGTTAAAGGTGATTAAGGTGTTTGAAATTGTTGCATAGATGGTGACTTTTTCCCTTAGAGAAGATGGAACTGACGTAGCTAGAAACAACATCTCTTTGGCTTTCTTTTCCAATGGGAAATTCGCAATTAATGAAAATAATGTGTAAATTTCTTATGGTTTCACCGGAGTTTTTGAAGAAATGTAAGTGCTTTCAGTTTTCATTTTCAATTAGTATTAACTTTAATTCTATGCTGCAAATTTGCTTCTTATTTCTACATTATAGGTGTGTTTTAAGGTTTTTTACATTATACTCTCTTAAATAACACCATTTCCCAATAGTTGTTTGTTGTAAATGTTATGAAGGGAAAATCTAACATTTACCTTATTTTTTAGGTCAATTATTGTCATCTATTCAACACATACAAAATAACATAATAAGTCAACCATATAAATATAGTACTACATATTAAAATTTTGGCCAATTTTTGGTGACTACGGGTCAGTCATGACCTCTCACATGGGTGACTGACCCTCACATGAGGTGTGCACTGCACACCCCCTACATGAGAGGGTTACCCGATGACCCATGATCGATCAAGTAAAGCTCTAAAATTTTAATTTCATCTCATAATAAAAGTAAAATTTTAATTTCATCTCATATGGAAATATACTATGACCAAGTAGTCACCACCACCTTAGGGCATAGAGCAAGTCCTTGAAAAAAAAAGGTAAAGAAACTTTTCTTTATTTAACAATATATTAATGGCCAATAGAATCATTATATAAATTATCAACTTTATATTATAAACAACTAGTATTGAGCCGTGCGATGCACGGGACTAAATTATTTAATATTTAATATTAACTATGCATTTAAATTTTATTTTGTAAAATTTTATATTTAAATTTATTTTTTCATTAATATTACATATGGTTGAAATTTAATATATTATAATACCTTTTATTTCCCATAACTATTTTCACTTTATTTTTTTAAATAAAGAAAATTATTATATTCGAATATTTTGGTATTTTTATTAGTAAGTAAATGATAAAGTATGTTATGTGTTATGTAGAAATGATATATTTATAAATAAAATGTATGAGGGTGGTTAGTTGTTTTAATTTAAGAGTCGAAAAACTTCTATAAGTCTGAAAGAAAATGGAACACATGAAAACAATTATACGTAGGGGTGTGCATCGGTTGAAAATCGAACCGAATCAATTTTAAAAACTGAACACCGAAATTCTAAAAAAAAAAATACAAGACCGAACCGAAACTGAATATATAGAAATCTGAATAACGGTTCGGTACGATTTTAAAACCTAACTAACCGAATTAAATTAAAAAAAAAAGAATAAATGTATAACTCAAAAAATTAAAATTAAAAATGTAATATGTGCCATCATCCAAATTACAATTAAAATATTGTTAATAAATTAGATAAACTAACAGAAATATAATAGATACAGTGTGAGTTGTGTAACAAATAAATTAATAAAGTCAATTAATTAATAAATAAATAACAAAAGAAAGGAGGAAGGAGGGAGTAGTGGGACCATATAGTCTTTCCAAAATGTGCAATAACAATTCTATGTTGAAATTAGGGCAATTCTATGGTGGTGGCCGCCGTCTGCGCAGCACAGCTGCACTCCAATTCACTTCAAACTATTGAAATAATCATTCACAAAAAGAAATAGGTGGTACGCCCAATTGATTCTCACTCTTCTCAAACCTGCAACAGCAAGAAATTTTAACCTTCGAGGTCGGCGGCGCTGCTGGGGAACGGTTCCAAGGCTGGCTGTACTGGGAGGGAGCGGTACTGCTGGAGTGCATCGTCAGTGCGCGAGGTTGGCAGCGAGACTGGGATGTCAGACAACCAAGAAGACAGGTGGTCGGCGAGCCTACAACGGCGGAAGGCGCGAGGCTCGCGACTTGGTAGGGTGGTGCCATGGTGGGCTGGACAGCAGGCCGGTCGTGTGGCTGCCTGGCTGGTGACGAGGTTGGGAACAACCGAACTCCGAAGACGAACAGTCTCAGGCTCTCGATTGAGTGTGGTGGTGGTCTGAGCGCAGCATCGTGAGTCAACACATAAACACTGAAACTGAAAAGTGAGAATGAAATTAGGGTTAGGGAAATAGGGTTTGTATTTATACACTTAAAATCGGTTCGCTTTCGGTATTTTTTATTTTTCAAACCTTAAAACCAAAATCGAACCGAAATACCGAATTTTCATATACTGAAAACCGAACTAATTTTTGAAAAATCGAACCGAATTGATCGATTCGGTTCAGTTTGATCGGTTATTTCGGTTTTTATCGTTTTATGCTCACCCCTAATTATACGACATATTGAAATACTAATTTTTATAAGCCTTATACTCCCTCCGTTTTGGGAAGTATTTTATACTTTCATTTTTTACTTACATTTCTATTTAATATTTTTTTTCACACATCCCAACAACTTTACATATATTTTTCATTAAATTAACAAAAATATTTCTTCTCTTTCATACTTTACACATAAAAAACAACCTTTCTTCAAACTTAATGCACAAAAATAAGTGAAAAACATTCGGTGACCAATGGAGTATTGTAAAATATAAATTTATATGTGTAATTTACAACATAATTTTTTTTAAAATAAAAAATTTCACAGTCCCATTATGTCATCTTTAATCATCGATAGTCATATATAGCCCAGTAATAGCGTACTCAAAATTTGTTAGCTCAATTCCTTAACGGGAAATGCCACTTTGAATCATGATAATTCTATTTGGTTTTTTAATGGAATTTATATTTATGTTTTAAAAATAATATATTGATGTAAAGTAAAAAGTCAAAATTTTATTACTATTGTTCAGGACAAATCACATATTTTACGAAGTGTTTCAATGTTGATTTATGCATACGTTGAGGATAAGTTCATACCGTAAAATTAATCATATTATTAAAAAATAAGTGACAATGATACGATACTGACACTCGGAATAAGATTTATATTAAATCTCATGTGGTGTAGGCAATTAATTGTAGCGAGTAGATTATGTAAAAAAAATAAATAGCGACAAATAGTGTGAAGCTAGCATTGCAAATGGTACTTTATGTTATGTGGAATTCATTAGGGACTTAATCATTAGTAGGGAGATTTGAAAATTTCAACTTAATTTCCTTATTAAAATTAAAAAAAAATCATTGATTTATAAAAATAAAATAAATATAAATTGTAAAATTTGAATTTATAGAATAAATCACTACATACTTTTAATAATAATTGAATAAAAGTTTTAGGCAAAAACTTGTGCACTCGGCGCACGGGCACACTCTATGTGCCTTTAGAATTTTGTGTTAAATTGTATACCCTTTAGTATAAAGTTGTGTATCCTTTATTTTCTGAAGAAAAATAAAAAATATTAATGAAAAGTGTATACCATTTAGAACAAAATGGTGTACCTTATTAATTAAAATGTCTACCCTTTAGAATAAAATAATGTACCCTTATCCATAATACTAAACTCTAAAGGATGCACGGTGTGCACCCGACGCACGCAAGCCTTACTCAAAGTTTAAACATATAAACTCATGAGAATTTATTATAATGAGGTATTAATATTTAAGTTCATAAATTCCTCAATTTACTGTGATTGATTGATTACCTCAACTTTCTATTTATATTAATTGAAAATAATAAATGTAACATCTACATATTAAATTTAAATGTGATAAGAATAATAAATTACCTCAACTTTCTATAAAAATTGATTGAAAATAATAAATGTAGCATCAGTAACTTATAACATTTAAATAAGATAAGAATATAATAGTAAAAATAGAAAGAACTAAACTTACTCTCACATCGTCATGCATGTTATCAAGAGAAATGAGAGATATGCCACAACAAAAACAAACGGTCATTTAAATGTCTTTAGATTTTTAAAAATATTAATTATTCTTTATTCAGTAGATGGTTTAATGTAAGATTAATTGTACGATATTTTAAATGATAATCATTATATTAGAATTAGGATAGGATAAATTGTTACCATGATTTCAAAATTTAAAGTCAGTTAAATGTCTTTAGATTTTTAAAAATATTAATTATTCTTTATTCAGTAGATGGTTTAATATAAGATAAATGATAATCATTATATTAGAATTAGAATAGAATAAATTGTTACCAAGATTTCAAAATTTAAATTTTATCAACTTGTGATCACCTCAATTTTATATGAAAATTGATTCAAAATAATGAATATAGCATTAGTTACATATACAATCTTCTTATATATTAAAGCAAAATAAACTACCAAATTTAATTTTGAAAAATGTGATGTGTCATGATGAGGTTCATTGTGTATTTATTATTTTTGAAAAAATGTAAGATGTCGTCATAAGGTTAAATGTGTATTTATAATTTTTGTAAAAAAGTGAGGTGTCATTACAAGGTTAAATGAGTATTTTTATGAGAAAAACTAATTATTTCTAATTATTTTTATATTGTTTGGTTTGTATTGGATTTCAAAGTTTAATTAGTTGATTGATTTTTTAAAATTCATTATTGGCTCAATTTTCCCATGGCCCGATTTATTATTATTACTATTATTATTTTGCCCTATTTTAAAACATAATTTTGGAATAAATATATTATTTTTACACATCTCTTTAAAAATATGATTTTATTACAATTATTTAAATTTAATTTTCTCATACAATTTTTAAATAATATTTCAAATTATTTCAAATAATCCAAGTATACTATAAGTTATTTTATTATACTACTTTTAAATTGTCTAAACACCAAGATAAAACATCTTATACAATTATTTTCATTATAATATCATGACTCCATATTAATAATGAATAAGTAAGTTATATAGCTATGCACGATTCAATATATTTGATTTGATAAAATCTTTTAATTTAGACACAATTCTAATTATATGATAAATTTAGTTGAATCTATCTATTCTATTCATTTATTTTAAAAATATTAATTTTAATAATAATAATAATAACAAGGATTGAGTTAATTTTATGTATTTTTTCTAATATTTTTTTTAATCTATAACTATGACTTACTAAAATTAGACAGTCAAAAAATTTTATGTGCAACATTGTCTTGATAATCATTGCTTTATTCACTATTGGATATGGGGATGATTTTTTTATTTTATTTATTATTATTTCGAATAGATCAAAATTACAATAATATATTTGATTCACTTAGTGAATTATTTTATATTACTCCCTTCGTCCCGTTTCAATGTTTACGTTTGCTTTTTGCACGTTGATTAAGAAATATAATATTTTAATAGATAGTGGGTGGAAAAATTTTATATTTAATGTAAAGTGGGTAGATGTATTAGTGTTGGATGATATATTAATTGTTTTAGGTGGATCTCATATTCCAAAAAGGAAAAAACTAAACATTGAAATAAGACGCGCAAAATATAAACGTAAACATTGAAACGGGACGGGGGGAGTATTTGTTTTCAAATATTATTATTTTATATTAAATTATAGTTAGGTGTAATAAAACGTAATTAATTGAAAAGGATAATATATAGCCTTAAAATTTCTAAGCCTTTCAAATGTTAATTGATGATTTGATTTTTATTTTTTTTTACTTTTCATGTATTGTGACATTTTTCTTTTTGGGTTGTCCCACATAAGTTGTTACATTTCCTTTTTAAGTATATGAGATCCACCAAAAATAATTAATCTATTCATATGGAGCCCACACACACCACTAATACACTTACCCACTACACATTAAAATATTATATCTTCAAACCCACTACCCATTAAATTATTATACTCCTTAATCTCCGTACAAAAAAAAATTGCATATTTAGTGGGATGAAGGGAGTATAACTTAATAAATTAGATTTAAAATAAAAAAATAAAAAAAATGATCAATTAAGCTTTTGCATCAACAATAAGATTGATTTATTATTATTATTATTAAAATGGTATATAATAAAACTTAAATTATTCTCATTCATTTCATTAGTACAATAAATTATACTTACTTAATAAGGAGTTTTATCCATTGTTATCATCGGTGAAATTGATTGGACCTTAATTTTTAAATTTTCTTTACGTATAAACTATTATTTTAGTTATAATTTATCAAAGTATAATCCATTATTTTAGTAATAATTTATTAAAGTTGTCTAAGTACACATCATTATAACTTAATATTCCTAAATTAAATTAAGAGTATAATCGATAGAGCGTGGCTTCAACCAAAAAAATAAAAATAAAAAATTTATTTTTTTCTCTTTTTATTATCATTTTAATGATGCATACAAATCCTTAAATTAATTATTCTTATTAGTACAATGAATTAGGTTACTCAATTATAATAGTTTTATACATTCTAATCACTGTGATTCTAATAAATAATAGTTTTAATATTTATTTATAAAATTAAAAAAAATTATTATTATAAATTAATATGATTGACTATATGTAAATAAAAAAATTATAAAATATGATTACATGCGTTGCACGCGGACACTGTACTAGTTTAAATAAAATAAGAATAATATTAAAAATAGAAAAAACTAAAATTACTCTCACATCGCCAAGTCATTAAGGAGAAATAAGAGGTATGACACATCAGAAAAACAAACTGTGCTTTAAATGTTTTTAGATTAGATAGGCTAATACCAAAAATATTTATCAATTAACTTGAATATTTGTTGGTATATTTTTATCAACCACCACTTTTTTTTTACCCCACCATATATCCAATATACATTTTATGATTAGTTTCTTAAAAATAAATAAAAAATAATAATCATACTAATTGGAGTAATACCTAAATTTAAATTAATTATTTTGGTTTATAGTTTTGAAATACGAAAGAAAAATTCCCGCTCAATCCGTAAGTTAAATAATTGGTCCCACAGGTGGTGTTGGGATACACATGTGCACAATTTCCAATTAATGTTTGTTTTTGCAAACATACGAACAAATGTCCATTCCTAAATGAAAACTATTTTTCTTGTATCATGTGAATTTATTCCTACTACCAAATGTAGGAATATTCTTTTGTTTCTAGAACTCCAATCGTACCTAAATACTACCTATGTATAACAGTGATTTCAAATTTTCTTCCTTTTCTCGTGCTATTTTTAACCACAGTTTTGCATTATTTGTTGCACTTCAGACCCATGTGGAATTATTTCCAGATAATTAGGGATTTATCTTACTTTTTAAGTGTTATTATTGTGATATAATTTGAAATATTATAAAATAAAGTTTTTTATTCCTTATGAAAAGAGAAGGGGAAATTTTTAAGAAGCTACTAGGTTCTTTAAAAATATTGTGCTCAATTCATTTCATATTTAATTATCTAGAATTTCTTTTAAAATCTATAATTAATTAGATGGATTGAAATGTCATAAATTTTACCCTTATACGTTTGGTATAAAATTAACAAGGTTAAATATGTTTATTGATATTAATCATGATGAAAGAGCGTGGAGAATGTGAGTAAGTTGAGTATTAATAAAGAATTAATTAAAAAAAATTGTATGTTTATATAAGGTATTTTTTAAAGAGTTAGTCTCTTGTGAGACGGGTTATTGGTGAGACGGATGTGAGACGGGTCAACCCGTCACTAAAGTATGCTTATTTGTGGTTAAAGTGCGCTTATTTGTGGTTAAAGTATGTCGATAATAAATCAAATTATAACACACTAACATCATACTTTAATACATAATCCAACATACTTTAAAAAACATACATTAACAACCATTAAACATACTTTATTTAAATAATCGACATATTTTAACACGTCTCACAAACCATCTCATGAAAGTAGCGTCTCACAAGAGACTTTGTCTTTTTTAAAGCCCTTCGATTTATCAATAGAAATGGTGAAAAATGCAAATTTTAATGGTTGATTTTTTGAAAAATACCATAAACATAATTTTTCTAAAAAAAAATAATATTTTGATTTTTTTACTTATCTTCATCGGGTAATTAATACATAATTGCATATAAGATCATGAGGTTGCACATATACTAGTACTTAAATAGCTTATGATTGTTGCACAATGATCACGCATATGGTTGCATAAAGAATAAAAAATGAGTAGCAATGTACTCCCTCCGTCTCGGACTAAGAGGTGTATTTATTTTTTGAACTTAGATTAAGGAGTATTATTATTTTATGTAAAGTGAGGAGGTGTATTAGAGAGATATAATGGGTAGTGGTGGGCTATTGGTGGACTATTTTTACTAAAAGAGGAAAATGATTCATTTTGAATGTGACTCCCAATTTATTAAAATAGTGCTATTTTGGTGGAACGAATGAAATAGTTACATTCGTGATTGTATGACAAATCGCAATATGTAGATAATGATATCTTATACTTATAAAAATAAAGAAGGATATTTTCAGAGTAATTACAATGTGTGACATTTGTCAAGAGTGAATATTTAAATTGTAGTATATGCTTGTTATTTTTAAAAGTATAAAGAAGAAATTAAAATGAATAAAAATGAAGAGTATAGAGAAATTTTTTAGACAAAGTGTCCCATTTTTATAAACATACGGAAAAAGGGGAAAGCTAGATTCTATATTTGAAAAAAAGTAGTAAAAGCACCACCTTTTGTGTTCATATTTCCCTTTTCGCCCCCAACAATTATTCCAAACATTTTATTTTCTTGCAAACTTTTAACTTTATAGGCTTTACAATCTGGCAAGCGTTAAGATTTCCAGGGTGACACACGTGGCGGCTTCCAGCGTGAAGTTGAAGAAAATACTGAAAGATATTATGGTATTGGTGAAAATTAGGGCTTAATCTTATTTTCACTAATCATTGTACTTGATTTGATTGATACAACGGGGATTTCTTGAGTTTGTGAATTGCTTGCATCATCTTTTCTCTCGAAAAACTACATTGTTAATAAAAATACATTTTTAGGCGGGTTTGGTAATTGTGCTTAGCTTATTTTATTGGATACTTTTATGTATCTTTTCTCTTTGGGCAATGGTTTTGCTTCTCAAAATTATTAAGGGAAATATATCATATGAGAGTGTTTAGGCGATCATCCGTAATCGTGATGATCTAGGATTTGTATTATATACAATTGCAATAATACAACATCTCCGTAAATTACGAAAGAGAAATCAAAACAAAAAAAAAAAAATACAAAGAATATACAATGAATATAGACAATATTGACCAAGAATAGATTGATCAACTATTTCCCTTAATAAAAATAACCTACGTTCTCTTTTCACTTGTAAGTTGTAACAACAACTTTTTTATTTTTTATTTTTAAATATTTTTATGAACGACCATGTATAAATAAGAACTTAAAAAAGAACATCCCATAATCAACCGGTTAACTCCCTTCCTTTGTCTAGAGAAATTCTAAGCATCGAATTTAATAATTGGTCTCATGAAAACTAAAAAATAAACTTCCTAATTAAATTGAAAAGAAATAAATTAAGTTCATGTATTTTTTTTTAAATATTGGTGTATAAATTGAGAAAAGAATAAAAATTCATATATTCTAATGCAATTAATCAAAAAATATACGCATCTCATTTGTGTTAAGGTTTACATTTTTAATTCGATCTTTTTCAGATTAAGGTTTATATTACTTTTTTTTTGTCAAGTGATAGTGTGAGACCTAGACCCGTACAAAATAATTAATCATTTTACATGAACATACACAACACTATTACAATTATTCATTACACATTAAATAACTATACGCATAAAAAAAGACAAAAAACCAACACAAAATTTATTAAGGGAAGGAGGCAGTATTGTGAATTATGGGTGGAATACATCGGAAAATAGAGAATTTGAATTACATGATGACAACAAGAAAGATGAAAAACAACGTCCTCTCATAGAAAACCAAATACAACCAGGGTTACTTGCACTTATGTATTTGGACAATAATAACTGCTAAATTAATTTTTAATTTAACTTTTATTATAAAATAAAATAAAATAATTATTAAAAAAATTATACACTATCTATTTTAACCTATAAATTTGAAATGTATCGATACACCAGGTGCATCTCATAATCATCCATAAAATGCTTAAATGCATATCCATTAAAAAATTGAATTCAGCTATGACATTATTTAAGAATTAATCCCATTAAGTGGTATGTCTCACTTAATACAAACATTAGTCATGATTTTTCTACATATTAGTCTCTTTCTTCAAGAATAGCATGCTTTCGTCATCCTGTAATATTTTAAAGACTAGTTCATTATCAAATGGAGTATATATTCAAATAAACAAGTATTTCAAGAGATTCAAGAATAAAAGATAAGGACCTACATTATAAAATATTATCTAGATGCATAGGAGGGGTTGTTATTAAAAGTTAATTAATGCATTATACAGGATTAGCTTATGAGAATCAAGGAAATTGGATTAATTTCTAAAAAATCATAATATCTCATTTAGTAGTTTGAGAAAACTTTGAATTTTGAATAGGAGGTGGTTTGAAATTATCAATCAATGGAAAATCTGAAAGTTTACTTTGTTTTAATTTAATTATTTAAGTATGGGCCAAAAGTCTACTCCCTCCGTCCCAAACAAATAGGAGCATTTGTTTTTTCACGTATATTAAGGAGTATTATTATTTTATGTAAAGTGGGTATGTGTATTAGAGATATGTGATGGGTAGTGGTGGGCCATTAGTAGACACTTTTTACTAAAAGAGGAAAATGATGCAATTTGGACGGAACGCCCAATATAATAAAATGATGTTATTTGGGTGGGACGGAGGGAGTATATATTATAGGAGTAACATTTTTCTTTGTTGTGTATTGAATGAATGGAATAGAAAAAAAATCCAATTAATTACATCTTCTTTATTACTAAAAGGGAAAATTAATTTTTAACTTTTCCTCATTTTGAAATTGGTCCATCATTTTTCTTAATTTTGAAAACAGTCCTTTATCTTTATCAATCTCAACTTTTTGGTCATTTGACCTGTTATAGCAGGTGACCAATAGGTTTTGACAATAATATCAACTAAATTTTGAAATCAATCCACTAACTGTGCAGATTTCAACCTTTTAGTCCTACAACAGGTATTTCAGTCCTAAATTGCTTATATCATATCATTTTTCGCCAAATTTTTATTACTTTCTATCTTTCAAAATATACATAGTCCATTACGACCATATCAGGCCCAACATGCTTCCGTATAATACTTTAATCTCGTAATTAACCAGCTTGTAACAGTAACAGTACCTTTTTTGACCGTCGATCCATCGGGTACCCGGAAGGTTTTACGACTGCTCCTCACAGCCAACCACGCTTCCCTCAGTACGATGGTTCAATCCCGTTCCTTCAGCGGACCTTAACACAACCCTAGTTCGTTTCCTACACCGGGTGTACAGGATGCTGTTACTGTTTCTCGCCGAAAAATATGAAGATCAAAGTTGTAAAATGGAAGGCTACATTCGGGCAGAAGCCCAAGATTATTTATTTATTGAATGGAGAATTTATTACACACTCATCCTCACAGAACCAGAGGAGATAACTCCTTTAGCTACCTATTGTAGCTGCACTCAGAACACTCATAAAAAGGAAAGAGATACAATGTTAATTTTAGAAAGAGAAAACAGAGGGTGATGGTCGATACCTTCTGCTTTCCTCAACTCACCTATTTATAGAGACTTTCGGATTTGAAATCTGGATTCCAAAGCCTCCTAACTTCTTTTGACGTCACTGCTTACGTCATTTGCTTCAGATTCCAACTTTAGCAGCTGGCTGGTATATTCTTCTTTATTGGATTCTTTTTTGTGACGTCACTACTTGCGTCACTTTACATTGGATGCCAATTTTTCAGCAGCTGGCTGGTTTCTTTATTGGATTCCCCATTGTGGGTCATCTGTCGGTCACATGTCTCTTGCCCTTTCGGAAAGGTCATGGCTCTTACTTTTTTGAGGAGTCATTTGTCCTCTTTGGTGCCTGATGATTCTCCCAGTTCCTGGGTATTCCGAAGAGGTTTTACCATTTTCTTTCCACGTGTCTCTTTTGTTGGGGGTGGATCAGCAGTTCTGATCATCCCTATGCCCAATCTTATTCATTTTCCAAACTCTGGTTCGGTTTGGATGGAACAGCTTGAACATACCTTGTTTGTCCATTGCCCGAAATGGGCCATGTTGTAATATCTGCAATGAGTTTGTTTACTCACCGGAATCTTGTTTCTCCAAAGAAGGTCTTGTTTTTCTTGGAATGCCTTCTCAGCGAACACTGTCTTCTTTCCTGTTAAAGTATTCAACAGAAAAGATCCATTCAAAGACTTATGCTCGAACTTGAATGGGAACTTCACCTCCACCATTGCTTTGATGCAGGTATACAAACCCCTCGCTCTTCGCGTAGAGATCTGTTCTTTAGAAAATGTAAAAACCAAGACTGGTTCCTTTCCAGAAGACTCTTTGATCTTATTTGATGCTGAAACATCGGGTCTTCTTAGCTTGATGAAATGAAAGGCCTCGTGGTTGCCTTTTCCGACTGGTTCTAGGGCCGCACTGGTAAAGTACAGCTCTAATACATCACCTCTGGATAGAGTTGAGTTATTTTTCCATGCCTTGAAAACCTTTTCTCCTAGCCAATTTGGAAGTTTTGCAAGTTCTGGGAAACCTGGTGTAACAGTATAGATCGAGGCTAGTGCCCCAAAGTCATACCACTGCTTTACATCCATTGGATTTGAGCCTTCTCGCATCCAAACTCAGGAATATTCCCCCGATATATCCATCCGGTATTTTTTCGGTCGGATTTCTTGTTTGGTGTTTAATTTCTCCTAGCTGACCTGATATTCCTGCCAATAAGAGAAATCAGCTAAGTTAATACCAATCTTAGCAGTGCCCGTCATAGGCCTAAGTTTGATCTCTTCCTCTTTGACCCCAGAGGTGCTGGGTTGATTCGTCGACTCTAGATGTGATCCCAGGTCTTTAATTTTTCCTTGGACCGGTTTCTCTTTTGGAGGTTCCAGACTATGACTTGTGCTAAGGGTACTTGAATCCCTTGCTCCAGGTTTAGAGCCTCGTTCTCAACTACTCTCCTTTTGTCGATTGCAATTGCTATCAACAGCCCGGATGAGTGGCTCTATGTTGCTTCGAACAGACTTGCGCCATTTCGAATGCAGTCTCGTATGCGATTAGACACTTTGATCTGATCACTATCTTGTGTTCTTTCGACACGCATTGCATTGAGTGTCAGATTCTCGAATTTCCTTTGGAGTAACTCAAGGTTGTCCATCAGGTGCCTTGAAACCGTCAGGATGGAGTCTATTTCAGCTCCTTCCATCTCTGGTCAGGAAATCTGCCAAAACATTATCAACAGATTTAATAATGACAATATTAAAATCATAATATTGGCATTCTGCTTGCCATCTTAGTAGTCTAACCTTTTCTGGTTTAGATTCGATTTTATTTTTCAAAAAGGCTTTGACGCTTGTGTTATCAATCTTTAGGATAAATTTCTTCGCGAGGAGAAATAGCAGCCATTTCTTGAACGCCTTCCGAACCGCAAATAACTCCTTTTTATTGATGTGCTATCTATTTGCTTCGTTCTTCGTAAAGATCCTGCTACAGTATCTGCATGACATTTCTCATTCTGTTGTGGACTTTGTAAGAACCGCTGCCCACCAATGGTCACTAGCATCTGTATATAGTACCAGATCATCCTCGTATTAGGAATGGCTAATTTGGGAAGCTTTTTGGAAACTTTCTTTAGTTGTTTAACCATTGCTCGGTGTGAATCATCCCATTTGAATTCAGCATCATTTTTCAATAAAGGACTGAGCACCTTCCTGTATTGCGCCAGATTATTGATGAACATTCCAGCAAAGTTGACCATTCCTAAGAAACTTTGGAGTTGTTTCTTGTCTTTGAAATCTTTGAAAAATCCTTGGACATTTTCTACAATATGTGGTTGTAGAATAATTCTGGATTCGTCGATCTCTACTCCAAGAAACTCGATCTGCCTTGTTACTATTACTACTTTCTTTTCAGAAAGCACCAATCCTTTCTTGTGGCATACTTCTGAAAATATTTCCAGATGTGCCAAATGTTCCTTCATGTTCTTTGAGGCTATGAGGATGTCATCCACATAGACAAACATGAATAAGAAATAATATTTGAAAAGATTATCCATCTTCCTTTGGTATATCTGGGGTGCGTTTGCCAAGCCCATAGGCATGACATTCCAAATGTAATGGCCTTGTGGTGTAGAGAAGGCTGTGAACTTCTTGCTCCCTTCTTCCATCATAATCTGGTAGAATCCAGATTTGCAATCAAACTTTGAGAATACCTTGGCATTCTTGATACAGTTGACCAAGTGTTCCCTACTTGGTATGTAGTATCCATCGAACTCCAAGATGTTGTTGATCCCTTTGTAGTTGATCACAAGTCTCGTCTTTTCCCGCTTGACTTCTTCATGATTTCGAACTAGAAATCCTGGACTGCTGTATGGAGATACTCCTGGTGATATTAACTTAAGGTCCAGATGTTCCTTAAGTATTAGCTGCATATCTTTTCGATCCCCTTGGTTCATTAGGATAGGCTTATATCTCACGAACTCATGCTCTTTTCCTTCTTTTAATTTGAGTGAAACTTTGAGCTCGTTCTTATCCCACCAGGCTAAAGGATCCTCATTGAAGTTCCTCTGTACCTTCTTCTTGACGTCCTCCAATGATATTTGTTCTTCGATTGTGACGTCTCTCTGTAGGTTTTCTTCCAAGCTTGCTTTGAGAAGGTGGATTATGTTATCCTTTAGTTTCTCCATCTTTCATTCTCCTTTAGTCTCGGTTCTCATCTGAAGGACTACTTCGCCATATCTCCTTCGATCATTCATCTTCGGATGGCTTAGTTTTCCTTCATCACCACGTTTGCTGTGAAATCTGATTGGCATTTTTTGTTGATATGCGTTACGCAGTTTTGGTGCGATGATCTTATGTTTACAAAGGGTTTTGAAAATAAGTCTTCTAGTTGCGTTTTCTTGGGTAAAACGCTTGAATGTCTGTAGAAAATTATTTCCTAACAGAATATCCACTCCGGTGTCATGAAAATAAAACGGTGGAGTTTTCACCTTGTACTATGGAGTACGATCTGCTCCTCCGATCATGATTTCCGCTTGCCTGATTCCTCTGTTAAGGATTAACACCCTTTGTGAGAAATCTTTTCCGAGAACTATTGGTAGTTCTTCGCCTGAGCCTTCCGGGAAGACCCCTTCCTTTGCTGTGTAGATGCCGACTCCTGAATCAATGTATGCCGTAAAATACTCTGCCTGATGCTCCTTATATATCATTCCGACAGTGATATATATTGAAAATGGACTTGTGGCCATGGGCGTATCAGAGCTTATAAGCCCGAACCTCTACTAGTAAACCTTGTATCGTTTTTCCTTGACCGTAAACTCCATTCCATCTTATAGTCGTTCCAAGGTTTGTGATCCTCGAGAAACTCCAATCCCAGAACCAGTTGTTCTGGAAATCTTCCTGCCACTCCTTCGATTATCAGCTCAAGATCTCCGAGTTTGAGCTGTCCTTGATATATCTCAGTTGTTGGTTATTGAAGATAATACAAGACATCACAAGGAATAGAGTTTTTCTTTTTAGTGATATCGAATATTACTTCAACTCCTCTCAATCCTTCTGGGCATTTTAGTCCACCTTTGGTTGTGAACTTTTCTGGCTCCTGGATTACCTCCACGATTGGCTTCTTTCTCCATTTTTCACTAATCATCCTATCTTCTTGGAAAGAAATCCTTCTTTGCTCGAATCTCAGGCTATCTTGTTTGCTTCAGATCGACTTGTCCTTGATTCGCAAATTCATGTCGTGGATTGGCGGTAACTCAATTATTTCTGGCATGGTTGCACATGCAACCCTCTCGAACACTTATGGTATCTCGATACACTCCTTTATTTGGAATAGATCCAAATGATGGGTGTTGGACAGGGCATATGAGATACTGTAGGTGATGGAGTAAGACCTATTTCCTTCTTTCATCAGATCTTTGTTCTTGAAGTATTGATAAAGGGTGAGTGCCCTACTGAAATCTTTATCTGCCAGATTGTAGGCAATCATTGGATATATGTAGGATGCCATCTTGTCTGCGTATAGGTTTCCTGAGATTCCTCCCAGGCATGCCTCTCTTGTATTCTTGATCATCGTATCAAAGATGATAATATCAATTGGTGTATCGATACCTTCTTTGAAAGTTGCTTTGATGAGGATCCGGATTGCTCCGATATGGATCCAAGACATGGTCTTGGCTATTCATTCCTTGAATTTAATGAGTTCTCTTTTGATTTCGTCAACAGGAACTAGTTGTATTTCCATCACATTTTTCGTGAGCTCCATTGGGATGGCAATTTCCCCTTCGGTCACTTTGTATATGATGTTGTGCTTTCTCTTCTTGAAGCTTGGAAAGAATTTGACCATCCTTCCTACGGTGAATCCATCGTATAGGTTGAGCCTTGGATTCTCCTTCATGATTCTCATAAGGGCTTTATGAGAAATGGATGTCTGAGAAAATAATCCCGACATATCTTCTCCCGACATATCTTCTTACATCTCCTGTCTGAAGCTTTCTTCTTCACTCCGACTCATCTTCAGATGGCTCATCTTGGCTGAAGAATTCTTCTTCGTAGATGCTCTCGTCTGAGGGTATATCTTCAAACTGATATACATGTACTAGATCTTGGAAGTAAACAGCCTCTTCCATTTTTGGAGTTGCCTCAGACTGTCGTACTTCTCTCTTCCAGTTTTCTGGACAATCTGGTGAGATATGCCCTCTGACTCTACACGTGTAGCAGTTGCAATCCTTGAATCTTTTATTGACTCATGTGGCTGCTCTTCGGAACGTTTTTCTTGTGGGAGTTCTTTATGTGCTCCTCTGGTTTGACCCTGAGGATGAGGCTTGACTTCTTGAACTCCATCTAGATGGTCCAGTTCTTTGCCCTGATTTATAGCTTCGGGCCTTCTGTTTAGACCAAAATGATCTTGGTCTTCTGGATCTCCATCATCCGCTCATTTGATTGTAAGCATGATTCTTCTTCATCATTTTCTGCTTCTTTGGGTTTCTTCCAATGATAGTTGGAAGATCATTACTTTCGCAACATAAGGGGACTGTCTTGTTGATTCCCCTTAATCTCTTATAGTTCTTGTGTAGCGCCGCTTGATGACACCACTCTGCAATCTTGGCTTTGAGGAAGGACATTCTTATTGATATCGAATCTAGCTCGCATGATTCATACTCTTTGATCAGTATTTCTCTCCATGGGCTCGGGATCTTGGCAAAGAATAGGTGGAATACTTCTTCCTCTTTGACCTTTGACTTCCATCTATACTCTGTAAAGAGTTTGATGTACTCATCTACGTGACAAATGTCAAGTAGTTCTAGGCTGTATAGGGCATTCCTATACTTCTTCTTATTTTCTTCTTCCATTCCTTCGAAGTACCCTACTCCAATGAAATGGATCTTGAAGATCTTGGTCATCCGATCAACAATATTGCCTAGATCTTCACCTTCCATAGCCTCCTTTTTGACTTCGTCTGAGAGCTCCTCCCAGACGTATTTTACTGATCCTTCCAGGCTCATAGTAAGGAATCTTATGAACTCTTCATTGTCCAGTTCCAATGCGCCACATGCCATCTTCATGGAATTTGTCCATTCATCGATCAAGGCTTCTCTATTCTTGAAATCTAGAGTGTCGAGGTTTAAAATCAACCTGTATGGATTTATCAGTTCAAGATGAGACCGGACATATGGGGTGTTGTGTATATTAGATCCTCGAACTCGGCTTGCTCCTATTGACATTCCTATGACCTTCATTTTGAAGTTTCCTGGTTGTTGGAATGTATCTTCTTGTCTTACCCCATGGACTCCGTGTGATCCAGAGGTTTCTTCGTCTTGGCTCTGATCCTGTTGGGTCTGATGAGCCTGGGACTGTTGTTGAGTACTTGATGCCTCTCCAACGTTTATCTTTAGATCTATAATTGATAGTCTTTGGAAGGACTTATATAGATCTTGTAGATCTTCAAGATTTGCTCTTGCCATCCAGGGATGTGAATTCTCCTCGAAGGATAGCAATCATATTTTCGCTTTCCGACTTTGGCCTTATGACCTCCGTCGTTTCCCCTTTTGGTGTAAAAGGGGTTCTGTTCCGAAGGTTAGTGGTAACCTTCCCCCTGATCTTCTTCTTGTCACCCTAGTTTCCAGGGATTTTACTTGTTCTGTCAACTTTATGATGAGGTCGAGTTGATTGTTCTGCAATTTCTCCACCTTGTCCATCTTAAGGCTGATCTCGAACATTGTCTTGGACATGCTTTGGCAATATTCTCCAAAGAATCTCACCGTGTTCTGCAATTCTCTAAGATCTTGGTTCATCTTAGAGCTATCTGCCTCGATCTCCTTCCACTTTGTCATTCCGTCCAGTGTGAGAAGTGATAGGGCTTGCAGATCTCTCTTGGACCTTGGTTTGGTCGTCTCCTCCATTGCTCTTGTTTGGGGATACGTCCATGGATCTCGGTGAAACTTCAGATTTCCACGATGTTTCTTGGTACCTCTTTCGAGTACCTTATCTGCATCTGGCGTAGTTCCTCCAGAGATTCTTCTTTGGTGTGTTTAGCACGGGCTTTCACCACTCTACACTTTCGATCGAGGTTATCCCAAAATCGATCGGCGTTCTCGTATTCTTTCTCTGCGTATTGTCTATACAACACACAATAATATTGTTGTATAGAACTGCTTGTCTCGTCGTAGTTGACAGGCCAGAAGTCCCTGTTGCTCCAGCTTGGAACAGGGCTGATAGTCCTGTCACTCTAGGATGTCGAACTTTCGTTCGGATCCATATCTCTTTGAAACTCCTCTCTTGTTAAGTGATATAAGTTTATAATAAATTTACCATTCATAAATAAATAAACCTAGGGTTCTGATACCATTTTGACCGCCTCGCCCCTTACGGGGGTTCCCATCAAAAGGCACCTATCAGTTTGCCAACCCACCCAGAGCACCACGGGTTCGCCTTAGGTGATGGGATATATTTTTAAGGGTCATCCCCTACGGAGAGCTGCGCTTCGGGACCATATGTCACGCAGTAGAGGCTCGGGGCTTTTTATAGGCTCTGATACCATTTTGAACCGTGTAGAAAGTAGAGGAAAATCCGGTTTAAAATGAATATAAGATGAGTATGATACAAGGTAAGCGACCTGTTGTGACCTGTAATAGGACTGTTTTATTGAACTAAGTAAACATAATGGATGGATTTCAAAATTCTCTAAACATAATGGATGATTTTCAAAAAATGGGAAACCTATGGACTAAAATCAAAATTGGGCAAAGTTAATTGACAAATAAATATATTATCCCTTACTAAAACTTGGATAATTGGATTTGATTAATACATCCTCAGTCAAAATTAGTACTCCTATTTCGTTTCTCGAAAGAATGAAAAAAAAGGCAAAAGCTCCTGCGCCTCCGAACACGAGGGCACGGTCCATATCCCATGTTAACACAATCATTCCCATCCCAATTCTATTTAAACCTATGTATTGATAGGTAGTTTAAATTGTAAAGGGGCACGAAAATTACAAAGAGACACGGATCTAAATGCGTGTGTCCAGGCGCACAAGAGACCATCCCTGTAAAAATATACTAAAATTAAATAAATAAAAATGTAAACACAAAATTTCTCACTTTCTGAAAAATAAAGGACCCATTGTCTGAATCTCCCCCTTAACGTCGAATCAAATCTAGAACTATATTCTTGCAAATTAATTTCATTTTCATCTCTTGAGATTCTTAAAATTGACAATTTTACTCTGAATCGTCATGTGATTATTTCTCTGCCTTTGTATTTCGATTCAGATGGGCGATGATGATGATGAGGGTTTATGTTTATCGCGTGCGATGATATTCGATTCTGTTAATAGATGTATTTGTTTGTTCCAAATGATTGAAGAATTTGAAAATGGAAGTGAAAGAGAAAAGAGAAATTCCCATCACACCAGTTTTTCTGAAATTTGGTCTGGCTGTGGCCATTTCTCTCGGCGGGGCCCTTTATACCTATATCAGAATTAGAAAAATCAATCTCCCCAAACCTAAATCAAATAATACCCAAGGTTAGGTTTTTAATTTTTGTTTCGTTTTATTAGATTTGTTATTGTTAGATTGAATTAATGTTGAGTTAATTCATGACACACAGGTAATGACAAACAGGGCAATTCAAGAATTGAAAGTGGTCCATCTAGGGATGATGATCTTGCTTTGCAGGTGATCTTACATTAGACTTGCTAAATTTTCTTAAATGTATGTTTTAATACATTTGTCTATACGTGGAGAATGTATTGTATTCTCCTCCCTTCATTGTAAGATATATAAAAATCTAGTGTGGAGAGAAGACAAACCGTTTGTGAAAATGACGCTTAGAACTTTCCCAAACTAAGACTGTTTTCTTTCAATGTAGAATTCATCTGTGAGAAAAGTGTCTGCTCAGAATTCCACCACTGATCACTCTTCAATTGGAGAAAGAGAGAGTTATCTCTTGCCAGAGTTTAATGATCTTGAAAAGGAGTGTAGCATGTCCATTTTGGACAATGGTTATCACAGAAAGAATGGTTCCGAGTCGTCCTACTTTGAAGTCGAATACGCATGCACCGAAGAGGATGAACACGAGCGAGAGGTCAAGAGACTTCGAAATTTGGTGAATATCCTCCAAGATAAGGAGAGGAACTTGGAGCTCCAACTTCTCGAATACTATGGCATCAAAGAGCAAGAAACTGCAGTGATGGAGCTCCAAAACCAGCTGAAAATAAACACCATGGAGGCTAAGCTGTACAATTTGAAAATTGAGTCATTGTTGCTGGATAACAGAAGACTCGAGGCCCAAGTGGCTGATTATGCGAATGCATCCACCGAGCTGGATGCAGCAAAAGGCAAGATTAAGATGTTGAAGCGGAAGCTCAAGTATGAAATGGAACGGAACAGGGATCAGATCTTGAAACTGCAAGATCGAGTGATGAATATTCAAGAACAGGAGAGGAGAGCTGCTGAGATAGATCAAGAAAGGGAGACGTTGAAAACCAAGTTGGAGGAAATGAGGATTTGCAATCAGGCTCTGAAGCAGGAGAATCAGGATTTGGCTCAGAAACTTGATTATGTCAAAATGCTTGCTCCAAGTGCTTTAGATGAGGAGGTATCTTCCTCTGTTTTTTATTCTTGTGATAATGCATTCTTAGTTATTGTATTTTGGAATATTTCATGTGATGTTGGCGAGATGTCAGGTACTGCAACTGAGAGAAGAGAGCCATCGAATAAAGCAACAAAACGAAGAATCCAGAAGGAAAATTGAGAGGCTCCAAGATGACAGGTGTAGAGATTTAGAAGAGTTGGTCTATCTCCGATGGATAAATGCTTGTTTGCGGTATGAACTGCGAAACTACCATCCTGATGGAGGAGGTAGATCAGTTTCCAGGGACCTCAGCAAGAATCTGAGCCCCAAGCTGGAAGACGAGGCGAAAAAGCTCATACTCGAGTATTCAAATTTCGAAGGAACGCCTGGTGAAAAGTTGATGAATATGGACAGCAGCTACATGGATTCTGATCAGTGGTCACCTTCACAGGCTTCATGCATTACAGACGAACGTGATGATCACAATGCTGATCATCTTGCAGCTAACAAGACGAGCAATCCGAGCAAGAAGAAGCTTTTCGCCAAGCTGAGGAGGCTGTTACGAGGAAAGAGCACACAAACTCCAGGACGCACCCCAACACCCCTGGAAAGAACACCATCTTTGGACCACATCCCTGGTAGATTATCATGTGAGTTTCCTTCGGAAGGAGAAGATGCAATGAAGACGTTGAGGAACTTGTCTAGGGCGTCCTCTAGACGTTCGTTTGATATTCCAAGATCGTATTCAAGATCAGGTTCAAAGAGCATTGCAGGAGGAAGCAACAGCAGCTCTCGAAGAATTGCTGATGATAACTCGAATGTACTTACACAAATCGAGTCTCTGACTGATTCATATAATAACAATTGGTCCCCTGGTGATTTTCCAAACAGTCAAGATCCTGATAAAGAGGATCTGTTGAAATTTGCTGAAGCTCTCAAGAATGTTCGTCCCAAATCATCAGGAAGGAGTTCCATCTCTTATGAATCTAGCTAGTTAGGTAGTTCTCTCACTATTTTTTTTTTTTTTTTTTTTTTGAAAACAGTAATTTTGATAGATAAATAATTAGGGCTAGAAATTGTCCTTTGCCATTAAAATCTGTACCTGGCTAGTTGAGTGATTTTGACTGATAAATGCATACAGTATGTGATTTTGATAGATTTTATACTGATAATATCTGTATATATCTTATCATTCTTTGCACCATCGGATATCTTCTGTTTGTTTATTTATTTTTATTTTATGTTTTTCTTTTAAGGAAAATACTCCTCGAGAGAGATAATGTAGTAGGGTTTTTCGTAAAGGAGCCATACATACATTATAAGCAAAGAAAGAAACAGAGGTTTGGTAAAGAATTTCCAACAGAAATAGTATTATACTCCTGTCAATACACGTCCGAATAACTGGAATTTAAGGCATCTATGCTAAAACCTATTACTCTTAAAAACTGTTCAAGCAAGATTTCACACAACTAGTGATCAAATTTTCAATCTTTGTGAGGACTAAGAAAAACAAAAACCGGTTGGGCTGAGGTATTTTCAATCTTATGTTCAAAATGGCTATTTATCTATATGTTAGTTGTTCCTACGTTGTACACATGGCGTGCTCTCGTATAATAAAATGAGATCATATCATTTTGTAATAGAAGAATTCTAATTATGGATCCATCATTTTAGGGCAACCTCCACCCCAACATTCTCCAAAAAAAAAAAAAAAAAGCTTCCTCCACAAACATGAATCTTGTTTACCTTAATTTTGCCTTCCCCCAAATCCAACATCAAATTCCCAGCAAGAATTTCCATTATTCTTGCATGTGGATATCAAATCTGTTCCATGCCTGATCTGTTATAATTTTCACAGAGATATATGTATATCTTGTTAAATTTATACCTCTGATATGATCTTGATCCAGGTAAAAGCAATCCCACCTCAGAAAATCCCTTTTCTTGAATGAAAGAACATATTATTGTACATATATACATACCACCTTTCAAAAATCTCATCAATTCCCTCTGTTTCTCTCTGTTTCTCTGATCATCAAGATTCAAGATCCAAATTAAAGAGGTAGGTAACATTTGATGATAATGGCTAGCGGGAGGTACGAAACTTCGTCGTCATCATCTCAAGTAGCCTTCATGCAAAGCAAAGATCCCATTACACAAAGAGCAGCACAACCCACAGTGACGTGCGTGTATCAGACAAATATCGCCGGATATTGGCGCAATGTCACTGTTTTGTGGACCAAGAATATGATGAACTACTCCTTGAGCATATCGGTAGACGGGGTGGAGAACGACGTCGTTCATACGTGCAAGATCGACCTTAAACCTTGGCATTTTTGGGCCAAGAAAGGGTGCAAAACATTCGATGTTGATGGTGTCCAACTAGAAGCCTATTGGGACTTAAAATCAGCTAAATCTTCTGGCTCTCCAGAGCCCTCCTCCGATTTCTACGTGGCACTAGTGTACGGTTTAGAAGTTGTCTTATTACTAGGAGACTGCAAGAAGAAGGCCTACAAGAGAACCAAAGCAAGGCCTGCATTGATCGAACCCACTCTGGTTTACAAGAAAGAGAATGTGTTTGGTAAGAAATCTTTCTCCACCAGAGCCAAGTTCGATCACAGAAAACGTGAACACGACATCGTCGTCGAAAGCTTCACCACGGGTCCTAAAGATCCGGAAATGTGGATCAGCATCGATGGGGTTGTTCTGATCCACATCGTTAATCTGCAGTGGAAGTTCAGGGGGAATCGGACGGTTGTAGTTGACAAGCAATCGGTGGAGGTTTTCTGGGACGTTTATGCGTGGCTGTTCTGCATTCCCGGGTCGGATCCAGGGCTGTTTATATTCAAGTCGGGTGAGTCCGAATCGGATGAAAGCGATGAGGATGTTGAGAGCAGCCAGGGGGAGGACAGTGTTTGTAGTGGCAATAGCAGGTATTGCTCTGTAAATAGTAATAATTCAAAGGGTTCATCATCATTGCAGTCGAGTCTTTTTCTGTATGCATGGAAGATTGAGTGATAAAATCAGGGGACATATGTGGGACAATTTTGATGTTCAAATCATGGGATTTCATGACATATATATTTATATATAAAATAATCACATATTTGATGTTGATTATGTGTACAACTCATTGTAATCTCAAAACATATATAATTATGTGTATATATTGTATATGTATGTATGTGTTCGTGTTGAGTGAAAGAAAATTAATCATGTGGGAGACTTTTGAGGTTCAAAGCATGGAATTAGATCTTCATCGTTCCAATTTGATTATTTTTACTATTAATACATTAATTATGACTTGTATAATTCTTGTAATGATTAAAGTTGACGTCTTGTTGAGAAATTAATGATATAAAAATTCTTTTGATTTCTTCTGATTTAATAACAGAGATCATAACGATTAAAGTATTCCAACGCAAGATACATCATCAGCTTATTCAAGAAAAAAATTGCATCATCTTTATGTATACGCTAATCTTAATTATGTATATTCTTTAATAAATTATAAATAAAAAATATATATACCTTAAAAATAATGAATTACAAAGTCATGAACCACATAAAATATGTCATGACTCAAAAAGAAAAAAATATTACATGAACAAAGGTAGGTAAAATTGACATGAAACACTGATATGTTGGTGCAAGAGGGTGCAAAGAATAATCTATGTTGCAATAAGCAAAGAATAGGATGAAAATGATTAGTACTAGTAATGAATTGGTATATGAAATGTAATGATATGGTAATAATGCTAGTGATGTTGTCTTCTTCCCTCTTGGATGGATTGGAATATCCGTGCAGCTGATGCTGGTGCAGAGCTACGATTGTGTGGCACCACCCTGATCACTTGCACCTTGTGCTCCTTCTTGTGATCCGATGGCGTAGTGGGGAAGAGCGAGAGAGCGTCTCGCCCTGGAGGACTACCCGCTTCCTCACTCAAGGCCTTGCCGCTCTCTCTCCCTGCCCCACCGCCATCACAGGCGAGCTTAAACGAGCTTTTATCCTTAACTTGGTTACTTACGAAAGGCGGCATAGGGTAGGGTTGGAAGTAACTCTGAGGCAGCTGATCACAAGCTTGGTCGTAGGATCCATAAAAGGGAGTCATGTATGGAAAACAGGGCCCTGGATATGGCTTGTACACCAGTCCTTCAGATGGAGATCTTACTGGGATCAGCCACTGATTTCCGGGTGGCGCAGGGAAAGACCATGGTGGTAGTTTAGCTTCTGCGGGGATAGGTGTCGGCCTGGGTGTCGACGGTCGAGCAATATGTCCATCAGTAACAGCATTAGGCTTCGTTTTAGTAACTGATGATGTATCCAATGGAGACACGTAGAGTAAGTTGTTCATTGGGGGGAACTTGATGGATGCTTTGGTCGAGTGTTGGTACAAGGTTTCGGGTGATGTTGCCATGAGCCTCTGCACCTGTCAAGACAGCTAGCATTAAACAGATTGATACAAGCTCGATCTAATGTGTGGCTACAACTGGAGCTTCATACGAGTGAGCTTACTTTGATCAGTCTATGTAACTCGAATTTCTGGTAAGAAAACATTTCCTGCTGACTGCAAAATCACTTACTCTGAATAAACATCTAAATCATAAAGAGTAGTACTAGCTAGTAAAAATATAAACTAGTCTTACCGAATCATCCATTTTCTTATTTCATGGAATAATCTTGGACCAATGATTCTTACAACTTCATTCGTAGTTACATCTACATCTGAGAAATCTTCCCTTTTAACATGATGAGTCGTTTGATTACTATTTCTAGGCTGTTGAAGTTGAGGTGTTTCATTAAGCTGACTGCCTTCAGTTACAGAGTCATTTTGCATACATAGGCTGAGTTTAGTTGAACTAAATATGGGCACCTTTTCTGTATCAAGATCGCCTTCATCTACAAGGTTGTGCGTAGAAGAGCTTCCATAGCTAGAAAAACCACGAGATAAAGTCTTGGGCGGAATGTTATATGGAGGATAATACCAGTGAGTCGAGTGAGGATGTTCGTTCACCGTAGCCATCACGGGAGCTATTTTTCTTTTTCCACTACCACCCTGCACCACCATTCAACTTTATTAATATCCACTTATCCTAAGCCAAGATCTATTCAATACAAATACACACAAAGGGTAAGGGTAAAAGTTGGTCAGAAAACTCTCACATTGGTAGACAATGGTGGTGTATTAGATCTGGAAGGAATCAGATCGTGTTGAAACAGAGCCATTTTATTATTATCAAAAAGCAATTGGGGAAACCCTTCTCTCATTTCCCACACTCCCACTAAATGATAAAATCCCACTTATTCCACCTCATTACTCAATCCTTCTCCTTGATAAAATGCTTGAGAAAATTGCTGTAACTACCGCTCACAACCCACCCCAAAGAAACTACTTTGAGGCTTGGGATCACGAACGATAAGCAACAACACATGAACATACACAATTATACACGATTCTGTCTGTGTGCTTCAGAGTAGTGTGTGTGTATTTGAAGAAGCATGCATGCAACACTAATTTTATTAAGAACCGAAACCAAAAACTTGTGAAAGTGAAGGAGTTAAAAAGGGGGGGAGAGAGAGAGAGAGAGAGAGAGATTTACAGGTGGTTAGAGGGAGAGTAGAATCAGCGAAAGGAGAGGGTCACCTCTAATCTCAAATAATCGCATCAGCAACACCAAATGCTGCCTCTAATACTCAATATTTCATTTCTTTTTTTTTTTGGGGTCACGAATTGAAGGGGTCAACTTCACTCTCACCTTACAAGATACTATTTCTATTTTCAGTCACCCATGGTTATATATCTCTTCATTACAACTATTTTTCTATAATTTCTTTGATTTTTCTTTCCTTCCTTTTTTACGCAAAAATCATACACCTCCTACTTTTCCAACTCTACTCTCTTGCCATTACCAACTTGTTTGTTACTAGGATATGGGTTTTACAACTTATTAAAATTTTTATTTTAAAATTAATTTTCATTTACCTGCATTTTTTTAGGAGAGTCTTCCGCTAATCTGGTTTTTCGTGCATCTTAATTTTATAAAATTTATTTTTAAAAGCATGAATGTGGAGTACTATTTTCTAAAACACAAACACCAACTCTTTGTAAAAAGTATTACTAATCTCAACAAAAAAAAGTCACTGCATATTAAAATTTCAAGAGTAATATTTTTTATTTAAAAAGGTAAATTATTTGTATACTAAAATAAAACTTCAATATATTAAGAGGTAAGGTAAACTCAATTTATACCAATGCTAGCCTTCTTATTGTGATAAAGTTTCAATACATCTACACCTAGGTTCAACTTGATAAAAAAATGTAATACTACTACTTTTTTTTTTTAATAAACCTAATTTTTAGCATAAAATGAAGATATTATTCTTAACACCAAATGTATTCATAGATGAAAATTAACATGAATGCAACTTTCTTCCATAATTGTTTCCGACTTGGATCCTTACACGTGAGGTAATATTGTAATTAAAGGTGTATTAATTGTTTGATTCAATTATTTAGACAAATTTATACTCCCTTCATTTCTGAATAATAAGTGTAATTAACATCAAATTTACCCATAATAATAATTTTTTTCTCATAAAAATATATGGGATATTTTGTTCAATTAATATGAACTAATTTTGATTAAATTTGGAAGAAATGTCATTAAAAATTACACGATTCTAAAAAATCTAATTTTCTAAGAAGATATTTATTTGTGAGGGAGGACTAGGGAGCATTAAAATCGAATCGAAATAATCGATTAAATTGGCTCCTAGTAATTCGGAAAATAATATATCCATGATAATTCCAAAATAATCAATGATAGTATTTCCTAAATCCCCGAATCTCACGAAATCTTGTGCTAAATCAATATTGGGTTTGACGAATAAATAGTATTGCCCAAAGTTTTGCATTCTTTTGCAAAGCGTTGATCAAATTAAAACAATTAGGGCAAAATAAATTAAGTGTTGGAATGCCAAGAAATTAGCGCCATTGTTCAAACAGAAACGTTTCTTGATTTCTTGATGAATGTTGAGTTCCCTATAGACCCATTATTTCACGCCTAAATTATGGCGTAGAAAACATCTCATTCGCAATCATACAACCACAATTCTGTCAATTCGTTTCCGTTTTTCGATCTTCTTTCTTCCTTCCTTTCATGGCATTCGTTCTCACAATTTTGGTAAGAGAAACAGCTGCCACAATTTCTTGTGTTTGAATTCGTTCTTTCTTTCCTATTTGTGATGGTTGGTAAGGAATAACCCCATGTTACTATTTGAAATTCGTGGCAATTCTTGGATGAGATTTCTCGTCTTTGTACTGATTTTCTTTAATGCCCACGTGATCGATTTTTCTTTGTACTTTTTATGGTGATTGATTAATGTTCTTTTGGACTTAAAGCACTGAAGGGTTCTTGATCTTTGCACTTGTACACTTGTGGGGTTCTGTGAAATTCTGAGATTCTAAAATCTCTTTCATGTTTATGTTCTTCCCCTGTTTGGATTTTAGGATTAGGATTAGGATTGTAAGAAAAGAACCAATTCCTAGCAGCTGAGGATGTTTAGGTTTGATAATTAGTGATGCCATTCAGAGTAGGGAGTTCTAACCCACTGGAGGAAGGGCATGTCCTTCCTCTTAAGATAGCAGCAAACCAATCCAACAAACAGTTACCAGTAAGATTACTACTTCTATTCCTTTTGTTAGGAGTAAGCATAGTGTATTTGTACAGCAGTATGTATACAAGCCGATATGTGAGCGTACACCGCGTGGTCGCCCCGATTCAAACAACACTTCAAACCTGTGTTAAAGAATCAAACAGTTTAGAGAGTTGGATTAGACCTCCATCAACCCTTTTGCATGAAATGAACGATACATATCTATTTTGGAGAGCTTCTTTTGTTCCTATGGTTAAGAAGTATCCCTTCAATAGGAACCCCAAGATTGCATTTATGTTCTTGACAAGAGGACCTTTGCCTCTAGCACCTTTGTGGGATAGGTTTCTAAAGGGAAATGAGGAGCTCTATTCGATCTATATTCACTCATTGCCTTCGTATGAGCCGGAGTTTCCGCCATCATCAGCTTTCTATGGAAGACAAATACCAAGCCAGGTACTAAGATCATTTCTCTGTGGTTTTTATTGAATAATAATTCTATTATGTTTTATAGTAATTGAAGTCTTGAAGATATGTTTTTAAGATTGATTATCTGAATTTGATATTGTTTCATCATACATGATTACATGTCTTCACAAAGTTAGAATTAGTTCTTGATTCTAGTCTCTAGATGCAAAAATATCTCTAAGACGCAAAAATGTAATGGTATTTGAGATTGAGCAGTTTTTGTTAGAATAATTTATCTTTTGTAAATTGACCTACTTGTTCTTGTTATGAAGGTTGCTGAGTGGGGAATGATGAGTATGTGCGACGCAGAGAGGCGACTTCTTGCCAATGCTCTGCTTGACATCTCCAACGAGTGGTTTGTTCTCGTATCAGAATCGTGCATTCCTCTTCGAAACTTTGGCACCATCTACAATTACATCTCCGATTCCCCATTCAGCTTCATCGGTGCATTCGATGAAGATAGCCCTAATGGTCGAGGAAGATATAACGAGGAGATGTCGCCTGTTGTTAACCTCACAGATTGGCGTAAAGGGTCTCAATGGTTTGAAATCAACAGAAAATTAGGTGTGGACATCATTCAAGACACCATTTACTATGAAAAGTTTGATAAGTTCTGCAAACCAGACTGCTATGTGGATGAGCATTATTTCCCAACCATGTTGAGCATGCAAACCCCTCATCTGTTGGCAAATAGAACCCTCACGTGGGTCGACTGGTCGAGGGGCGGGCCCCACCCGGCTACATTCGGAGAAACCGACATAACGGATGAGTTTTTCAAGGAAATCATCCATGGTGGATCGTGTGAGCATAACAATCATCCAACCAATCTGTGTTTTCTTTTTGCAAGGAAGTTTGCTCCCAGTACTTTGGACCATCTGTTGGGAAATTCGACCAAGTTTTTTGGATTTTGAAATATGCTTATTAACTGATGATATTAAACAAAGGAAAGAACGTTATATGTATGTAAAATCTTAACCATATATAATGAGATTTGTTTTCCTCTATTATTTCCTACTTTGTCAATCTCATGTTTGTTAACTTTTGTTCGTTAATTCTAAGATCATGTTTGTTAACTTGTCATACCGATCTTTCCTAGTTTTTCTAGAAGCTATGAATCTATGAATCTATGATCCTGCTTAGCGTGTAATTATTTCTTATTTTTCTATTTTTTATTATAATTATTTGATGTAAGAGCATATATTAATTATTTGATCTAATTATTTGAATTATGTCTCCCATATTATAGTAAATATTTTGTAAATTTTTACAAAAGAGCGCTATTTACACCCAATTCTACTATTTGAACCCCATTTTTAAAATAGGTTTATATAATAGAATAAAATTATTTATAACAAATTATTATTTAGACCCCAGCTAAAAATCTAAATGCACCCCAAATCCCTAATCCCCAAATCCAACTCCTCTTCATCTCTGCCTAAATCCAACTCCAACTCCTATTCTGTCATCCCGAATTATAAATGTCGCCGCCGTGGTTCAGCCACAATTGCCCTTCCTGGATTCATATTCCAGACCAGGGTCATTCATGAAGTAAGAGGGGACTAGTGGAGTGGATGTGGTGCGATATCCGGCATGGTGAACAGTGTGGAGCATGGAGGACAACTGGTAATGGTGTTTGAAATGTACAGAAGCAGTGCTGCATTACAAATTGGGAAGAAGAAGATATGGCAGAAGAGCGTTGGAGTTGGATTTAGATAAGATATTGAATTTGGGGTGTATTTAGAATTTTAATTGAAGTTATAATTAATTTTATTGAAAATGACTACGATCGGTCCTACTAAATTTTTGGTACAACCGGATCTGTACTTCAATCGGCTGTTCCTGTTCTCCGAACAAAAGCGGATCTAAATATCTCTATCCCCCTCTTCTCTCTTCTCCCTCCACCTTCCACCGCCGCTCCATCTCTGCCCGATTCCCCAAATATTGCCTCAGCCACTATTACATCGAAGTCACCCGACCCTATCGCCAATCTACATTCCCACGACCTCTATTGCCAGATGATGCCGCAACTACCACGACCGCCGCCAGTTGCCGTCGATTCGCCGCCCTTGCTGGAGTCGCGAACAACCGCCGCTGCCTCGCCCAACCCTTATCCAACGTAAAGCCCCAAATTCCCATAACAGTTATAAAGTCTTTTGTCATTCGTCTGATTGGGTTAGTGAAAATTCCCAATACATAGAAAACTGGGTGTTTGTGGTTTGATTCGTAAAATTACATCTCCTTCGTTCAGTAGTGCGGCGGCGGAGCAAATTTATGAGATATTGTGGTCACACATAGAGGTAGGTGAATGAATTGATCGTATTTAAATTGCTATCCTAATTTCCTTTTTATATAAGCATAATCTTGTCCTGTTTGATGTTTAGTCTGTATATTATCTTGAGTGCAGTGTTGTTATCATTGAGACCACATCTATATATATACTCCTTACCAATCACTTGAGTCCAACATCTTGACAAGTAAGAAAGCTGACAGGAACTGAGATAATCTCGATGCCATTTTGGGAGAGGGAGCTTGTTCCTTTTGGGTCCAAATTGTATGAGAGACTGCCATCTGTGTCATTCGAAGCTGATCTTTCTTCTGGTGTTACCAAAAATTTTAGATTAATTCTATTTTCAGTTGGCCTCATGTTGTCATTAAGAAATGAATTAAGAATCCATAACTCAAAATGAAGTCTTAGAGAACATGAATTGAAATTTTGTTGGATTCTTGAATCCCCCTAATCGTAGATACATAAACTTGAGATTTGAATCCCTAGCAAACATGAGTATCAGTTGGTGCTATGTTTTTGTGCACTATAATTTTATCAGGGTCCAAATATCTGCAAACTTCAAGCAGTGATGTCATTGCTTATGTTCATCAATCAATAGTTACCCCAATCCTGATTAATTGAAGTTTGATGGCACAGGAAAATATGGATGGCAACGCACCCGAATTCGATGAAGAAATGAGTGAGCTACACCTACACGAGACTAGCAATGATGATTTCCATGGTGTTTCTCCAATAGAACTCGAGAGAAAACTGCACCAAGTGTTGGAAGAACGACGGTTGAAAAGGATAAACGAGCTCGAATCAGCTTTGGATTATGCAATGCAACAACTTGAGGAGAAAGAAAGAGAGCTCTCATGGTAGAAAGACTCTGCATGCATAGTATCTCAGCACCTCCCCTTCATCTCAAGCTTATTAGGGCAGGTAAAACAAGCTATGGAAGAGGAAGTTTCAATCATGGAGATAACAACTGCATTTGCAAATGTAATATCCAAGTAATCTAGATAAACGTTGGGCTGCAATTTTAATTTTCAGATACTTTTGGGTTCTTTTATTTTCTTATAAATTTCGGGCTCTTACCTATCTCAAGTGGAATAATTTTAGGAGAAAATATCAATTTTGGTCCTATATCTTTTTCAAAATTCAATTTTAGTCCTGTAACTTTCGTTATTTTCAATTTTAGTCCTTTTAGTTTCAATTTTGGTCCTATAACTTTTAAATTTTCAATTTTAGTCCTATAAGTTTCAAATTTAGTCGTGTATCTTTTTAAATTATCAAAATTAGTCCTATATTTTGAAATATGATATAATTTATAATAGGACTAATTTTGAAAATTAAAAAAAATACAGGACTAAATTTGAAGCTTATAGGGCTAAAATTGAAATTTTAAAAGTTACAGGACCAAAATTGAAACTAAAAGAACTAAAATTGAAAATACTAAAAATTATAAGACTAAAATTGGATTTCGTAAAAGATACAGGACCAAAATTGATATTTTCTCATAATTTTATTGTATGACCTTTTCATATCTAATATTGTAACTAATGGTAACTAGTGTTTTTTTTTTCATTTATATAATTTAACTGACTTTACTACACAAATTTGAAGCACTTGTTTTATTATTTTCTTCTAGATACTTAAGAGGATGAAGGTGGATGATACACTTCCAAATTTCATAATGATGATTTAATCTTGATAGGAGCAGTGGTTGATATCTCAGGAAATTTTATTTTGTTGCAATACTTAACATGATTTTAATGTTCAATTTTGTGAATGGTATATTTAAAATTTTAAATCAAAGAGTGATACAATTAATTTTAAAGAGTAATCTAATTATTTATATAGAGTGATCTAATTAATTTCAAAAAATAATTTAATTATTTGCATACCTTTAATTCTTTACTTTACATAATTTATTTTTAGAAATGAGTTACCAAATGCAGTTTTGGAAATGGAATCACTGCTCAAATGTTGCAAATTAGGCAACACGTCTACCTCGCGCAACTCTCCCCACCCGAGACCCACAACCCATTTGTTCAAAACATCATCACAGTTACCCACAACCCATTTGCTGTGTCAAGTAAAGCAAAAGAACCCCATCTCAGTACACACGCACAAACAATGTTGTATTGAATCAAGTCCAAGATTCTTTACTTAAGAATGAAACAAGAAAATCTTCAATTTCTCGAGATGGAAAGCAGGGTTGATGATCTTCCTGTGCTTGGCCATTTCTCAGTATCAAAATTTGGATTTTTACCGTCCAATTAATTCATTATAAAAAAGACTTTATTGTTAGAAAATTGGAGTCTTAAATGAAAGAGTAATCAAATTCATTAAAAAGAGTAATCTAATAAATTTTAAAGAGTAACCTAATTATTTTTATAGAGTAATCCAATTAAGTCATTATAAAAAACATTGTATTGTTAGAAAATTGGAATCTCAAATTAAAGAGTAATTCAATTGTTTATAAAGAGTAACTAATAAACAGCAAAGAGTAACCTAATTATTTTTATAGAGTAGTCCAATTAATTCATTATAAAAAAGACTTTATTATTAGAAAATCGGAGTTTTATATGAAAGAGTAATTTAATCTAACTCATTATAAAGAGTAATCTAAAAAATTCCAAAGAGTAATCTAATTACTTTTATAGAGTAATCCAATTAATTCATTATAAAAAAGACTTTATTGATAGAAAATCAAAGAGTAATCCATTTTATTATAAATAGTAACCTAATAAATTCTAAAGAGTAACCTAGAAGATATTGATTAACTAAATAAATATAAAAAGTAATCCAAAATCTTGTTTATAGTATTCCAATTATTTGTAGAGAGTAGCTCAATTAATTGAAAAATATAACCTAGAAGATGTTGATCAAATAAAATAATATATAAATAAATTAATATAAAGAGTAATCCAATTCATTATAAAGAGTAACCTAATTAATAGAAAAAAGTAACATTGTTCACCAAACAGAACGAACATAAATAAATTAACATAAAGAATAATCTAAAAGTTTGTTCATAATAACTTAAATCAATACAAAGAGTAAAATTGATCATCACACAAAAATAATCCCACCTTTGGGAACCTTCTCTTCAACTTCCTATACTCTCTTGCTCTCAACTGTGCACTCCAACTCCACATGTGTGGAGTACTATATAAGATGTATAATTCACCTAAAGGAATCTATTAGGCCAAAAATTCATGCTAAAAGAACATGAAATTCGTTGGATATTAAAAATGATGAGCAACTAAAAGAACCTACAAGTAATATTCGCAATGGTAGAGTCCGCAGTGATTTGCCGCTCTGCTGCAATCTTGCTTGTCATCAAATCCGGCCATGATGTTCCAGCAACCAATGTTGTGAATGCTATAACGTTAGCATCAATACCTACATTATTACTAATCTTATATGCAAGGCTTGCTGAAAAATCAAAAGCTACACGCAATTCCTTGTCTAGGAAATGTGAATCTGTAACAGAGCTTATAGCATCCGTAAGCTTGGTCATAATATAAGCTATCCCACTGATGAAAATTAAAGAAAAAATGAAAGATATCTATCCGTGAGCAAATCTGACATGGAGGTATAAAAGCAAACAGAATTCTCCATGGTGCCCGAAGCAACTCACATAAAATTCAAAAAGCCTGACCAAAATAATTTCTCCTGTTAGGCGCGTGCGCTGCAGGCGACACCGAAAACGACAAAAACGTGAAAATTGGATGGGAAGTATGTGAGGGATCCGCCGATTTTATGCAGAAAATTAGGTTAAATCCGAACGGGAAGAAGATGAGCTTGTCAATGGCGGCGGCCGCCGTGATCAAAATGGCGTTGCGATTGCCAGGTTCGAATTTGGGGTACTCTTCGTTTCTACAAGAAGCGTATTTTGAAATCACGATTTACTGAATGAAGAACGTGATTAGGAGAAGAAGGGGAAATCGAAAGATGGAGACAAAATAAAATTGATCAGTGAGGTTCAACGCGAAGAACAACCCAGATTCGTTGTCGAAGATGAAACGCAAATGGATGAAGAAAAAGCCCCAATTCACGCCTGGTCCGAATTTTTCAAGTTTTAATTCATTTTTATCAAAAGATCCAGTTCCACCATTTTGGAAAAAAAAGCCTGGCCTATTCTAGTCTTTGTTAATTTTATTTATTATTTATAAAAAGTTATTTCCGTCTTTTCATATAAACATATTTTAAATTTGGGGTCTGTTTAGTAGAATTAGGGTGCAAATAGCCGCCCCATTGACAAATAGTACAATTTATATTGCATGTTTGACATTCTGATGAATTTTACCCGACCCGCATCCGTCATGGACTCATGGGTCCAAAAGTCCTTAAGCCCATTATTGAGCTAATCGTAGTCATAGGCCCAAACCCATGGTCGAATTGCGGTCAATTTTAAAATAGTAGATACCTTCTACGCTTCTATTTGCCCCCCCCCCCCCCCCCCCCAAAAAAAAAAAACTATATATATATTAAAATAATGTACACAAATTGAAGCAACTCAAAATCGCATTAAAACTTTATAACAACGCCACTGGATTGGTAGTGAAAAAATCGCTCCACGACTTAACATTTTTAGAATTGTTTTGTAAATTGCTGATTAATATGCTCTGCTTCTCACATTTCAGAAACAGACCACAGATATGCTTCTGTCTCTGTAGCTTTCTTTTCATTCATCCTTTTAAACAATTCCTTCTCGTATCCTGCAAAAAACAACAATCATCGCTACGAGAATCTATGCACGTTGATGTTTCCAACACATAAACAGTAGATTTTTTAATTAAAAAACAAGGAATAGCTCACCAGTACTGCGGTCCACACCGTCCCAGTGCCTCCCGGGCTTGATCCCATAGCGGTTGGGAGCAGCATCAATCCCTCTTCTTATCCAGCTGTGACTTGGGATCTCCTGGGGAATTATGAACCCTGATTCCTTCATAGTCTCACTGTCACCGAGATCCGGTAGAACTGGGTCCAATTGCTTTTTCTGAATAATCAATCGGCATGGGAAGGGTTAGGGTAACAGAGTAACTCATCTTGCTACACTAGGATCGACGTTGACACTAATAAAATACGAACAAATTCTTCAGAGAATCATAAAAGCAACTTAAGTTGAGTAAATTGCCTTAACTAAATGTGCCATTGGGTCACCCCATCGAACTCTTTCCTTCAGCATTGCATCAAGTTCAGGGTCATCCCTACAATAGAAATTGCAACAACTCAGCGCTGTAACAAGTCTAATGGGATAAAAATTATACATGGATAAAATTGGAGAATAAATTCATAACAAATAAAATAATTATACCTAATGAAAGAACAAAAAACCGCTGAAAGAAACTATATCACCTTATATCTGCTCAAAACCGTACGAGCATTTGACCATAACAGCCAATTAATATCTCAAATAACGCTTCTTTGTTTCAAGAATAAATTTACTATATTAACACTAGAAACACCAATGTCAATAACAAGAAACATTACCCCGAAACATTGGGGTAATTGGGTTTCCAGTACAAGTGGTCCTATTCCAGTGTTCATAATAATTATTGCAAGATTCTTATCAACATTTTAATATTCACTTTCCAAATTAAATTACCTGCTTCGTGCAAATGGTTTATCCTTCTCTGCTTCCATTTCTTGCAATCTAGCTTCAGCTTCCCTTTTCTGAGCCAACCCCTTCCCCCATTCCAGCTTTATTTCCTGAAGTAAATCATTGTTAGTTTCTTAAAAACGAAAGACAGTTATCAATATACATCATTATTAATGACATTGCGGGAAAAAAACACCAACACTTGGGTATTGTAACAGCACCATCATGAAGTAAATATTAACACATACAAAGAATATAAGGATTAGCAGTAGGAAGATGGAATAACATGGTGAAATAAGGATCTAAGGATCAACGGATAACAAAGAAGTTCACATTACAGTGACATGAGAAAATATAGTTTGAACACAAAAAGCTAGAGTGTTATTCGGAAACTTGGTTAAATCTGATTGCCCAAATCAAACATATCTTTGTCAGGAAACAAAGTGGCAAGAGAAGCGAAATATATAACTGGAACCTTTAATCTCTTTTACAAGGAAGTATAGTAATTTAGTAAATAAGCATCAAATTCGATGGATGAGGATTACAGTATGTAGAAATCCGTGAGTGCTCTCTGATAT
Organism: Pogostemon cablin; assembly: GCA_023678885.1. NCBI lineage: Eukaryota > Viridiplantae > Streptophyta > Magnoliopsida > Lamiales > Lamiaceae > Pogostemon > Pogostemon cablin. Next base: position 9,286,977 of record CM042955.1, on the reverse strand, counting down.
CGCTAGACTCATAATAGTATGAATTGAAAAGGGGCAGATATGAATCAGACCAAAATTTTTGCAAAACTTACACATCATATTAGTGCCGGAACTTAAACACGAAGGTTTATATAATTGTATATTGCATCTAAAATTGATCAGCAAACAACATGAGAGTTATTCTTCTGAAGGTAGCACAGACAACAAAGAAAGCAGAACTGACCGATGTTCACCAGCAATACACACAACTGACCAATAAAAAAATCACCAAATCAAGGGGCAGTGATGCATAGGAACACACCTTTGGTTTCTCTTCTTTCTTTTTCTCCTGAGATTTTAGAAATTCCTCCTTTGTCATGCGTTCCCCTAGAAAACAGAGGGCATACCATTACTTTGCTTCCACCATTTGTTTTGGTTGACAAATAATAGAAGACAGAGTAAAGACTTTTGGCAAACCAGTTAATTTGTTGCGGTATGTTGCTTCAGCACCTTGCCCACTTACTGAAGGATCCATCTTCTTGAACCTGTAAAAATGTGTAGCATAATCTTGGTTTGAGTTTGATCATCTCAGTCACATGAAGAAATGAAGAAACATCACTGTGAATGTAACAAGCTTAGAGCAATAAGATGCAATTGACAAAAATATATAAGAAAACCTATTTAAACTTCAGGCAATATATTTTTAAGCAAATATTACTCACCAAAATTATCGAGTAAATAAGTAGAGCAAGTAGTTTGTAGAAGTAATTATCTAAATTAAATAACAAGGACAACACAGCATTAAGCAGATCGGGAATGAGGCTGAGCCAAAGAGACAGAGGTAAAACAAGGTAGCTAATTACCTCAACAAATCTTCCCTTCTCTTTCTATCAATTTCATCTTTCATATCTGCACCAGATACTAAACCAGTTTTTGGAGGTCGTGAAGAAATCACTGATTCACTCCGCCTCTTCCTCGGAGGAGAAAGGTCAGGAACTGAAGATGCGGGGTTATCATGGTCATCCTCTGATTTGTTAATTGGCCTTCTGGCAATGGAACTGGATCTATCATTCTTGGACTTCCTAGGAGGTGAAAGATCTTCTTCATATTTAGCGACACGATGGGCTCGTCTGGGAGGAGAACTATCTAAATCCTTAGATGGCTTAGAATGTGAAGATACTCTTCTAGGTAGCTCTGTGGATGAGGCACGCTCATTTTTTTGACTCTTTCGAGGCGGAGACAAATCTGGGACTGTATCATCTTTCAGGTGTTGCTCGGGTGAAGGAGTGTCATACCGACGATCACCTGGAAAATGTGATGAGCGACGCGACTGCCGGGGCGGAGATAAATCAGAACCTGCTGGAAAGTCAGATTCCTGTTGAGGTTCAGGCGAGGGAGTATCATTTCGAGGCCTCCTTTTGCGAGGTGGGGAGATATCCAAACTTTTACTTTCGGAATTGATATTATTAGATACAGAAATCCAGCCACTACCATCTTCAGAAATGACTCCAAAAGGACGTTTAGATCTAAGTTGCTCCAATCTTCTCATACGCTTGACATCAATATCTTCATCAACTAGAGGCTGCTCTTCATCTGTAAGCACTTATTAACTATGATAAGTGACATTCAAGAATGAATTTTAGATATTCAATAATATCAAGTGTTATGCGACACACACACACACACACAAATATTCAATTTACCTGCTGAATCTTCTTCTTCATCAATTTTGACGGGCTTTTGCCAAATTGGATCTTCATCAACCACGAGAACTCCAGCGGCAGCTTCAGGTTTTACCTTCTTCTTCTTTTTCTTCTTTTTCTCCCTATCGTCGTTAGACTCATTACTGGTGTATTTTTTCAGGTAGTCCTTAAGAGAAGTAGGATTTGAAGATGTTCCCACCATCGCAAATATCACAACCTCCTATTATGCAAAATTTAGAGACGTTGCTATAACTTGAGCCATCTCTCTTCAGTGAAGCAGCAAAACAGGGCTATTCTAACACATTACCCTACGTATGCATAAATACAGCAAATCAAATCACAAAACCCAAATCGTTTGACCTGACGTATGTTCCGCCGGAAAGCTAGCTTCCGGCAGCCAAACAGTTAGAAAGAAGAAAATAAATAAAGACGAATAGCCACTAACCGTAAAATTCGCGCAGAATTTGCTGTCGATTAAACGTTCCTCTTTCAATTAGGGCATTCTTGCCCTAAATTGTGCCAATTAATTGAAGAGTTTTAGGGGAAAAAGGGCAAAAAGAAAAATAACAATAATAACCAAATGGGAAACGGGCTTTATGAATGTGGGCTTTCAGAAAAAAAGATTTTGGATGAAGCCCATAGCGGGGGATCGTGAGTGATGAGAAATAATGCAGTAAATAATACTCGTACTTTTCATCTTTGCATTCTCACATTACATTACATTCAGACAAAGCCTATTATACTCTATCCAAACAAATTTATCTACGCTTCCTTTTTAAAATTATGAAGAAAATGTACATAAATTTATGAGAAGAAAAATTTACTTATTAATATATTATGATTGTATTATTAATAACTTATGGAGTATTTAGATTCATGTTCGATCCAATTTAAAATTTTAGTCTAGTGAGTACAAATTTCATATGACACAATTTGAATGAGAATTATAATTTTTATTTAAAAAAGTATTAGGAATATTATTATGAAAAATAATAAGTAAAATTTAAAAGCACATGCACTCGGGTGCAAGGGTTAATTTGTTTGGGTATTACTATAAACTAATTGTACTTAATTAATTAATGTATTAAAAATGAGAACGATCCACCTTCTTATACGAATAAGAAAAGGACAAACCTAATTTGAGAGACCAAAAAATACCAATTAATTGGATGGTTTTCGTGAGGATAAAACATAACACTTGGACTGAAAAGTGGGCTTAACGAGCAAGATTTTGAACCAGAGAGTTACGACATGATAAAGAAACTAATATTAGCCCATCAAATCAAACAAGCAAAAATGAGTTAAATTAGAGTATACACGTGGCATTGATGCGACTTCACGATCTTAATTGCTAAATTATATTTAAAATTAACTTTCATTATTAAATGAAATGAAATTATTAAAATTAAATAAGAGCAACTGCCACTGCTCTATCAACACTAGGGTGGAATAACTCACCATAAAATCACCCCAATTATATACTCCGATAAAGTGGAATTAAATAGAAGAGAGAGATGGAGATGCACATCCATATTCAGACTTTGTATAATGTAGTAGTATGCTATGCGGCAACTGGGCATTGAAGAAACCATTGTTTTCATAACCGGACCGGAGGGCGAACCGGTAGCTCAAACGGTTCGAGGTCGGACCGGTCGAACCGGTTCAACCGGCAGTTCAACCGGAAAAATGAAAATTACATATTTTAATTATATTTTAAAATAATTATTTAAAGAAATATATAATAAATGAAATTATTTAACAAAAACTTATATTATTAGTTCAAATTTTAGCCCAATACTATTTCTATGCACATGGCCCAAATAATATTAGAAGAGCAGCCCATCTCCAACCTAATATAAGTTAGGGTTTGGCTGTCTGAAGCTTATTTCTTTATTCATCCAGGCACAAGCATGCGCCGCTGTTTCACCCTTCTGTCTCTCACAGAACCACTCACCCTTTCTCTTCCACTTTCTCTCTCAATTCAAAAATCGTGAGTCATGACTACCCCCTATTCTCTTCTTCTTGATGTTAATTTTTCTTCAGTCCAAGCATCAATTCTCAGTTGAAGATTTGATATCAGTTTGCAATGGAGATTGAATGGTAGAAGCTGTGTAAAATCACTTGTCCTTAGGGCTTTTCAATATCTTTTTTTTTTTTTTAATTGGATCTGACCAACAACATCCAGATGTATGTATATAGTAGGAGTGACTTTAAGTAATGTTTTTGAGATTCTGTTGAAATTACCACATTTGAATAGGATAGTAATGTTGACGTTTGGAAATCATTCAGTTTTGAAACTAAACCGGTGATTCCGGTTTGGATGGTTTTGCCGGTTTATTCGGTTCTGACCGATTTTTTCCGGTTCAATAGTAAAAACGGTTTTAGAGGTTCTTCGGATCGGTTTGGTACCGGTTCCTGGTCGAACCGGTCGATCCGATTCTGAAATCACTGGAAGAAACACAGATTTATTTATTCAATGGGATCAACTAGATCCTTGAACTTTCTTTTTGTGCATACCAATCACCCACCTTTATCTTTTAAAAACAAAACATAAGAGCACCACTATATTAAATTCAATGACGGAGGGAGTTAAAGGACTGGCATTCGAAAAATTATTACTATATATATGTTCAAGATATTTAAATGTTATGCACTTAGCAGGCTTTTAACGTTTCCTAGAAGTTTAACGTTTCCTAGAAGTTCCTCAGTAACATTTTATATTTTCTTTTGGGACTTTTATTTTTCTTTCATTTTTATTTTCTTTTGGACCTTTATTTTTTCTTCTGGCCTTTATTTTTTCTTTTTAGTATTGTTTGGATTAATTTTTATTTTATTCTTTTTATTTATAAGTTTCAATTATGTTATATATATATATTTCAACAAATATCAATTAATAATATAAAAATATAATTTAATTTCAAAATTATCATCATTTATAACATACTACATATTTACTTTTTATTATTAAAAATATCAAATTATTTTAAAAAATTTAATAAAGTTGTTAAAAAGTAGTAACTTCCTCTAAAAAAATGCAAATAATTTTGCACCGAATGAAGTATATTATAGTTTACATTACTACTTTGGATGGATGAATGAAGTATATACTTTACAGTATTATTTTGGTCCTCCTAAAATTAATTTCTGACTCCGTCACTGATTAAATTCAATATAGTTACTGCTGGGAACATACGTTAAAGCTTTTTTTAAAAAAAATTATTATTATTCATTTATTTATATATATATATATATATATATATATTATTAGGTCATGATCCATTTTACTCTTCTAAATTTATTTTTTTCCCTCTACGATTTAATATATATTTTTAGAATTTAATATCTATTTTAAGATATTATTGTAATTTTACCCTTATAATTTATGGTATTTTTTTCTTTATGATTTAATATTTATTTTTAGAATTTTAATGTTTATAAGGTAGTATTGTAATTTTATCTTTATGGTTAATTCTAATGTATTATTGTAATTTTAAGATTAAATATTAAATTTTATGAATAAAATACACATAAATCATAAAGAATAAAATTATAATTATACTCTTATAGAATTAACACTAAATCTTACGCATATGAATAAATATTAAACTGTAGGGAAAAGATGCCTACCAACTTTCATGAATAGAAGGATAATTAATTCATAATCTAATGTAAAACAGTTAATTATATTATTAAAGATATAATTAATAATAAAAATTTTAAAATTTCTAACAATACTAAATAGACTGTTCCATTTAATAAAGCTAATTATACTGTGCACCCGGGTGCACCCATTTTAAAAAATGTATATAAATATAAACAAAAATATATACAATTATGAAAAAAAATATATATAATTTAATTGTTAATTTTTTTAATGAAAAATCGAGTGTAAGAAAATATACAATTATTAAAAAATATGTGTACACTATTGAATAAAAAGTTATACACATATGGATGCTAGTTTTTTAATGAAAAACTTAGTGTGAAAAAGTATATAATTATTAAGAACACAGTATATAAAATAGAATAAAAAATTATATACATATTGATGCACTCTTGCACCTAATATCAACTCATTTAATATATATATATATATATATATATATATTATTAAAGTTATAACTAATAATCATAATAATAAAAATAATTCTAACGAAACAAATAAACCGATTGCGTACAAAATGTTCTCAGTAATATTTATATTGTGCAAAAGTAATTTTATATTGTATTTTAATATAATGGTGCTCTTATGTTTTAAAAATTAAACGTAAAGGGCTTCTTTGATCACATTAACAAAGATGAGTGGTTGGTATGTCCAAAATGAAAGTTTAAGGGTGTAGTTGATCCTATTGAATAAGATGAAGGACCCACCGCCCATATGACCCTTTTCCCTTTATTATATAAAGATTTACTTTAAAAAAAAAAAAAAGGATTTTTGTGAATGATAGAATAGTTGGAGAAGTAGTAACACCAAATCATAAGTGAGAAGTAATTCCAGCTAATGTTTACGTAATTAAGTTTAGAAATGTTTACACTTTAAACGATGTAAAGAGGAAGTTCAGAAATGTTTTACTTGAGTTGAAATCTTACAGTTATTTTACATATTTTACTTTCAGATTTAAATTAATGTCACTTACATAAATAATAAGACTAATATTGTTGTGAATTCTCTTTAGATCTGATTTTCTTAGGTTGTTTATTGCAATAGTTGGAATTTTTCAGGTTTTTAGTGATTCTTGATATATTTTTTTTCTTTGTGTTAGTCTTCCTTTGGAAATGTTTTCAGTCTCCTCTTGTAGGAGTGTTTAGTTCTCTTTGTGAGGTGTTTAGTATTTATTTGTAAGTTGTCCCCTTTAGTGGGGCGGGGTGTTTCTGTTCCCTCGATGTATGGTAGGGTTTAGTTGAGTCCGTCTTGACGGCACTCTTGGCTAATTAGCCACGCTATAGTATGTATCATGAGTTTATTTATTAATAAAAACTCTCGTTTTAGAAAATAATAATAATAATATTGTTGTAAATGAATTAAATGAATCGCTAAGGCCTCCACCAACGGGGAGGTTTTTAGTGACATGAGAATGTGAAAAAACCAGGGTGGAGGTTTTTATTGTTGGGAGAGGTGGTAGGTTTTTTGGGAGGTTTTTATTTCACTACCCAGGTTTTTTCTGAGAAGAAGAGAGTGGGAGAGTGAAGAGTGGAACTCACTGTCCATAATTCAAGCGCGTCTCTCTTACACGTGAGTGAGAGAGCAACCGCGTGGGGCTCGCCTGTTTGTAATCTCATATATTCTTTTTTTTCTCGTTTCTTGCATCTTCTTTCTTTAATTAATTTGTTTCATTTTTTAATTTCTTTCAAATTCTTTCTTTAAAATACTACACTACTACTTTCTATATATATTTCCTCCGTCCCAGGTTAAGAGGATCATTTTTCCATTTTGGTCGTCCCACCCAAATAATTCCCTTTTCTTTTTTACACACATGGGACCCACACACCCTCTCTAATACAATTAAATGTTGGGACTCACACTCCTACTAATACAACTACCCACTACACATTAAATAATAATACTCCTTAATCTACGTGTCATAAAACAAATGACTCTCTTAAGGAGGGACGGAGGGAGCATATATATATATATATATATATATATATAAACCAAATTTTAATATAAATTTTTGTAATACTAAAAAGATTTTTTTTAAATTTTAGTATGTTTAATTAAAAGAAACTTTATACACAACACACATTTTATTAATAAATTATTTTTTTTTAAAAATATTTTACAAACTTTCGTTAACTTATTTTTTGAAACATTAATCTATCTTCTGAAATATTAATCTATCTTTTCAAACGTTAACCTATCTTCTAAAACATATATAAATTTGTTGCTTTTGGAAGTTTTACTTTTATGTTTTAATGTGTGTTTTTATAATTTGTGTTTTTATGTTTTATGTAATTAAAAAAAATGAATAATATTTTTTACTATTTTTTTGAAATATTAATTTATCTTCTGAAACGTTAATCTATCTTTTGAAACATGAGTTAAAATCATTTTTCGTCCCATAATAATATGAAATTTTTGATTCTGTCCCAAAAAAGATATCATTTTCAATTTAGTCCCATAAATTTCTATATTGGCCAATTTTGGTCCCAAAATCACCGGAATTCAGCACGTGCACCTCACATGACCCCTCAATTTGGGGCTTTCCGGCGATTTGGGACCAAAATTGGCCAATATAGAAAGTTATGGGACTAAATTGAAAATGATATCTTTTTTGGGATAGAATCAAAAATTTCGTATTATTATGGGACGAAAAATGATTTTAATTTAATAGTTTAACCCTAAAAATATACTACCTTCGATTTTTTTTATAAAATATTAGTAGCTTCTATTTATTCCATTACCTCTGATGTTTTATTATTTTTTAATATATAAAATTAAATTATATAGGATATATACCCTATGAGACCATGTCAAGATTTAAAATTGAGGATTAAAACTTAAATTAATATGAGAGATGAAATTTTGTACTATGAGAACATAATTTTTATATTATATTATTATTTAGATTATATTATATGAGATGAATATTTTTTAAATACTAAAAATCTAGATAAAGAATAGTTTATATATATATATATATATATATATATATATATATATATATGAAAAATTTCATGTAAGGATCCAATTTTTAAGTTAGGTCTCAATTTTAGTTTCCATTTAATAAATGTCTCATTTCAAGGCTCAATTTTACCTTTTTCTCAAATTAAGGTATGTCGTAATTTTATTTTTTTCCGAATTGAATATATTTTATAAATTAATATAAGATATTAATAAAATAATATATTTAATTTTATGATTTGATTTGAAGGTGTATAATAATATTTTTAAATTTTTTTGTATGACTTGAAATGAAAATATAAATTTCATGGTAAGTCTTAAAATGATAAAAAAATAACAAATATAAAAAATCAGGCCTTAATTTGAGAAAAGAAACTAAATTTATATCTTAATTTGAAACACTTATATAATAAAATTAGGTCTTATTTTAAGACCTAAACTAAAAATCAAGTCGTCATAATATATAGGAGTATATATATATATATATATATATATATATATATATATATATATATATATATATAAATTGTGCTAAGAAAAATTTAAATAAAAAATTAAATGGAGTTAAAACACTTTTGGTCCCATAACAATATATATTTTTGATTTTGTCCCAAAAAAAATATCATTTTCAATTTAGTCCCGTAACTCCCAATATTGGCCGATTTTGGTCCCAAATCGCCGGAAAGCCCCAAATTGAGGGGTCACGTGAGGTGCACGTGCTGAATTCCGGTGATTTTGGAACCAAAATTGGCCAATATAGAAAGTTATGAGACTAAACTGAAAATGATATATTTTTTGGGACAGAATCAAAATTTTCATATTGTTATGGGACGAAAAATGATTTTAACTCTTTGAAACATTAACATATCTTTTGAAATGTTAATCTATATTTTGAAATATTAATTTATCTTCTGAAACGTTAATCTATGTTGTGAAACGATAATATAATTTCTGAAATGTTAATTTATCCCTCCCTTTATATTTCCTTTAGTTTTACTTTTATATTTTAATGTGTGTCTTTTTAATTTGTGTTTTATATTTTATGTAGTTAAAAAAAAATGAATAGTATTTTTTTCATTTTTTATTTTTATAAAATTAAAATAATTGGAATATAAAATTATTTATAATTTATTTGAAAATTAGATAGATATAATTGATAAATTAAATGAGACTAAAATGAAATTGAGGTGGGTCCTAACAAAAAACCCACTTTTTGATTTTATTGTTGGGGATAAGTTTTGTTTTGGAGGTAGGATTTTTTGCTTTTGAGGTGATCAATGGCGGACGCAGGATTTGTGTCGAGGGGGCCCAAATTATAATACGAAGAAATTTACACTTTTTTATTCATTGATGTATATAGTTTTATTAATAAATATATTTTTTAACGTATACTCCCTCCGTCCCGGGCTAAGAGTCTCATTTGCTTTTGGTCACGTGGATTAAGGAGTATTATTATTTAATGTGTAGTGGGTAGTTGTATTAGTGGGTGTAGGGGCCCCATGTATTAATTGTATTATTGGGTGTGGGTGGGTCCATATGTCCAAAAAAGAAAATGGGATTCTTTGGGTGGGACGCCCAAAATGGTAAAATGGCACTCTTAACCTGGGACGGAGGGAGTATATTATGTAATTTAAATATAAGTAGAAGAAAAAAAATAATAAAATAAAAATATAGGGTAAAAGTAGAGAAATAACAACATAAATCCAATAAAAATAGTGAAAAGAAATAAAAGAGGCATAAGAATAAAGAAGTGAAAAGAAATAAAAGAGGCATAAGAGCATAAGAATAAAGAGGTGAAAAGAAATAAAAGAGGCATAAAAATAAAGAAGTGCGCTGGATTGGAATCGAACAAAGACCCTTCACTCTAGTCAAAGTACATGTTCCACTAGGCCATTCCATTTTTTGATTCAATACTTCTATATATACTCCCTCCCTCCATCCCTTGGTCCCATTTGTTTTTGGACACGTGGATTAAGGAGTATTATTTAATGTGTAGTGAGTAGTTGTATTAGTGGGTGTGTGGGTCTCATGTTTTAATTGTATTTGTGGGTATAGGTGGACTCTATGTGTCCAAAAAAGTAAATGAGATCATCTGGGTGGGACAACCAAAATGGTAAAATGAGATTCGTACCTAAAGACGGAGGGAGTATATAGTAAAAATTATTAAAAGTTCAGAGTAAAAATAGAGAATCTCCTTTGCTATATCATTCAACATTGGTTTCATACTTTATGATAGTGTTTTTTCTCAATTATGTGTACTATGTGTTATTCATTTATTGGTGATAGTGTTTTTTCTCAATTATGTGTACTATGTGTTATTCATTTATTGGTGTGGCAAAGGATATGTCACTGCCATGAATTATACATCCTCCTAAGATAATCTTCTTATTTTAATTACTCAATCCGTCCATTTTAAATGTATCCATTTACTTTTTACACGTGAATTAAGGAGTATTATTATTTTATGTGTAGTAAGTAGTTGTATTAGTGGAGGGTGTGGGTCCCATAGTCCAAAAAGGGAATGAATAGATTAAGGATGGACTGTCCAAAATGATAAAATGAATAGATTGACAGTGGACGGAGGGAGTATTTGTTTGTATGAAAAAAAACCTTAAAATTAAAAAGAAAAGCAAAATTTTGTAAATTGTAAATTAGGTTAAGAGTTGTGGGGATAAAAACAAAATAGAGTTTGGTAAGATGGTAGGACAAAGTAGTGTGGTGAAAAAATGGTGAGGTTTAGTACCAGTGTGGGGCAACCCATTAAATTATTGGTTGTTGCAGTGAAACGTGTGGATCCATATGGTATCTTACTGTTCACATGACATTGGGTGACCCCCAAAAATCTTTCTTCTATAAATACCCCCCACTACTCATACTCATATCACTACAATTCTTCTTCGATCCGACAAGAATGGTAATTTCATCTCCTCTTACATTACATTATACATTATGAAATGTGGTGATATATATATATATATAGCTTAGATGTGTGTGTGCAACACTAACTAACAGGCGGAGTACTATGGAGAAATCAAGATATGCGGTGGACAGAACGCACCACCACCATCTGCATGCGGTGATGAAGAAAACATTAGGATCGTAATCGGGCCATGGGGCGGGTCGGGTGGCAGCCCGTTCGACCACGGGAAGAGCGACGGCGTGAAGGAGATCACCGTCATGCATGGCCAAACCATCGACTCCATACGCGTGCTCTACGACAACAAATCCTGCGCACCGGTTCTGACCGAGAAGCAGGGTGGTCCGGGCGGCGGCGCCTCCACCGTAAATTAATCACCCTAACCTAACCCTTGTTTAATTGTGAATTAATAAATAATTAAGAGTATTAATGGTTCCACATACAGGTGAAGCTGCAGGCGAACGAGTACTTGAAAGGGGTGAGGGGGCACTATGGAGCGTTCGGTGGGGTGGCCAACGTGATTCGGTCGCTGACGTTCGACACCAACTTGAGGACATACGGTCCCTTCGGACGTGAAAGTGGAACTGCGTTTTCTGTTCCCATTGAAGGAGGGAAGATTACTGGTTTTAAAGGGAGGAGCGGCAAGTACCTCGACCAAATTGCTGTTTATGTTTGTGGAAATGACAAAAAGTAGTCACTATTATTTAAAAGTAATTTTAAGTGGTCACATGTGTTATATACAATTTATTCTAATCACTTTTAATGAATTGGCCAAAATACCCTTTAGAGGGACCACTTTTCACGTGTTTGAGGAATCAGATTCCTCACTTTTTTGACCATAAGTACCAAAAGTACGGTAGAGGAATCCGATTCCTCTATATTTCTGTAAAAAGTGTCAAAGTACAACTACGTATGCATGTGCTCCCTCATATGCCTGCAAAAAATAAGGTATATATATAATGGCGGTCCAACCATCGTGCTGCATCATACACATATATTCATTTCATTTTTCAAGTTTTTGTTCGAGGTTTCAACATTTGGGGAGCAACTATTTTTTCTAGTTCTTTAGAGGTGTGAGAATTTGGGGAGTAGTAAGGTATGTTTTTAAACTTGTTTTAAAAGCTATGAATGAATTAATTTGATCATTTTTACATGTCTCAGGAGTGTATATTATTTATTCAACGTTTTATAATAAAAATAATAGATTACCGAATAGAGTAAGTGGAGTATAAAATATTTCCACATTAAATTTTTTCATATTTTTGAATAAGAAACAAGTAGGCCGAATAGAACAGGATTTGTAGGCCGAATAGAACAACTATGTAGGCCGAATATCATAAATCTTGGCCGAATAGGCAAAAAAATTATCTCTTATTTTTAAAAAAATAAGTAGTCCGAATAGAACAATATTTGTAGGCCGGATAGACAAACTTTCTTGGCCGAGTAGAAGAGACGTAGGTCCAATAAGAGAAAAATATATCCACATGAAATTTTATCATTTTTTGAAAAAAGTATAAGTAGGCCGAATAGAACAAGTATTGTAAGCCGAATAGAACAGTCTTATGGGCCGAATACAAGAAACTTAGGCCGAATAAAAGATCTAAAATTTTTCACATTTGATTTTTATTTTTAAGAAACATGTATGCCGAATAAAATAATATTTGTAGGTCGAATAGAACAACCTCATAGGCCGAATAAGAGAAACGTAGGCCGAATAGAAGAAAATATACTGAGATTTTTAAAGGCATCTCAAGGTAGGCCGAATAGTGAAACAATATTAGGCCGAATACAATAATTTGTTGGCAGAATAGAGTATAATATTGGGCGAATATAATAGTTGCAATTAATTTTCTAATGTTTTAATGTTGTCGTCATTTACATTTTCTTGAAAAAATGTGCAGATGGGCTATAAAACAGTTGGGATGAGTTGGGGTGTATATTGGGATGGGTTACTATACAAAGGTGGACAGGTTCGGTGGTTATACTTGTGTGAGGACAATCAATATTATACTAGTTTGCTATTAGAAATTCATAACATAATACAAGTTATTCATTGTGGATTTGAACGAAAGTAGCTGCACATATGAGAAGTTCCAGAAAGAACTTGTTCCATGTATTCATGCGATGAAGGCAATCGAGTACATAGTCATACATCTTATTTACTTATATTGATCGTCTGAGTCTGTGATTCTTATAGTATACGTTTTTCAGTACTTGCAGGTTGCCATCCAGTGGCTTCGTGTCTACCATTTTCCATCGCACCAGTATATTAGGGATGTGGGTCAGTCCAGTGATGCCTGTACCTCATTACACTCAATGGGACACACCTGACAGTGTCAAATCACAGAATATTAACCCCCGCTACCACACAGGCAGGCCGGCCGATCATAGGGGTGAAAATCAAACTAAACTACTCGATACTCGACTTGAGATCGTTCGTTAAAAGCTCGGTTCGAGCTCGATTTGATAATGATATCAAACAAGCTTGAACACACATTTACGCTTGATGAAATTAAAAGCTCGGCTCGAGCTCGAGCTTGACTAATAAAAATAGATAAAATAAGTGTAAATTTATCAAGCTACTCGAGCTCGGCTCATGTTCAGCTCAATAAAAGCTCGTTCGGGCTCAACTCGATTGTTTATCAAATAAGCTCAAACATATATTTTAAAGCTCGGTAATATTTTAAATAAACTTGAACAACTCTTCATTTGGTTCAGCTTGACTCATTTACATCTCTAGCCGACCACGAATGTCTCGGATAAGGTCAGATGTGGAGTCATCCAGGAGACGTCACAAAGAACATGTTTGCTCGTGCTGTCGACAGCCAGGTCACAATCAAGTAAATTGTACTGGAGCTTCATCGTCAAACAACGGTCCATCACCTCTTCCGACGGCTGTCCCGAATCCTCATTTACGTAGACAGAAAAAATATGGCATTTGTGGTGAAATTGGGCATACTCGTCTACATTGTCTTTTTCAATTCTAGCAGTAGTGTATAACTTATAATTTTTATCAATATCTGATCCCTTTGAATGGAATGACAGTTTCAGACTTAGATTGGCTTATCGTATAAAAAGAAAATAAAAAGGCAATTAAGTGTCAAATGGTAATCAATATTTTTTTGGTAATTAACGAAACAGAATGTCATGCCTTTTCATTAGTTCTAATATGAGTACATCACGATGTGGAAATAATGGTACCAGCCTGAAAGATTAGAAAAGCAATATGCCTCCGGTAACGCAACATGTTATCGGGAGTGTTCCAGTTAAAGTCCCTCGTTAATAACCCGTCTATGGTCCTGAGACACGCTGAGCCGCAACTGGAGTCGTCATCCTGTCTGTAACAAACCTCTGTGCGAGCTGGAGTCAGTTGGAGAGTGTGCGGAATTCCCCGGGGGTCAATCTCGCACAACAAAGCTGGAATGACACGTCTGAATGGTAGAGTCTCTAACATCCGATGCTCCTTCATGTCGGGCTCGTCATCTCATCTATGCCGGAACGAGTCAAAACAAAAGAAGGTCATACCCTTCGTAATCAATGCACATGGGTAGTAGTGCGCAGACGTGTGGACTATGAACATAATCTGTCAAAATAAGTTAAGAGGAATACATATATTAGATGTAGAATCCTTGGTCAAAGTAGGAGATATAATTATTTGATTACATCATGGGTTAAGATAAAATGCCACGTCACACTCTATCCATGGCCTGGACCCCCTCCACACGGGTAAACTCCCTGTTGCGTACTCACGAAGATCTGTTAACAAGTCATCACTTATGTTGGCAAATGTCATTCTATCATCTCTGTACCGCCTCGTGTGCTCATTCCATACGGATTGAAATTGGACCTTAGAGAAAAATCATTGTATAAGATTAGTCTCAAAATTACATGGAAAATTGTTTCATACATTGATAATGTGGTTGTTACTTACTGAGAATTGCATGTCCAGAATGCAGTAGTTCCTAACATCCTGATGGACGTGTACGCCTATGGCCGCCAGTCGCTCTGATAATATCCAAAGGTATGCATCCAGGTGCTGAAACATATATAAATTTATTACAGAATATTGTGAATTAGTGAACATATTTACTTATTAAGTATACATATGAAAACTCTCTCAATTACCTGGTCGTCAAACCAAACACTGGGGGTCCTCCATCTCAGTGAAAAAATCACTACCCACTCCATAGCCGAGTACAATGTTGACCCTGAATTTAACAATTCTTTAACAAAAAGCACAAGTATTTAAAGTAATATATGAAAACGTCTAAAATAGTAGATTAGCACTTACAGATCTTTTCTTGTCTTAAATCACTGGTACAGTTGCCAGCGACGCTCCTATTCAATCGTTGTGAATGGTGACTGTAACGCTGCACTTGGGTTTCTTGGCCGCTTAGCACGCATCAAACCATCTTGAGCGACACCAGATGTGGGGGTCATCGGACTCACAAGATCCACCACTCTAGAAGGGGGAGATCTAACCCCTAACCTTAAGCTCGATGGCTCATACTCAGACCCCCGGTTTCGTAAAATATCAGCTTGAAGGCGCCTGAACTCCTGCGTAAGCGCAAGCCGAAATAAATGTTGTGTCTGATGCTCAGACACAATATGACATGCAAGCTGGGTTAACAACTCATCCTGCTGATCCAGCCTACGGAAGACCCTTTCTTTGAAATCCTGATCATATCCGTGGCCATCCTAATCATATCCGTCGGCGTCATCCATCTCACTTCCACGAAACACTGGGGGCTCATCCACTCTAGCGTCATAGTGTTGCTATCCATCATGCTCATTTACAGTTAGAGCATGCCAGCTACGAGCAGAGGACGGAGGAACATGATGCGTGGGATCATACGAACTGGGCTCAGCATACCTTGTCTCCCCTGAATCATGTCCACTGTGGTCAGGGCTAGGAGTATAGGGAGGTCGGTAAAAACATGGTCACAATTTGACATCCAAGCTGAAGGATCATCCGTGCGCTGGCCATTCCACCGATCCTCAACAGCCACACCCGAATAGTACTGCTGATCCCATGGATTACTAGTAGGATCGTATGTCTCCCCCGCGGTCTGCTGCGCCAGATATGAGAATTCTAACCCCCGGACGATCTTTCGTCTGGGTTAGAAAATGACTTGGTGTACATCCTCATGATCAAACCCTGCAAAGGATCATCCTCTATGCCAATCCAATAAATCTTTCTGTGCTCATGAACCCGCGAAAAATCCACCACTACAAGATCCTGATTGAAAAAAACCAATACATTTAGATAAAATATCACTGATTTGTCTGTACCGAAATGGATTAATGATTCATAAAAATTTAGATTTCATACCTGAGAAAACAGATTCCCATCAACCTTCTTCACCTTACGAAAAATCCATCGCAAGCAAAGTGGCATAGCATTCTCCCTATCGGTAGGGACATGGTCAAACGGTGCAGCAAGGGTAGGTAGACGCTCGTACGCCCAAACCTGTCACACGTAAACTACATATGTTAGATTATTACTGTTGCTGAAACTAGTAATACACTATAAGTTTAAGTGATCTAGTACAACACCTACTAGGAGCGCAAATGTGCACCCATAAAAGTGGTATCTGTACTTGTTGGGGTTTGCTCCTTCAGGAAGTTCGATCAAAATGTGGTCCATAAAGTGCAGTAGAGTCATATAACTGACCTGGCCCCAAGGGAATAAATCTCATCTACGTTCGTCCTCTACTAGCACCCAAATACAATTGTCTACACTTACCTTGGTAACATCCGATCCAAGGAGAAAATAGTACAACAACAGCACCTTAGCAATTTAATCGCGTTCTCGAGGCTAACATCACTAAATTTTGTACCTTCAAAGTCACGGGTAATCTCACTTACTAATGGTCTTTGGCCCTGACCATAATACGTATCGTACACCCCACCAGGCGGGATATGATACGACATGTTCGGATCAAACCTCACTTTGTCCCGAAAGCAGAGCCCCATTATCCGCATGAACTCTACCATATTAAATCTAAGGCACTCGTTCCCAACCTGAAAATGTATAGCAGTTACATCATTCCCGCTAGGTATGATCTCCCGTGTTATGAGACCGAAGAGATTAGGATGCGCGTTCCAATCTTCGTGAAGATCCCAGTAATGACCAAAACAGAATCTCCTGAACATCTCCTCCACATTACCTCCAACCTTTGTTAACTACTTACGGATAATTCCATAACAACCCCAGGTTTGCAGTAATTATGTATACTGCATTTCTGCCCCTGCATAGTTGGACGCTTCCACTCACCCTGCACAAATTAAAATTTTTGCTAAATAATATGTAACACACATCATATAGATGTACTCTGCATCAATTCAACCAGCTTACTTAATAAGACAATAAGTCATAATTATATCAAATAACAATAAGTTCATTGCAGCAACTGAACAAATATTGGCACACTCACTCATTTGTTCTATTCGGCCTACACACTATTCTATTCGGCCTACAGAAATTGCTCTATTCGGCCAAGGTCAGTGCTATCACATTATTCCCACTTCACTTTGCTTTATTTGGCCTACACTATTGCTCTATTCAGTCTACCAAATATGCTCTATTCGTCCAAGGTAAGTGCTATCACATTATTCCAACTACACTTTGTTCTATTCAGCCTATACTTGTTCTATTCGGCCTACATATTTGTTCTATTCGATCTACAAAAAAGCTCTATTCGGTCAACCAATATTTCCAAATATTCCAAAAAAATATACTCCTACGCTTTGTTCTATTCGGCCTACACTTGTTCTATTAGGCCTACAGATTTGTTCTATTCGGTCTACAAAAAAAGCTCTATTCGGCCAACCAACATTTCCAAAAAATTAAAAAAAAAAATACATTCCTACACTTTGTTCTATTCGGCCTACATTTACTCTATTCGGTCTACAGATTTGTTCTATTCGGTCTACCACAAAGCCCTATTCGGCCAACCAATATTTCAAAAAAATTCAAAAAAAAAAACATCCCACTGCAGTCCTACATTCTAAACATGATGTATATACAATTAAGTTACATTCAACACATTACACACTACAATAAAAAAGTATTAAGACAACATATATAACTTGTTGTTCATTAGCTTATTTTAGGAAAAATGCTATGTAGTCAAAGTTCATGTTGTCTTAAAGTCTATTTATGACTACACATATAATATGTAATCTTTGTGCGTTTTTTCTTTAAAAAAGACGCACAAAGAAAACACATTAGATGTGTAGTTTTTGTGCTTAAAAAAGGCACAAAGAAAACACATTATATGTGTAGTCTTTGTGCTTAAAAAAGACGCACAAAGACAACATATTATATGTGTTGTCTTTGTGCGTCTTTTTTGAAAAAAATTATACACAAAGACAACACATTATATATATTATCTTTATCTTTGTGCATCTTTTATCTAAGTTTTTTAAGATGACAACAAGTTATGTGTTGTCTTTGGCATCTTTATTCCTAATTTTTTTTAAAATTATATATATATATATATATATATATATATATATTGTGAAATCTATTTTTTTAATTGATTAATATATTTTTTAACATGTTACTTTGCCTTGACAAAAATAATATACACAAATTTATTAATTACTTGATAAAGAAGATAACAAATTTAAAAAATAATTAAATACATTCTAAATGATCCACAATACACAACATTAAATAACCATCTCAAATACAAATAATTTTCCAATATTTACAACAAATACAAATGGGGGCCAAAAAATAATAGGCTAGAACATGAACAAAAAATCATTGGCACTTCAAAACATCATATGCATAAATGCGCTATTAGATTCTTGATAAATTAAACAGAAACTTCAAATGTACAAAAAAACAAGGGTTCTACCATATGTTATCATTCTCGTGATGTCATCGTTATAGCTTGCACTCTAGAGGTTGTTCGCCCTGTTGACCTTCACCATTAGCTGGTGCACTGCCTCATTTCTGTAAACATAAGATAGCCATTTCAACATTCAGGTTAGACACAAATATACAATAAATGAAAGAAAACATGCAAGGAGATAAGTTTATTGCAGAACAGTAAAGTAAAAATAGCATTAAAAATACCAACGTTCTCATCCAATATTTCATTAGTCTTTCCTAAGCACTAAGCAGGTTAAGAAAAAAAGTAATATCAACTGAATCAAATGAGCACACAATAGATCATTGAAATGAAGTTGCCCTATTTTGAGTTCTTTTTTAGGGTGAAAAATAATTAGATTGAATCATGATAACCAATTTCACACCACTATAGTCAACTTTTAACATATCACCAAAATAAGAAAGTATAACTGAGTTCCAGAAATAACCAAGAAAATATGCAGCAACATTGTCATTCACAACCTCTTCATATTCATGCTCAGCTTCAACTAGTTTTTCTGAACGCGTTAGCCTGAGCTTGTTCCTGCAAATAAATAATCCCAGTTACAATAAACTACCAACAGATAATACAATCAAATCTTTAAAGCTAGGGAGGGTGGACAAACACTACCATTTTCTTATACATTTGCAGCCGACTGAAATAAATCTTTAAAGAACTCCTTGTCTAAAGAATCCCATGAGGGGGAGTTGGAGATTGTTCTGGCAAATCTTCTCATATGTTAGGAAGATATATGTGGTACTTGTTAGAGTTCAAAAGGCACATAAAACATCACAAGTTGGATACCTTGCCGACTCGTATAGCAATTTTGAAGCTTTGCACACTTTAGACTCACCAAAATAAGCAAGTATAAAGATACCATACAAAATTACGGGCAAACTAGCTTGGGAGGAAGAAAAGAAATAAAAAGAAAACAAGGTCAGTGAGTATGCATTGCCTCGTCACAAATGAAGCAAAGATAATGTTATCAAATCAAAGGGCTTATCACAGTTCACAGAGAAGCAATAAGTTAGAGAATTTGGGGTCCTACATATCTATTTCCACAACAAAGTAAAATAGATGCTTATTGATGCAGATAAGATACAGGATGTATTTCAGATTTCTTACAAAACAAAGCCAATTAACTGCTTGAAAATAAAGCTATATTTCTATAAACTGAGGACATGTACTGACCTTTATAGACTGCATGCCCGAACATAATCTTTTAAAGGTTCTTCAAAATTCATCAAGAGATTCTGAGCCTAATATAATAAAAGAACGGAAAAGGTTTAAAAACCATTCAAACAAAAAGAAACATTTACAATATGTCAAGTAATACCTCTCTCTGCAGTTTTATTGACAAACTTTCTGATTTTTTACCAAGCTCAGGAAGGGAACATTGACTGGAAGAAAAATTTACAAGATCTCTAGTTGCTTAGGTAGAAGTCCCAAGTGGATTAGCTTAAGCTTAAAGTAGTAAAGGGCAGAACTCAGAAGGACAAACACATATTTCTTAATCCCGAGGCACAGAAATTCCTTTAAGGAAAAATGAAAAAGATGTATTGATTCAAATGAAATTGTAGCATCTTCTTTATCAATGAAATGGTTTGGAAGGTTTTACCAAGCCCCTGAAATAAACTTACAATGAATAAATCAATGAAATATTATAAAGAAAATTAATAATTGTTCCAAATGCAGGACTTTGCTCATACCATTTTATCAGCAAATATTCCATTAATGATATTCTTATATAATCGAATAAGCCAATTTTACCAGCTAGTTAATAATCTCTTATCTTTCCCTGAATACCAGCTCACCAATGAAATAGGAAAAGGTGAAAAACACCATTCAGTCTAGATTCCATAGTAACCCAATACTACTTTTTTTACTCTTAGTTTTACTATTAAAGGGGTGAGCACATATAATGAGATATAAAACCAGAAACACATAATTTTTAAATCTTCGCCATAAAACAATAAAGAAAAAAAGGAAAAAGTATCTTACAAGATGTCGTGCCACTAGCCTAGTATTTCCAGTGCCAGAGAGTCCATTTTCTTTCTCTTTAAGACACTCTTCATCTTCACTTCTTTGAGACACTCTTCATCTTCACTTCTTTGAGACACTCTTCATCTTTTCCCCTTTAGTAATTTTTTATGCAAGGCTACCCCTGCAAAGTGCAATCAGGAACCACGTTCTATATTAGCTTCACTTTAGAATAGAAACTTTCTTGGCTAGAGAAGTTAGTTGATTAAACACATAAATGAATATAATTGCCCAACACTATCATTACAGACTACTTTACACTTCACTTTCAACAATCAAGTATATATTTTTAACAAAAATCCTTCACTAAGGCATCTTTTCTCTACCTTGCAAAGTCTAGCCCATGTTGGAATAAAACATAGAATTATGATGAAATATGAGAAGAGGGACATATATTCTCACAAACAAACTGTAGCATCAATTCCCTAAACCCCTCTCAGAAGAAAACAATAATTTATAGAGAAGAAAAAATAATATATGGCAAAGTACCCCAAAGATTCAAGTGGAGTAACAGGATTAGGATGAGAAGGGAAGAAATATGAACATACAAGCATATAGAATAACTTCAAGGTTGTGGAGCAGTTCGCCAAGATGGCCAAAGGAAGATTTGGCGAAACTCTCAGCCGGAAATACTCAGCAGCTCATCGCCATTGTTAGCTACTGCCATTCCTAGGGCATTTACCACCGCGATTTGAAGATGAATAATCTGTTGCTCGATGAGAATCTGATGGATATGTACAGGAAGATCTACAAGGGCGAATTCCAAAGCCCTAAATGGATGTCTCCAGGTCTAAAGCGATTACTACTCCGCCTGCTGGTACGAATGTAACGAATTCTTAAACTAGAATCATAAGAAAGATCCGTGGTTTAGAAAGGGCTACGAAGACATTAAAATTTAGGAAGATCTAGATTTTGTCTTGAATGAGGACGTGAAGAAAAAACATGTAGATTTAAACATTTTTGACATAATTTCATTCTTGTCGGGGCTGGACCTCACCGAGATCTTCCATGATAAGCGCTGAGCAGTCGACAACGTGGAGAGACTGATGGTGGAGAAGTCGCCGGAGAAGGTAATGGAGATGGACGGCTCTACCATTTCTCGTTGGTGGCGCTAGCTAGGGTTCATCTCTCTCAATTGGGATTTTTTTTTGTTTGTGAGAGATTCAATGTTGAAATT
Source organism: Pogostemon cablin (assembly GCA_023678885.1). Lineage (NCBI taxonomy): Eukaryota > Viridiplantae > Streptophyta > Magnoliopsida > Lamiales > Lamiaceae > Pogostemon > Pogostemon cablin. The sequence goes on along the minus strand of CM042955.1, from coordinate 9,264,677 downwards.
TGGAAATTTTGTTTAAGGAATATAAATAAGGATTTAGGGATTTTGTAAGTTTATATTCGCAAGGATTGGGGCATATCAAAATTCTTGATTCACGATTATAAAAGTAACAATATTGAAACACGATTTCTCTTATATAATAAAACATTTTCTTTAATTAATTTAATAAATTAAAAATTATTTCATATTTAATTAAAATAAAAAAATAATTGTTTATCTATTTAATGCTTAATTAATTTATAAAAAATTTCTCAAATTATTGTGTTTATTCAATAATAATATTTATTATTATTATTTTTATTCAATTATTATTATTTAGTAAATACTTTTTGAATTTGTTATATAACTACATAAATTTGCTTTTACATTTTTAAGTAAACAATTTAAATTATTAAAATAAATTTAATTTTATAAATTTTATAATAATTAAAAAAATTTCATCAAGGATAGCATAGGTTTTTGTTTTATTATATAAAAATATTTAGAAATTTAAATTTTTAATTTTATAATATTTTTAAAATTTATTTCATATTTAATTAAAATTAAAGAATTTATTGTTATATATTTAATGTTTAATTAGTTTAAAAATTCACAAATTTATGAATAATAACATATTCAAATTATATATGTTTCCTCAAAATAAATTAATTAAAAAATATATTATATTATACAAAACATATAATATTGTCATATAGTACTATGTAGTTTATAAAAAATTATTAAAATAATTTAGGACAACATATATTATCATATATGTTGTCTTTGTGCGTAAAAATAATTTATGAAACCATATATTATCATATATATTGTCTTATAGTAAATTACCTTGAAAAATAACATATATGACACCACATTAAGACACCACCAGTCAATATGTGTTGTCTTTGTGCTTGCAAAAATATTTAAGACTACATATATAAAGCATACGATTGTACATATTTCTGATCTATGTAGTGTATTCGCTGGTGTGTTAATGTTTTTTTGTTGTAGTGACATTTCCAAACCACAACATGTACGAAACATTATACATAATGAATTCATATTTTACACATATGAACAAAATCACACAAAATGTATGTCATATCCTCCAAAACGAGTACTACAAACTCAATGTAGGAAACATTATAAACAAATAACTCACAATTTAGAATTGCAAATAAAACTGCTTTTTATACATACCCGAAAATTTGTCATTTCGAAAATTCACCAGAATCCACCTCGTCGGGAAACGCCTATTCCGGCAGATAAAAGAGAGACTGAGAAAGGGGTACTACAAATGGGTGGCACTGCACTGTATGCTTCGGGACGAAAGGGAGAGAGGATGTTGGACGAAAGAAGAGAGAGAAAAAAGAAATTTAGAATGAAAATGACGTTAATGATATACCCCACCAACCCACATCCAAAATTTTAAATTGAAAAGTTTTAAAACTTTAAATGTGGTCAGCCAACCCACTAAGTATAATTTTAAATGTGGTCCACCTACCCTATTTACTCAGTCAAAACTGACATGATGATGACCCCTTTATTTTTGTCCTTTATCTGACAATTATGGGGGTAAGTTGGGGAGTCCACTAAATATATGACTAGTAAAAAATATTTTTAAGAGATATGACTATTTAAAATTATAATTAATCAATAGTGGCTATTAAAAAAATCTCACCCTGAGTGTGTGTCTGTGTGTGTCTTGATAAATAAATCAGTGGACTAATGCTGATGCTGAAGGTGAACCAGCTTGTATTGTATTGTATTGTATGTGTGGGTATGTACTTTTAATTTGCTTTTTCACACTTAATTCTGTCAACCTCCTATTTTACATATTTTACTTTCAAATTTAAATTAATGTCCCTTACATAAATAATAAGACTAATATTGTTGTGAATTTTTTTAGATCTGATTTTTTTAGATGGTTTATTGCAACAATGTGAATTTTTCAGGTTTTTAGTAACTTTGAATATTTTTTTGTTAGTCTTTCTTTGGGGAGTATTATTAGTCTCCTCTTATAAGAATATTAAGTATACTCTTTTTAGGTGTTTAGTATTTATGCGTGAGTTGTCCCTTTTAGTGAGTTGGGGTGTTGCTGTTCTCTCGACATATGTCGGGTTCAGTTGATTCCGTCTTGACGGCACTCTTGGCTAGCTAATCACCGCTGTAGTATGTATCTTGAGTTTATTTATTATTAAAATCTATTGTTTTTTAAAAAAATAATAATAATATTGTTGTTAATGAATTAAATAAATCGTTAAGTGTTGGTTGTGCCTTTATGAATGCACGCGTTTCCGTACACACTCATATTAAATCTTTTCTGTCGCTCTTTTATCGACATGACTTTTCTACACTTTTACGTGTCACTTGTCTATTGGGTTATAAAAATTAAAAAATAGAGAATCTCCTTTTCTATGTCATTCAACATTGGTTTCATACTTTATGATAGTGTTTTTCCTCAATTATGTGTGTACTATGTGTTATTCATTTATTGGTGTGGCAAAGGATACTTATGTGCCATGAATTATACATCCTCTTAAGGTAATCCTCTTATTTTAATTACTTTTTACACGTGAATTAAGAAGTATTATTATTTTATGTGTAGTAGGTAGTTGTATTAGTGAAGAGTGTGGGTCCCATAGTCCAAAAAATGAATGAATAGATTAAGGATGGACGATTCAAAATAATAAAATTGATATATTGATAGTAGACGGAGTGAGTATTTGTTTGTATGAAAAAAACCTTTCCACTTCATTAAGGAAACCCTTTTATTTTAATTGCTCCCACCGGTCAGTTGATAGGTACTCGTTTGTTTTTTGCGTGTGAATTAAGAATTATTATTATATATATATGAAGTGGGTAGTTGTATATTTTTATTAAAGGGAAGTGGTGAGCCATGTTGGGTACCTTTTTACTAAATAAAGAAAATAAATATCTTTGAAGTGGACGCCCAAAATGGTAAAATGGATAACTTGTAAGTGGGCGGAGAATTATTTGTTTGTCTGAAAAAACCTTTCCACTCCATTAAGAAAACATTAGAGTACATACTAATAATTATCTTAAAAGTTACTTTATTTTTTAAATTGTGGCTCTCTCATAATACATATACCATTATTTTAAATTATGTATAAAAATATTAAAATGCCCTTAAAATTAAAAAGAAAAGCAAAATTTTGTAAATTGTAAATTAGGTTAAGAGTTGTGGGGATAAAAACAAAATAGAGTTTGGTAAGATGGTAGGACAAAGTAGTGTGGTGAAAAAATGGTGAGGTTTAGTACCAGTGTGGGGCAACCCATTAAATTATTGGTTGTTGCAGTGAAACGTGTGGATCCATATGGTATCTTACTGTTCACATGACATTGGGTGACCCCCAAAAATCTTTCTTCTATAAATACCCCCACTACTCATACTCATATCACTACAATTCTTCTTCGATCCGACAAGAATGGTAATTTCTTCATCTCTTACATTACATTATACATTATGAAATGTGGTGCTTAGATATGTGTGCAACATTAACTAACAGGCGGAGTACTACGGAGAAATCAAGGGATGCGGTGGACAGAACGCAGCACCACCATCTGCATGTGGTGATGAACAAAACATGAGGATCGTAATCGGGCCATGGGGCGGGTCGGGTGGCAGCCCGTTCTACCACGGGAAGAGCGACGGCGTGAAGGAGATCACCGTCATGCATGGCCACACCATCGACTCCATACGCGTGCTCTACGACAACAAATCCTGCGCACCGGTTCTGACCGAGAAGCAGGGTGGTCCGGGCGGCGGCGCCTCACAGGTGAAGCTGCAGGCTAACGAGTACTTGAAAGGCGTGAGGGGGCACTACGGGGCCTTCGATGGGGTGGCCAACGTGGTTCGGTCGCTGACGTTCGAGACCAACTTGAGGACATACGGTCCCTTCGGACGTGAAAATGGAACTGCATTTTCTGTGCCCATTGAAGGAGGGAAGATTACTGGTTTCAAAGGGAGGAGCGGCAAGTACCTCGACCAGATTGCTGTTTATGTTTCCTCACTCTGAGTCTGTGTGTCTGTGTGTGTGTGTGTCTTAATAAATAAATCAGTGGACTACTGCTGATGCTGAAGGTGAACCAGCTTGTATTGTATTGTATGTGTGGGTATGTACTTTTAATTTGCTTTTTCACACTTAATTCTGTCAACCTCCTCCTTTGTTTGATTAAGTGTATGGTTATCAACTTCCCACTTCATATAACACTGTAACAAAAATATATTCTTGTGGAAATAATTGTTAGAGTGTAACATGATTAAGTATTAAATGATTCAACTCTCTATCAGCTTAAACTTTTAGATCGTTCAACATGGTATCAGAGCCCATGGTTAACAAAGGTCCAGGGTTCAAACTTCAATTCCACATGCAAGGCTTGAGGCAAAAATTCTCCGCCTGCATATGAGGGGGTGTGTTAGAGTGTAACCTGATTAAGTATTAAATCTTAAGCTTTTAGATGAGGTGGTCGTTTAACAATAATACCCTTTCATATTTGCACATCCATCATTAGTCCTGAAATTTAAGCTAATCCGACAAGAATGGTAATTTCTTCATTTCTAAATTCTAATTACATTGCATATGTATGCATTATGAAATGTGGTGATTGATAGTAGTGTCTGTAACAGGCGGAGAAGCAGGGAGAAATTAAGGCAATCGTAATCGGGCCATGGGGCGGGTCGGAAGGCAGACCACGGGAAGAGCGAGGGCGTGAAGGAGATAACCATTGGGCATGGGGAGACCATCGACTCCATACTGCAAATCTTGCGACCCTGTTCTGTCCGAGAAGCAGGGTGGTCCGGGGGGGCGACATCTCAACGGTAATCACCTTTGTTTGATATAGTATATAATCATAATTAATGAAGTTGTGAATTAATAATTAAGTAAAGTCACGCATCCACAGGTGAAGCTGGAGGCGAATGAGTATTTGAAAGGCGTGAGGGGCCACTAATACTATGGGTCGTTCCTAATTCTACACAACATCATTCGTTCGCTGACATTTGAGACCAACTTGAGGACATACGGACCCTTTGGAACTCAAACTGGAACTGCATTTTCTGTTCCCATTGAAGGAGGGAAGATTACTGGTTTCAAAGGAAGGAACGGCAACTACCTTGATCAGATTGCTGTTTACGTTTCCCCACTCTGAGTGTGTGTGTTGTTAAAACTATGTTATGTTGAGTTGAGTTCATGTATTCTCTGTTTACGTTTCCCCACTCTGAGTGTTTGTGTGTTGTTAAAACTATGTTATGTTGAGTTCATTTATTCTCTCAAATAAATAAATCACTTGAGTTGAGTTGAGTGGCCATCTAATAGATTAGCAACAATATCATTCAATTTCATCTTCATAGACTAATGTATTATTAATTTCTTAACTCTAATATTCGATGCAGCGTTGATGAGATATATATATACTTTGGTAAATGTGAATGTGGAATAATTAGCATGGTATCGATGCAAACGGGAACCACTAGCTAATCATGGCCCTCAAATTCAATATTAAGATGATAGGGTAGAGTCATATATTGGTGTATACATCAATATCTTCTATTCTTCTATGTTAGCTACACCATCGAATTGAATGAGTGAAATGTATAAGGGAGAACTCTTACTAGTTGGTGTATCAATCGCTCGCTCATGCACCACCATCAACGCATAAGAGAGAAAATATTGATAAATCCATAAAAAAAAATACAATAGAAAAACACACAAATAGAATTAAACAAGGATGAGTACACTCATATTATTGATAAAACACAAAAATAACATAGAAAATCTCATATCGTGGAAATCAAACTCTAAAAAAGCATTACATTTAGGGTTAAATTTTTATTTATATACGCAAAAATAACCAAAAAAAAAAAAAAACATGATCATGTTGGTAAAAGAAGATGCATGGTGTACGGTCATGGTGGGCCAAGCCCATTAATTACACTATACGGCAGTAGGAGTTAGCATTGATATCATAATTCGTAATCCAAAGCTAATTAACCATGCGTTGGAAGTGATGGAAGTGATGAAATATTTAATGCAATTAATTTTAAAGAGTTGTTTGAGCTCTTCAAATATAGAAAGCCAAAATCATTAATTATGTAAAAGTTTTTGTTATTTTAAAGAGTCTATTTGATGTGAATTTTTATGCTTAACTCTTTAAATTATAACTTTTTTATTTATTTAGAAGAGCCTTTAGGAGATGCTCTTAGGACAACTCACCCAATCGTCTGTAAATATATATCCCCACTCTAATAAATCTTCATTGTTCTTCTTCTTGAAACGTATGCAGTGATCAATAGTCATGTGTGGAATAAGAGAGCTGTAATAAAACAAAAGTAATATTCTGTATGGACAGTTCAATTGATTAACAGGATCGAATCCCATTGTGTTGTGATTGGCAATATTACTATCTTTTTGCTTTTTGAACATGGATTAAGAGTATTATTAATTAATGTGTAGTTGATAATTGTATTAGTAAGATGTTGTAGGTCTTATATATTTAATTATATTAATAATGGGCATGGATCCATGTTTTTAAAAAAAATATATATATATACTTTGGTCATGAGTAAAAAACAAGCCTCCCAGTTTTGAGATGGAGAAAAGTAGTACCAATTAATGGATGGATTTCATGAGGGAAAAAAAAAGACAATTGGAGGGGTAAGGTGGGCTTTGTTAATTTGTTAAATATCTATATACTCATTATAATTATTTAAAAAAAAAAACCACATAATATTTAGGACCGTCAACCACTTCAGCGGATTGGTGAAAGGAGAAGTACCACCGTGGCAGAACGCTAACCAATGGCAATTTGGTATTTAGATTTTTGGACATGGACCATATGATTGTTAGTAGCATGGAAAAAACATTCATTGATTTATTATTTATATAGAGATTTAAAATATAATAAAGTATATAATACACGTTCAGTCCCACTTTAATTTACACCCTCACTTATGAAAATTAAAAAAAGTGATAACTTTACGGGGTAATTCTTGGGTGACCCGTGGTCACCCATGACCCTCTCACATGAAGGGGTGGGGGCCCACCCCCTGACATGTGGGATCCACCCCTCATGTGAGAGGGTCATCGGTGACCACGGGTCACCCAAGTGGTCCTCTAACTTTACGCTTCATTTATACTTAAAGAAGTCATTATCTCCAGAAGTTTTTCAAAACTGGTATGTAAAAGTGGTGGAGCTGAAGGACATACTCATATACATATTTTATTGAAGGTATTTAGTCGGGGTTGGTGAAATTATTCAAAATTAGTACTCCTAAGGATATATGGATGTAATTTCCTTAGCATTTGGGGGTAAAAAAAGAAAACGTCATAATCTTGAACATGAAAACATAAAGAGATTCCTTTGCCAATTGCATTGCATAGAAATAAAATGAGTTATGGGTGTTTCCAAGCATAGCTCAAGTGGTAGAGGGGAGGATGAAAAGCCTTTCAACTTAATTTGAACTTAATTTGGTTGTTGTAGGTTGGGGGTTCGAATCCTATCTTTAGCATGGATTTGGCCCCCTTGCAAGCACAAGTTAAACAGTAAGCCAAATATATAGACTATACATTTAGTAAAACAGTACGTATTTATTTTATTAATGTATAAAACAGTAAGCCAAATATATAGACTATACATTTAGTAAAACAGTACGTATTTATTTTATTAATGTATATAAGTTGTTATAATTGACAAATGAAATTAAACCTTGATTATCATTTCGTTTATATGGGTGGCAATGAGGCGGAATTTTTACATGAATAAAAGTAAGGTTTGAATCTTTAACCTTTGTACATGATTCAAAAGACCGTGCTACTGATATAAAAAGATCGTGCTGTCTAAAAAACTTTAAAAAAAATTATTTAACACCTAATTAATCATAGCTATAAAAATAATACTACATCGTATTGAAATTATGAATTATTAGGAAGTGATTATAATAGCACTGTGATGTTTTCTAAAGTCAATTGTTTGTAAATTATCCAGAATTTGGCTTCTATCATAATTTCAACACAAATCAATCCAAATCCATACATCTCATTCTAACCCCCACTTGCTTTTATTTTTTTTAACTACTTTCTAGATCATCACTGCATTAAAACACTCCAAATTTTCAATACTGCCACTCCTTCCTTTATTTTCAATAAATAAATAAATAATATGTTGAATTTATTTTAAATAAAAAATACATTAAATTAATATATTTTTGGATTGACCAACCGGAAACCTCCAAATTGAAGTATGACGTGGTGGATTCCGGCAAAATTTGCGTTTTTCAGCGAAAATTGGGCAAAAATTGAAATGATTCGTTAGTTATAGAGCAAAGTTGAACCACTTATCTTTTTTAGGGCAAAAATCGAAGTTTTGTTTAGTTATAGGGCAAAAAATTATTTAACTCTAGGCTAAAAAAAAGTCAAAATTGCCACGTCGGATTGGCCAACTGGAAACCCCCAAATTGAAGCATGACGTGGCGAATTCCGGCGAAATTTACATTTTCCGGCGAAAATTGGGTAAAAATTGAAATGATTCATTAGTTATAAGGCAAAATTGAACCACTTATCTTTTTAGGATAAAAATTGAAATTTTGCGGGCAAAAAATGAATTTAACTCGTTAAATGTGCATGTGACGTGTGGACATCCAGATACTATATCATATCCGAAACCAAACCTTAATTACTGTTCACATATTTTGTGAGGACTGAGGATAACATTAACAACTCGCCCAAATCAGCTTCTATAAATACCCTCACTACTTCTCACACTCAAATATCCTCTTCTCTTGTTAACAACAAACAATGGTAATTAATTTCTTTATCTCTATTAATTCACATTACATTACATGTTGATAGTCTGTAACTGCAGGCGGAGTACTATGGACAGAATGCACCACAACCATCTGCATGTGCTGTTGAAAAAAAAATGATAATTGTAATCGGGCCATATGGGGCGGATCCGGAGGCAGCCCGTTCGACCACGGGGAAAACGACGCCGTCACGGAGATTACTCTCATGCATGGCAACACCATCGACTCTATACGCGTCTTCTACCAAAAGAAATCCTGCGGACCGGTTCTAACCGACAAGTACGGTGGTCCGGGCGTACGGAAAACAATGTTCATAGTCAGATGGAATTATTATTAATAATTAAGAGTAATGGTTGTTCATGTTCAGGTGAAGCTGCGGGGGAATGAGTACTTGAAAGGCATAAGTGGGCACTACGGGCTGTTCGATGGGATGGACAACGTGGTTCGGTCGTTGACGTTTGAAAGCAACTTGAGGACATACGGACCGTTTGGATCTGAAAGTGGAACTGCATTTTCAGTGCCCATGGAAGGAGGGAAGATTACTGGTTTCAAAGGAACAGTCGCTATTTATGTTTCCCCACTTTGAGTACTGCTGATTTGAATTCTCTGTGCTATTTTGATATATTATCTTTTGTGTCACATCGTGTTGGATGGACGACACATAAGTAGGAGTGAGAGGGAAAATATACCCTTATAAATAGGATAGCTTGAACCCTAGAGGCAATAGTTGAATTTCTTTCTCCTCTTACGTGTCAGTCACTTAACAAGTGACACAGAAGATTCGGCGTGGATTAATGTGTGTGTGTGTTGAGTTGTCGTGTTATCAGCTTATATGCATGTGCTTTTATTTGGAGGGCTAGCTTCTGTTAACCTCCTTAATTTGTTCTATTATCAACTCTAGAAAACTTATGAAGTTGATGGACCCTATTTCATTTGCACCTTCCTACTTTCACCCTTTCATATATATTAATTTGTGCATCCATTTAACTCTTACGTCCTCAAATTTATATATAAATCTACCAAAACGACATCCTTTGAGGGCTCAATTTGAAAAGGACAATTTTCATTATTTTTTTTGGTATATGGAGTATCATTTTTTATGATAGACAATCATGTCTAGAATCCAACCATAACGAAACCCTGCATGTCATATATTATATCTACAAGTTAGGGTTTATTCTTCAAATTTAGTGCTAATTTTAGGTTTTATTTTTTATTTTTCTTTACCTATTTTACTTCTAGATTTGATTCTTAAGAATGTATGTCATATATTATCTCTACAAGTTAGTGTTTATCCTTCAAAATTTAGTGCTATTTATAGGTTATGCTAATAATTTTACTTCTAGATTTAATTCTTATCTTTAGGATTCAATACTAGTTATAACTTTGCCATGCAATTTATGTAATATAATAATTTTATTATGTTTATGGTCTATATCTTTTAAGTTTAAATTTTATCTTTAGGGTTGTTTGATTCGGATTTAATAAAACAATAAATAGTGTTATTTCATTTCATACTATTTATTTCTGATTTTGATATGATAAAATTAAACTTTTATGTCAAATCATGATGATAGAGAAAAAATGATAAATGGTAGAGAAAATAAGAAATGATAGACAATGTATGTCAAAGGGTATAGCGTTTGATTTAAATTTACTTGTGTTAAAAATTAAAAATACTTAAAACAATATCTTAAACGAATTATACTCCACTTAATTAATGTCTATTCAAAGGAAATAAGCATTTTTAATTTATTATCAACTGAAATAGTTGACGGAGTGATTATTAATTATCAATTTATGTGACGATAGTATTTGCCAATTAAAAGTGAAACGATGTGTGTTCTTTTATACGAAATTACGAATAACACTTAAAAAAAATATTTTTTAGCAACGAAATTTACTAACGGAATTCAATCTGTTGATAATTAGCAATGCATCAGCAATCAAAATGAAAATTTTCTATTAGTAATGGAATACCAATTGATTTATTCTCTATTTTATCAACGGAATTCAATCCATTGGTAATTACCAATGGATTACCAAATGAATCTTTATATAAATTACCAACGGAATTTTTAGCAACGGATTACCAACGGAATTAATTTTTCGTTTCTAAAAATTTATCAACCACCACTTTACTAACGGATTCCGTTGCTAATCCGTTGGTAAAACAATTTAACAATGAAATTAAGGCTTTTACGAACGGAATATTCTGTTGGTAAAAAATAGTTTTTTTGTAGTGTAATGAATGGAGAGACGAGCCCATCAATTTGAGACAGAAAAATACGAAGGAACTGGGATGGTTTTCATGAAAATAAAAAGTGTGAGTCTCCTGTGCGCCCGGGCACACGGATTTAGATCCGTGTCCCTTTGCAATTTCCGTGCCCCTTTACAATTTAAACTCCCTAGTAATACATAGGTTTAAATAGAATAGAGAGGTGAAGGGTTGTGTTTACATGGGGACACGAACCGTATCCCTGTGTTCCCGGGGCGCAGGGGCGGGCGCAGGAGCTTTTGCCAAATAAAAAATGAGTAACAATTTGACGGGAGAAGTGGGCTCTATTAATGTGGGCTTAACAAGAAAAAGAATTGGACAAAGCCCATTGCGACATGGTGAGAAAACAAATATTAGTCACTCTATCCGCGGGTGTTCTTTTAATTGTATGGTTCTGAATTCTTCAATTGTAAGGGACGCTTCTTGTGTGTAGTGAGAATGGTCTAAATTCTAACCCCTATTAATTACTTAAGTACCCATGATATCTCTCCACTATTCTATCGAGCTGGGGTGTAGAGACACTTGAAGCAGGTGATTCCAACTTTTGTACCTATAACTCTCCAATTGGTAGTGGAATATTTCCTTTGCAGCTCCCTACTTTTACTCTTTCCACATGCATCATGCAGCGTGGAAGTAAAATCACTTTTTGTCCCATATATAATGAAAACAAATTTCTGTTCCAAAAAGGTTAATGTTTCAGTTTTGTCCCTTAAATCTCGAATTTGTTCAGTTTTGCTGGAAACCCTAAATTGAAGGCTCGTGTGCGGCGGACGTGGAACTTCCTGGTGAAATTAGTGTTTTTTGGTGAAAATTGATCAAAAATTGAACAACTCTGTGAATTATGAGATAAGATTGAATCATTTATTTTTTTAGGACAAAAATCGAATTTTATATTAGTTACGGGGCAAAAAGTGCATTTAGGCCTAACTTTTGATGTTGTTTAATAAAGTGATTTTTTTTTTTTAATGTGAAGGGTGTTGTGAGGCAGACGAATAAGGAAAGTGTAAAGGATGGTGTGGGATGGAGGGGTACATTAATTAATAATATTAGGAGCAATGTTTTTTTAAAAATTGGTATGTAAAAGTGGTGGTGAAGTATTAGTGTAATTAATGAATTGAATTGCAGCGCATGCGTCTTCCAAACAGTCATATTAAATACCTTTTGGAAGTGACGTAAATTTTCTACGCTATAAGCATATATGTCACTTGTGTTTTGGGTTTTAAAAAGAGGGAGAGCACGAATGACGACTAAAATGCAGCTCAAAGTCATGTATATATACATTATTGAAGTTATTTAGGCAGAGGCGGGTGGGTGAAATAATTCAAATTTAGTAATAAGCTGGATATGGATGTAATTTCCACAGCTTTTTTTTTGGGGGGGGGGGGGGGGGGTAAAAAAAAAAGGAAAGAAAACATCATAATCATAATCTTGAACATGATGATATTCCCTTGCCAATTGCATAGAAACAAAATGAGTCACGCGTTACAAGGTAACAAGGTTTTGCGAAGATGGTACATAGTATGTGTGAAAGAAAGGCAAGAACAAGGTTTACGACAATGGTGGGCCAACCCCCATTAAATTATATTACTGCAGTGAAACGAGTTAAATGTGCATGTCACATGTTGACATCCAGATATCCATATCGTATCCGAAACCAAACCTAGTTCACATATTTTGTGAGGACTTAGGATAACAACTCTCCCAAATCTTGTATATATAAATACTCCCCACTACTTCTCACGTACACTCAAATCACCCCAATTACCCAACATCCTCTTCTCTTCTCTTCTTAACAACAATGGCAATTTTTTCCGGGTGTCTGGGGTGGGTGAACCACCTTTTTTGCATAACAATGGTAATTTCTTCATCTCTATTCTATTCACATTACATTACATGTTGAAATGTGGTTAATTAGCGACTGATATATTGCTAGTAATGTAATGTCTGTAACTTCAGGCGGAGTTGTATGGAGAAACTAAGGCAGTTACACCACTACCATCTGCATATGGTGATGAACAAAACACGAGCATTGTAATCGGGCCATGGGGCGGGAGCGGAGGCAGCCCGTTCGACCACGGGAACAACTACGACGTGAAGGAGATCACCATCGTGCATGGCAACACCGTCAACTCCATAAGCGTGGTCTACGACAAGGAATCGAGCAAACCTGTTGTCACTGAAAAGCAGAGTGGTTCGGGAAGCCACGTCTCCATGGTACATTATTACACACTTGTTTTGTTTAGCATAATATGTAAGTTGTTGATAGTTGTTGTGCAGGTGAAGCTGGAGGCGAATGAGTACTTGACAGGTTTGAGTGGGCAATATGCGGCGTTCGATGGGTTGTCGAGCGTGATTCGGACGCTGACGTTCGAGACCAACTTGAGGACATACGGACCGTTTGGATCTGGAAGTGGAACTGCATTTTCTGTTCCCATTGAACAAGGGAAGATTACTGGTTTCAAAGGAAGGAGCGGCAAGTACCTTGAACAGATTGCTGTTTACATTTCCCCACTTAATTGACTAGTGTGTGTGTGTGTTTTCTATGTTTCAGTTGAGTTGTTGCACCAGCTTGTATCTCTTCTGTTAAGTGTATGGTTATCAACTAGATCTACTTAATTATGAAGTACGTACTATAATTTATTTATTGTAATTGCTACTCTATTTCATTTGCATTGTGCATCCATTATACTCCTACCTCCTCAAATTTATATATAAATCTACCAAAACCCTCATCCCTCAATTGAATATGGAGTATCATTTATGATACACAATGTCTATGTGCAACCATAATGAAACCCTGTATTTCATATATTAATATTATAATTTATGTTTAATTATGGTCTACTCCTAAGTTTAAAGTTTATCTTTTTTTTTTATTTGGGTTTAATTTGATTTAATAAATGGAAAAATCACTAATAGATACACACTTTTAACCTAAATTACTATGAGATACAAGGAATTTAAATAATTACTCTCACATACAAAATATGAAAGTAAAATACCAAATATAACTTTATAATCCTATAAACTTTTAAACCACCAACCCTACCCCTCACCCATCCACCCGCCGGACCGGCATTGACCAACCGTTGACCGGCGTTGATCGGCCGATGACGGCGTTGACCGATTGTTGACCGGTCGTTGATCGGCGTTGGTCGGCCGTTGACCGCCGCCGCCTGCTGCCGGAATTTAAAATGTGCATACAAAATGTGCAAAAATAAAATTGTGCAAAGCAAATTGTGCAAAATCAAATTGTGTAAATACATAGGAGTATTTATAGTATCACAATCATAATTGTGTAGTTATAAGTAATAGTACTTTGAATCATGCAGTTTACGCATTATTTTATTTAAGTGACCCTTAATAAAACAATACATTAGTATTATTCGCATTAATTAATTTGTTTTGGATTTTAATATGATGAACTTAAAATTGATGTCAAAATCATGACGTGAGAGAAAAGATAGAAAAATGACAGAGAAAATAAAAACACGATAGACAATAGTATATGATAGAAAGTGGGATAAAAATTAGTAATAGAATTTGTAGGTAACCACGGGCTAAAATTATTAAATCATAATATATGAAATAATAAACTCAAATAAAAGGGTATAGTGTTTAATTTAAATTTATTTGTGTTAAAATTTTAAAAATACTTAAACAGTATTATATTAAACGAATTATACTCACTTAATGAATGTTTAATAAAATAAACAAGATTTGTGTGAGATCAATTTCTTTTTAATTAGTTATTAATTATAAACTGTTGATAAAATAATTCACTAAACAATTACTCCCTCCGGCCACTTACAAGGTAACCGTTTGCTGTTTGCACGTGGACAATTCTAAGGTCTTTATTTGCTTTTTGCACGTGGATTAAGAAGTATTATTATTATAGGTAAAGTGGGTAGTTGTACTAGAGGAAAGTGATGAGTTATATTGTGTACTTTCTTTACTAAATAGAGGAAATTGATACATTTGAAGCGGACGCCAGAATAGTAAAATGGGTACCTTGTATGTGGCCGGAGGTAGTATTAATTAGGTATCAATTTTTATTGAAGTGTAATCACTTCAATGATCAATTTTCATCCATTAGAGCATCTGGTGTACCCCAATGTATAATTTTTTATCACATCAAAAGTTAAAATTTTTTCACATTTGTATATATACCTCCTCAGTCATTCCAGGTACAATTAACACTATTTGAGGGTCCAACCACTAAACATAATTTATATACATTATTGATTTATTAATTTTTAATATAATTTTTATTTTATAAAAAAATACTTATTATTTATATTTAATTATTTTAAATCAATATTCAAATTAATATTTTTTTAATACATTGCAAACGTTACATTTAAAGCTGCCAAAATTATCGTTACAAATAAATAAATAAATAAATTTTATCCTAAAATAAGTTCAAATAAATTAATGAATTGAACTTTAAATAAAAGAAGGAAGTAAAAGTGGGGGATCGTGTATT
Organism: Pogostemon cablin; assembly: GCA_023678885.1. Classification (NCBI taxonomy): domain Eukaryota; kingdom Viridiplantae; phylum Streptophyta; class Magnoliopsida; order Lamiales; family Lamiaceae; genus Pogostemon; species Pogostemon cablin. The sequence goes on along the minus strand of CM042955.1, from coordinate 9,249,113 downwards.
GGATAATAGGATTTGGAAAAGGAAATTATTAAATTAATGATTGGCCCTACAATTTAATAAGTTCAAATAAAATTGATGAATTGAAAGGAAGTAAAAGTGGGGGACCGTGTATTGGATAATAGGATTTGGAAAAGGAAATTATTAAATTAATGGTTGGGCCCTACATTTTTTAACTTTTTCCACGTACAAATATTTGTACCCAAGCGCGCTGTCTCTCTCCTATTTGTACCCAATACATGGTTTTGTACCTAAAACATGAGATACAAATTTTTGCCACATGATTTGTACCTCTCATTTGAGGTGTTCTTATGCATCATTTTTATATTGAAATGTTCTTCCTTCTTAATCCGTGTGTTTGTATGGTTCTAAACTCTCCAATTGCTAGTATTTCATTTGCAGCTTCCTACTTTTACTCCTTTTTTCTGGCATCATGCAGGGTGAAAGTAAAATGTCCCTACCAAAACGACATCGTTCCGAGTTATTAATGTTTTTCCCAATGGAAATGAATACAGGGTACCTAGAAACTGGCCATGGCAGAAGCATTCATAGATGGATGGATTGTACAAAAAATAATACAAGTATAAATATGAGTATTTGTGAATTATATGGGTGTCAATGAATAAATTAGTAGGACAACTAGTAAGACTAAATCATAAATCCAGCTAATCATTACATATCACAAGCAAAATTCTTCACCTTCTTCGCTAATCCGATAGCCATTATAGAAGTAACATTCCATATTCGTTAAAATATTGTCCACACGTGTAAATATTTTATGAATTGTGTATGTGTCAAAGGCAGTAAAAAGAATGTATTAGTTGAGAGCGGCTAAGACCAAATCCAATTGACAAGTATATATATGTATTCAGTTAATCAGGAATTCCAAATCACACCGAAGTTCTCTCGACAACCACTGAAGAATCCAAAGATTGTAATTCCTTGATCACCACATCATTTTCTATATACTATGGCTATTACATTGTTGTGAAAGTAGGGCATGGCATACAGAGAATGTCATGTTCGTGTATATACTACAGCTATAAGAATTCATGCATTGTCTGATCTGATCTGGAACAGGCGGATGAAGAAAATAGGACAGTAGTTATCGGAGCATGGGGAGGTGATGGAGGGGCTCATGGGACGATGGCTTTAACACTGGTGTGAAGGAAATCACGATCAAACATGGTTTCTATATTGACTCAATACGTGTATTCTATGACAACGGTGGTTTTCCAGCTATATCGGAGAGGCATGGAGGTGACGGGGGTAAACACACTGCTAGTGCTACGGTAATCCTTTCTATATAATATGGAGTATTTCTAAAACAAAAGGCTGAAAAGTTCCTTGTGTTGTTCTTAAGTTTGGTGATTGCACGTGCACTGATCCCAGGTTACACTACAATTCCCACGAGTATTTAAAAGGCATGAGCGGCTACTATAGCAAACTACACAACAGTAACACCACTGTGGTGCGATCTCTAACATTTGAGAGCAACTGGAGGACATATGGCCCCTTCGGAGTCAAAACTGGAACATACTTTTCTGTTCCGGTTCTATCAGGGAAGATTGGCATTTAGAGGAAAGAGTGGTGCATACCTAGATAACATTGCCGTATATGTTTCTCCAAACTGATTTCCCAAACTATCTCTATCTGTGTGTTCTACTAATAAAGACACTTTCACTACTGTGTAATCTGTAATAAATCAAAAAATGTGAAGGCTACCACCTTCCATATTTGGCTTGCTTTGGAACACTTTTGTCATGATTTTCACCTCTGATGAAGGTGATTGGACCATAACTAGTAATTTATCTTGTAACTTAATTATTACTCTCCTTGTTCCTCACTCGGCAACTCCACATACAACGTTTTATTTTCTCCAAAAATTAGGTACACAAACATTCCAAAATGGCATCATTAAATGAAAGATGCAAGAATATCTAGTTCTTAATATTCACCTTAAAATCTCATGTTAATTGAAAATAAAATAAAAGTTGGGCAAAAAATAGGCAATTTAAGCCTTGTACAGAAAGCAAAGGTTCTGAAGAAACTATATTCTTAGCTGTCAAAACAAATATTAGTAGTGACATAAAAATTTTGGAAATTCGCTTGAGAACTAATAATTAAAAGGTAAATACTTACTTCTTTTGTCCATAACTGCACTCCTATTTAATACATCGTCTCTTTGCTTAAATATTACGAATCATATCAACCGTTCTCATTTAGAAACTGTGTTCAATTTGAAAAGAACATGAACTTTGCTGAGTAGAGGGAATATATCCTATTAGTTTGACACCTTTGTGGAAAAATAGATGCTTATCTAATCATCTAAGAACAATATTCAAATTAATGAAATTTAGCCACCAATATCTAATACTAGAACAGCAAAACCATACTTTATTCCTGGCTAATGCTACTCATGGAATTAGATACTATAGCTAAAGGCAATAACAAATTGTTCTGAGCTCTTAGCAGCTATATAAACACACACTATGGTATATTGGAGCCTTCAATCTATATATTTTCTATCATTTACGTGAAGCTCTTTCGCAGGTTAACATGGTATGCATTTTTCATTTCGCTGTAAAATTATTTAATGATGACTATACTGCATATTTTTTTCAATTTTTATCCCAAACCCCAAGACAAACACACAAATTGTTTTAACAACTGTAATATGAATGTCTGGTGTGATGCTTTAGGAATGGGAGAAGGATCAGACAGATGAGGGAAAGGAAATAGTAGTCGGGCCTTGGGGAGGTAATGGAGGGACTAATTGGAACAATGGGTGTTACAGCGGAATAAAGGAAATCACAATCATGTATGCTCGTTGAATTGACTCCATATGCATCGTATACGACAAGAATGGTAAAGTGGTTTCAGGAGAGAAGCATGGAGGTGTTGGGGGCATCAGAACAGCAGAGGTATTTTTTTTTTTTTGAAAAAAAGTTCAACACTTAAGAAAATCATGTTTTTCCAACACCTAATATGTTGGGTCAACAGATCAAGCTGCAGTTTCCAGAGGAGTTCTTGACCTCTGTGTCAGGCCATTACTCTCCTGTGGTGCACGGTGGCAGCCATGTTATCCGGTCACTCACATTTAAGAGTAACCGGAGAAAATTTGGGCCATTTGGAGTCGAAGAAGGGACTCCGTTTTCACTACCCATGGAAGGAGGGCAGATTGTGGGGTTCAAAGGGAAATCTGGATGGTTTTTAGATGCCATTGGTTTTCATATAGCAAAAACAAAAACACCCAAAGTTAATAAGCAGAAAGTTCAGCAGAGTCTATTCAGAAGGCTCACCAGTTCTGTTTCGCTTGCTGGCCTTAGAGATGGCGACGAAACTAGAGCTAGATCAGCGAGATTTCCTGCATAGAAGAGATCACCACATAGATATGTTTAAGATTACTGTACTTGTACTAGGATACAATAAATTCGAGACCGTTAGACACGAGATATATTTTAAGAAGAAAACAAGAGCTACACAGCTTGCAGCTGCGTATTGACTGAAAACCCTCATACATGTAGCCAGTTTTCTGCCTCATTGTCTTGTTTGGGTACAGATGAGAACCAAATAAACAATTAAACATAATGAGGGATGCAACTACATAAACAAACATATGAATATCACCATAAACTTCATCTGCTACTTGTTTTAATACAGATAAGCACATAAACATGAACTTGTAATTAAGGGATTATTCAGAAGTCATTTAATTCAAACATCAAAACATCTTATAATGCTACAATTAGCATGTTCTAGCACACAACAATAACAATAACAATAACAAAGCATGTATTGCACTACGTGGAGTTTGCTATATGGATCGTAATACAATGAACATAATACCCCAGGATTCTCAAAATCTGCAAAATCCTACCCCATTTTTATTATGATAATAAAATCAGCGACATTATCAGAAATAAATTCGTCAAGAACTCACCAAAATTCTAAACAAAGAAAACCTAGAACAAACTAAACAAAACTCTGTACTTTTTAAGAAATCACTCAAAGCTTAAAAGCATATTAACATTCATGATCAAAATTAGTACAGAAAAAAAAAATTGAATCGTCACTAAAGCAATAACCTAAACAACAAAGATTCACTCTACTATCTAAATATTTGAAAGGAATAAAGAGATTTTACTGACTTTATAATTCATGATTATCCGCGTCAGTATTTTTAGTAAGAATTAAGAAGATTCTTCTTCTCTGTAACGGTAGTTGCACCGTGAAATCAACTCTCAGTGGAAGAAGAAAAATGAACAAAAAAGAATAAGATGGGCCCAAAATGGGCCCATTGCTGTAATTATTTAATTTATTGCAACCCAAATACAAGTACCATATTCACCGTTGATTAGAGTCTGTGCAACTTGATCTGGGCCGTAAGAAAAGATTCTATCATTATTTAAGTATTTCTTTTTTCATCATTCGAGTTTTGTTTTTAAAAAATAATCAAGTACCATAATTTTGCTTCATTTAATTTTCCAATGGGACTAGAAAGTCTATCATCCTTTTTGCATGTGGTTGCTATTTTTATTTTTAATTTTCCTCACACATTTAAATTTTATTACATTTAATAATTATTCAATTTTAATTTTATCTGCCTATATTCATTAGATTATTAAATTGATCCTATTTATACCAATAATAAAGTTTTTAGTAAATATGAAAATATTTTTGGCATATTTAATTAATTATCAATCAATATTTAATTAATATATTTAAATTTAATTTAATTTAATAATTTACAGGTGTGAATTGGGGCCTCCAAGCAGTTCATGTTATTACATTTATTTACACAATTTTTTTTATGTATTTTTATTAGTATTTCTTTCAATATTTGTTTTATTTTCTCATCAAATTTCAATTTATATGCAATCGGTAATAGATAGCGTAATAATGGTCACAGTATTTTCAAGAAAATCCCTTTTATTTCTCTCTCATTACGACATTTTTCTCTCTGTTTGAGGCCTTCTCTGCGTTGGCAAAAAGATACCAAAAAGGTACCGTCGAACTCTTTTTCTATGCAACAATACACTCTCAGCTTCACCATCCACTCCACGCACACACAACACAAAGATGAGCTTCTCTACCGTTTCCCATGCTCTCTGAATGCAAAAGCTAATGGTTTGGTTTCTAAATCCACTCTTCTTGAAGTTTTCCGTTTTTTTTTTTTAAGAGAGGTTTTCCACTTGAATGCCGATTTTTGTTGTAGAAAGATTAATGGGGTTTTCAGTTATCTGGAAAATAAGGAAAAGAACTTGAAAAGGAACTCGTTCTTGCTTCCCAGATCTCTGTCTCTTTGTCCCCCTGATAAACCCTGCCCTGTGTGTGTATGTTTCCTGTTTTCATTTGCTGACCTTATTCTGTTGTCCTTCCGTTTCGTGAATGTTTGTGTAGATTTTTCTGAGTACACTCTTTTTTTCCGGATTTTTTACAGATATCAATGGAATTGCATGCTGCTGTTGGAGGGTTTCACATTCCTCCTGGGGCATTTTATGGGCGCCTCTGAGTTGAAATAAATTCCTGATAATACACCTAGCTTTCTTATACCTCACATTTAATTTTTCGGTTTAGTTTTTAAAATTAGTAAAAGAAAAAAAATCAATTTGTTTTGGCTTGTAAATGGGGAGTTCTAGAGAAGAGCCCAACAAGGGCATTGATGCAACAGCCGGGGGTTTGGTCTGGGTTCGCAGGAGAAATGGGTCATGGTGGCCGGGTCAGATTCTTGGCCCGGATGAGCTGCCTGAGGGTTGTGTCCCTACACCAAGATCAGGGACCCCTGTGAAGCTTCTTGGTAGAGAGGATGCTAGTGTGTGAGTATTCTGTTCAAACTCTTTTAGTATTGACTTGTTTAGGTTATTTAACAGCAAGCAAATGTAGTTTGTTTCTTTTGTTTAGCTTTACAATGAGGCGTTAACTGTTGTGGCAATTGAAGGGTGTGGGGAAAATGCTATTTATATATCCCTAGAGGTTCATGATTGTGAAAAGTAGTAGTAGTATCTAGCATAATTATGAAGTTCCTTCATCTATCCGTGCATGTTTTGTTAGTTGTCATTTTCTTGATCATTTTTCCAAATGACTGTGAATGTCGTTAATCACATACTCGCCGTTTTCTTAAATTACCAGTGATCATTTTCCATTTAATTCCACAGTTGCCTAATCGAGCTGATTTACTTTTTTTTAATATCATATCGAATAATGTAGTTATTAACTCTAAATAAGAAGGTATTTAGACCAACAAACTCTTTGTAATCCCTTCCCTTTGCATCATTACGCTTATATGCAATTGTGCTTTCACGTGTAATGTAAAGGGAGACTGCTTGTCACCTCTAGTTCTGTATTTCTTCCTAATCAAAAGTTCTGGTTTCATCCATGCAATTTGAGACTTGCTTACTTAGTTTGACTTGATAGATATGCTTGCAAGTTCTATTCTTTGGTTAACGTCCTCATTTTGGGTAGTTGACTATATAGTATCTGATCACTATGTTGAAACAGGACACGTGTTACTAAATTAATGTAGTTGGGCTAGAAGTGGATTAGGTTACAAATCTCAGTAGTAGATGGCTTTAAACTAATCATATAAAACAAAAGCAGAAGGTACCAGCTGTACTCATCTCAGATCATGCTCTTTGCGTGGCAAAATTGAAAGCTAATTTAGATATAGCTATTTTAAGATGAGGCTGAGGGGAAAATATCAAAACAAGGATCAAGAATTTAGTAAATGCGCAAAGCTTTTTTGGATATAATAGGCGAGTCTTGGCATATACGGCGAGTTCCAACGAACCAAACTCTCGTGATATTAACTTTTTGGTTGGTGATGGCGTGAATCTCAGTTGTCTGAGTTTCCAGTTTGTTTATTAGATTGCTAATGCAGTTCTGAAATAAAGTACTATAATTAGTTCAGTATTTAATTCCATTGTTAGGCTGTACTACTTTTAAATTGGATTCCATTGACAAATTAACTCGGTGGTTTCGGAGAAATAGCATCTCCTATTTACCTGACATGTCTCTTGAAAGTGAAAAGTGTAGAATGGCTTTGAAATCTATATAAAGAAATTGCTTTATGATATAAAGATCCTATTGCATGCCTTGTCATGAAATTCAATGTCATCTTGATATTTAATACAGATTGCATATAGATTGCCCTTCAACTGAACTAGAAGTTGAAATGTAGAACTTTTAAACATTACCTTTGAAAACCCTATTCAATGTATGGTTATCACCCTGGTTATGTTCTTTCCATTATTCTGATTCCAGAGGTTATCTTTCCATTATTTTGATTCAAGGACTTTGTACGTCTTCTGTAGTCCATATGCTGCATATATATGCTGTCCATTATTATGATCACAATTTCTTCTTCCCTCAGAGAAAAACCTGCTTTCTTGTACTTCTTTCGTTGTTACTGTTACTTAACTGACCTTCTTGTTAATGCTTCTCAGGGACTGGTATAATCTGGAGAAATCTAAAAGAGTGAAAGCTTTCCACTGTGAGGAGTACAATAATTGCATTAGGAAAGTTAAGGCTTCGTCATCTCATCTCAATAAAAGGGGAGCCAAATATGCTCGAAGAGAAGATGCCATTCTTCATGCACTTGAGCTTGAAAATGCTCGTCTTGGTAAAGAACACCCGGGCATATCTGCTACACCAGAGACACAAGATGCTGAGCATCATCATATTGATGAACCACCTTCTGCATCCCATCATAGTGAAGAAAGTGAAGATGAGGAAAGGGTGAATAGCTCTGGAGATGCTTCAGACCTTGGCCAGGAAGTATCTCTGTCAAGATTATCAGTTGATGGGTCAGATCATGTTGTCTCTGCTGACGAAGAACCCAAGCAACCGGAAGCTGAAAATGATTCAGAGGATGACGGATCTGAAGGAGTAAAACGTATGAGAGGACTTGAGGACCTCGGAATGGGTGTTGCATCAACGCTAGAAAAAAAACGGTCAAAGGTAGGTCATATTCAAGAACTCTTGAAAAGAAAGAAACACCGCCCATTAAAAAAAGTTATGGAGTCTGCTATGATGGTGCCTGTTCCTGTTATTAGTAAACAGTTGTCCATTCCAACTGGAGAGGAATCTGATGAATCGAAGAAAACCAGCTCTGTCCAGATCAATAACATCTCAGATAGTAATGGAGTTTCATACAAGAATTGTACATTATCAAGTGCATCTAAGCGTGCTGGAGGTGCTTTGCTGAAACACAAACAGAAGGATAATATAACTTTTAGTACACCATCAGTTCCTGAAAATGGATCTTTGCAAAAGCTCTTTGATGTGCCTCTTGCTGAACACAAGAACTCAGCTGGTATGATCTAATACACGAGGTTATTTGAGTTAGATAGTGGTTTTGGTTGCATTGGCAACCTGTTTTCTTGTTCGTCATAATCATGTATGTTGCATGTGTGTGTGTGTGTAACAATTGAATATTGAATTTTTACTGAAAGGTCTCAAAATATGTATAGTTTGTCTCCAGTTTTCCAATATATACAAATAACCCAAGTAATCCCTTGATAATTTGTCTTGGCTTCCTCTTTGTTTCTATGGCTCTGCTGCCTTGGTTCATATTTGTTAGCATGCACTATACTTTCCATCATGTTCCTTCATCCAAATGGTATTTCGTACTGAATATTAATTAGGCTTGTGGAATCTTTAAAATATTTGCATATTGTCCTTGTGTTCTCAGAGGAAGAATCTTTCTCATTATTTAGTATTTATGGCAATCATATGAATTTAACTACAGTATTACAATTTTCTATCTTCTTTGCCATATAAATGAAAAATGGACATATTTTGATATGTGATGGTCATTTATGAATTTTGCTTCTACAGGCTTGGCCGCCATAATTTCTGATGCATCGAGGCAGGCACAGGTTGTCGATGGAGCCCAATCAAGCCAGATAAGTGATGTTGAAGCAACATCTTTAGGGAATGATGCATACAATGAGTTTGGTCCAACCCATTCAGGTACTGAAAATGTCATCCAGATGATAGAGAAAGGTACTTTTGAGTGGCGGTTAAAAGGGAAGAGGAATTCTAGGTCAAGAAAAGAGGATCTGGATAACAAGGGTCAAATGTATGTGGCAGGTGCTGATCGGGAAGGCATTTTGGCTGGTTCGAGTGGAAATGTTGGCCCCCAAAATCTTGGTTCGCCCCTTGTTTCAGACAGTGGGGGGTACCGAGTCAAGTCAAGACCTAATACGGGCATTCAGGTTGATTCTCACACACAGAGATCAACAATGGAGCAGCCAGCTCCGCAGAGGTTACTTCCTCTCCGTCAGTCTCGTTTCACGGTCAACCCAAAGTATGACAACTCTGATTATTCTCTTGATAACCAAATTGCTGTTACTGGCTTGTATGATGTTAATATTGAAGTGAAAACGAGCTATCGGCCCCAGCATGTGCCTTACATATCTCTCATGAGTAAGTTAACTGGCCGTCCCATCATAGGTCACCCTCTCACAGTCAAGGTGTTAAAAGATGGTTCTTGTGACAAGGCAACTAGCACATACGATCTCCACAGCAACCGCACAGAGATAGAGTACGACCTAAACAGAGACGTCTCTGCTCTTGATAATGTTGGTAAACGGAGGGGACAAGGGAGGCCCCACAATAAAAAGGGCTCTTCTCGTGTGAAGATCTCGCTGCCAAAATCGAGGAGAAATGGGCTTTTGTCGAAGAAAACAAGGAAGCTATCTTCACTAACTGGCTCTCAACGACAAATCCATGAAGAGATGAAACCAGTTGTGGAGAAGCTCAAGGGTCCTTCTATAGCTTGTGTCCCATTAAAGATAGTCTTCAGTAGGATCAATGCTGCCTTGACTGGTACTGTGCGAGCTCCGCCTCGCCTGAATGCAACGAGCAGTATGTGAAGAAAGTTGTTGGGATTGATGAAGCCTAAACTGAGCCCGATCTCCACTGAACGAAACGAGCAGTATGTGAAGTCTTGGTGGATCAATGAGCCTAAACTGAGCCCAATCTCATTTGAATGAAACGAGCAATATGTGAAGCAAGTTTTTGGTGGATCGATGAGCCTAAGCTGTGCCCGATCTTGACTGAACAAAACAAGCAGTATGCGAAGTGAGTTCTGGTGGATCGATGAGCCTAAACTGCCCGATCTTGTCTGAATGAAACGAGCTGTATGCCAAGTGAGGTCTTTTTTGATTGATGAGCCTAAAGTGCGCCCGATTGTAGTATTTTTAGAGAATTTTTGTTTAATGAGGGAGCCATAGTCAATATACTGTGGTTAAGTTTCTTACCTTCTGTGTACATTGGTAGGAATTCTTTTCTCCTGCAATAATGGTTGCAGTTTATTGCAAGTGAAACTACAATAGTTTAGCAATATTTTGTTGGAATTAGGCTGTGTATATATTTCAGAATTAGATCTGTTCTGAATATAATCTGCTGTCAGGTTTAATCATCTGATGATTGATTTGTAGACAGATTTTTTAGGTTGTTATTTTGAAACTGTAAAATATTTCAGTCTAGTTTCAATTACGTGTCATTTTTGTTTACTTGATATACTGCATATACGAGGTAAACGAATATTTGTGATAATTTTTTTTTATAATTATTATTTTTTAAAGGCAAAGTCCCCTGCATTTCAGGAGTGCGGATAGATCCGACCCGACTCATAAATTTTACTCTTGTTACTTAATTAAATACCCATTAAAACGGAGGAAATTAGAAAACAAGCATTCTAATTTATTACCAACAAATATTATCTCAACAACCTGCAACCAAGACAGAGAGGCTTGACTTTTGCAGTTTATTATAATATCATGATCAGAAAACATAAGTTGTGACACGAAAAAACCTTCATGAGTTCAATATCAACATATCTAAATGGAATCAGTGAAACACCTAAGATGTAACATAACCAAAAAGGTCAAATATCCAACCACAGAAGATATGATTCATAAACAAAAGATGTTGTGAATAGAATGAAAGCAATAAAATCTAACTTGACCGGAAACTTTAACATCAAACATACTCATCTGCCAGATGCTGGAATTTCCATCATCATCTGTTCAACCGCAATTCAGACCCCAAAAGTAGTGTTTCCATGGTCTAAATGCTGCATCATGCAGCATCAATGAGTAAACACAGTGTCATTCCTTCTGGGTGGTCTATCTGGGATAGACCCCGGTTTAAACTTCGAAGCCTCATGTCTTGCAAGCTCTGGAGGGACAGGACTGTTGCTCTGTATTAGCATTTGCTTAAGGTCGTAAAATACATCTGTGTCATGCATTGTCAAGAATGTTGAAGCCACACCAGTCTTTCCAGCACGACCTGTTCTTCCAATACGATGAGTGTAAGCTTCGATACTATTAGGCATGTCATAATTTATGACATGTGCCACGTCAGGTATATCAATACCACGGCCAGCAACATCTGTCGCAACCAACACATTATATCTCTTAGTTCTAAAACCTTCCAGACTTATCTCTCTTTGTTCTTGAGACTTTCCACCATGCAATGTTGTAACCCGATATCCCTCTTTATCCAGATTTTTAGCAACATTATCAGCAACCCTATTTGTATTGACAAATACAATAGCTGTCTTATCCCCAAGCTCATCCAGCAATCTTTTCAATCTATCCATCTTATCATTCTCCTTCATCATAATAACATGTTGTGTAATAAGATCAGTTGCCTTCCCAGCAGTCCCTATATTAACAACGACTGGATTTCTCAAATACTTCCTTGCCAGTCGCTCAACAGCGGGTGGCATGGTAGCACTAAACATATATGTAGTCCTATAAATTCTTTTCTCGTCAAGCTCTTCATCCTCATTCTCTGGTTTCATATTACTTGAAGGCATTGCATCGAGAACACCTACAACTTGTGGTTCAAAACCCATATCTATCATACGGTCAGCCTCATCAAGAACAACATAATTACACTGGTTAAGAACTGCATACCTCCTCTCCAAACAATCAAGAAGACGTCCGGGTGTAGCAATCACAACTTCACATCCCTGTCTAATCCGAAAGCCTTGTTCTTCTATGGATTGCCCACCAACAATAGAGACAACCTTTATTCCCATATAATGAGCAAATTTAACAGTCTCGTCCTCAATCTGTTGAGCAAGTTCTCTTGTAGGCGCCATCACAACAGCATAAGGTCCCTCAGCCTCATTCTCCTCGCTTATTGGAGGAAGTCTAGTAATGTAAGTGAGCATAGGAAGAACAAAAGCAGCAGTTTCACCAGAACCAGTCTCAGCAATGCCAATCACATCTCGTTGTTGCAGGCCAAGCGGGATTGCAGCCATCTGAATGGGTGATGGAGTCTTGTACCCAGCTCTTTCAACCGCCTTTAGCAACTCCGGACCCAGTTTGCTCTCGGCCCAGTTCCTCATAGGGCGGGGAATCCTAGAACCCTTGTAAGAAATGCTAAAGTCTTCCCTGAAAATTCTCCAATCTCTCTCAGTCATCTCCTCAAGGTGCTTGTCAGACCAATGGCGATCAACCCTCATATCAAAAGTATCGTACAAATCTGCCGCCTGTTCCTTCTTCTTCTGGGCAGCAGCTTCCTCTCGAGTCTCCTCAGTGCCTTCCTTCTTGCGAATTTCATCCCGGAGATCCTTCTCATTCTTGGCAGCCTGTTTCTTCTGCTCCCTACGGTCCATCCCAGCGCTTCTGCTCCCTACGGTCCATCCCAGCGCGAAAGCCACGGCCGAACAGGAGGCGGGCCTCGTGAGGATTTTGGTAAAGCACATTCATATCTCGAGAGGTGTCCTCCGTGTTTTCCCAATCAAAAGAGAACCGAAACTTCTCGCTGGGCTTAATCACCCTCTTCTTAGGTTTCTTAGATCCTAAATACTGTTCTTTAATAGAGGCAAGCTCAACCTCGCGCTCCCTGTCGGCCAATTTCTCCAACCGGGCACCCTCTTCTTAGGTTTCTTAGATCCTAAATACTGTTCTTTAATAGAGGCAAGCTCAACCTCGCGCTCCCTGTCGGCCAATTTCTCCAACCGGGCACGCTCCCGCGCCTTCTGCTCGTCCTCACGAGCTTTCTCACGGTTCCGCCGCTCGGAATCACGCTCTCGATCCCTGCGACGATCGGTGTCGCGGTCTCGATCACGGTCGCGGTCTCTGTCACCGTCACGGTCGCGGTCTCTGTCACCGTCTCTGTCGCCGTCTCTGTCACCTGCAGAGGAGGGCGGTTTAGACTCTTGGCCATTGTTGTCACCTGCAGAGGAGGGCGGTTTAGACTCTTGGCCATTGTTGGATTGGAAGAGAAGCTCGGTGCGCCGCCTCTGCTGCGCTACTTCTTCTCACGGCGTTTGAGTGCGAGCTCCTGACGCTCCTCTCTCGTCTCTCTCGTGAGGAATACAGGCTTATTGACGCCGTCCAATTTTTCAACGTCGTCGGAAGACCTCTTCATTAGTCGTCGTCGGAGTGATATCAAATTGGGGATTTAGGGTTTCTGCAAAATTATGAATTAGCTGGTGATGGGAATTTATAAGACGAGAGCACAGAAGTCATGTCGGTTAAATTTGAACACTGAAAATTTGGGCTTTGTCCCAAAGGGCCCAACTAAAGTGGGCTGAGATAGAAAGCTACATACTCGTATTAGAATTTGGACACAATAGTATATATATTAAATTGCGAATCGATACTATATATGATGGTTCGGTTAATTATCGTATTTTTTTTAATTTTATTTTATTTTAATATTATATATATATAATAATCTTTTATTTTTATTTATTATTATTATATATTAACATTAATTATTATATCACTATTATATATTTTTAAAATAATAATTTTTATCTACAAAATATTTGATAAGTCTTTATTTAATTAATTATTTCAATTAAATAAATATTTAATTATTATAATATATTAAATAAAAAATTAGATCGGCCACATTTTTTATATATAGTTTCAAAAATTAAATTACATCTTGAATCAAGTTTTTCAATTTTTCATTCAATCGTATATGACAATCTTTAAAGAATTGAACATAGGTTTATTTTTCAAGTTTTGAAAATTAAATAGAAATCTTTTTCAAATTCTAGACAATTCATATTATTATAATATTTTCTAAAAGTAGAATAACAGTTTTTTTCAACTATATATTTATTTCTAAAAAAAATTTATTATATTTTTAAAATTATAATTGTTATTCATCCACGTATTACGTAAAGATATATATTAGTAAATATATATATGTATATTATAACTATATTATAGTATAAACTTTTTTACCTTACGTGTCGTCACAAAAGTGCTTTAAATAATTTTTTTTATTTTTTAATCTTTAAGTATATTATAGTAGAAATTTTTGTTGCTTATGTGTCATTTGCGCTTCAAAGTGACTTGTAATTTATTTTTTATTTTTCTTTTAATATTTTCCTTATTTGTTTTTAATTAACTTCCTTATTTAATTTTTTTTAAATAATGTATTTCTTATTTTTAATAATGAATGAATTTTAATTAGCTAATAAATTAAAATTAATTAAGAACAAAATATTAATTAAAAATATATTTATTTAATTATTTAAATATATATGGTAACAAATATATATATATATATATATATATATATATATATAAAAATTAGAAAAATTTTTAATTAAAAACATATATCAAAATATTAATTTAAATTATTCTTTTACGTGGTTGTGCCTCATCACTAACGACTTACGCGCGCGGAACCTCAATAATTTACCATAAAAATTAGGACAATTTTTTTGTTTTTTCAAAATATTAACTAAAAATATTCTTTTTATTATACATGGTCATGCTTCATCATTGACAAACGCACGATGGGACCTCAATAATTTACCATAAAATAATATTTTCTTTAATATATATATATATATATATATATATATATATATATATATATCAATATCATTGATTAATTATTAAATCTTTTAATGAAAATAAATAAATTAATTAGTATCAAATTAAATCATATATAAGAGGAAAAATAATATTTTATATAATACTTTCTCTTACCCCATCTATAAATAAGAGCTTTCTTCGAGTTACTCTAAAGGAGAATTGATTTATGAAAATATAAAAATTTATTTCGATAGAGTAAATCAAGTAGAGATTCGATCTACCTCTAAAAAATCGATTCAAGTATTTTTCAAGAGTAACATGATTGATTCAATAACTTGAATTCAAGATCTACCTCTAAAGTATCGATTCAAATAATTTTCAAGTGAAAGATAAATTCTTAAAAAATATACTCTTTCCATCCCATAAAACATTTACGGCCTAATTAATATAATTGAATTGAATTATATTGAAATTAAATAAACTTAGAATTATATTAAAATGAAATAAACTCATGAATGCAATAGAGATAAGAAATGAATGAGTATGAAATGATAACTTAAGAAATGATTGTTATTGTTTAGAAATACCTTAAGAAATGAAATTGCATTTTTAAAGGGATTTGGTTGGATTTTTAAAAAAGTGTGAAGATATAATTGTGCTTCAATTGTAAAAGAGTTCACAACCCCAGCAATCATTTGTGGTTAATTTAGTGTTCATTGTGAAACAATTGATTTCTTGAATAATTTAAATTCATGTAAAATTTCCTATAAGAGATTCTTATGTAGGCTAAAATTTTCATGTTGTGGGGACACCATGACCTTAAACTTAACATTTTTAAAAAAAATTACCCTTTAGCATTAAATGTTATATTCTTTGATAAGTTACAATTTTTCATAATATTTTATTTTAATTCAATTATTTATGAATGAATTTGGGGTTTATTAAATGTTAATTATGACTTATTTTTATATTTTTAAAATGAACTTTAATTATTTAAATTGCTATCCAGTTAAAAACAAGATAAATTTCCCTATTAAATGCTAATTACGATTTATTTCTATTTTAAAATTAACTTAAATTATTTAAATTGCTATCAAAACAGGCCAAAAACAATATTGTTGGATATCAAGAAGGTTGACCAAATCTATTAAGGAATGAGTGGTTTTTTAGGTTAAAAATTAAAAGATGAGGAGAAGAGAAGAAAGGAAGGTTTTAAAAATGGGAAGATAGACATTCTTGGACACCACACATTCATCACTCACGAGGAGACAGCCATTGAAGGAGGATGGAAGCACACATCATCAAGAACATTGGGTTTATCGTTTTTTATTTTGACTTAATTTTATTATGTAATTTAGTTTTATAATTCGAGGGTTTTGAACCTTCCGTTTAATAATTATATAATTGTTAGGAATTTTATGTTGTTAATTTTTATATGAATTTATCTTAGTGCATGCACTGAATTGATTTTATAGCATTTTGATGATTATTTTAGACTGAACATCTAAATTAATTATTAAATTGTTTATTGTTAATTCATGAATTACAATATGTAACTATTTTATGAATTGGATTAAGTAGCGAAATAGAGGAAGACCCTATAGGTGTAATAAAATCTAGACTCGTATGATTCGTAATCCGTTTTCATAGTCTTGTAGTTCTAATATTTAGATCGTTAATGCGTTTTCAAGTCCAAATATGTTAATATTGCTTGGAAATTGTGTAATTTAGTGGTCGTCCCTAAATTGCTAAACTTAAGAATATTTCGGGTTAATTTGGTCGTACCATTGGCCTAGGGACTTGAGTTTATATAATTTTGATATGTTTAATTCTTGCAATTTTATGAATTAGTATATGGGAGGGGTCAAATCCTTAGACTATGTTTTAATTTTTTTTGTTCTTTCAATTTTATTATTCTTGTTATTTTAATGGTTTCTTTTAATTTATATTGATTCTTAGTTGTTAGATTAATCATCAAATCCCCCTTGTTACTTTTAAAAGCACAATTAATTTAATTTAAATTCGTTTATTTCCTGCGGGTTCGACCCTCACTCACCATACTACATTCTAGTGGGCAAATAGATGTTGTATTATTAAAGATAAATGAAAATAAAAAAGGGGGAAGGAAAGCCTAAGCTGATAAAGATGGTCTAAACAGATGACCATTATAAAAAGGAACTAGCTATAACAGAAAGGGATAAGATCAAACAGGCGGCCTCTGAAAAGCAAAATACAAACTAATCCCATAAAACTCCACACCAAAAAGCATGGACAGCATCAAGAAAATGTGCGCCGAGCATGAACCATAACAAATGAGGACCTGAGCTTGTAGTAGAAATAGGGGTTGATCTAGGGCAGAAGGTCCTTGCCACGTTGGGCAGAGGCTTCATGATCAGCAAACGGCTCAAGTTGGCGCAAAGGCTATTGGAATATGATTGCCACGCCGGAGTAAAAAGCCCTTCTCCCCCTAAGAAACTACCTACACTAGTACAAGTGCCATAGCCGAACTCAATGAAGAGACCGTCGGACATCCGTAGGCAAAATAGATGTTTGGTAATTAGTCTTATTTAACCTTAAAACTGAGGGGTACTTTTGTAATTGACTTTCACTAATCCTCTTTAGGGTTTGTAATTCCCAATATATACCAGCAAATTGGCCCTATTGGTTCCCCTCCAAGCCGTCGCATCAAAACCCTAGAATTTCAATTTTCGCTCTCCAAGGTAAAATCTGGACCAAATCAATATTTGAAATCAATGGATTCTACTCTGGATATGTAGCGTCGACGTAACAAAGCGATTATTTCTCTTAATTTAAGTAAGATGTTCTTTTGCTGGTATGATTTAGGGTTTGCGTGTTGAGAAATGGCGACTGTGCCTGGGCAGCTCATTTGGGAGATCGTGAAGAAAAACAACTCATTTTTGGTGAAAGAGTTCGGAAATGGAACCGCTGGCGTGAAGTTTAGCAAAGAGCCTAACAATCTGTATAATTTGCACTCGTACAAACACTCAGGTCTCTTATTGTATTTTCATAAGTCATTTTTATGTTCTATTTAACTTGATTTAATTTTATAGCCATTTACCTGACTAGTTACAGTTTTGCGACCAATTGTGTTCCAAGGAATCGATTTTAGCTTGATTTGATTGCTGATATTTGTTCATTAGATACAGTTTTGTGTAATTATGCAATTTTAGTTCAACCTGTCCATTGTCTGATTACCTTGTCCCAGATTAACTTAACAAAGGTTAGGTTTGAGCAATGGATATTCTTTTCAATGCTTCACTGTATGGTAGCTGACAGAATTATTACTCCCACAATTCACCTAAACAAAGGTTTGAGCAATGGATATTCTTTTCACTGCTTCACTGTATGGTAGCTGACAGAATTATTACTCCCACAATTCACCTGTTATTTTGGTTCACTGTTAGTTTTTTTTTTCTGTGGTTCATTTACATTCATGATCTTATACCTTTGCATTTAAAAGGATTGGCAAACAAGAAAACAGTGACCATTCAACCTGGAAAGGACCAGACTGTGCTCCTTGCCACAACAAAGACAAAGAAGCAGAACAAGCCGGCCAATTTGTTTAATAAGTCCGTCATGAAGAAGGAGTTCCACCGCATGGCCAAGGCTGTCTCAAACCAGGTATAATGTTGTATGGTTTACACACTGCTACATTGCACACTACATTATTAGAGTGATCAGTAGTAATAGTGGTAATTGATAAGAATATCTGCTCATAGTTAAGTTGTTTGTTCTTTCATTGAACATATTTCTGTATGATACATGGTAGGAGGTCCATCATTAGGCTTTAGTGTTTTATTATATACGAATAAGCTCTTTGTGCAATCCAAAAGCTCCATGTCAAACCTATTGAATTTTAAGTGGATGAAACGTGACTTGTATTAAATTTGCTACTGGTTATCGAAATGGCCGATGAATTGCTCTTTACAGTGTTTCGTTTTTACATGATTGTGTATCATTCATATACAGTGGTTTTTTATTTTCATTTTTTAAGGCTTCTATTTGATGGTTTTCTTTCTAGAATATTGACTCTTCTTCTATCAAATGAAGGTGGGTGATAACTATTACAGACCTGATTTGAAGAAGGCAGCTCTTGCAAGATTGAGCGTTGTGAACAGAAGCCTCAAGGTTGCAAAATCTGGTGTCAAGAAGAGGAACAGACAGGCTTAAATCCAGTGCATTGGTTTGCACTGCTATATAATTACTTCACATGATCCTTTATGCATAAAAGATTTTGTTGGGTTTCTTTTTTACCAATTTTTATTTTTAAGGTAAAACTTGTGTTTAGTCTCAAGTAGACAGCAGTTATCTTCGGTTTTGTTTCATGAGTTGTTAATTCGATCCTGTTTGAGAATTTTGATGTTCTAGTCACTTGGTTTCATTGACATTCGTGTAGAACAAGAACTAACACTTGGAGATATTTTAGGAAATGAAATAGTAGATGAAACATGCAACTTAAATAGGAGAACTGAATTAGTTTTCGAACCCTATACTTCATTTTCTGGTAATTTTGATTTTGATTTTGATTTTGATTTTCCTAGAATCTTGTTACATTATTACCATTACATATGTACTCTTTCAAGATTGCAGTGATAGAGTTGCCGTTGCAGAATCTGTCTAAATATCACTCTAGTACGTTTTGTACTTTTCTATTTTGGACCAAGTTAGTTTCGTTCTATTAAAGATAGTACACCATTTCTCAAATTTTCTGACAGTATTACCCTGTATTAGCTTTAAGTTGGGTGGACTGGAAAAGTATATTGATTTAGTGCGTGCCAGAAGCGGCCAACGTTTTAAAGGACTAATGATTGGTAGAAAAGGCCACTACCAGTAAAGTGGCTCTATCCATATTCCTTTTGGGCCAATTGTTTAGCAACGGCCCTTTAACATTTGTGTTAGGTCAGTATATTATTGATACAAAATTGCCAAAATGTATAAGATGATACACTGGAGATATATATTAATCCCAGAAATGCTTAATAAACAGCCAAGAATTTGTGAAAAGTGGTTTTCACAAAATTCATGCTTCGGTTACAAATACCCTCCATTGGAGGAATCCCTTTTTAATTCTCACACTCCACTAAACAACAAATTACTACTCTACCAAAAACATCTAAACTTTGGGAAACAAACAAACTAAGGCCATTTGCGTCATTCAACAACCATCATCTGTTACTGAGTCCTGGGGAACGGAGATTAGGGTGCGTTTGGGAGCACAAAATATGATGTGGAAATCACTACACTTTTTTTAACATTGCACTGCAAATAATTAAAGAGGGAGTGTTACTTTCAGAAATTTGTTGATCAACCTTTTCCAAAAATAATTTTAACAGCTTTAATACTCTTAATCCATAGTCCATACCCAGTGACATATTCCCTCCGTCCCAGTCAAATTGCAACGTTTGACTGCATAAAGTTCACACAAAAACTACAGTAAATGTTGTAATATGGGCGGGACAGAAGGAGTACCTTTGTTCCCGATTTTAAGATCACAGGTTTGGATTTCAAAATCCATACGTAAGTTTTAAAAAACATCCATATATATATACATATATATATATATATATATATATATATATATATATTATCTCACCTTAATTAATATACTTTCTCTTTTTATTCATCTTTTCTCAACTATTTTTTTATACATAAATCAATACAATTATTACACATTGATTTGACATAAAATTAAAACATACCCTATCAAAAACCCAAGCCAAACATAACATCACTATTTATGATTTTTAAACTCCACAAAACCACAAAACAAACATCACTTATGTAAGGCAAACCATTACTCTTAGTAATAAAGTGAAATGGAGTATTATTATTATGATGATAAGTTTTATAGAATAATATTTTTAGTTATAACATTTTAATAAAAATATCACTCAAACATTTTAAAAAATAATGCTCTCTTCGTCCCGAGCAAAGGTGACAAATTGCTTTTTACACGTAGATTAAAGAGTATTATTATTTTATGTGTATTGGGTAGTTATATTAGAGGGATATAATGAGTAGTGATATACCCTTTTTACTAATAGAGGTAAGTGGGGATCTTTAAATGAGACGTCAATATAGTAAAATGGGATATTTCGGTAGGACGAAAGGAACACTTACTATATTGAGCATCCATTTAAAGATTCTTGTTTTCTCTTTTAGTAAAATAGTCCACGTATGATCCACTACTCATTACTAATACAACTACCCACTACATATAAAACTTTGCGGATGGAGTAATATTTTTATTAAAAGAAAATAGTTACACTCAATTAGATGAAAATATCTCTATCAGGTAGGTAACTTAATTTTCAGAGTATATCTCTATTAATTCTATCTACTGTTTTTTATTTTCTTTTGCAGATTTCCTTCATCCAACTCCAAACATACCCTTTACATGACGCAATGTTAAGTCAAACTTTTGTTCTGACAGCATACTACTATGGTGAGAATAGCATTTACCAAGCCATGGCTAAACTATTAAAAAAAATTAAGAAAAGATGGAGATAGATACAGAAAATCGGGTTAAGCATATTATTATTAATTAGATTAGATTAGAATCATTAGATTAGATTAGATAAGATAAAAACAGGGGGAGAGAGAAGAAATTAGGACGGTTTTGATTAACTGAAGTTAAATAATAAAAACCCCAAAAAGAAATTTCCATAATTCATCTTCCTTAGTCGATACAATTACATCAACATATAATTTTACAAATATATAGAGAGAGGGACGCAGAGAGAGAAAATCTGAATCCTCCATTTCATTGTACTAATCGACGCTTTATGTTGTACAGACTCTGAAAAATGGTTGAATCCAAATCCAAACTTCCGATATTGCTGCTCCGATCTTCCTCGATATCTGAGCACTAAATCCCTCTTTGATTTCTTAATGAAGTGAAAATTAGGAGGAGGAAACGGATTTTTTTTTTTAATTTCCCTTTTTTGATTCTGTTGTATTTGCACTTTTGGTATTTTCGATTGTCGGGAAGAATGGACAGTTGTGATGGTGGAGAGGTGGCATCAGCTGCGGCGGGTCCACCTGCACCGCTGGAATGGAAATTCTCTCAGGTCTTCGGCGAACGAGCGGCCGGGGAAGAAGTACAAGAAGGTAGAAATATGATAATTTAATGAATGGGGGAACAATCTATTTGCTTTTGGCTTGGATCTTGTGCTTAGGGTTTTGGTTTCTCTGAATTTGATCTGTTTTTGGATGCTTCAGTTACTTGATTTAGTGGAAATCATCGGGATTGGTTGGTTTTGGGTGACTGATCTGCATGCCAGTGTAGTACTCTGTTGCTTGAGAGAACGTAGCGATGTACTGAAGTGAATTGAGTTCGGTGATAGTTTGATTCTGGTTTTCTTTACTTCATGCACTTGTTTTTTGTTACAAGGAAGTTTTATTCTTTGGATTTAAATCTTTTGGGATTCTATCTAATATGCCTTTGAGCACCTTATCCTCCACTCTGAGTTTTTTTTTTTTTTAAAGATTTAATAGTTTGCACTGCAAGCTTCGATTTTTTTTTAGTCTTTCGAAGTAAGAGCATGCTGTGTACTTTCGGCATGGTTCTGTTACATGTAGTTAGAAGTATGTCTGTATGCAGCCAACTGTTGCTCGGTGTTTTCTTCGGTCAAATAAACTTTAATGGCCACCTATTGGAGAGAGTTGTTAGATTGCATGTGAGTTGCAATATATATAAATGGCTCCTGATTTCCGGAGTCTTTTGGTTTCAAATGATCCAGAAATGTAAAAGTGTTTGGCCAAAATGCAGCTGACATTTTGATCAATTTCGTATGGCTACACATTTGCGTAATAAGTATGAAAATATGACAAAAGGACGTCAAATATGATGTTCCTCCTAGAGTGAAAGGGAAGGTTATTCCTTTCTGTGTTTGCTGCATTTATGACTGTTTTGCAATACTTAAATTTGCATCAATTGTGTCACCCAGATCAGGTATCTTGACGGATGTTGTTGTCTGTATGGAAACTTGATACACACATTGGATGGGGTACATTACTCTATTTGGATGGGAGGAGGTGGGTGGGGTTTTATTTGGTGAAAAGTCATTGTTGCTGTGCGAATTGTTACAGAACACTGACTGAGAAGGCAATTGTGATTTGACTGCATTGTAGTCATACGGTGTACAATAGGGAAAAAAAGAAACTTAAAAGCTGGACATTGAGAAGATTCAATCTGATGATGAAGTATGTTAATCTGGAAGTTATTTACAAAAAATGTACTAGGTTTTCATGTATGTTAGCTGGCATCAATAACAATCTTTTCTTAACTGATTGTATTAGACTAATATGTGATTTCCAATTATGATATAATATTTCACTTTTAAATGGTTGAACACTGAACATTCAGTGCGTGTACTTACCCTGCTTTATTCCAACTTTGTATTGGATCATTATAGGTTTTAAGTTTGAAATTACTACATTAATTTATAAGTGGTATATAATGATCAGTAAGCTTAGTAATTATTTATCGTTTTTAACCATCTTTTTCTACTAATTTTGGCATGTGTGCTAACAGTATCAAGGGATGCCCTGAGTAAGATGATTTTGTCTTAACTTTTACAGTAGTTTATAATATTGATTCTTTTTTTCTTTTTTTTTTATCCTTGGCAGTGGATATCATCTCTGCCATTGAGTTTGATAAAAGTGGCGACCATCTGGCTACTGGTGATCGTGGTGGACGGGTGGTCTTATTTGAGAGGAATGACAAGAAAGAAGTAAGGCTCCGTAATTGCAAAAGATTCAATTTATTGTTGCTTCATTCATCTACTTTTTAAATGTCCTTATATTTTCCAAATTTAATTTGTAGCATGGTGGGAATCGAAGAGATTTTGAGAGGGTGGATTATACAACTAGTCGACACCCAGAATTTCGTTACAAAACTGAATTCCAGAGTCATGAGCCGGAGGTATTTATTCTAAACTTCAGCATATCTCCTCTTGTTGTCCTTCAGGTTGTGTTCATGCAATTATATATGATAACCTCTTCAAGTAATGTGCTTTCAGTCAACATTGATGTTTTTCTATTCAATTGAGTTCCATGTGGGCATCTCTTCTCTTGTTTTCTGTTTGGATCCTTTCCAAACAGAGTGGAGGAGATATTTTGAATCGTTAAATGTATGTATTCACTTCCTCTTCTTTTTTTCCCTCTTTTTTCTTTAGTTTGATTATCTCAAGAGTTTGGAGATTGAGGAGAAGATAAACAAGATTCGATGGTGCCAGACTGCTAATGGTGCACTTTTTCTTCTGTCTACTAATGACAAAACCATCAAATATTGGAAGGTGAGGACTAGCATTTTGTATGATGAGTAACCATTTAAAGTAGAAATTTACAGTTTTAGTGTCCATTCATTGTTGTTCTGATAATAGCATGGGCCGTTTGCCTTTTGCCTCTGTTTTGGTTAAATCCTGAAAGCGTTCTAGATATTTTACTGTAGTATTTTTTAATGTGTGTTTTTGGTTTTATGACTTTGGTACTTTTTTTCCCCTTGTAATTCTTTCAGGACTCTGTTTTTTGTCAATCTTATAAATTTACAATCATTATCTTGAGATACTTCTTTCTTTTCTGTATTTCTCTTGTTTTAGATTAATTAAGATATCAATGCTCATCATAGCAATTTTTTTCTTAAATTCCTTGTTTAGATAGGCGAGATTTTAAAATTGATTGAATTTTTACCTGTATAAATCAGCAATTAGTAAATTAATCAATAGCTATCAAATCGAATTGAAGATATTAAAACATTCTTCATAATGATGAATGTCTTTTTCTGTACAACTTAGCTTTCTTCTGTAATTCTGGTTATTAATGTAGGTGCCCAAAATTACATGTCAATTATACTTAATTTGATGATTACGAATTTATGATTCTTCGTCCAACAGGTCCAAGAGAAGAAAGTAAAGAAAATAACTGAAATAAATATTGACCCATGTAAAGCTGCTGGAAATGGTATTGTTGGAAGTTCAAGCGTTTCTTCTAATCCTAAACAGATTCTTTCTAATGGGAACTGTTCAGATCGTTCATACAACTCTTTTTGTAATGACTTTTCCTTTCCTCCTGGTGGAATCCCCTCGTTACGATTGCCAGTGGTAATTACTTAACTCAGCTTGAGTTTTGCCACTTCAACATTTTTTGTTTCAATTCTTCATGTTTGTACATGTTTGGTTGAACATTTTTCCAAAATTCATCTGAATGCGCTGAGTGTTCGTTTCAATTATAGGAGTACCTCTTTACGGTCGGTTTGTTTACCTTCCTTTTTTATGACTTGGTCATGATGAAGACTAATTGATCACAAATTATTTCAAGGGTCAAGGGTGCATTTAATTAATACGACATTTGTTGAAATTATGTGGACAAATATTGAGTAAAGGTTTCAGTATCCTCCACTTTTATGTTACGACTATTTTTCCCTTTACTCTTGCTTACACTATTTTAGGTTACAAGCAGTGAGAGCAGTCTTGTTGCAAGATGTAGGAGAGTATATGCTCATGCACATGACTACCATATCAATTCTATCTCAAACAACAGGTGAATTCCCATACTGTTTTATTATTGTTAGCTCAAAAACTCTATGCTATTATAATTTTTGGCAGAGTGCCTTGACTTAGTCCTTTCTAAAATTTGATTGTATCTGATTTTGTTTATTATTCCTCCCAATAAGTACCCTTGAAATCTCTATCTAGAAGTGGATAAGGTAGATAATTTTTCATGATTGAAAAAGTTGGAAGAATAGTTATGATTGAGTCATTGGTGGGTAACTTTCTTTATTGAAGCTCATTTGGCGTTTTGGCTCACTGGTTAGCTGTCAAGGTGAGAAAATATGCAAAGAAACCTCTTATCTAAGTAACATGATAGTCCAGTAGGTTGTGCAGGCTTTTTTCTTCTTCCTCTCATCATCTGCCCATATGTCATACAATAAAGCAAAAATTTTAATTGTTGTTTTGTGGTTTGTTCTTGGTACCATGACAGCATTTAGAAAATCAAGTACTATGAGCATATGAAAGAAATATAACTGCCATGTTTTCCCTTTGAAAAGAGTAGGTAACTTTGGTTTTGAAAGGTCGAACTTGATGGGAAAGATGATAATGAACAGCCTCATATTTATGTCATTCAGTATGTCACTTGGTACAGAAGATCTGACTCAATTGTTCTGCCTTTTTTTTTTTTGTTCCTTTTCAACAGTATATACTATATATGCCAAAACAATTTGGTTAGGGAATTTTGTTTCTGATTACAGTTAGCATGTTCAGGACTTTCTTTTGGTTTCATGATTTCAGTGAAGTCTTAACCTCTTCACATAATGTTCAATAGATTGGTAGCTCCTTGATGTTGATTTTTTTGTGGCCTCATGTCCTACTGGTAATTCTTGCTGTTTGACTTTATAATTAATTTTTATTTGTAATTCTTCCCAGTGATGGTGAAACATTTATATCAGCTGATGATCTCCGGATAAATCTTTGGAACTTGGAAATTAGCAATCAAAGTTTCAATATTGTTGATGTAAAGCCCGCAAATATGGAGGATTTGACTGGTAAGATATTATCTCTATTTCTTTCTCCTTTGTTTTATCTTCCTGCATTTCAATACTGTCACTGCAGGCCTAAGAGTCTCATCCTCTTATTTTAGATAATGGTTCCACGTTAAGATTTGTTTCAAGTGACAGTAGACCTAGTTCTGTGGTTTTGCAGTTATTTAAATGCTGCGTTTTTAGTATAAACCTTTGAAAGATTTGACCACTTATTTCCGAATGGGCGTCTATGTCTGAAGTTATTAAGAAAGTTACTGGATTTTAGGATAATCAAGGTGAAATATACATAATAAGTTGTCATAAACTCCTACTGTGACTGCTTTGATTTTTTCAAAGTTGTTCCTTATTGCAGAGGTGATTACATCAGCAGAATTTCACCCTACTCACTGCAACATGCTAGCATATAGTAGTTCAAAAGGATCTATTCGTCTAATTGATTTGCGACAGTCTGCGTTGTGTGATTCACATTCAAAACTGTAAGTTCCCCAGATATAATCATGTTTCAGGCACCTGAATCATGTGTTCTGCTATTTTTTTCGTTTTGCTTTTAAATCCAATGATGTCTCCTTAAGGGAAGCCAAATGTATACAAAACTTCTCAGATCTTTTCCGTGTTCTAGAGCATTGTTACTTAACTTTGTGTTCCTTAATTTAAACTGCTCTTTTTGTGGATGAGGTATTGATTTTCATTCATAAAACAGGTTTGAGGAGCAGGAGGCACCTGGCTCGAGATCATTTTTCACTGAAATCATTGCTTCAATTTCTGATGTTAAGTTTGCAAGGGATGGCAGATATATACTGAGTCGTGATTACATGACCCTCAAGGTTCCGTCTTGTGTATATTTTTTCACATAAATGTTGTTTGCTGTTCTTTCTCGTACTGGTAATAGATAACTTTTTTATTTGGACTTGTGTTTGATTTAGAAGGTGACAGAGAACGATTTGCACATCATTTAT
The DNA here is from genome assembly GCA_023678885.1 of Pogostemon cablin. Taxonomy (NCBI): domain Eukaryota; kingdom Viridiplantae; phylum Streptophyta; class Magnoliopsida; order Lamiales; family Lamiaceae; genus Pogostemon; species Pogostemon cablin. The sequence continues at coordinate 9,221,790 of CM042955.1, read as the reverse complement.
ATTTGGTTGCACACATTAAATATTATTTTCTGTGGCTATACTGGTTATGATTGGATATAAAGATGTCTGTTGCTATGATCAAGAAATATGAGATCGACCAGAATCAAATTGCTTGTATTTTACATTGTTGTCTTCTGTAATTGTCTTGATCTTTACTGATCCGTGTAGTTTGTATTTCAGTTGTGGGATATTAATATGGATTCTGGTCCAGTTTCAACCTTCCAAGTTCATGAATATTTAAGACCTAAGGTGAACTGCTGCATTTCTGGATCATTTTACATGATTTTTTACAAAAATGCTTGGTTGTTGATTAAATATACTTTTGTCAATGTCCAGCTATGTGACTTGTACGAAAATGATTCCATTTTTGACAAATTTGAGTGCTGCCTGAGTGGTGATGGTCTTCGAGTGGCTACCGGTTCTTACAGGTGGGGTCAAGTTCTACTTCAATTCTATCATCACTGTTATTTTTTTCTTTGTCTCTAACCCAAAAAAAAATGCCAGCAATCTATTCCGTGTATTTGGTCGTCCTGAGGGCAGTACTGAGACAACTACTTTGGAAGCAAGTAAAAATCCTATGAGGTACTTTTACCAGATTAAAGTTTCTTTATTGCTTCAAGTTAAGTAGGGTTTCTTGCTTACTGTTTAAAGTAATGTTTTCAGAAGGCAGGTCCAGACCCCTTCTCGGCCTTCCAGATCCCTCACCAGTAGCATCAGTCGTGTAGTGAGACGAGGTGTGATTTTCTTTGTTTATTCTCCCTCTATCCACTTGTTAGATTTATTACAAAAACTTATAACTAATCTTATGGTTTAGCCTAACTTCGAAAAACTTATATGTTGGCTCATCTTTGCAGGTTCAGAAAGTCCAGGAGCCGATACCAATGGGAATTCATTCGATTTCACTACCAAGTTACTCCACCTGGCATGGCATCCATCAGAGAACTCAATCGCTTGTGCTGCTGCAAATAGCTTGTACATGTACTACGCATAGAAAGATGTTACTCTAGTGAGTAAATTTTTTGGGTTACTTCTTGAGAAGTGCTTCTCCCAGCCTAAAGTCAAGGCTCTATCAACGAGTGGTTCGTAATTTTGTAGCGCAGGCGTCAAACAACCAGTTCAAGAAATACCCTTGTAGTAGATTTTGCAGTGGAGCAACGCACCTCTGTACCCATCCAGACTGCATCGGCTCTTCTCTTTTCTGCTTCAACCACCGTATTCCTTTTATTATTTAACCTCTCACCTCAAATGGATAGATGCAGTTGTGTTCTTATTTGTGCTGCGTAGAACGCAGGGAAGGATTGTGATTGTAGCTCTCCTACAAAACGAAAACTAAAGATAACGTATATCGCCCCGTCCTTAGTGTCAAGGTAAGTGTAGTTTCTTACTTGAGAAATGGACGTTGAAAGAAACTGCTGCTAACTTGCAAGCCGTTCATGGGTAGTATAGATTTTCATTTCTTATCTCTCTTGTAAAAGTATTGAATCCTTAGCTTATACTATTATTTTGTAAAATATTTTCCATTGTTGACGGCTAATTACATTCCTTTCTTTTGGACTTTGGGTGGCCAAAATCTGTTCATGGATTGTGGGATGTGTATTCATTGTCTTTTCACTAAAATATGTATGAGAATTAAATATAGTAGTATTTACTTTTGTGGAAAATATTGGTGAAAATACCTAGTATATATATATATATATATATATATATATATATATATATATATATATATATATATTCATATATATATTTGACAGAAGTATGAATAATATAATAGTATATGAGTTGGGAAATTTTTTGCAGTACGTTGCTACACCATGTACCTAATATTATTACATTACCTTATATATATAAACATTTATCCTGTCATATGGGTGCATTTCGACCTAGTAAAGAAGAATATTGCGAAGATAAGACGTGATGGTAAAAATTAAATTGATTTGACACGACGTGACAACTTGATACCCTTACTCAGTTCCAATCCATCAATCGACAAAACTAAGTTACCTCTTCAATTGGGCATACTTATTCATGCAACAATGTCAGATTTTTATCTGAAAGGAATATTAGTCTATTTATTTATTGGGCCTGGCCCATTTTATGAAGCCCACCCAATCCCCTGTATCTTTAGGAAAAAAGCATGGTCCATTCTACGTCACAATCGTTTATAACATGATTAAGTTTTATCAAACTGTCAAGTTATCAAACATTATGTGATGTTAAGCTAATTAACTTTCACTGATGAGTTGATTTATTGTGTTAATTTTTATTTAATAGTGTATATGTATATTTTAATAAATCTATGATTTCATTCATATTCATTTTGTTTATTAAAATAATTAATAGAAAATTCTAACAAAGTATATAAATTTTTATTTAATAGTGTACACTTCTTCTATCTCACTCTAAGAGGGTATTTTGCTTTTTGTACGTGAAATAAGGAGTAATATTATTTAATGTGTAGTTGGTGGTTGTATTAGTGAGATTGTGAGCCCATATTTTAATTGTATTAATATATGTGTGTGGGTTTCATGTGTGTAAAAGGAAATGAAACTTTTTAAGGGAAAAAAATTGACTTTTAAAAATGGATGGAGGAGCATATTTTTATTCATTAATGTAAGTTTTGAATATGAATATACAAATTTAAATTTGGGCACTTCACTGAGAATAACCCTTCACTATTTTACCATTAATTTCTATTTTGTTTTTTAATTAATTTTAGCGAAATATGTCAGAATGAATCATAACATGACATTATTATGAATGTGTGTTTTGGATAATATTTAAAAAATTGCACGCCATCCAACTAAACTAATTTTTAGTTTAATATCAATATGCATTTCATAGAATATTACAAAAGCACCTAAAAGAATTTTTCTTTAAAACATTAATCATCACATGTTTAAGGTTGAATCAAGCACTTTGCAACATAAATGGACATATTGTCTCTTTGTTTATATATATTATAACATTATTTTACGTCCATATAGAAGAGTTAATTCTCTTGGCCCCTCAAGTAGACTTGTATAACTTTTTTTTTAAGTGATGACTATATATAGTTTTTTCTTGAATCTATATCTAAAAGACATTAAAATATGATAAAGTTCATTGAACAAGATCAATTATCCATATTCTCGATTTTTAGGACCAATAGATGACAAGAATATGTTTTTAAATAAAATTATCATTAAAAAAAACTCAAAATTCTTAATTAACGTTAGACTTACAGAACAATTCATCAACCAATAAATTATTGGTCCGAATTGACAGTTCAACCAATCACAAGAGTACTAATTATCGAAAATCGAATCTCAATGTCACATAATAACTTAATAAATCTCACTGCCACATCAACCTCTGAAAATTAAAATTAGGGTCTCTTTGTGGCTAGTGTTTATATTCATCAATTAAGTCGTTTGTATTATGGATATCACGTTTTGCACCAACAAATAAATCGGTAGATTAAAATAGAAACCGATGGAAAGTAACAGAGACTTTACTAGTGATGGTCAATTTTGAAGCGTGTAGTGTGTGAGAGAGAGAGAGGCACACATGTATGTATGTATATATCATGATGTCGGATCGTCGCTATCACGCGGACTTGCACAGATCATTCACATCATCAAATATCTCTCTCTCTCTTCTCCCTTTTCTGAAATATCCTAACTCTCTGCGTAATTGACAGCTTTAGGTTTTCTTATTCTGGAAATTCATCCATAATTTTACTTCTTCACAACCCTTTTCCTCTTTCCACTGCTCCAATTTTTACTTGTGTCAGCTGCGAAAATCTCTCCCTCTGCTTCTCATCTCGAGTGTTGATATGTAGAAATCTCTCTCTCTCTCACTTGCAAACCCCTCTCCCCCCAATTCAATATCCCATCTCAATTTCACCTTCAACCCTATAAATTACTCCAACCAAGTTTGAAATTGATAATAAAAACCGTGTCTTTTTTACTTACACAAAAAAATGCAAGAATTTTCCATGTATTCACAGATTCAGCCACAATTTCCAGAGCAAGAACAGCTGAAATGTCCTCGATGTGATTCTACCAACACCAAATTTTGTTACTACAACAACTATAATCTCTCTCAGCCACGCCATTTCTGCAAGAACTGCAAGAGGTACTGGACTAAAGGCGGAACCCTAAGAAACATCCCTGTCGGCGGCGGCTCCAGAAAACGAAGCTCCCCCTCCACCGCCACAGCCGCCTCCAAACGCCCCGCTGCAGAATCAGCACCACCCAAAGACAAGAAAACGAATGTTGCGAAGAACACCGGTGAGAATCTGCCACAGAAAGGTGAGAATTTTGGTGGGCAGTTTGACAATTTGAGTTTCAGCACTTTGTTGGGTTCCAATAGCGATCAGTATGTCGGTTTGCTGGACGGGTTTGGCCCGAATGGGTCTAATTTACGGGTAAACGAGCACTTTAGCGATGTGGGGTCGGATCGAAATGTGAATCTGGGTTTGGAGGTCGGAGATGGTGATGGATTCTTGAATATGGGAGGCGACGCCGGTGATGATGGCTGTTGGGAGGCGGCCGGCGGCAATCAGTGGCCCGGTCTTGCTATTTTCACACCTGGTTCAAATTTTCAGTAGAATTGAGGTTAGAAAAATTAGTTAAACAAGAAAAAAGAAGAATCGTTTTGTCTGATTGTATATTTTAGTAATGTTCGAGATCATTTCTTCCTCTTTCTCTTGCATACAGGTGTAATAGTAATATTGTGATATCATGTTAAAGTGGCGATAGCAATGCTACAAAGTGACTGGCGCTAGCATTTCTAATATCTCTAAAGTTACTGATTTTGTGTGTATTTGAGGGTTTTGTATTAGTATCTTGGTTGTGGAGATAGCAATATTATTTACAAGTTGCACATTTTTGCTGTCGGGGAAAATGTTGTTTGGTTTTGGTGTTCTAAAAATCTAGTACTATTACACAAATGTGTGCATTTGCTCATCGCATTTATTTTGTGTTGGTAGTTTGATAAATGGGCATGCAATCATAAATATGACTCCCTCTGTGGCAGACTCTGTAGTATTTTTTGTTTCTAAGTGGATTAAGAAAAGTTTTCTTTTATTAATTATATATTAATCTTTTAAAAATAAGTTAAAGTAATAAATAAAATGAAAATTTTGGTATGCATGTTAAAATCTGAAACTAATTTTGAGATTGAAGTACGAAATATTTACACTTTAGTAATGGAGGGACGAAAATTAAAATTGTAGGAGTATTTCATAATTTAAATTGGGAAGGGAGTAGTTTTTAGGGTTTTTTTATTTCTTTGCTGGCACACCAAAAAAAAGGATTTTTTAAAAAAAATTACAATTTTCTTTTAATAATAATAAAATATCAATGAACGGAATAAAATACGCTACTGTAATCATTGTACTCCCTCCATCAGTTATGTTACTTTTTGTTTTTATCCGTCCAAAACTAATTGTCTTATTTCAAAAAAAAATTCACATTAATCAATAATCTCAAAAGTTTATCTTAATTTCAAAAATATCACTCCCACCTAATACACATAACATATTTTATAATTTATTTATTACTTAAAGATATCACAATACCCCTAAAATGTCAATAAAATTAGTTAACAAACTACTTTTCTTAAACTCCGTGTCTACAGTAACTAAGACAACGAGTTTGGGACGGAGGGTGTATTAATTATCAACAAAATTATTAATAACGAAGTATCAACATAATTATTTATCAACGAAATTGAATATTCGTACTAAAAAAATTATCAATTACTACTTTATCAATATAAAATTATCAATGGATTTAGTTGATAAAACCAATTTAGCAATGAAATTAAAGTTTTACGACTCTAAGATTTTTTTTTATTTTTTCTAACTTTAACTTTATTATTTTTTTTAGATAATGTGATTTTCTTAATTAATATTGAATAAGTATAGTGTAAACTAGGTTATAAAATTTGTTGAGTGAGTACGATATTTTTAAATTAATTATATTTTGATATTATTTAATTGAAATGCATGTTATTGTAAGATGAAAATTACATACGCAAAACCAAGAAAAGAAAATAACTTATCATTAATTTAAAAAAATAGCGTTATTAAGTCTGGATTATTGTTGAAAGTTGTTATAAAGACGGCTATTCACACATAGTTTGGAGTATAAAAATCTCCCATAATTTAACATGTTATGTCTAGCTGTTTAAATTGACCTAATTTTGCAAAATCAGATAATATTCCCATCTACTGATTTCTCCCTCAAAAACATACTCCACATCTTTTATTTATTATAATAAAGTTAACTTTTGGAATTGAAGTAATCCTGACATAGTGATAATGATTCTGATTGTGTAAGAACATAGTGATTTGCTGACATAATCGGGTGGGGGTATGTTCAATAGAGATCTCTAGTCATGAAGGCCAACACATATACGAACTCTTTTCATTAATAATTCTTAATATATATATATTTTTTATAATTTCTGCATGCTTCCCCCCTGGACCTCATCAAGACTTGGATGATGTGTAAATTTAAATTCTTAATTCTTAATCTCTTAGTCCATATAATTCCTTTGTGGTCTTATATTGGCCATATCATACTATTTGACTGATTATTTTGGTCAATTAAATATTGTTGAATTCACATTTATAAAAGAATAAATTGGATTGGTCTAATTCTAGTTATGAAAACATTTAGTTGTGAAACACAAAAGGACGTGTTAAATGTGATAAAGATTATGCATAAGTGAAGTTTATCTATAAAGATTGGATAATTAATTTCTTTCTTATTCTGGAGAGTTCGTTCTTTATTACCGTATACAATACTTGGGTTCAAAAATACTTGTGTATTCATATTAATTCTTAGAATTAGAAATAGTTGTAATTTCACTTTACTATAATTTTTATTGTATTTTAATGTATAGTTTATATTCTATTTTACCTTTAATAAGATTTAGTATTTACTTTTAAGATTTTGTATTAATTTTTTAAATATAATTGTAATTTTATCCGTATGAAATCTATTTTGCCCTTTTTGAGTCCTCATTTATCTAAGAATTTAGTGTGATTTTTTAATGTATAATTGTCTTTTAAATTATATATATATATATATTTTATTATTATTTTTTAAAATACATTAATTGGAAGTAACGTATTTTAACTACTCAGAGAAATTTGGTAATGTTGTGTAGCTTAAATGGTCCATATTTTCATCGCGTTTAATTATCTTAAATGGGCTAGGCCCAGAATTTCTAAACCATCTAAATTGGGGTAAGAATGAAAGCCCATTTACAAATCTTGCTGGGCCACTCAATTTTCTTCTCTATACTTAACCATATTACTATGTCACTTGAGAGGAATCCAAACATGATGGTGTTGCAATGTAAAATGAACGGTGAGACGGGTAGTCAAATTAATGTATCACTATCACATTTGTTTTCTAATACATACCTAACCTTATAGTATTTTTTAAAGGCAAATTTTTGTGCTTCGAGACACACCGTACCTCCATGAGAACATAAGAATTAAAATTCTTGTGTTTCCATGGGACACGGTGTGTTCCGGGCACATAAGACCAACTCTTTTTTAAATAATCGATTAATTGTGATAGTGTCTAAATATGATCTGACGATGTTATGTTATATATTTTTTATGTTAAATTTTCTATTACATATATTAAATGCGTAAGAAAATCTCAATTTTTTTTTTATTTAGAGTTGATTATTTTCTTTTAAGGTATATATACTGGCTTACATTTAGATTTCATTATTTTTTTTTAAGGTATATATTTTAGCACTTAAATATAATTCATCTAACAATTCTCAATTTGGAGATATAACATATGTAAAGATAAGATCAAAATTATTTAGATTTTAGCATGTGAATTGATAATTTGGGATTTGAATTTGGTGTGCACGTATATGAAATTGGATTGAGTTATCGAGAGTTTCAATTTTGGGGGACAATATTTTTGACTTTATTCGACCAATTGCCCAGATTAAATCATAGGCAAAGTGTGACAAATTAATAAAAGGAAATGATACATTAATTTGAAAAGTGGGAAACGTATACAAAGACTGCTAATAGACCAGAAAAGATTAAATATGCTTGTGAAATATTTCATATGAACATTATTTCTAATATTATTAGAATAGGAAGGTAGTTTATTTACTAATATATCATTTTCTCCTCTCTATATAAAGAATAAGAATATTAGAGATTTGTAGACATTCAGATCAACACCATAAATATAACACAACACGTTTTAACCAACAACAACTGAGATACAATTGAAGAAAGGTCATACAAGTCTCCATAGAGAATCATATCTTTTTTGCGAGGTAATTCAATGATCTTTATAATTTATTAATATTTTCAATAAAATATAAACATGCTTTCAAATTATATAAATTCATAATTATTCAAAATTATTTGTAGTGATGAATCTGTTCAAATAAATTTTTAACCGAATGGTTCAAAATCATGAATCTGTCATTTTTCATGTACTAGATTTATCTTATTAAATTAATTAATGAGATAAAAGTTATCGAGTCCTTATATATTATTATTGTGAATAACTTTTGAAACTGCCAAAATAGAGTAATATTATTTCGAATTGTGGTCATAATTGTTATGCTTAATGAATATTTAGGGCTATGCATGTTTTCAATAATTCTGCTTTTACTTTATACTTCATTTAATTTAATACTGGACTGTTTTGCTGATAATCTTTTTAAGATTATATTAAATCAGATCATTACAAAAATTTAAAGTAAACATTTTTATTTTTAGAGATGTAAGTATAGATAATTTTAAAGTAGGTTATATTTTTTTTAAATTGTTGAATGCACACCTACCGTTGAAAGCTTTTGATCAATATTCTATTATTTGAACTTTGAATGATTATTACTAGTCAACAAATTTCATATTGTGCTCATAATTTTTATTACCTAATATATACCATATTTAGGGTAAACACATGATTTTAATTGTTATTATTTTATTATTTAGTATAAATGTATATGGCGAATGCATTTCCTAAATTGTTATATTTCATTAAGAAATTATTTGATTGCTTATTAAATTGGCTATTTCATTGGATATATAGCTGACTTTACAACACGATTATTTTATTTCTTGAAGAGCAATGAAAAAAATAATGTACCTAAAATCGTATTTCATTTCCATCAATGGGGCTATTGGGCTTATGGGCCGTAGTGACATTGTGCATTCTTTCTCACACTCCCATTAATTAAATATATGGAGAAGATATTATTTTTAAAAATAAAATCACTATTTATATAAAACAATTAGTGAAAATCGGGACTACATTTACAAAGACAATGTAATTTAAATAAAATTTAAATCACAATTTTTTTAAAGAAAAAAAAACTGTAAATTACGTATATACTTTCCTGGGCCCTACAAGATAAGGTACAAATAGCAATACTGCATGTGCTAGTAGGACATATTAGCTCATGGCCAGGGCTAAAAAGGGTTGCCTAGAGACAAGGTCATATACATATATGACATCATTTCGAATTTTTTATTATATCTTTCTATTATTAATTTCACGTAATTAATTATTTATATGTATATATATAAAATTAAAAACAAACAACCCTAATTAGATCTATGATTAAAAACCAAAATATTTGTTTAATTAGGTAGCATTGGACACATTGGCGGACGTATATGGAGGTAGGGGGGCACTGGGCCCCCCTGAACTTTTACTAATAAGTAGTATATATATGTAAAGTATAACAAAATTCCACACTGGCCTAGTGGTGAGGCAATTTAATTAATGTGTCGAGGGTCTAGTGTTCGATCCCCTTTTAGGACAAGCTTTATTTATTTATTTCTTCCCCTCTTCTATCTCTTTTGTTTTACTTAATATTTATTTTTTTCTCTCTTTTATTTATTTTAATTGATACATTATTAAAATAATATATTCATTTAATAATTTTAATCTCAAAATTATACTAACTTTTACCTAACACAACTTAAAATACTAAAATATTCTTAGAAAAATGTTAATATAAGTTAGAAAAATGTTAATATAAGTTGATAAATAAAATAATTTTTCTTATAATTTGTAGAACAAAAAACGCGAACCATTGTATGAGAAGAATTGGGCCCCCCTCCATGAAAATCCTGCGTCCGCCCCTGATTGGACACCAAAAATATGGCCCATGGTTTGGGGGACAAATTTGTCAATTAGGCCAATACAACGAAACAAGTGATTGATTTAATTTACTCCTAATTATGGTCAAAGAGGGAGACGTAAACTCAAGCTTTTTTCACAAAGTGATTAACAATACAAGGAAAATGAATGAGATTATCGGTGTGGAATTAGATGGGGAATGGTGCGATGAAGTTGATGAAGTGAAAAGTGGGATATCTGAGTTTTTCAAGAGGCATTTCAAAAAGGAAAACTTCAAAAGACCATCGTTGATTGAAGGCTTCACTAATAGAAGAATTTCAGACCTCGATAATGAGATGCTAATTGCACCATTTACTGAAGATGAAATTAAAGAAGTTGTGTGGTTGTGTGAAAATTCAAAGAGCCCAGGAGCGGATGGATTCAATTTCTCATTTTTCAAGGAATTTTGGCATGTAATTAAAGATGATGTGATGAGGATGGTTGCTGAATTTCAGTAAAATGGTAGACTTGTAAAAGGTTTGAACCCTTCATTTATTGTGCTCATACCAAAAAAGGAGGCGCCTAGTGGTATAAATGATTACAGACCTATATCTCTCATTGGAGGTGTATACAAAATCTTGTCGAAAGCTTTAGCAATGAGGCTAAGTAGAATACTGGATTCTATCATTTCTGAAAATCAAAGTGCTTTTGTGGGAAATAGACAAATACTTGATAGCATTGTTATTCTTAATGAAGCAATAGATGAGGCTAAGAAAAGGAGATTGAGAAAGATGTTCTTCAAAATTGATTTCGCTAAGGCATACGACTCAGTGGATTTGGAGTTTTTAAACTTGATGCTAGAACGTTTTAATTTTCACCCGATTTGGAGAAAATGGATAATGGAGTGTGTGTGTCAACAACAACTGCATCGGTGTTAATTAATGGAAGCCCATCTGGTGAATTCAAGTTGGAACGGGGTCTGAGACAAGGGGGTCCTCTATCCCCTTTTCTCTTTTTGATTGTGGCTGAAGGCTTGAGCATATTCATGTCAAAAGCAACTGAGATGGGGCTGTTTGAAATATCAAAAATAGGGAGGAAAATATCACAATTTCTCATCTTCAGTTTGCCGACGACATTATTTTTATGGGGGAGGCATCAGTGGAGAATGCTCGAACTATGAAAAGAATTTTGAGATGTATGGAGTTAATCTCAAGGTTAAAGGTAAATTTTGAGAAATGTTGCATTTTTGGAATAAATGTTGATACCAACACATTGGGAGAAATGACAGATATTCTCAGCTATTCAGTGGGCTCAATTACGTTTGTCTATTTGGGGATCAAGGTTGGAATGAATCATAAAAATAATGCGGAGTGGTCTAATGTGTTACATAAAATCAGAAATCGTTTAAGGCAATGGGAGGAGAGCAAAATCTCATTAGGCGGCAGAATCACCTTACTAAATGCGGTTCTTTCATCTTCGCCTTTATACTACCTATCTTTCTATGAAATTCCTAAAAAACTTATGTGATATCGTGAGTTTACAACACAATTTTTTATGGGGGGTGGGAGGGCATTAGAAAGATCACATGGGTTGAGTGGAGAACAGTGTGTAAATCAAAAGATCAGGGGGGTCTTGGGATAAAAGATTTAGAGCTCTTTAATAAAGCTTTGTTAGGCAAATGGACATGAAGATATTTAAGAGAAAAAAACAGCTGGTGGGTAAGGGTAGTGGAATCCAAATACGGGGTAAGGGATGAGTTGGTGGATGTTTCTTTAAGTGGATGTGGAGATAGATTATGGTCAGGGTGGTGGAGGGATGTGATGAGGCTTTGTTTTGGAGAAGGGGGTGGTTGGTTTAAAAATAAATTAGTAAGGATGTTAGGTGATGGCAGGGACACAAAATTTTGGGTTGATGATTGGACGGGAGAGGGTTGTTTAAAGTTGAAGTTTTCACGTCTTTTTCAACTTTGTAGAAATAATAATAGTTGGGTTGGAGATATGGGGTGTGGGATGGAGAGATGTGGAGATGGAGTTGGGAGTGGAGAAGAATTTTGTTTGATAGGGAACTTGATAACTTTAATTTGATGTTATCTATTCTTAACAGGTTTACTTTGAGACAGGGGGTTGTAGACTCATGGAGATGGATGAGAATTTCTAATGAGCACTATAATACGAGGAGTGCTTATTCAACCCTTATACAACTCAGAGAAATGATACCGTTTGATAAAGAAAGGATACATGGATTCAAGCTCATTTGAAAGACTTTTGCACCATTAAAAGTTATAGCCCACGCATGGAGAGTCTTTTGGAACAGGCTACTGACAAGAGCTAATTTGCTTCGAAAAAATTTGATGCATTCTATGGAGGATTCGAAATGTGCACTTTGTGAAACTCATCTTGAAACTGAAGACACGTTCTCTTCGAATACTCAATTTCACATGAGGTATGGATGACTTGCTTTAAATGGTTGGGTATTTATACTTGTCTCCATTCTCGTATTCTATCTAACCTCATTGCACATAATCGAATATTAAGAGGTAAAATGGGGAAGAAAGTGGCAGTGACTATTTGGCTATGTATAATTTGGAGACTATGGAGAGGTAGAAATAATCTGATATTTAATGGTGTTGAATTTTCTGTTGAGAAAATTGTTGAAAATATTAAGGTTATACTTTGGAGTTGGTTTTATGTACATAAGATAGGGTGCTCAAATTTTTTATTTTGTGATTGGATAGATAACCCGAGGATGGTACTAGGATGTTAATCGTTGTAAACTTATTTAACTTGTAATTTTTGAGTATGTCTTATACCTATGACAATGATATTTTTTTACTGATAAAAAAAAATATATATCACAACAATCAATAATTAGTATGCGAGGTGTACTAAAATAATTAAATATATATGTTAATACAAGGGAATTAATTAGTGAAAATGGCAAAAAGTGGCCACTATTGCTTAAGTGTAATTTTAAGTGGCCACATATGTTTTACACAGTTTTTTCTAACCACTTTTAAAGGAATGGACCAAAATGCCCTTGAGGGGGACCCACTTTTCACATGTTTGGAGAATGAGATTCCACACTTTTTGATCAAAAGTACCAAATGTACAGTAAAGAAATTGGATTCCTCTTTATTTCTGAATAAAGTGTGGAAGTACAGTCTATTGAATGCATTAATCTGTTACCTTTATATGCCTCATGAATATATTTTTTATTAAAATAAAAAAGATGCATTAATTTTATTCGTATAATTTTTTTTTTAATTTTTTCAGGAAATATTTTTTTCGATTTTTTTTATTTTTTTAGAAAAAAAAGTGTGGGCCGAATAAAACAAATAGTGTAGGCCGAATAGAACAAATTGTAGGCCGAATAGAAGGAATTTTTTTATTTTTTTTAATTTTTTTTGAAAAAAAGTGTGGGCCGAATAGAACAAATAGTGTAGGCCGAATAGAACAAATTGTAGGCCGAATAAGCCGAATAGAAGAATTTTTTTAAATTATTTTTTATTTTTTTTTTTGAAAAAAAAGTGTGGGCCGAATAGAACAAATAGTGTATGCCGAATAGAACAAATTGTAGGCCGAATAGAAGAATTTTTTTTAATTTTTTTTAATTTTTTTTTTAAAAAAAGTGTGGGCCGAATAGAACAAATAGTGAGGCCGAATAGAACAAATTGTAGGCCGAATAGAAGAATTTTTTTAAATTTTTTTTAATTTTTTTTTTGAAAAAAAAGTGTGGGCCGAATAGAACAAATAGTGTAGGCCGAATAGAAAAAAAAAATTCGATTATTTTTTTATTTTTTTTTGAAAAAAAGTGTTGGCCGAATAGAACAAATAGTGTAGGCCGAATAAAACAAATTGTAGGCTGAATAGGCCGAATAGAAGAAATAATATTTTTAAAATTTTTTAATTTTTTCGGGAAAAAAAATATTTCCTATAATTTTAAATGTGGTCCCAACCACCCTATTTAATGCATTCAACACTGACATAATCATGCCCCCATTATTATGGTCTTTTATCTGACAGTTATGGGGTAATTTGGGGAGTCCTCTAAATAGTGGCTACTAAAAATTACTTTTAAGAGAGGTGACTATTTAAAATTGTACTTAGTCAACGAGCTATTAAAAATTTGGTCCGATCATGAATTAAGTATTAATAATTGGCCTTTATATCATTCATGATAGAAGTTCCAATTAAATGTTTTCATTCATTCGGTTTATTTTGGGTGTGGTCAGTGTTCTAGCTTGTTATTCGTAATATAAAAAATAATTTAAAAAATATAACAAATTACAGTTATCTCATGGCATTTTAATATGTATTTCGATCAGGATTTTCAGTAAACCGATATATATATATATATATATATATATATATATATATATATATATATATATATATATATATATATATAAAAATAAAGAACTTCAATAACTAAAAGAAAAACTTTAATTCGATTTAAGAGAAATCCAGCATTTCCACAAAAACTGATTTTGTATCCGTGATTGTTCAACAGTCAAAGGGATTTAAAACGTTGCTATTCGGTTTAAAATACTTCCTCCGTCCCATGAAGATGACACATTATTTTTAGACACGGAAATTAAGAAATATAATAAAAAGTGAAGTAAGAGAAATAATATTTAATATGTAGTGAGTAGTTGTATTAGAGATGATAGTGAGCCCCATGAGAATAGATTAATTGTTTTTGTGTGGGTCTATTTATTAAAAAAGAAATGTGTCAACTTGACAAACCAAAAAGGAAAGTGTATCAACTCCTGCGGAGTACAATTTATTATTTCCACTTTATTTTTTATCCAGTTGATGATTTTAAGAAATTACTGTGATTTATATACTATTTTTAATGTTTTACAAAGTTATCTAAGATAAATAAATAAAAACGAATGTACAGGTTTGCATTTAATTCAGTGTTTTTATAACCGGATCGAAAATCAAATTGGTGTCTCCAACGGTTCGCGGTTGAATAGGTTGGACCGGTTAGACCGGCGGTTCAACCGGAAAAATGAACACCACCTATTTTTAATAATATTTTATTATTTTATAGTATATAATTTTATATATTAATATTCATCACACATTCTACAGTCATAAATAATTATATTTACCTTTATTATTTTATTTTTATTCAATAACCATCAAAATTCAAGATATTTAGCTACAAATTAATAATCAAATATTTGAAATAAAATATAAATTAAAAATAACTATCTAAAACTTAAATATATACGTATATAAAATTTTTGGATCTCCTATATTTCTTAATTAGGAATGGGAAATTAAATTGGGGATGTGAAAGAATTTTAGATTTAATTAGTTCAATGTCAAAATATCAAAGAAGATAAAAAAAAAAAAATAGAAGGGTAAGTAGAGGGTAGCAAAGTTATTTATAAGTCATGTCAATACTTCATCAAAAATAAAAAATTAATCAAGTATTGAACCTGAAAGTTGAAACCAGAAAGCTCTATTCCCCTCTCTCTCTCTCTCTTCATTTCAATGGCTGAACGGTCATAGGTCCATAACCTCTATCCTCCCCTCTCTCTCTATCTCTCTTTATTTCAATTTTCAATCTACAACAAATTTACTGAATCTGAAAAAGAACACCGTGATTGATCAGTGGGTGAATTCATCGCCGCCGGTGCTTATCCCCCTACAGCTTGAACGAGATACACCCCTTATCGTTCCAATTCCTATTTCAAGTTTCAAAACAAAGAAAATGGGGAGCCCCAGCCAGTGACGGATCCAGAATTGGGTACGACATGTAATGATAAAAATATTACTCCCTTTATCCACACAAGTAATTCACGTGTTTCCACGCAAGTAATTCACGTGTTTTTTGTATGTAGAAATTGAGAAAAGTTAATTTTTATGTTTAAAGATATATAAAGTTGCTTAAATGTGTGTAAAAAATAAGTATTTTAAATAATTTAATGAAAAATACGAATGAAGTTGTCGAGATGTGGGTATTATTGAGATAAATTTCTATCATTTTAAAAATGTATATAAGTGATGAGATTGATCAAAAGAAAAGTGTGAAATAATTAGAAGGACAGAGGGAGAATTTGATATTCAAAGTCGTACAATAAATAAACCGACAAATAGTATAAATTTATAAAAATAGTAATGAATTGAGTATAAATTCGTATTAATTTAATAATTTGGGTACAAATTAATTAATATATAAATATTTATACATATAAATATATATATAAATTTTTTTAAAAAGAATTAAGGGGTGGGGGATAGGGGGGTTTTGGGGTATAGTTGTACCCTGCCTCCGCCACTGGCCTCAGCAATTCATTGGAGTTGTTTGTTTGCGGCGGCGGCATAGGATTTTAGGTGGGAGTCAGTGGGGTCGCTGGAAGCTGAGCATTTTAAGAACCGGCGGTTTCCGGTTATTATGCCGGTTTTGATCAGTTTTTTCCGATAAACTGCTTTTTCGGATTTATGAGGTTTTCGAACCGACTCTTGCTCCGGTTTTATGTTGAACGGGCCGGTCCGATCCAATTTTGAAATCAATAATTTAATCAAAGTAGGAATCAGTTTCTATATATCATGATTAAATTACACCTATATTTAAAGCCATAAATTCAGTGTGATTTTAACACAGAAAGAATGACTTGTAGTACTTTTGAAAGTATATTAAGGAAAGGAAAAAAAAAAAAAACTAGTCAATTGTCATCATTTAATAAGTCTCATTCACATTCACATCACTTGTAATAATAATTTCCTTGCCATTAAAGACTGGGACTGCCCATTAAACTGTGATATTATTTTCCTATAATAAGTGATATTTTTATTAAAATTATCTCACTTTAAATAATTAATTAATCTACGCAGAATATCTTTACTAGAAAATCACTCTGATACTATAAATAAACACTCTTAAGAAAGACTCACTAACCACTATTACAATACTACTCCATTTAGGTATTCATTTACTTTTTGTACGTATAGTTTTAAAATGTTCATTTATTTTTTGCACGTGAATTAATGAATATTATTATTATATGTAAAGTGGATAGTTATATTAGATGGAAGTAGTGAGTCATATTATGTACTTTTATACTAAATAGGGGAAATTGATACATTTGAAGCGGACGCAAAAAATAGTAAAATTGATACTTTAGAAGTGGACGGAGAAAGTATTTTTTTTTGTTTTATATAAGGTGTAGACAGAACTACTTCTTCCATCCCATAGAAGTTGTGACATTTTCCTTTTAAAGCATCCGTCCCGTTAAACTTGTAACATTTTTTTTGGCACGGAGATTAAGGAGTATAATATTTTAATGTAAAGTGAAATGAGAGAAATAATATTTAATGTGTAGTGGGTATGTGTATTAGTAGTGTGTGTGGGCCGATATAAATATGTTATTATTTTTTGTATGGGTCTCATATGCTTTAAAAGGACTGTAACAACTTTTATGGGACAACCCAAAAAGAAAAATATCACAACTTCTATGGGACGGAGGGAGTAACATATTTACCTAGGCCCACACACACCACTAATACACTTACCCACTACACATTAAATATGTATCGATTTTAATGGGACGGAGGTAGTATTTATTTGGGTCATACCTAATAAGTATTTGAGTTGTTCTCTTTGTGCGTTTAAAGGTATAACATTTTGTTTAAAAATATATACACTTTAATTTAAAAAGATACTTATTTTTCAATGAAAGAGTGAATCGAATAATGAATTATATTAATATTTTAAATATGAAAAAATTCAAAAAAATTAAGAATAAAAATTTTTACAATATTTAATGGAATATTAAAAACGCACTGTACGTAGAAAATAGGTACTCCCTCCGTTCCATCACAAAAGTTAAGACGACCTGCTATAAGAGTTATATTTAATTTTTTAATAGAAATGACTTATATAAATCAATCACTTTATTTTTTTACTATATATTATAATAAATGTAACTTTTTTTAGTGGGAGAGTAAGTTTTATTCCTATTGTTTTCCAAGCGATCATAATTGCCACAACATTATTTTTAAGCGAGATATACTCGGGGTCAAATTTTAGGAAAGAAGTTGTATTAAGAATTTATTTAGTTAATTATGGTAGTTTAATTTCAAGAATCTTTTATTAATATACTTATATAGGAAATGGATCGTGAGTATATCACTTTTCATCCTCTTAGGATCTTTGATTAATTTCAAGAATCTTTTATTAATTAATTCACTTATACAGCATGCCATTCACAAAAATGGTACGGAAAACCATACCACTTTTCATCCTCTTAGGAAAAATAAAAAAGAATAAGGGTGCAGTTGAATTGCAGATGCAAATACAATCTCGAGAAAGAAGAACTTCGACCGCTGCGAGAGAGTAACAATCAGTGAGAAGAGAGAGAAAGTTGAAAGAATCCTCCACACCCTATTACCATCTGCACACATTATATGTATATCTTCTCCTTCAAATTGCAGTTTTCTATTTTAATGTAAACTTGTCGTTGTTTCAACTGCTGCTTTTAAGTTTTAACTTCCACACCCACATTATGTTTTCTTATGCAAGAATTATCGAAGCATAAAAAGTTCTCTTTTTTACTTCAATACGCGATGAGGGTTTTTTTTTTTTTTTTTTTTTTTTTTTTTTTTTTTTTTGTGCATTAGATCAAATTTGAGGTTTTTTTACTTGCTGTCTCAATACTATGTCACATCTCTTTCTATCTCTCTCTCTCTCACACACAAGCAGACACTTTGAGCCCCTGCTAAAAGTATTTATCTTTTTTCTTGAGCTTCATCTTGTTGTTATCATTGTTAAATGGTGTACCCCACCATCACTGCCCTGGGATTGGTGGAGGAGGTAAATCGCAGGATGTGCCTCAAGTGGCTTATAGGGAGGGCTCACTGTTAAACTTGTGTGCCAAAGGCAGTATCCAAACCTCCACCCTCCACCCTCCCCACCCTGCAACAACCAGCTCAGCTGGAATGCCTTTCCACCCTCCCCTCTACCACTTGAGCTATGCCCTGGGGCAATTATCGTTGTCATTGTTGTTTAGCTGTTTTGATGTGAGAGAAGAAACAAGAAAATGACATATGGACTGCGGAACCCCATTGCTAGTTTGCCAATTTTAATCGTATCTTCGTGTATTTATGTGAGCTATATGTGCTATGTGTTGATTCGTATGTGGGTTTTGCAGGAATGGGCAATGATAAAGATTTAAGCTTTGTTTGGAGGTGTGATTGAGGGTTCAAGTTAGATTGCTCTGTAACTCAACTCTGATCTCATTTAATAATTTTCTTGATGGGGTTCTTGATTTTGTAGCTTTGGCCATATATGGATGAGTATTTGTTTACTAGGTAAAGCCAAAACTTGCATTAATTTTAGCTTGGTTGTAAAAAAAAAAGATTCTTGAATTTCTCAAGGAATCTGAGTTCCACATTTCCTAGCATTCCAATTATTGGTATTAGTGGAGAGAGGGAGAAGAAAGTGGGCTCATTTTAGATCAGATAAACAGCTCATTTCACCCGAGGCCATTTATTTTCATTTTTTAATTAAACAAAATCTCTGATTAGAAAACCAGCCTATAATTTCCTTTCCTGTATATAATAGTGAAAGAAATTGGAGTATTTCTCTGTCCTTTGTGCTGTTCAGAAGTCATGTGCCAAGCAGACATAAATTGTGCCTGAAAGTACTACCTCTTCAGATCCATTCAAATGATTGTCATCATCTCTAGTTATTGTACACTTGAGTGTTTTGTCTGATAAAGAACACCAGGAACCCAATTACTAAGGAAATAAAAGATCTTTTTTTTTTCTCCTTTGAATCTTTATTATGAGTAGAGAACAGATGAAAGGGGGAAAACAGGAGCAGGGTTCTGATGAGGGGGAGAAAGTTGTGGTTGCAGTTAAGGCATCGAAGGAGATTCCTAAGAATGCTCTTGTTTGGGCACTAACTCATGTCGTCCAACCTGGGAACTGCATTACTCTTCTTGTGGTGGTCTCTTCACATAATTGTGGTGATCTTTTCTTCTCTACCTTTTCTTTTAAAGAAATTTATTTATATCTGCAGTTATCTTGATACTTATCTGATACATCATAAATGCTTTATTCTTGACCATTGTTAATAATGTTTATGTTCTCTCATTTTCATTCCATGAGTGAAGTGCTTATTGTTGTTGTAGCCCTTCACCCTATGTCACTTCAGTGCTGCCATTTTCAGTCTTTCAAGTGAAATGGGAGTTTTTATTTTTTCTTTTGTTTTTCAGAATAGCCAAATTTGCACACTGTATATTGAATTCTTTTCCTTCAACTACTCAGATTGTGCTTTTCTTGAACGTGAATGTTGTGAATTACCTAGAAACTTGGAAATCTAGGAGAGAATTTGGTTTCAGGATTTTAAGTTTATTGCTGCTTTCTCTTGTTTGATCAATATGATGACTCTTCCACAATCAGGTAGAAAATTTTGGGAAACAGGTAGGAAATTTTGGGGCTTCCCAAAATTTTCTGGTGATTGTTCGAGTGGCCATAGGAGGTTACAATGTGGAGCGAGGGCGAACCAGAGATCGGAGATAACAGATTACTGCTCTCAGATGTTTCTTCAGCTTCATGATGTTTGTGATCCTAAGAAAGTGAGTACCTTTGATATTATTGCTGCTTTCTTCACATTATGCTGATCTATGGCTCTGATAATACTACTTTTAGATCAATGTAAAGATTAAAATCATCTCGGGCAGCCCATGTGGAGCAGTGGCTGCAGAAGTAAAGAGAAATCAAGCTTCATGGGTTGTTTTGGATAAGTAATTCCTCAATCCCTTGTATCGATTCCTTCTGTAGTTCAATAACCCTCCCAACGTTTCTAGTTTTGTTATCATGCAGAGAGCTTAAACACGAGGAAAGGCGGTGCATGGAAGAGCTGCAATGCAACATTGTTGTAATGAAGAGATCTCAAGCCAAGGTTCTCCGGCTAAATTTAGTTGAATCGCCTGCTAAGGAGCCAGAGTTGATAGCCTCTGCGAACGATCAATCGTGTAAAAAACAAGAGAATAAAGCTGATGACTCGGCTCGCGGTCCACTAGTAACTCCATTAAGTAGTCCCGAGACATTCACTGCCACAGAAGCTGGAACTTCATCAGTGTCGAGCTCTGATCCTAGAACTTCACCATTCTATCTTATGGATAAAAGAAATGCAGTAATGAAAGAGAAGATTTTAGAGATGAAACAAGATCAATACCTCCATGAGTGTAGTTCAGACTCTGATAATGAAAGTCTGTCCTCCTCAAGTTTGAGGTTTCAACCATGGATGCCACAGATTGTGGCTTGTCAATCTTTAGATCATGTTGGGGAAATCTCTGGTTTATCTAGTACTCATAAGAAACACTCTGCAACCAAGGTCATGCTAGAAAAACTCAAAAGATTTGAAGATGGAGGAGGATATGGATCCCCAAGCTATAAATCTAGTCTCGATTTCAAGGGAAATTTGAGAGAGGTGATCTCCCTATCAAGAACAGCACCTCCAGGATCTCCTCCATTATGTTCTATTTGCCAGCATAAGGCCCCGGAATTCGGAAAGCCTCCAAGATGGTTCACATATGCTGAGCTGGAGCTTGCCACGGGGGGCTTTTCACAAGCTAACTTTTTGGCTGAAGGTGGGTTCGGATCTGTACACCGTGGACTGCTTCCAAATGGCCAAGCAATTGCAGTCAAGCAACACAAGCTAGCGAGTTCGCAGGGCGATCAAGAATTTTGCTCGGAAGTTGAGGTTCTAAGCTGTGCTCAGCACCGAAACGTTGTAATGTTGATTGGTTTCTGCATTGAAGACGGTAGAAGGTTGTTGGTTTATGAGTACATTTGCAACAGATCTCTTGATGCTCATCTTTATGGTATGGTTTGCCCCAGGATGAACTTCTCAACATGTTCCTTTTTTCTTTGTATGATGAATGCTCTTTGTTGTGAATGGTGATTTTCAGGAAGGTATCATGATACTCTGTCATGGTATGCTCGCCATAGAATCGCCGTGGGAGCAGCAAGAGGATTGCGATATCTTCACGAAGAATGCAGAGTTGGTTGCATTGTTCATCGAGACATGCGGCCTAACAACATCCTCATTACCCATGATTTTGAACCCATGGTACTACATGCACCCTACATTCTTTTTCTTGATTCTGAAGAATGTATGTTGATCTTAACCTTTGATTTTATCTAAGGTTGGAGACTTTGGACTAGCTCGGTGGCAACCGGATGGTGAGACAGGAGTCGAAACCAGAGTAATCGGAACATTTGGGTAGTTCTCTATCACTACTCACCTAACTACTTGCCCAAGTCATCTAAACTCAATCAAAACATGATACATTTGTTGTAGGTATTTGGCTCCTGAGTATGCTCAAAGTGGTCAGATCACAGAAAAAGCCGACGTCTACTCGTTTGGCGTTGTGTTGGTGGAGCTCGTGACGGGGCGTAAAGCGTTGGACCTATCCAGGCCCAAAGGGCAGCAGTTCCTGACAGAATGGGTAAGCCAGCCTCTCTTATGAGACAGGACACGAGTGTTGCGAGTTTGTTGTGACTAAGGTTTAGTGTGATGTAATGTGTTACAGGCGAGGCCATTGTTGCAAGCTTACGCCATAGATGAACTCGTTGATCCACGGCTAAGCAACTATACAGAGCATCAAATTTATTGCATGTTGCATGCTGCCTCCCTCTGCCTACGTCGTGATCCTCACTCACGACCTCGTATGTCCCAGGTAACCACCACTTCCATTCCTGACGTGGCAAATCAAGCCGTCGGCAAAACGGTCCCGTCCGGTTCGCCCGATTTGCCACGTCTACATATTGGCATGGTGCAATGCAGGGTAATAGATAATTACATGCACTTATTTACGTAATGTTACGAGTAGGTGCTTCGAATACTTGATGGGGATGTCATAGAGTCGGGTCAAGTATCAACAAGTGGGACTGAAGTGGGTAGCCAGAGTGGCAGGATCGGGTCGGAGCTTCTATCCAAACATGGACGTAGTGGGTCGGGTCAAGTATCAACAAGTGGGGTTCAAGTGGATCATGTTACGTTTGAGGATCCGACCCGATCCTATCGCTCCGGTCAAGTATCAACAAGTGGGATTGATGCCAGGATCGGCTCCAAACGTGGACCCCCTATACGTGGACATAGTGGGTCGGGTCAAGTATCGACAAGTGGGATTGAGGTGGGCAGCCAGAGTGCCAGGATCGGGTCGGATCTTCTATCCATACATGGTCATAGTGGGTCGGTGTCCGAACGGTTTAGCTCCAACCTCTCTCTCACCTCAAGATAAAATTTGAGGGAGAGAGACAGCTCAAGGATTAAATGAGAAGATCGTGTTCATCCAAAAAATGTAATAAAATAAAGTTGCAAGTGTATTCAAATTTTAATTATTTTTTATTGTCATTATGGGTGCACCCTCATTTTATAAGTTTTTTTTAAAAGCAGGAAAAGCTATATTACATAGCTCGAATATCAATATCAATATAATTTACAATTACATTAGGAATATACTTCATGTTCTTCTTTGATAGATCTTGAGGCTACTCTTGAAGATGAATTGGATTTATAGTTCTTGCATTAACTGGTCTTGAATTAGGCGTAGCTATATTACAAGAGATCATAAAGGGCAAAAGGCAAATGAAAATCGGGATATTTCAAGGTAGCTTCTTTCACTTTACTGCCCTCCAGCTGAATTAATTTTTTTCGGTGTTCTCGTTGAAACACGCGGGCATACTCCTTCCTTCTGGGTCTAATTTGAAAAAAAAGTATACTTTCTTTTCCAAAGAGCTAATCGATAAGTGCAATTGGATCTGATTAAATCCAGGTATTGTAGACATTGCCTCGTTTGCACCTCCCACCTATCCTACACATTCGATCAAGGTTGTCACTGCGAAGCTATAGTTAAGGTGCACGGGGTCTTACCGTCTAGCCGTTGGTACTCCGCATCTTCACAGATAATTCAATTTCACCGGGTCCATGTCAGAGACAGCGGGGCAGTCGTTACACCATTCTATGAAAGAGTCTCGGGAGCCAGGATGCATGCTAGTTTCATACGACCAGGTGGAGTGGCACAAGATCTGCCTCTTGTACAGTCAAAGGGGATCGATTCCGTAAAAGATGAGATCAGTAAAAGAAAAAGGCAATCTCAAAAGGAGAGAAGGAAAACCAAAGGGATCTAACACTTTTGTATCCCTAATAAGAGAAAGCAAAATCCGCTAAGGTATGAGCCACCATATTGGTTTTCCGTCTAGTCCAACTGTAGGAGACGTCTGTGACATAAGAAGATTTTCTAAGGATACTCCGTAGAATCCTAGATAAGTAAAATTTTGAATTTGCTTTAATAGAGTATTGATTGACAACGATCTGAGAATCTGACTCCAGGATGTTCTCCCCATGTCCTCGTTCCATAGCAATATCAAGAGCCCTTTCCAAAGCCAAAGCCTCTGAAACTTCCACCTCAAAAATTCCTGAGCATCGTTCATCAAAATACCAAAGAACTTTTCCACTACCATTCTGTGCCACTCCTGCTATCGCCGCTCCAAATCCCTTTCAGACAGATGCATCAATATTTAGCTTTATTATAGTACCAATAAGTTTAAAAGGAGGTTGGTGGGCAGTTTTAATTTTAAAGAAATTAATTATATTATTTTATTTAACTACAGATATTAAATTAAAACCTAATTTAAGATGTACTCCCTCCGTCTCCTTGATATGTATCTATTTTTCTATTTTGGTCCGTCTCATTACAAAGTATTCATTTTCCTTTTTGGATTGATGTGACTTACAACCACTACACATGACCTCACACTCAACACTAATACAACTACCCACTACACATTAAAATATTATTTCTCTCATCTTACTATACACTAAATTATTACTCCTTAATCCACGTGCAAAAAAAAGAATACATTTTAAGGGACGGAGGGAGTATTTAGTTTCACTATGTAATTATATTAGGATTTTGTTTGTGTACAGCAATTTTACAGTTTCCTGTCTGTTGGAATATTTGGGCCTAGACTTAATTGGAAAATAGTTTGGCAAAAGCTCATGTGCCCACAACTCTCTCTTCCCTATTCTATTTAAATTTATGTACTACTAGAGAATTTAAATTGCAAGGGGCATGAAAAGTGTGAAGGGACACGGCGTCTCCTGAGCACAAGAGCTCCACTCAAATAATTTAGGGGCCTTATTTATTACGTTCCGTAAAAATACAAATATCGGCCCAAAAGTCCATAAAGCCCAATCCGGTGAATCACTCATTGGCAGCTCACATATTTTTCAATGGTGAATGATTTTAGTATTAATATTTTGCTAAAAATTTATGATCCATTGTGAAAAAAGTCGAGATGTTGCATAGTGGCTTAAAATGTAATAACAAAATAAATCAAGCCTATAATGTTAAATTATGCAAAAATTAAATCTTTATAAGATGTAAGACTATCTTCATATATAAGGTTATAGTTATATATGAATCTTTGATCCATCATTTGAATTTAAAAACTAAAATACAAATGAAATACATATATATATATATATATATAATTAGTGAATATTTTGATCAGGGCAAAAGCTCTTGCGCTCCCGGGACATGGTTCGTGTCCCCATGTGAACACAACTCGTTCCCTCCTTATTCTATTTAAATCTATGTATTGATAGGGAGTTTAAATTACAAAAGGACAAAAAAATTGCCTCGGGGGCACGGTGTACCCGGGTCACGAGAGCCCCACTCTTTGATCAATTTGGGCAATCATTATATTAGCAGAATGGCTTGTGCTTATAATGAACCCAAGAAAGTGAGAGATAAAAAGATTGAGATGGATGTTGAATTCTCTCACATCAGCCATGTGCGAGAAACTGCCATTTATATTTTCACACGAAAACCATGTTAGATTGTGTGGTTCCAAGATTTTCATAGTTAATTATTTATTTTATTTAAAAATAAATAAATAAAAGAGGAAGTCGTTTGAGTTCTTCATCTGAAAAGAGAGGACACAAGGGCAAGTGTAAAACTTAATTGGATAAAAAGGGTCCCCTTGGTAGGCCAATATATATTTGGATATGCCTTTTGAGTGTATCAAATATGTGGCAAATTTATCCATATCTATAGTACTATAATTAATAATGAAAGATGTCAATTGATTAAGTTTGTGTGTGTGATTTGAATATAACAATATTGTGGGCAAACTGCATGTTTGATCACTTTTTTAATTTATTATTAAGCATTTGTTTAATTTACTACTCCCTATGCAAAAGCCATATATCTCAATAAAACTTTTTGGAGGATTTAACTTAGAGCAATTTATTTATTTAAATTAATAATAAATTCTAATATTTTACAACTTGGTAGGCCCAAGCCCATGAATGGTATGAAAAGGCCAAGAGAAAGAGGCCCAATATGAGTGGAATTATGATGAGATCAAAATTAGTAGTATATCACTAATATCAGAGTAATGTCGATGCTGATGTTCAATTATTTAATTCTTTTATTAGTTTAATTAGTTCTCATCTTTATTTCGTAATTATCCGAAATTGCTCATGTCTCATGCAGGAACTAACCCACTTTAATTTCTTATCAAACTTAAATTCAATGTTCTTTCTAAATGAAGATTTGGACCATTTATTTAATCTTAAAAGTAGTTTAGGATAATTATTTTTGTCAAATAAATAAGAATAATATAAAAGAGCATTCATCATGGTGAAATTATGTATACTTGAATGAAATAATATGGCAATTACAACTGCTCATCTAATCTCATCAATTCAAATGAAAAAAAAAAATACTTGGGGTCACTCTTATACAAAAAAAAATAAAAAATATAATAACAATAAAAGGGTTTCTTTAATAATATAGATTATTTAAAAAGTGAGGAGAAATCTGGAATATTAAGGTTGTGTTTCTCTGTAGAGGAAGACAATGCAAATGATGGGTTGATGGTCCAACGCTCAAAAGTGCAATTGGTTGGCCCTTTTCAGTCCCAACAAATGGATAGTATCCTACTCATCCAATTCTCATTTTTTCTCCAATAATAATCAAATTATTATGATTTAATCTTTTTTATAAATTCTATTTTCTCAAAATAAATAATTAAATGATGAAAGGAAGAATGGTGGATGTACTACAAGATTAGGCCACCATAGAATCTAGCTGGAGAATTTGACTTAAAGGGGCAAGGTTTTATGAACATGGAGGGTTTTGGTCCCATCTCAACCAACACTAGTTAATAGTTATGCATGTTTTTAACGATAGTTTACAAGGGTTGCAAATATATATATAGGATATGTTAGTTTTTTTCTAATCCATTTAAATTTTATTACTAAATTATAGTATTACTCCACATTTATCATCGTATTGAAGTCTGCTTACAGTTAATTGTGGTGATTCTGATAATGTTACCAATACAAACAACAGCACTGTTGAATAATTAGTTAAAATAAATTCAACAACTATTGACATTCTAGTACATGACAAGAACATGTGAAAAAGTTTCTTTTTATTTATTAAAAATATTACTTCGTCTGTTTTTTTTTTTCATATTCACTGTTTATTTAATAGTTCAATTGTATAGATATCGACTCAATTTTTTTTTTATCGGATATCACTATTATTATTATTATTAATCCTATTATTTTTCTCATGGATTTTTATTTTCTAAGTTTTATGCAAAATTATGTTTGCTGTATTAATCTATCTCTTTGGCATTAAATTGATCAAGTACATAGTTGTAAAGTGGTCCTCAAATTGTAATTATAAGAGAGTAAGAAATAATTCAGCAACAATTAATATCGGTGCCAAACTTCAATAATTACACGAATTAGATTTTTTTTTTTTAATTTGACAGAGTTATACGAAATAGATTAAATATTAAGTAAGTATCAAGAAACGAGCCTACCTAAAGTTCATTAATTATACTTTTAATTGAAATCGAGTTTGGCATGTCTAATTATTGGTATTGGAAAAATGGATATATTTTTTCGATTAAAATTGGCAATAAGTTTCAAATCTGAAGTATTCCAAAGTTACACCTTTGACTCTTTAGAACACTAAAAAAAATTATCCATCATCAACAAAATATTCATTTGATAAAAACCTGGAGCATTTAATTTTAGAGTTAAATTGGATTGCCTTTACCAAATTAATTTTTACATTAAATTTGATTATCAATAAGCTAACAACAAAATCTGTTTGTAATGTTTCTTTGGTACATTGAGTTTTTTTTATTGGGAAAAGAAGTTTTATTAAAATATTACTTGGGTATGAGCAATACCCACAAATATAATTAACACTTTGAACATAAATAGCTCGACGCACCCAGCAGACCTAATACTACAAATATTTTTAACTGTATAATGAGATTAAGATGATATAATTCTACCCTCTTCTTCTTCATACTCTAAAAGATATTTCATTGTATTAGACAAATAAAAGGGTTCCGACTCCAAATGTCGTAGCTTGCATCATTTCTAAGTTCTCCTTTCTTTGGTACATTGAGTGGTGCATGATTGATAAATTTTTACCAACGAAAATAAATTTTAAATAAATATTCCCTTTGTCCCCTTGATACGTATCAATTTTATCATTTTGGTCCGTCCCAATACAAAGTATCCATTTTCCTTTTTAGGTTGATGTGACACACAAGGGACCCACACTCAACACTAATACAATTACCCACTACATATTAAAATATTATTTCTCTCACTTCATTCCACATTAAAATATTATACTCCTTAATCCACGTGAATAAAGCAAACGGCTACATATTAGAGGGACGGAGGGAGTATTTGTTAGTAATCTGTTATTAATAATTTTTTTGATAAAGAACATTATAAATTTCTTGGAATTCTGCTGTTAAAAGACAAATGTAATTACTAATAAATTGAATTTTGATTAATAAATTTCAACGCCACAGACAACATTTTTAGTGAACTGGATTCTTTAAATAAATAAATATATAATTAAATATAAAATATAAATATTATGTTATGTGGTATACATAAAAACACTTTAATTAACCTTGTAGCAATACACATATTGCAAGAAAATTATAAAATAGGCATTAGTTTTACGTTCCATGGAATAAATAAGGATTAATTGCGTGAAAAGTCCTCACTTTTGCCTGAATTGTAAATTAGTCTAAACCTTTGAAATTTAGCAAAAAAGTACATAACTTTAATATTAAGGGATTGCAAATCAAGCCATCGGTCAGATTTTGACCAATTTTGACTGCCCAGATCCTAAATGGAAAATAAAAATATTAAGAATTTTTTTTAATAAAATCCACGTGGCAACAATCTCTCTCATCAACTTTTCATCTTCTGCATGAAAGATTACCAGTCTCGCCAACCTCCGATGACCACCAATGTTCGCGCGATCGTCATCGCTGCCCTATCAACCACCAGCGACCGTTGTCCTCGTTACGCCACCGCCACCACTAGCTTCACTGGATCGCCACCACGGCCGTTCTCTTACGGATGGCGATCATTGGACATCTTTCCCTTCAGATCTCGACAGTCATCCTCCCCGGCAGTAGGCAACGGCGTTTTTCGGGAGCGATTGTTGGCATCGAGTGACATCGATTTCTAATCAGCTAAAGTAATATTGTCGGCGGTGCGAGCAACAGACAATGCTGGTGGTGGGTTCGCGTTTCCAACGAGGAAGCAGATCTATAGTGACGAACTACCGGCGAGTGATTACACCGGTGGCTCAGTTTGGTGAGTGGCAAAAATTGTATTTTGATGGGAGAAGAGGGAGAGCAGACGCAGTCCCCAGTTTCGGCAACACTCCCGTTTTCTTTTTTACTTTAATATTTTTTTAAAAAAAATTATATTCCACCATGGATTTTCTTTTCTGTTTTTTTATTTACTTTAATAAAAAAATTTATTTTCCACCTAGGATCTAAGGTAGTCAAAATTGGTCAAATCTGAGATGTGGATTGATTTACAATCCCTTGATAAAGTTATATACTTTTTTCCTAAATTTCAAAAGTTTATACTTATTTATATTTGAAGCAAATATGAGGATTTCTTTAACAATTAACCCAATAAATAAGGCTTCCCATTCGACCAAATTAAGCCAAAAAAAAAAAATAAGCGCCCATTAATTATTTTATTTTACATTTAGTGGAATAACATATTTTTCTCTCTCTTTCTTTCAAAAAAAATTATTAAGACTGAATTAATTCAGTTTAGATATATTAATCAACAGAAGATTATAATTATAGAGTAATGAAAATGACGGGGTGGGAGCATCCAAATTCCAAACACACAAACTTTATTTCGCGTTGATAATGATAATGACCACAAGCTTACTCCTTTAACAGACACAAATAATTTAGAAATAAATATTATTAAAAGATTAGTGCATTTAGAAATAAAATTAAGTATTGTACTTTATTAGAGCAGTTTAATTTTTGATTGCACTTACATAGTTTATCCCGTTTAATAAACTTTACAAATTTAGATGAGATCATCTCACAAGAAAATTAAAGAACTGTAATAACATCTTAATAAAAACTAAAACTTGCATTAATGAAAAGTTATAGTGATCTCATGAGAAAATTTATGTGAAACGGATAAGAAATTATGATAATATTTTAATTAAAAATAATACTTACATTAATGAAAAATGATAGTGATCTCACACGGGAAAATTTGTGTGAGAAGTGTTAAGAAACTGTGATAACATTTTAATAAAAAAATAATTGTATTAGTAAAAAGCTATAGTGATGTAGTAAATTATTTCACGAAGAATTTGTAAATGTCTTTGATAAAAAATTAATAACTATTTTAAAAAAATATAAAAATGGTAATAAGGCCTCACACAAGTCATTGGGTCCCTTTTAATATTATTTTATACTCCCTCCGGCTAGTTGAAAGAAGGCAATTTTATATTTTTTACGTTAATTAAGAGGTATTGTTATTTAATATGTAGTAAATTGTTGTATTAATGAGGATGTGATCCTACATTTTACTTGTATTAGTGGATGTGTGTGGATCCATGTATATAAAAAAAAAATTGAGTTGAATGACCAAAATTAAAAAATGGACTCTGCGATGAGATGTGTAATTTGTGATATTGTAACGTTTAGTGACTTTTTTTAAGATGTGAATATAAGTATGAAACATATAGTATGAAGTAATAATTAATATGTGGTGAAGGTTTCTATTAACAATTTTTTTAATAAATTTTTTTAATGACGAACTATCAAACAGAATTCGGTTAATATTATGTTGGATTGCAGCGAGAGCTATGCTGCGTCAGCATTTTTGGATAGTATTAGTTTGTATTATTATTATTTTATTTTGATTTTTTTGTTGAAATGTTGAAATAAATTTCAAATATTAGTGGATAGAATCAACGGAACGGCCCCCGGCTGCTTTTAATTTTTTTTTAATAAATAAATTATTTAAAAATAATTTCTTATTATGATAATGACCTGAAAATAGTGAAATGTGTAAATTTTGGTAAAGTGTTGCAAATATGACCCAAAAGGCCATTTTGGGCCCGTTTAATGGAATGTAAAGAGTTAATGTTGATGGGCCCTCGAACTCTGTTAAATGGATCAAGAATGGGGCCCCTGAATCCATCACCAGTAACTTCATTTTTTTTTCCGTTTTCTTTTTTCTAATAATAATTGAAAATAATTCTCAGCCACTTCTTGGTTGGATGAAATTTATGTCTACGTGGAAAGTTCAAGTTTCTTCAATTTTGATTGGAAGAGTTTTTGTCTTTGCTGTATCTGGGACCCACTTTTGTGCTGATGTGTCATCCTAATCTTCAGGTCTTAACCATACTGACATGTTCTTCTCATCTTCTTCAGACAACAAAGTTCAGATGCATCATCAACACAAACTTCACAATTCTCGATATTTATTTATATGAAAAATTATCCTTTTTTTTAACATTTAAAATCAAATAGATGTATTGAGTTTTATTGCAAAATAATAATTTTTTAAAAAAAAAGAAAAAATCAAGGGCAATTAGCCAATTATGCAGTGGCATATTGTTAAATGTTAATATCAAACTCTAATTAAAAAATCGTGTTTTTATTTTTATTTTTATTTAATTTTAGGCAAAACATGAAGTTAAACGTAATGTGTGGAAATTGAATATTCCATATATATAATAATATGGATAAGTGGTTAAATTAATCAAAGTTTTGAAACAAACATATTGTGATAATGATGATAAGGAAAATGTCATAATCCTTAAGAAGAAAGATAAGCTTCATTTGGTTGCTGTGTGCATACACAGTTCGTTGAACAACTATGATGATTGAATATGAAAACTCTTGCCACGTGGGCCCTATGTATTTCTTATGTGGAGAGAACTACTACGAGTATTTTTAGTAGATTAAAATAAAGTTTAATTACTATTTATTGTAAAATTACTCTGAATTATCGTATAATGTTCAAGAATAAATTTTGATAATAATAATATTAATTCTAATCATTTATAAAATATACTCCATAGGATACTGGATAAGAATGTGTGATTTATTTTAAATATTAATAAATTTAATTCATTAATTTAGACACCATTGTAAATGTTGCTTAGCATACACTTTCACTATTTATTTTGAAAGCAACATTTAATGTGTGCCCCCAGGGCTGTTTGTTTGTTGAGATAACAGCTTGATTCCATTAAATCCAGCTAAAATCAATTATGTCATTTCATTTTTTTAAATTAATAATTATTATTGAAATTCTCATAAGCCAAATTTATTTTACAAATGGTGGTTGATGTGAAATTTTTGTGTGAATTATATATTATTAATTTATATATTACTTAATCACTAATTAATAAGTGAGTACTGATGCGTGTCTGCATCAAAGAAGCCTTCACTAAAAAAAAAAAAAAAAACTCCAATAAAGACGGAATTTTGTGACGGAAATTAAGTGATCGTTAACTCACTTGGTCAAGGTCTCAGTTTGTGACGGAAATAGTAACGACTTATTTTGTAACGGATAGGTTCCGTCACTATAGTGACGAAATTTTTTGTGACGGATTTAGTGACGGAAATAGTGACGAATATTTTGTGATGGATTTTTCCGTCACTATAGTGACGGAAATAGTGACGGAATATTTGTGATGGATTTAGTGACGGATATTTTTGTGATGGAGTCTTTCCCTCACTATAGTGACGGAAATAGTGATGGAATTTTTTGTGATGGATTTAATGACGGATATTTTTGTGATGAATTTTTTCCATCACTATAGTGATGGAAATAGTGACGGAATTTTTTTTGATGAATTTAGTGATGGATATTTTTGTGACGGAGCCCTTCCTTCACTATAGTGATGAAATTTTTTGTGATGGATTTAGTGACGGAAATACTAGTATTTTTGTGATGGATAATTAAATTAATAAGAAACTTTAATATAAATGAATTATTTGATAAGTTATGAACAATTGTTACTATCACCTGAAGAGCCATAAAGCTCTCACCTCATGACTGGTCTAGTGTACGATTCTTATCCAACACGAGAATTTACAAATAATAATACTAGTAATTAAAAATAAATAGAGGTAGGTGGATGGCTCAAGGCCAAGGTTCGAATTTTAAATTATATTTTTTTTGAAAT
The DNA here is from genome assembly GCA_023678885.1 of Pogostemon cablin. Classification (NCBI taxonomy): domain Eukaryota; kingdom Viridiplantae; phylum Streptophyta; class Magnoliopsida; order Lamiales; family Lamiaceae; genus Pogostemon; species Pogostemon cablin. The sequence goes on along the minus strand of CM042955.1, from coordinate 9,188,112 downwards.
TTTCTAAATTTTATGACGGAAATAGTGAGAGCGTATAAGTGGGGGTCAACCCTTCACCTTCAGCCATGATTTTGGGTGAAATCAAATAATAATACTAGTAATTAAAAATAAATAGAGGTAGGTGGATGGCTCAGGGCCAAGGTTCGAATTTTAAATTATATTTTTTTTGGAATTTTCTAAATTTTGTGATGGAAATAGTGAGGGCGTATAAGTGGGGGTCAACCCTTCACCTTCACCCATGATTTTGGGTGAAGTTAGGGCTCCCTAACTTTATGTGCCTAACAATTTGGTCTGACCTGCCCGATGTGTGGGCTCAGAGGTTGCCACTCCGGATGTGGGCCCAAGGGAGGTTGCCACTCGGAGTTGTGGGCTTAGGTGCGGGTTGCCACCCGAAGTGTGCCGTTATATTTTTTTTGGAATTTTCTAAATTTTGTGATGGAAATAGTGAGGGCGTATAAGTGGGGGTCAACCCTTCACCTTCAGGCATGGTTTTGGGTGAAGTTAGGGCTCCCTAACTTTATGTGCCTAACAATTTGGTCCGACCTGCCGAATCCGAATGGGCCACGTGATGAGGCTACCCGATGTGTGGGCCCAGAGGTTGCCACTCCGGATGTGGGCCCAAGGGGGGTTGCCACCCGGAGTTGTGGGCCTAGGTGCGGGTTGCCACCCGAAGTGTGCCGTCCGCGGATGTCCGGTTCGAAGGGAATGGATTGTTACGATGTCCCACATCAGTTATGCACACAAGTGTGGAAGTGCGTATAAGTGGGGGTCAATCATTCACCTTCAGCCAAGGTTTTGGGTGAAGTTAGGGCTCCCTAACTTTATGCCTGACAATGCGTCACTATTGTAATCCGTCATAAATTCCGTCACTACTGCAATTCGTCACTGTTTCCGTCACAAGCAATTCCATCACATTAGTGACGGATCCGTCACTATAATTTACTAACAAGTGAAACGACGAAGCCTATTCCGTCACTAATATGTGATTTTTTTTGTAGTGCATTAATTACGTTTTTTTTTTATTTTTTTAAAATAATTAATATGGAGTATAAAATAGTAAGGCCGGACGCTCAATTAATTGTTGGTATTTTTATATCAAATACCGAATTATTATGGTCATTGAAATATTAACCAGTGAAAACAAAATCAAATCCTTAATATCCATAATATTAAAATATTAAATTATAAATGTGCATGAATTATACTATACGTGGAACAATTTAAAAGTGCATGTTCTAGCAATAAATCATGGAACTGCTAATGAGTTGACATAACTTGTATAACCATGCATTAACGTACATTGTTGCAAGAAAATGGAAAATTAATATATTCAAACTAGATCTGCACTACCTATATATCAATTTAATTAATACAGTAAGAGATCCATCTTCACAAATTGTTTAATAAATAACATATGGATATCTAATTAATTATACTCCATGTTTCACGGCAGTTTGGACTGAAGTCACTGAACTAATAAATCATAAATCCCTCAACCAATTCACCTTCATTTATTTAATATGAAAATTATGAAAATTGGTAGTTAGAAAATAGAGTAAAACAGATCCATGCAATTTTATTTTTTTAATATAAAATTATATAAATCTATGTATACCATTTAAATACACAAGGAAATGAACATTAAATAAAAATTAATTTATAGAGAGTAATGCTGTCACCAACTAGGTGGGTGGTGGGTGCATCATTTGCAAACCCTTTTGCTTTGCAGGATGATTTGCAACAAACAATGCTAACACATGGCTTATTTTCCATCAATAAAAGTTTTAAAAAAAAAATTTCTTTTACTTTTAATAAATTGATGTTAAAATAAATTTGATTTGAATTGTTTTGGAGGGTCATGTACGCAACTTTTTTATTGATTTAGCTAAAGTAAAAAATTTTACCCAATAAAATATTTAAAGTTATGGTGTGATAATACTATACAAGACTATAGATTAATAATTGATTCTGGAAATTATTATTAATTAATTTATAAATTTATTTAAACTTTAATTATAGCAATATAACATACACCGACGCGTTTTCTAATGGGATCGAGTTCATCAACACACCATTTTCTTAGGTGATCTTATTTAATTCAATAGTAAATAGAGAGTAAATATTACTCACTTTTAAGTACAGTCTAAAAAAAAAACTTTGTTATATATATGTCATTCTAAAATAACTTATAATATAAAAATTGGTAAATGACTATATTTAGTAAAATATATCCAATCATTTATGAGATCATACTATTGTAAGTTACAAATTTATTACCCTACCATCGATCACAATAATTCAACATCACAATCCCACAATATATTTCAAAGTTTGGAATCTCTCTAGATTAATTGTTCATATTATCAGAAAAAAAATCATTAAATTTTTTTAATGTACTATTTTTTACGCTATTTCGCTGTGTTCTAAATTCTCGTCAGTTAATTTAAAAAATTCTATATATTTTATATTTGAAAAGATCTCAATCACCATAATTAGAAATTAATTTTGAAGGCTTGTGTTTGAATAATGTTGACTAGTCGCAGTTTTATTATCAAATTTCGTTAGTTTGTGATGAAATCGTGAGTGCGACTCTTAAACCAACTAATATTCGTTTAATCAGATCTAAGTATCTAACTCAGCATGTCATAATTATAATTAACTAATTCAGACAATTAAAATAAAGAGACTTACCACTACCTGTCCCAATCCAATTTCCGTACAATTATTTTTACTAATAATTCAATTTAAAGGTATGAAACATACAAAATTATATATTTGTATTAATGTAAAAGTAACAATCACACTTTTTTCTATTCATAGTACACTTTAATTTAAATGGAGGTGGTAATATTACATGCATGCATGAGTTATGATAGAGTATGTACTCATATGTAAATTCATATCGTAATTGTTTATCCGTTGATATAAATATGTGAATTCATAATTAAAAATAGATTAACAAATTTTAATTTATTTAAGAACTTAAAAAAAAAGGCGTTTATAATTGGTAAAATAAAATTCATTAATTATTCATAGGTCTCTGTTGATCATAGTTATATATGTTTCGTTGACTAAACCTATAATTACAAATTAATCTTGTTAAATTTATTATCTTGAGTTATTTGCATTAATAATATACAGAGAGGCAGAGCTAGCCCACCAGACTCCTCACATAAGTGAGTGACCTGTGTTCGATTCTCATTGAGAACGAATAGGAGGGGAGTTATAAGGAAGTTTGGAGAATAAGGGTGTATGGAGACTTGATGAAGTAACTATACTATCAACTAACTTTGTCCGATAAATATATATATATATATATATAGAGGCAGAGCAAATAAATTACAACGTTGAACACAACTTTTTAATTGAAAAACGTGAAATATTCTTGGTCAGAACATAGTCTCGGCTGGACCTATACATTCCCAATGTTATGGTTGAGCAGGTATCGCTGCTAAGGGAGAAAGGGACCTCTGTCGGAGCAAGCTAAAGAGCACTTCGTTCATGAGTTGCTATCGCTTTAGCTGTTATAACTATAACTTAAGCTATCTTCTCGAGTGAAAACTACTTCTGGTTTATTTTTTAACAAAAAGATCAACATGGTTGCTTGCTGCAAAAACGAATGCAAATAATAATTGTTCAATAACAATTTATGCCTGCTCAAATCGAATCAGGGTGCATCAGAGCACCACATTTACGCTCCTAATTTAAATATCACTTTTAGGATTTATTATTATTATTTTTTTAAGACGAGCTGTAAAATAAGTATATCTACTACTATTAAAGTGCATTCATTGCGTATGTAACGTTTATAGATAATTAAAGTATATTTATAATGAATCATATTATAACACTTAGGATTATAGAGTATTTAAAAAAAATATCTTAACAATCAATAAATATATATTTTCTAATTATATAATAATTATATTTTAACACTTGTCTTATATAATTATGTAACACAAGAATCGTCTTATAAGAGACTATATTTAATAGTATTATTTTTCAAATAGTTAAAAAAAATGCCTAACTTATATCCATTTTTTTATCCAATTTTATATTCTTAATTATTTCAAAAATTATATTTAAAATTATGAATCTAATAGTGTAATTTTTTGATTTAAATTACAGTTGTGGGTCCCATAATCTTGTTTCAAGATAAAAAGTGAAAACCTAACCCGTGGGGCAGTGTCCAGTGACACGATTTTGAAAAAAAAAATTAAAAGTAATTAATTTGCCAATTAAAAATTGGATTAAATAAGAAATTAGCTCTTAATTAATTGCGAAAGAAGGTAAGTTCACCTGAGGTTGTATATGCTACGCGCGAGAATAAGACAAAAATAAAACTTATGGACGGTCGAATTGGACAGATTGTATTGGGAGTCACCACAGAGAATCTTTGTGCGTGAATTGTATTACGCTACGCAACATTCGTGAGGAATACCTTTCTAACAACATCCAAACATGAAACAACCCGTTTAATCTTTTTCCATTTTCTTTACATAAAAATTACTTTCACATTTAATGAAAAAATAATAATAATAACTAAATGGCACACTTTTTGGAAGAACAGAGGAGTGTTGTAGTTCTTGATTGTGCATTTTTGTGATGAAATGATAAATTTTGAAATAATTAAGAATATAAAATTGTACTATAATATCACACATTGGTCCTCTGCGTCATTTTCTATATTATTTGATGTGTCTTACGTTATATAATCGATACGTTAGAGAGTAAAAAAATTTAACTATTCCCCTGGAGTTTAAGTTTGAATTTTTTTGTATAATTTTCTTTTCCTATTTATTATATATATCAAAATGAATTCAAACGGTTTATGCTTTATTTTTCAAAAAGTCATCACTTAGCTTCTTTGATTAGATGATACCAAAACAGACATGCATTTTAGGTTGGATCATTTATTCAAACTCACGAAACCTAAAATTGATGAATTCTTGGTTAGAGGAAAAAAGTGGGTCCCATGTAGACCTACAAGGAAATCCAGGTCCCACTTTCAATTTCAAACTCTCCAATTTTCAGCCTTTAAAAGCAGATGCAAAAGCACCAATTTTGTGCAAGTTTCAAATCCCACATTCACTGCAGCAACAACTACAAAGTGTTCTTATAATAAACACAAAACGCACCCTCAAGTGTGTGTAGTTTCTCACTCATTCTTTATTGAGAGGAAAAATATAGGAAGAATAAAGAGGGAGCATTCACTACAGCACAACAACAAACAGATAATACACATTCTCACTCTGTGTATTTTCTCACTCATTCTTTATAGAGAGGGGGAAATACTGAAGAAAAAGAGGAAACAGGGGCCAAGCTGATGTTTGCCTCATTTGTTTGAAAGTGTCTTCTTAAAGTTTGAATCTTTTTGTTCCCATTTTCTCTGTGTAATTAAAAGAGGCATCAAACTAAGTGGTGGAGGATATATAGAATCAAAGAATATAGAAAATATAAGTGGGGTGGTGAGAGAATTAGTCATTGCATTGTAAAATTACAATCTTGAAGAGGGTCTCTGGAATTATCATGGAATTGAAAATTGCATTCTTGCTGTTGGTGTGTTTGAGCTCGTGGATTTCTGGTGGAGAAGCTGCTGTTTCATACGATCATAAGGCCATTATTGTTAATGGGCAGAGAAAGATTCTCATTTCTGGATCCATTCACTATCCAAGAAGCACACCTGAGGTATATTTACGCCCTGTGAACTTCCACATATCTTTGAATTGCTTTGCAGTCTTCTCTCTGTCTCCTGAACTTTGTTGTTTTTTTGTTTTGTTTTGTTTTGTTTCCCCAAAATATATAAATGGGACATTAGGAAATATTTTTCTTATCCATTTTGTTGGTGTTGTAGATGTGGCCAGATCTTATTCAGAAGGCAAAAGAAGGCGGCCTGGATGTAATTGAGACTTATGTTTTTTGGAATGGGCATGAACCTGAACAAGGAAAGGTCAGTCTTGTTATCTCTTCCTTTTGCGATTCTATGAGTATCATTATGGTAGTAGAATTATTATCTCAATAGATGTAGTAATGTATTGTGTTCTTTCTCCTTTCTATTTCGCAGTATTATTTTGAGGACAGGTATGATTTGGTGAGGTTCATTAAGCTGGTTCATCAAGCAGGGCTCTATGTTAATCTCCGAATTGGTCCATATGTTTGTGCTGAATGGAATTTTGGGTAATATTTCAAATTAAAGAAGAGGAAAATGATCTGTTTCAACTGTGTTTAGAAATTTTCAATTACTTATTTGTAATTTCAATTACAGGGGTTTTCCAGTTTGGCTGAAGTATGTTCCAGGGATTAGTTTCAGGACAAATAATGGGCCTTTTATGGTGAGATAACTAATGTTATTACATTGAAGTTTTCTTGATCATTTTTATTTCTGAAGCTAATGTGCGTTTGGTGTCTGAAAGGCTGCAATGCAAAAGTTCACTACCATGATTGTGGGTATGATGAAAGCTGAAAGATTGTATGAAACTCAAGGTGGCCCAATCATATTATCCCAGGTTGCTAAATTTCTCTCACTTTTACTTTTATCTTAGTGCCAACCACCACATGCCACTGCTTTATACATGGCTCAAAATTTACGTGTATAGATCGAGAATGAGTATGGGCCGATGGAATACGAGCTTGGTGCACCTGGCCGAGCTTACACGGAGTGGGCAGCCAATATGGCCGTAGGTCTTGGCACCGGTGTACCGTGGATTATGTGCAAGCAAGATGATGCCCCTGATCCAATTGTAAGCATTGACCCCCTTTTCCTCTTTATTTTATTTATAAAATTCTGGTATTTATTGTTTAATAACTAGTTTTCCCTGGTTTTAGTGGTGATGTAGTGGAAGTTTTGAGATCTTTTCATATGGCTTGGCTTTCTTATTTCTTACCAATGAATGTTGCTATGTGTAAATTAAATAGTTTACATTATCTGGATCTTGCATCTGATAAACTGGGATATATTTTGATTTTTTATTGAAATGAGAATTCGTGTTTCAAAATTCTTCTCTTGCAATTTCATTTTCTTCAAAACTTTATTATTGGTTTATGCTTGTTCTTATTATCTACTTTGTTATATGGTTTCATGCAGATCAATACCTGTAATGGTTTCTACTGTGACTACTTCTCCCCAAACAAGGATAACAAACCTAAGATGTGGACCGAAGCATGGACTGGCTGGTGAAATTCGAAATGCTCTTCTGATGAAATTTCATTATCTTCACACAATATGGAGCTTCTAACATTCATTTGATGGAAAAAAATTCCAACATCTTTTTACAGGTTTACTGGATTTGGTAGTCCAGTTCCTTACCGACCAGCTGAAGATTTGGCATTCTCTGTAGCAAGATTTATCCAAAAGGGGGGCTCCTTCGTCAACTATTATATGGTAAAAATTTACCCTTAAAAGGAATTCATTGGCTGAAAATGCGATTTATAATGGAAGTAGCTGAATATCTTTTATCTTTGATTTGGTCAGTATCATGGAGGAACGAACTTCGGCAGGACTGCTGGTGGTCCTTTTATTGCAACGAGCTATGACTATGATGCACCTCTTGATGAGTATGGTATGCACTATCATGCAAACTCTCTCTGCCATGCATGCTGTGATTGTTATTTGTGATGACAAAGTGGCTGGTGATAAGCACCCTTAACTATTAAGTGATAAGTGATATGTAGTTCTCGTTGTAATTTTTAGGCAATAGTTGACGGCCTGTCCAAAGTGCACTTATAATTTTGATATGCTATAGTTAGCCTTTCCATAATACGGCTATGGAAGCCCCTTATCTGCTTATCACCTAGTTATCGACTATCAAGAATGAGTATCCCCTCAAATAATTAGTTTATGAGTTGTCTTGTCTCTATTACCTTCTGTGCGTCTTCTCTTTATCTTGCAAATTTAAACAGTCTCCTTATCTTCAATTTCATGAAGGACTATTGAGGCAGCCGAAATGGGGTCATCTGAAAGATCTGCATAGAGCCATAAAGCTATGTGAACCAGCTCTAGTATCAGGAGATCCCACTGTTATGTCACTTGGAAACTCTCAGGAGGTTGGTTATTGTTTCCTCTCTCTCTCTCTCTCTGTCACTGAAACTGCGTACAATGAATCAATGATAAAGAATACTAAATCATGTTTATGCTTACGATACAGGCACATGTTTTCAAATCGAAATCGGGAGCTTGTGCTGCTTTTCTTGCAAACTACGACCAGCATTCATTTGCAAAGGTCTCTTTATGGAATATGAATTACAACTTGCCTCCTTGGTCTATCAGCATTCTTCCCGATTGCAAGAACACTGTTTACAACACGGCAAGAGTAAGCATAAATAATACTTATTATTATATTTTGCGAGTGTGGCCATTAATAGCTTAATTATGAGCATAACCTGTTTGAATTTTCATGTGAAGATTGGTGCACAAAGTGCACAAATGAAGATGACCCCTGTTAGCAAAGGGTTTTCTTGGCAATCATACATTGAAGATACAGCATCATCAGTCTCTGAAAATACATTTACTAAGGTTGGATTAAGAGAGCAGATTAATACAACCTGGGATAAGACTGATTATTTGTGGTATACTACAGAGTAAGTGCATCTGAAGCCATCCTACCCTTGAAATAGGTTTATTTTCAACTTGTACTCATCTTTTCTCTCTTTTTTTCTTGTTTAGTGTGAGAATTGACTCACGTGAAGGATTTCTAAGAGGCGGGAAGTGGCCCGTTCTTACAGTTTCATCTGCTGGTCATGCCTTGCATGTATTTATAAACGGTCAATTATCAGGTAGGCAACCAAGTTTGCATAAAACATCCTATAATTTCTTGTATTTGAATCAAGTCAATGACCTTGTTGTTTACAAGATCAAATCTTTTTATGTGCAAACTTGAAATCTCTCCAACAGTCCAATGGACGATTAAGCGTTACATATGATTATTGTTCTACTGTACCTCTGCTAAGCATTATCTTACAACATAATTCTCGATTTTCTTTCAGGAACTGCCTATGGAAATCTCGATAAACCCAAACTAACTTTCAGTCAAGGTGTGAATCTGAGAGCTGGAGTCAACAAAATTGCTCTTCTCAGCATTGCTGTTGGTCTTCCGGTTAGTACACATTCCCTCTCTGTCCATCACACAAAAATATTTTGGATTGGGAAATATACTTGATCATGTGTTCTATTACCTGATATTCATGTTCGATATTTCTTACTTGTGCATGGGCTCAGAATGTTGGTCCTCGTTTCGAGACTTGGAATACTGGTGTTCTTGGCCCAGTTACACTCACAGGTCTAAACAAGGGGAAATGGGACTTAACATGGCAACAATGGACTTACAAAATTGGTTTAAAAGGAGAATCTCTGAGTCTTCATTCATTAAGTGGAATCTCTTCTGTTGATTGGGCTGGAGATTCTGTTGCTCAAAGGCAGCCGTTGGCGTGGTACAAGGTGAGTGTATTTTGCTCGAATTAGATAAGTTGTCTACTCAAAACAGGAGACTGCAGGGCTTCAATTGTGTGAATGAATTCTTAGAATTCTTGAAAACTTTTTTTTCAGACTACATTTAATGCTCCTGGAGGAAATGAGCCGTTGGCTTTGGACATGAATACGATGAGTAAAGGCCAGGTTTGGATCAACGGACAAAGCATTGGACGCTACTGGAATCAGTATAAAGCATCTGGTAACTGTGGTGCCTGCAACTATGCTGGTTGGTTCAGTGAGAAAAAATGCCTAAGAAACTGCGGTGAAGCAACTCAAAGATGGTATTATGAAATCTACGTCGATCGAGCATTTTTTTTTCCAGACAATGCATATGATCTAACCTAAAAATGTGCATTTCCAGGTATCATGTCCCTCGCTCTTGGCTACGTCCATCTGGAAATCTCTTGGTTGTGTTTGAAGAATGGGGAGGCAATCCTAATGGTATCACTCTGGCGAAGCGGGAAGTAGCAAGCATATGCGCTGATATATACGAGTGGCAACCAACATTAGTGAATTGGCAGATGCAGTCATCAGGGAAAACGAACAAACCACTGAGGCCTAAAGCTCACCTCTCTTGTGATGCCGGTCAAAAGATTTCATCGATCAAATTTGCTAGCTTCGGTAACCCTCAGGGCGCCTGCGGTAGCTTCCATCAGGGAAGTTGCCATGCATTTCATTCGTACGACGTTTTTCAGAAGGTATACCCTCATACAAGCAGATCTTCCTAGAATCCACCTCTACATCTTCATATTCTGTGGTCTAATTTCTACTTTGTTTGATCCATTTTCATATCTGCAGTACTGCATTGGACAGCAATCCTGCACTGTACCTGTGACACCTGAGATCTTCGGAGGCGATCCATGTCCAGGTGCTATGAAGAAGCTCTCAGTGGAAGTCATCTGCAGTTGAAGGCATGATACTACTATCTCTTCCAGTTTGTCCTGTCCAAAGACTACAGGTTTTTCGTCGTTTAATTTTTTCTGGAATCGCGTCCCAATAACAGCTTCGGCCTCTGCTTAGTGAAGTTGTAAATACATACAACACACAATCAGGGCCAAAGCCATGAAGAATTTGATGATCATCCATCTTATGTGTATATATAGCTATATGTAGTATGAAATTCTGCAAAAATCTAACAAGATAGTCTGGAGAGAATCGGTTAGAATGCGCATCGAGACGATGAAAATGAGTCCGTGTGCAGTGATTTGCAGTAGTTAGATGAAGATTCAAGCTTTCTGGGCTTGCAAGATTTAAAAGTAAAATGTTTGATGCAAGGAAGCAATCATCTTATTTGCTTCCCGTTTGTTGAAAAATGTGTACTGGTATATGATGTATTTAAGAAAGTATTACTATTATTGATCAATTACTCTCAAATTTGATTACATATATTATACCCCTGTTATTGTACAATGCTTGCAGAAATTGGCACGTTATCCATTACATGTTTTAAAATTGATGAACAATATATCACAAACGCTTATTTTTTTTGGGTTAATTCTTAAAAAATTCACTATTGGGGATTTTCAAATCCATCACAATCTTTTATTTTTGTCAATTCAATACACTGTCTATTTTATATTTTCAATTCTATCACGACATTTTACTTTTGTTAATTCAATACACGATCTATTTAATATTTACAATTTGATACACCATTTATTTCATATTTACAATTCAGGTCAATATTATTATTATTATTATTATTATTATTTCAATAAAAATAGAACATCGTGCTTAATAAATAATTAATGAAATTTATACACTATTCATTTTTTATTATTTATTTTTTAATTCAAATTGATTATTAATTTCCTTTACTATAAAATTTTTATTTTCAATGAATAATGTCCGTACGCACTAATTGTTTAGTCGGTAATAAAAAATATTTAATTAAGATATTTTAATTATTTTTAAATTTGTTTACAATTTTCCATCACGTCAAAAATAATAAATTCCTAAGTGTAGTAAAAATATTATACAAATGAAATTTAATACTTATTTTCATAAATAACAGGAAAAAAAATATTAATCTTATGAAATAAGTGTTCTTGTGATTTAACTTTTAATAATAATAATAAGTTGAAATGAAAATATGAAATAAGTGGTTTATCAAATTGTAAAAATTAAAGTGGAGATAGAATTGAAAATATTAAATAGATCGTGTATTGAATTGACAAAAATAAAAGGTTACGATAGAATTAAAAATATTAAATAAATCGTGTATTGAATTGACAAAATAAAATATCGTGATAGATTTGAAAAATCTCCAATAAATTGGTGAATTTTTTAGGAATTAATTTTTTTTATTTATATATTTTGTATCAGAGGAACTTGATTCTTACTCCCAATCCAAACGCGAATGGGATTCTTTAGAGGAAAATTTGTAAGTTAAAGTAACATCTACAAATATTTATTTTATCGAATTTATACCTCTTTGTAGGGCTTATTGGATTTGCGTGACATTTTGAGTAGATTATTATATTGAAAAAATACAAACCAAAAAAATTGTAAGCAGTTTTATTATTATTCATAAAAAGTACTAGTAGTAAATAATTTGAAAATAACTAAATACAAAGATTTAGTAATTAATTTTCTTATTCTCCAGGCAACGTTGGCTTAGTAATAAATGCAATTTAATTTCTGAAATAGAATAAATAGCCGTAAATTTCGGTAATAATTTTGAAGCTAGACAGCCGCCCATATACTAAATCACTTCAAAATATAAATAGGCAGTACTAAGAAAACATTCTAATAATAATAGTAGAGAGTATATTAGTTTCATTATTGAGATAAGTGTAATTAATTTAATAATTATAAAAGCCTCTTATTTGGGAAAAGGGTTAAATCTTGTTCCAAATCCAACCAACTAATTCTCCAGTTAAGAAGGGCAAAGCAATTAACGTAGTAATTCATATATACTATTAAATGTGGTGCAGCAACACAAGAACAATCTCATCTCTTCCTTGTATGGAAAATCTTATACATCATCTTAATATCCACCAAATTAAAGGGAAAAAAGAAAAAACATGCCTTGCTCTCTACAGAAGAGAAGAGCCAAATGAGAGTATTGCAGGCAGTAATGGATAATTTTACAGATTGGACACCTCGAATGCATCCTGCAATACCTCATTCCTAATCATCTATCAAAAACTTGTAAAAAACTACTACAAAGATTTGGGACTTTGATACTGTTTCAGTCGATCTTCACGGAAGAATAGATCATTCGGACAAACCAGTAGCATGCGTAGAAGCCTATGGTTCCCGTCAACACGAAGAACGCATACGACGCAATCAACATATACCCGAAATACAAAATGCCTGAAACCAGCTTCGTGATTTCCAACTTGGTGAAGAAGTAGAAAATTGAGTAGAGGAAAAGGTACAGTGCCGAGGACCCAGCTGTCAAGTATGCTCTCCACCACCAGTTATAGTCTTCACTGCACAGCTGGAAATAGCAGAGAACCACTGTTATCTCCGCACACGTGATTATGAGGATGACAAACACGATGAACAGGAAACCGAAGATGTAATAGAACTGGTTCAGCCAGATGGATGTCAAGATGAAGAACAATTCTATGAAAACGGCCCCGAATGGGAGAATGCCTCCAATAAGTACAGAAAACAATGGTTTCATGTACCATGCCTGTTCCGGAATCTGTCTCGGGATCTTATTGGTCTTCACAGGGTCCTCAATAACAGGCTTTTTAAAGCCCAGATAACTCCCAACAAACACCAGTGGTACCGAGATTCCAAACCACAAGCACACAAGAGCAAACATTGTTCCAAAGGGTACAGCTCCAGATGACTGTTCTCCCCAAATGAGAGCATTCAGCACAAAGAATACTGCAAAAAGAATACCCGGGAACATGAAAGCTGTTTTTAAGGTATTCCGCTTCCACTCGGTGCCCTTGAACATTTTGTAGAGACGAGCTGATGAGTAGCCGCCAAACAATCCCATAAAAACCCACAAAAGAACCATGGCAGTCATAAGTCCCCCGCGGTTGGAGGGTGAGAGGAAACCTAGCAGTGCGAAGATCATTGTTACAAGCGTCATTCCCAATATCTGAACCCCAGTTCCCACATAAACACACAACAATCCAGAATTTACTGGTGCTCTGAAAACATCTCCATGAACCAGTTTCCATCCTGTTTCTTCTTGAGCCTCGTCTTGGGTTTCCAATTGATTATAATTTGCTATATCCTTATAAAGAGTTCTCATCATAATCATAGCAACCATACCAGAAAGGAAGAGAACAATCATCAGAGAATTGATAATCCAAAACCAATGAATTTGATCATCATTCATGAGGAGGTAGGTATCCCACCTTGATGCCCATTTAATATTACTTTCCTGCATCAAAGTTGGAAGTTAATTCTTGCAGAAGAAACAAAACATACTAGTGAAGCTGTAAAGGTAAGCAAAGACAAGGTTAGGAAAGGAATACCTTGTAACTAACATCATACGTAAATACAATATCTTTGCCTGTATCCACTTCCTGTGGAATAGCACCCCCTTGAATAATATTTTTGGTGTTCTGGTTGCATGTAGCCACCTTTGGATTCTTGGGATCCCACTCCTTGTACTCATGATTGATGCTGTAGGATTGAATTACCATAAAAATTTAGTCAAAGTCAGAAAATAATCAGCTCCTCAAAAACCAAACCTTTCAAGATTTTCACACACACTATCTGTATGAAGACAAAGTATCCTTATTTCAACCAGAGCACGCCATTCAACAAAATGAATGTAATATAACTATTGCAAAAGTACAATAATATATTAATGAAAATTTGAAAAGGAAATTTTGCAACCTGATTGGAGAAACTTCAAATCCAACAATTCGAGCAGAATCAGTTTCAGGATCTTTATGATACATAACTCTGAAGCTTAAGTGATTATTAATGAAATATTTTTCCTCTTTGCTCTGCAAAAGAAGGTGTATACACATTTAACAGTTGTGAACTCATTTGTTGTTTATGATGAGTAAGAGAAGACACAGACCCCGGCATAATTTCCCTTAAACCCAACACGAAATCCATGCTCATAGGTTGTTGATGAACTTCCATCTCGCCTTTGCCTAAGTACAGCTACAGGAAGGTTGTCTAGAATCCTGCGTGCATTTTCAAATGTTACTACTTTTTTACATCTGCTAAAGATATTTAACAGCTCTGATCACTGTTCATGTAACATAGAGATGCTGACAATAAATAACAATGCATCTTACATATTGACTCTGTACTCATCATCAATTTTTTCCTTAAAATTCTTTGCCTCCTGAGCGTTGAGGCTTTGTTTGCAAGCCACTGTGCAGGGCTGCTCGTCCCTCATATGGAACTAATTTAACCCTCAAAGAGACCCATATCAGGAAACATTGGCAACAAAGTGAAGTAAAGAAATTACACATCTGAGCTACTTAAAACTAAGAAACTAGTCATGGATGCTCACAGTGTAAATAGAATTTTCTATGCGATCACCCCGAAGGACTTCTCCCAAGTTTTCACCAACATTTCTGATTTTGTCTGGCTTGCAGTATTTCAAGAAGTAAAAATCGTATGGAAGTTGTGTCTTAGTAGAAGACAATTTATTGACTTTCACTTGAAGTTCATCGCCCTGTTAAGAATTTAAACGCAGATACTACATGAGAGAACACACGCAAAGCTGCAAGCTAATAACAAAGCCCTTTAGCACTTTACCATGTAAAGCAGTAACTATCCGACTAGAAGAAGATCTCCGTGAATTATATACTTAAGCAGCAACATATGATAAAAACAATCAATAACTAATGAATATTTAGCATGAAACCAACACCTCCGAAAACATATATATATATACCATTAGTCATTTGTTTTCTAATAGAAATACAGTGACTAGCCCCAAACTTACATACATAAAAAAAAAACATTTGGAATTAGCCAAATCTAAATTATTTTTAGACATAGAACCAGCTCACAAGTGGCTACATCTTCATTAGCTCAACGAAGACCATATTTATTATCAGAGAGAAAAAGTGGGAATTGTGTGCATACGAAGATCAAAATATTAATCAGTAGAGCTAAAACTGACTCGTCTATCAACGGAGGGTAAAGGCAAATGTACTATACCCAATATAATTGCTTCATCACAGCAATAGTTAAAGATCAATCTAGAATCTCTTATATTAACAACACAGAGATAATGGAATTTGGGAACAAGCAAACATCCCATTGCCACAAAGACAAGTATTTGCAGAAAGTTTCACCTAAGTACCATGCCTGGAAAACCTAAAAAAAATCATACTTTGCCCAGAAGAACGTCGAAAGAAACATAAAAGTACCCAAACAAAGACAGACCAGCACTCTACACAAATTATCACAAAAATGAAAATGCAGAAAAAAACACTACTACTCAATCAAAAAAAAAATCACACTTAAACCACACAAGCCCAAAAAAAAATTACAATTCCATAGTCAAATCCAACAAAAAAAACGAAGGATCAATCCAAATTCACTTAAAAGCCATCAAATCAACGTAGAAAACCTAGATCTTCATCGAAATTAACAAAATATACATCTAATCAAGATTAAATCAAATACACTGATTCTAGATGATGTGGGCCAAAATAATTACTGGATTAAGCTCCAAAATCAGAAATTACGATATTAAAAGATTTATAGAAATGAAAAAAGAAAAATAAAAGGAAGTAATTACTCTTTGGAAATCGCGAGGCGCAACGCCGGGAAGGTAGAAGGAGTGCGCCAACGAGATCAAATGAAGAAGGCATAGAACAACGGCGCCGACCCGGCCGACCCGACTCATATTTTATCCGGATTCGAGCTGCAGTCAGAGCAACAGTGAAGACGAGAGACGTCGAGGGAAAGAGGTTTTTGTTTGACCAGTGGTATCAGTTTATATTTTGCAAGGTTTTAACAATTGAAGTCGCGCATGCGACTTTATATATCGTGTGCGACCTAACTAATAACGAAGGAAAATTTTCTTTTTCTTCCATGAAATATACCTAATTACAAATTGGGGCACCCAAGTCCCAAGGGGACCAAAATTTAATTATGTTATACTTGGTGTACCAAAAGTGAAAAATTCCCATAAAAACAAAGGCAGCCGTCTTCTATTTTCGTCCAGCCATGGCTGAAACGTAGGTGAATCTGATCAAATTGTTACAATGGAGGAGTATCACCAACAATCATCCAAGAGCTGGAGCATCCACACGCGCCGTGAGATCACCTCGAAGTACGAAATCCTCGAGCGCGTGGGTTCGGGCGCGTACTCCGACGTCTACAAAGCTCGGCGGCGCTCCGATTCACTCATCGTCGCCCTCAAAGAAGTGCACGATTACCAGTCGGCGTTCCGGGAGATCGAGGCCCTCCAGACCCTTCAGAACTGCCCCAACATCGTTATCTTGCACGAGTATTTCTGGAGCGAGGATGACGACAACGTATTGGTGCTCGAGTACTTGCCCACCGATCTGTCCGCCGTCATCAGCGCCGCCAAGAAGGAGTGGGAGGGTGGGATCAGTAACGGGGAGGTGAAACGGTGGATGGTCCAGATTCTGCGAGGGGTGGATGCTTGCCACCGGAATTCCATCGTTCATAGGGATTTGAAGCCGTCAAATTTGCTCATTTCTGCTGATGGGCTTCTCAAAATTGCTGATTTTGGGCAGGTCATTTATTTTTAGTTCGATTTTAATTACCATTATGCATTATCTACATTCTTCCAAGAACTGATTTTTCTCGTTAATCTTTGTTGTACTCTAAATTGAGTTCTTCATTAGCTCTAGATTCTGATCAATGCCAGACACCTATCTTCTGAAGCAGGTTTTCTGATGTCATTTGAATTTTTCATTATCGTCCTAATGTTTTTCTCTTCTGCATAATAAATGTACCGTGTAAAGCAAGTTCTTATTTGATCGATATGAATCCATGGATAGGCTTAGCCAGAGAAACTGGAGTCATTAGTCTCACAGAAATGTTTTGGCCTTGGATCATGTCTGCCTGCTATCATATTTGGATACTCATCTGTTTGCTTGTTCAGTGCGTGTTGTTTCATAGTTTAGTGAATACTTACATTTTCTTGGAATTAATAACCATTAACTTAATGGTATCTAAACTGAGTAATTTTAGTGGAGCACATGCCAAATGCTCAAAATTGGTTGTTACATCTCTGTGATTACCCAGTGTGATATTTTTTGTATGTAGGAATGGTTTGTTGGGAGTGGACTTTTTTAATGAGGAATGGTTTGTTGGGAGTGGACTTTTTTAATGCTGTGCCTGGTGCATCTATGTTTTTGTGAAGGTTCTAAAGTGCTACATTTGTTCCTCTTCCAGGCTAGGATACTTCCCGCACTTGGATATGTCAGTAATGAAGTATATAATCAGCTTGATGAGCAGCCTTCCACAAATGAAGCAACTTTTCCTCGATCACCTGAAGCTGTTCGCACATTAGATGATGATTATGTTCGTCCTACTCGAGTGCATGCAGAACAGAGCAGTGAAAAAGCTGTTATGGGACCTGATCACCATGACTTCCCCAACGATGCTGATGATGAAAGTGTAACTCATGATGGAGTTGCCTCTTGTCTAGCTACGTGCGCCATGAGTGATATCGAGGATCCTTTCCAGCATCCTTATTCTTATGAAGCTGAGGACGGTCGACTTGATGGGAGTGGGGCCCTTACCTCCTATGTTGGAACTCGGTGGTATCGGGCTCCTGAGCTACTCTATGGTTCCACCAACTATGGGCTTGAGATTGATCTGTGGTCACTTGGTTGTATATTTGCAGAGCTTCTGAGCCTCGAACCAATATTCCCTGGCAACTCAGACATCGATCAATTGAGCAAAATTTTCAGCGTTTTGGGCAATATAACGGAGGAGGTTTGGCCTGGGTGCATGCAACTCCCCGATTACAAGATGATTACATTTGGTGAAGTAGAAAAGCCTACAGGTATAGAAGCATTTCTTCATAAACGAACTCCTGATGAGGTAGATCTTGTGAGGAAGCTAATATGTTTTGACCCATCAAGTAGAGCCACTGCGATGGAAATGCTTCACCACAAATATTTGAATGAAGAGCCTTTACCGTTCCCTATATCCGAGTTGAGGGTCCCGTCTGGTCATGGGAGTCGTGGCGAGGTTTCCTCCATTGATTGGAATGATTATAAGGATCTTGGGTCAGACAGTGATGAAGATTTTGGATCATCGCACTTCACTACCACAGAAAATGGTTTTTCGATTCGATTCTCTTGATCTATTGGAGTGTTAGGTGTTTAATTATCCCTTTAACTATATTCATTTAAATCAGAGCTTGGCATCTGGAGTTGAAAGAAGAGCCAACTTGTATCTGCATGTGCAAAAATTTACCAAGTAATTTTGGAAATTATGTAAACATGTCTGGGTTGGATGACGACTAATCTTGACAGTTGCATGTTCTGGTTTGCATAAAAATACAGCGAGAGAGAGAGGTGTAGGAGTCCGAAAGAGGGAGATAACTACATTATAAACATGACAAAATGGTTGATAAATAAACTAGCAAATAATAAATTAAATCCGCAACATGTCAGGCTGGAACGGAACATCTCCAGTGCTTCGAATTCACTTAATAGGGGACACTTGTTACAGACAAATTCAAGGGTTTTTACGATGGGATGGAGCTTTCCGAAAGATTTTTAAGAACTGGATGAAGTGGAGCATGTTAACAGATGAGACTTGAATTTGTCCAGTTCAGCTATCACCTCCTCTTCTGGCCGGTAAATCAGGTCAATCATTCGCCATATCTGCATCAACAGCCCCATATGAATCATAACATGACTAACAAAACCATGTAATCACAAAATAATCACAAAACAATTCACACATTGCAGAATAGCAGTCACACCATCTCAATACGACAAAACAACTATGATTATTGTAATTATCCAACTATATCAGGTCAGGCATATAGATCATATAAAACCATCCTTTTTTTATGGCTGTCCTATATAAACTAGTTGCACCATACAATTGGATCCAACCCAGACCCTCGTGTTCTTTTAAATATGCTTGCTTCAGATCCATACGTAAGAGAAATAATTTGGACCAATTGCACCCTAAAACTTTTAGCACAAGACCAAACTCTTTTTATTAGTAGTTTCTTTTCAATCCTTTACAACTCTAAATCGGTGTCAGATTTGGTTTCAGATAAATACTATTATGCTCAAAATACATCACGAGTAAGAAGTAAGCAACTCATGGAGTCATGTTCTCTCAGTAACTTCATGCGGGGGTCATGTCTGATTCTCTCATCATGTTAGCTTTTACAATCAATAGTATCTTAAGGTCACTGATTCACATGCTCGAGATTTTTCTTGTTATCTCAATATTGCTAAAAAGCATTAAACACTATTTATGTCATAAGTATACCAGGGATCAATCCCAATTTATACATTCAAGGCGTCAGACACAAGAACTTCTTACCTGAAGAGTACCCCCTCCACCAGTCTTTTCTCCATCATCAGACACACTAACAATGGTCCAGGGATCAGCTGCATTCCAGTGAAAATCAACAACCTTGTCCCTGACAAGTTAATTCAAAGCAACCATTATATAAAAGTGAGAAGAAGAAAAATGACATTTTTGAGGATGTAAATACAAGAGAGAAAAATAATAATGAGCATACCTGTGACCTGCATGTTTAAAAAATAAACCTGGGGGATAATTAGGTTTTCCTGATCCAGTAAGATTACCCGCCTTGCCAATCTGAATTATACGCAAATTAGTAACGGCACCAATGAGGATGGCTTATAAACTGGTAATCAATTATGCATAACGAACTTGCCGATGCATTTTCATGAACAAACAATGTTGTGAGAGAACACTCAGATTTTAAAACCTATGTGTGTATAATTATATATATAAACATTTTCACACAGGATAAACTACATCACTAGAAAAAATCACCTTTTCATGGTCCCAAATATTTAAGATTCCATCCTCAGCGGAACTTCCAAAGACAGATGCTTTAGCTGGAGACCACTGCCAAAAAACATGATAATATGAGGGATTGTAATTAAACAAATTCGAACACAAATGGATAATTTGCTTCAGTCATTATTACCTGGACACACAGAACAGCAGCAGAATGGTCTTCGAAAATATGAACAGGGGATCCAACTCCACCAGAAGTTAAATTACGACGGTCATACATGCGAACAGTATTATCAGCAGACCTGACAGGGAAAGAGCATGTTTTAATCCAACTAATTCAATGATCTGTTCTATTTTTGTAATAAGTCAACCCTTTCTATCTAAGCCTCCAAGAGATTACAAGATCAAACTGGACAAGAAGTGTGAATATACCCTGTCAAAATTAAATTCACGTCATTGGGGTTCCAATCTACACAATGAAGGTCACCATTATGAGCTTTTTCGACCTAACAGAAAATATCGAAAAACAAAAACTAATCAGCAGGCACTTCAAAAAGATGAAATGCTGGATTTAGGTGACTGTAACAGTATAAAAAATGAGATGACAAATACCTTGATACTTGCAGTAAAGTAAAATATAAAAGAAGTGAATTCAAGCAAACATGCAAAAGGTATAATAAAAGGCACAACAAAAACATGAGGTCAAAGCCTAAGTAACAAAACTTGATTTGAAAGGAAACATTACTGAGAGAGATAGAACACACTAGAATTGTCAGAAAACACCATATATAATATAACTTTCAATATAAAGTTATATTTCAATTACATAATTACTTGTACGCTACCAACTTAGACCTTATTAATACATCATATTTCATAGGCAAACTGAATAGCTGGCTGCAGGTTAAAATAACAAAACAGCAATGGACCCTTTGGTCTTCTGTCAGGGACATTTTAAATGTAATAATGCGCATACGCTTCTAGAGATGCAAAATGATCCAATTTACAGGAAACCAAGGTAGAATTTAACCTTAACAACAGGAGTAGAACCAGTTCTTGCATCCCACAGTATAAGGCAAGAATCATCACCAACGCTACAGAACTCTTGTGCACTGTGTAACAAGTTCATAAAATGAGCTGTTAGCCTGTTATTAATATTTTATGATGCAGGTGCTTCATCAAAAAGAGGAAACTCCAGAAACATGGTATAATTTTTCACTTGCAAGTCATATTTCAGCAAACAGAGAATTTAGTTTCCATCTCAAAACAAAGGGAATTTTTTGATAGAATACATCACACCTTGATGGATTAAACTGGACATCTTCCACAGTGTCCTTGTGCCCCTGGAAAACCCCTCGAGATTCAACAGTGGTTCCCTCCGCAGGTTTACCATTAGCTGAATTGCCCTTAGATCCCGGAGACCTCTGAGCTCCGAGATCTGCTGCCAAAGATGATACATGGTCTTGGATGCTCCACAAAACCACGGACTTGTCCTTCCCTACCACAAACGTAGCATTTTAATAATATGGGTAAACTACGAAAACTTAGTTGCAAGTAAATTTTGGCTGAAAGAAAAGATAAACAAAGAGGTACTGAATTAAAAGAAACAAATGATTTCTCAGAGGTAATACAAAAAATATGATTAACTAGGCAGAATGAGAAATTATAGTGTATTGAAATTTGTTTCATGATGTGAGCTGTCATTGATGATAAAGCTTCAATAATCATTTGGACTGGACTCTGAATGTATTCAGTTAACTAGGAACTCTTTCCAAAACACATTTTGCGTGTTGTACACATTTCAAGATCAGAATTATCAACAAAACTCAACCAAACATCAATTCTCTGTATAAAATTTTCCAAATATGATTTAACTGTTATACACATTTAATAAAATCTACAAGATCACAAGCAAACACAAAATTAGAAAGATAGATTGAGGCAGGAAATTATTCACCTCCAGAGAGCACAAATGGTTCTGTAGGGCACATGGCTAGAGCAAATTCAGCATTATCTTGATGGCCGGTCAGTATCTGCAAGATAGTTATCAAATGCATACTAATGAATAATAATTAAGTTGGGAAATAATAAATCAACTAAACTCCCAGTTCAATACTAGGAATAAATGAGAGAAAACTTGAAATTTGTAATGTAAACCAACTCATGAAACACCTGCTAAAAGAAACAGTACATGTATATCAATAACTTAGAGGTTAGAACATAGATAGGTATTAGGTGAATCAGGATAATTAATATAAAAAATATACATAATTCAAGCATATGAGGGAATACCAGATCTGGACGAGATGGTGTGGCACCTAAAACAGGCTGACGATTAGACTGAGTTTCAACGTCCCAAATGAGAACCTAAAGCAAATTCACTGATTAACACGTATAAATGGTCTCCTACAACTGTTGAATATCGAAGCAGAATAATAAACATAACAAATTTAATATAGTAGAAAAGAAAGCCATGCGAAAAACCAATGCTTACATCAGGACTGTCAGTGTGAGTAGCCACAATGTTGCTATTCTGAGGAAGTTCCCTAATCCGGTTCACCTGCATTATAAAAGACATCAGAGGTAAGCATACACTTTATTGTACCCATTTTATGTTGGGGTTTTTGATTATTTCTTTTCTTCTGAATAATAAATTGATAATCACGGATGTCAATTCTCTTTCCATTTTAAAATCTCAAGGTAGGAATATGTATTTTCATGTCAAAATGCAATACATAAAATATGATTATGATGGCCAAAGAGTGCAATGAGTTCAAAACTAGAACACAACCAAGTTAACCCTTCCATGTAAGTGGAAGAAAAAGCAATTTAATTTAATTGATTGCAGAGACCACACAGCTGCTTGTGCATACAGGTGACATGTTATATTAGACTTCTTTTTTTAACCTTTATTGTCACACTAAATGTGAATTAAAAATTCCAACAGTTCAACGTGCCACAAACTGAATCACTCACCCCTCTATCAGTAATCATATTTCATAACCGATAGTATGATCTCAACACATCGAACTCGATGTACAACAAATATTAAAATGTAGGTTGATGAACCACGAGACAAGCAGCAAAATACACCATATGTTACACATCATATAGTAATATGTAAGATACCTCCCCAGGATGTATGATGGTCTTGTATTTCTTCACAAAAGGTGATCGTGATTCTTCATTGAACTGAAACATAGTCAAGTAAAATAAAGAGTAAACTAAAAAGAATTAGCTCGAATGCAAAAAAGATGGAAATTACTACAGACAAGTATAAAAGGAGAAAGTTGTTAGTGTGCATGCTGATAATAACAGGTATAACCTGCTAAGTATCCACGATTTAAACTTTGACAAAGATCTATCACCTGTGCTATGTGTTCAGCCGCTGCAACTCTAGTTTTAACAACTTCAACATTTGCGATGACAAGTGTATTTGGAACACTACCATCCGTCTATATAAAGATAAGGAAAAAAGCAAATTAGAAAATAAAAAAGATTGACAATTGATGGCACATAATACCAGCAAATTCAAGTTCCGAATTCCTATCAGTCCTTTATTGTGCACATTTAAATTCAAACATATTTGCGTAATAAAAATTATACATATCCACGCTCTAAGTGATAAAAATAGCATTCTATTCTCTTTTAAATAGTCTTGAATTTTTAAAATAGTTGAAAAAGATTATGATGATGAAAATTATATGAAGTTTACCTGTTCTGAAAGATATAGTCGTTGACGATTCTTGTAAGTCGCTTGTTCCACTTGAGGTCCCCATCTGAGATGTTAAAGAATTAATATTGAAATTATTAAGTTAATGTATCTTTCTTCACAAATTTCTAAACTTCCTAACAATTTTCTCCCTTAAAACTCGCAATAATTTGTCTTACAGCCAAGATTAACTGTAATTCAAAAGGACTAACCCGAATCCAGGACATCACGCGTCTAAATTTAAGAAAAAAATTCACATGCATTTAATAATTTCCAGCAGCAAAACCAAAATTCCTACAATTGAACATAATACTATATGCTATCAGAAACACAAAAGAACACAAACGTATCACCAAGCACTCAATCAACGTCCAGAACAGACAATTCACCACCAACAACGAGCATTGAACAAACTCACACTCCCCATGCATTGGTAGACCACACAGTCCTCACACATTCTCATAACTTGAACCATAAAATCGCTAGTAAATCAAAATAAACACCATCCACAGAGACAAGTATACATACAGCAAGAGAACACCACAAAAAAATTAAACCCTAGAGAGTGAAAAGGGGGTGGAATTGAACCGGCAAGAGAGAGAGGGCCAAACGAGATTGTGATTGGCGAGCCAGTCGTAGAGGACAGGCACAAGCGACTTCCACTGAGTGTAGCGCTCCTCTACCGTACGCTCCGATCGGACCGCTTCTCTGTCCTTCATTTCCGCTCCCTCCCTCTCTCCCACTCTCTAGCTGCAGGTCCTACTCCCCCGCACAGTGTCCGTATCAGCGATTGTTGGGTGCGTATGTGGGGTTTTACGTATTTATAGTGTGGTCAGTTCTTCGCTGGGGGGTTTGTTTGTGCTGCGCTCAGTAGCTGAATCGCCCACGAATTACAAAGAAATGTAAGAAAATAGTTCTGAAAATCTACAGAAATAATTATTGGGCCCTAAGCCCAACCTTACAACAAATAATAACCTTATCAAGCCCAAATATGAAAATCTACAGAAATAATAAGCTACACCAAACTTGTCAAGCCCAAATATGATTTGAGTTCTCACTGGACCGAGGCCATCAATTCGAACCAATCAAAATTACTCCCTTAGTCCATGAGAAATAGGTACATTTATCTTATACTCCATCTGCCCAAAAAATATTTTTACTTTTACATTTTTCAGGTAGATTAAGAAAGTTACTAATTTTAAGGATATTTTGATATTTTTTTAGTAATAAATAAATAATACAATAAGTTAATTATGTTAGGTAGAGTATTTTTTAATATAAGTGTAAAATATGGTCAGTTGTTTTTATTTTTTTTACCATTTAAAAAATGTAGGAGTAAAAAATTTTATGTAACGTAAAAAATATATGTATGAAAACTTCTATTGAATAGAAGAAGTACTACTTTTTCTAATTTAAGAATCACCGCATTTCAATTAATATTTCGACGTTGGGGAAATGTAGCCGACCATGGGAAATAAAAATAATTATTTTAGATTTTTTATTTAGGTTACCAACCTATTATCTTACCTTAATACTTATATATGAATAAATAATAATTCTTCTGTTTCTTTCATAAATATCCATTTTATTATTGACAAATTCTCTTATGAGATATTATATATGTGAGACGGTTTGTAAAACGTTTTAAAGTATGCCTATTATATAGATAAAGTATGTTTAAGGGTTGTTAAAGTATGTTTTCTAAAATATGATAAATGATTAATTAAAGTATGATTTTAGGGTGTTATAATAGATTCATTATTGACATACTTTAATTATAAATAAACATATTTTATCTATATAGTATACATACTTTAGTAATGGGTTAACCCGTCTCACAACCGTCTTACAAAAAACTCTTCTCACAAAGGAGTTTCTCTTTATTATTTTAGATCTCATTATACCTTCATAAATTTTCTAAAACTAGTTGAATTTATATTTTAAGTATAAAACCATAAAAACGAATGAAAGAAAGTGTTTTTATATACAATGAGGAAAAAAATTACATTATGGATACTTTTAATTTTTAATTTTGTCTGTAGGAGTATTTATAAAGTTTGTACCATTAATAATTTTAAAATAAATGAAAAGGTGTAAAGAAAAAGTTGTCAAAAAAGCATGAAGGGGAATTATTTTTTGTTGCCAAACAAGAATATTACAAGTCAGAGGAATTTCAACACGGTTCACGCGATTTATTATCGCGTGTCAACACGTACATTGTTTTGCTGTTGTGAAAGAATGTGTTAACAAAATTAATTACTGTTGGAATATACTAAGTACTTGAATTATGAGTTTTTTATTTATTTATTATATTTATTGTGTTTGCAATAATTTAAAACTAAAAAATTTCTTAAACTTTTTGGACAAAGTCTCGAGAATGAGACAATAATTATGTGAGATAAGTTGTGAGATGGGTCGATCAATTATTAAAGTACCGATAAAATATACTAGTATTTATTTTTAAAGTATGTTATTTTTAAGTATGATATATAATAAATTAAATTATAAATTTATGGTGTTATGATATATAAGACATGTGGACCTATTATTAAAGTATAATTGCTATACAATTAAATTATACTTCCTCCGTCCCATGAATACATTCGTCCTTTCCATTTTGGTTCATCCCAATAATACATTTGCCCCCTAAAAATGGAAACAATACACAGTATGAATAATCTTACAATACTATAATATTACAAAATGTCACCTTCTTTTTAAACACAATTTAGTCAAAGTCAACTATATCATACACTTTATTTTACTCAATTACCCAAAATACCCCTTATCTTTCTTACATCACACCACCAAAAATTTACTTTTCTTAAACTTCGTGCCCAAGAATACGCGAATGTATTATTGGGACGGAGGGAGTACTTTATACTACCTCGAAAACATATACTCCCTCCATCCCATAGAAGTTGACACACTTTCCTTTTGGTTTGTCCCACTAAAGTTGACACATTTCCTTTTTAATACACGGGACCCACACAAAAACAATTAATCTATTCTTATGGGGTCCACATATCACCTCTAATACAACTACCCACTACACATTAAATATTATTTCTTTCACTTCACTTTACTTCACTTTACATTAAATTATTATACTCCTTAATCTCCGTGCCCAAAAAAAATGTGTCATCTTTTCCGGAACGGAGGGAGTATAAATTTTAATTTTAATAGTAAAGGATTCGAAAAAGTGCATACTGCGTCATAAGAATAGATGTTACAATAACATTTTGTAAGAAATCAATCGATCAATAAAATAAAAGTTGCTGTGTATAGTTGAAATCACGTGTGTGGGGTGTAGCCATCTATCTTGATTTTGGATGTTTTATTTATTTTTTGTTGTTTAAATAGGAATCATTGGATCGTGTGATGATAAATTTGTGGCGTTTTCTTTTTCTTTGTGTGAGGAAAGAGATGATGGTCGGCTTCGTGGCCCCCACCGTCGGTGCCGGCGCACCGCCGTTGCACTCCAGTCTTACCGCCGCCACATCTTTTTATCGTATTATTATCATTATTATTAATAATATATTTTTATTGTTATTTATCATAAGCTCTTCCATCTTGCTTAGCCACCCTTTAAAATGCACAATTAGACCAACTTTTACATTTTCCCTTAAATTGAAAATTAGGCGTTGATATAATTTTTTCCATTTTGATTTATAAAGCATGGTCTTGATTACGAGCATATTTAATTGAATTATTCTTTTGGTTTTAATTTTAGGAAAATTCTTACCTGAACTCGCACATAAATCAGGTCAGAGCAAGTTGCTTAAAGAGGCCCACACTTTATTTGATATTTTATTTTTTACTTTATTAACTACTATCTATGGATCCACCACTCATGTATTAATTAGTACTCCCTCCGTCCCGAAGTCGTTGTCCTACTTACTGTAGATACGGAGTTTAAGAAAAGTTATTTTTTTTACTTTTCAACTCTATTATGTGAGGGTAAAATTGTCCAAATCATTTGGGGAGTTTTTGGATTAACGAAATCATTAGTGTTAATCCCAAAAAAATTACCAAAAAAAAAAGAAAAATTTTTATCCTACTAAAAATGTCATCTGTGGATGCATACATATCATTCTCAAAAATAAAAATACGGAAATTTTAAATAATCAAACTTACAATAATAAATTTAAATACCTACACTATTACACAATACCTAGACTATTACAAACTTGAGTGGGATGGATAGTTTTAAAATAAATACAGATTACACCTCAGATTTATGCATGCATCATCATTGGTGTTCCCTCCAAAAATACTGCCAATCTTACAAATCCCTCCAAAAAGTTCTGGCACATCAAAAAATTCCCTCCAACACTTTTGGTCAGCCTTGCCATAAATTTTCCCTCCAACTGCCCAACCTCCTTTTAGTTTCCCCCCAATTTATCAGGGATAAAAACAGACATCAGTGTATTAATTTTCATTAATGAAAATGCATTAATGGCAACCATCACAAGTTCTCACCTTTCCACAGAAAAAAAAAAATTTAATAGGTCAGTTTTTGATTAGGCACACCAAAGATGGGAAGATTAATCATGGAAAGGCAAAGGAAGCAGCAGCTGTATTCAATGTATCTACAAGGACTGTAGGTCGTATTTGGGCCATAGTAAAGAAACAAATGAAGGAAGGGAAACCAATACACCTTGTCTCCAAGAAGGCAGGTATATCAATTTCCAAAAGGGTAAACTTTGATGCTGATAAAGTGAAAAGTATTCTATTTCAAAGTAGATCAACAATCAGAGATCTATCAACAGTTATAGGTGTGAGCAAATCAACAGTGGGCAGATGGGTTAAAGGAGGTTCTCTTAGGGCACACACAAACGCGATCAAGCCTGAGCAAACTCCGAAGAACAAGCTTCAAAGGCTAAATTACTGTTTGGATGCCATCTACTATGACAGGTATGCAAAAAAGCTTAAGTTCAAGGAAATGCATAATGTAGTACACATAGATGAGAAGTGGTACTTTCTTACTAGAGTTTCTGAGAGGTATTACATGGTTCCTGGTGAGGTAGAACCACATAGAACATGTAAGTCCAAAAATTTCATCCAAAAAATCATGTTTATGTGTGCGGTGTCAAGGCCATTGTTTGATAGTGAAGGACAAGTCCTATTTGATGGGAAAATTGGAACTTTCCCATTCACAACAGTAGAGCCAGCAAGGAGAAACTCAAAGAATAGGGTAAGAGGAACTATGGAAACAAAACCTATTGACATAGTCAATAAAGAAGTTATCAAAGACTGCATAGTGAATCAGGTAATAGTCAGACCTTATTGATAAGGTCATCATCCTATAGTTTGCATGTATTTAGTCACCTTACCTTTGTTTGATCAAAAGGGCAACACTAACATGCAAAATTTGGTGTACCTGACAGATTATACCAGCAATCAAAGCCAAATGGCCTTCATGTTTGGGGAAGGACATATGGATACAACAGGATAATGCAAGGCCTCACATTAAAGATAGTGACATTGATTTTGAGAGGGCTGCAAGGTCTGATGGGTTTAATATCAGACTTGTATGCCAACCCCCACTCTCACCAGACACTAATATTAATGACTTGGGCTTTTTCAGAGCCATTCAGTCATTACAGTTTAAAACAGGAAGCAAGAATGTTGAAGATTTGGTGAAAAATGTTAACAATGCTTATGAAGACATGACAGCTGTCGCTTTAAACAATGTGTTTCTTAGTTTGCAAGCTTGCCTAATTGAGATTATGAAAGTGGATGGAGGAATTAACTACAAAGTGCCCCACATTGGAAAAGGAAGGTTAATGAGACAGGGTGCACTGCCTATGTCCTTGGAGATTGATGAAGAATTGGTGAGAGGATGCATAAACAGGTTGATGCAAGAAAGTGATGTCTATAAACCAGTTTATGACATCTCAGACCTCATGAACAGCCTTGGATACTGATTTTTGGGTAATGCTTTTTGATGTTTACAGCTTAAACAATAGATATTAGGATAACTTTTGTTGTTTTGAAGTTGTTTAAGTTGTAAACATACTTGATGCATAATGAATATTCTGATTATTGTATTACCATCAGAACAATATCATCACCGGGTAATTGAGTCTCCTAACAAGGTTTATAATCCTTGTGGTGACTCTAAGTTCAGCACACATGTTCAAAGTCTCCTAAACAGGTTTAAAAACCTTGTTGGTGACTTAGACATTGTGCTTTACCTAATTTCATTATAGGGAAGTGTCCAAGTCTCCTAAACAGGTTTACAAAACCTTGTTGGTGACTTATGCATGAAGAAAGGTTTTCAGTATACCAACAATAATGCAACAGTTTCACAGGCCCTCGGAATAAAATCGTCACAGGGCTATTAACCAAGCTCAACAGATACAATTATGCACAGCCACATATATGCACCAATGCCTCACAAGGCTATCACAGAACAAGCCACAAAAGGGACACCAATCAAGCTCAACAGACCACACAGGGTCACCGATCAAATTCAACAGAACACCAATGAAGCCCCCATCGCAAAAAACTGACCTCACAGGGCCTCTATTTCACATTAAAAAAATCCAAGGGACAGGGAAGAGCAAATAAGACACCCAAAGCAAAAACAAGGGGAGTAGGGTCTACCGACACGCAGGGAAGCAGAGGCAGATCCACTTCCACATGAAGTTGCGGAAGTCATCACTCATTTCACAAGGGACGGAGACCGGTGGATCCACTATTTCAGGCAAAATCGGACGGAGATCTACAGAGAGAGAGCAATGGATGACTGTATTCTCATCGGAATCATTGGCAACCATCAACAGTGGATCGAGACCGCCGACTACAGAATCGCATGTATCGGGCACAAACATCACTGGATCCAGGTCGCCGACGTCAGACTCATACGTATCGGCCACCCATAACACTGGATCTAGCCCCTCTCCTTCTCCATCGACCGAATCGGGACTCATCGTCACCGGATCCATGGCGTATGCGTTTGACTCGGAGAAATCAGGAAACGTCGAAGCCGAAAACACGACAGCGACTGAGGGTTTAGGGCCCCAACGACTCCTGGACCACTGGGAATGGGTCGGAATCTGTCGGGGAAGTTTCACCGACCGAGAAAATAGCGAAGCTCAAAGAACAGAGAGCGGAGGATTTAGATTTCTAGGGTTCTTGCTCAAGAACACGAGAGAGAAGAGGGGGAGGAGAATGACAGGTGAGAGAGGGTGGGGGAGTGATTAGTGATTAGGGTTTGTGTCTCACCAATTTTTTGTGCGTGTGTGTGCCGTTTAGGGTGTGTTAGTGGGTTTAATTAAGTGTATTGTTAGATAGGATAATTAATGTTTTAGTGTTTTAAGTGGGTTGGGTATTTTGTAAATTTAGCATATGGGGGGGTATTTTAGTGATAAAAATTTTTCTTTTTTGGAATAAGACAATAAGTTTGGGACGGACAAAAACGGTAAGTAGGACAACGAGTTTGGGACGGAGGGAGTATTTTATTTTTCATTTTATTAATTATTACTAAATTCTTGTGTAACTTTTTTTTCTTTATTAATAAAAAAAAGTATACTTTATTTTCTATTTTATTTTTATTTTTGAGATAATATTTTATCATTTTTATCATTTTGTATAATTTTAATATAATATCTTATTTTAAATAAATTCATAATTTAAAATATATAATTATGAAAACAGTCCCTTTAAGTTCAAATATTTTTTCTTTAATTTTTAATTTTCATTTATATAATTTTAATGTTAAATACTCAATAACTAATTTAAAAAAGTTGTCTTTAATTAGATTAAATTTATTTAATATTTAAAATTAAAAATATTAAGTTGAAATTTAAAGTAATTATTAATAAAAATAATTATTCTCTCCATTAAAAAATCAATAATTAATACTAGATAATTTAATAAATTAAATTATATTATAATATGTTCTTAAATAAAAAAATTTATTTGTATCATATCTTTCTCATATTAATTATAAAAATTTAGATTAGCCAAAAATAGATATTGTGCGGTGATAAAAAATATATATATAAAATGGTATTATCGTGAGACGATCTTATCTAAATGTCTTATGAATGAGTTGGTTTTTTGTGTTCTGAAAGTGTTCAAGGTGTATAAGAATATACTGTAACATTTTGTTATGAGGGATATACATTCTAATTAAAAAGGGTATATTTTTTTATTGAAAAAATAGGCTGAAATATGAATCGTATAAATATTTGATTAATTTTTTTTCAAGAAATAAAAGTATACCATTTAATAATAAAGAATATAACTTTCGAAAAATGCGGGATTTGGGTCACGATATCCGCAGGCACGCAATTTTTAGCCTAAAAGAATTTAAGAAGTTTTAGGTGAGACCGTCTCACGTGAGACTATTTTACACTTTTTATTGATAAAATATTTCAAATTTTCTATCACGTTTCAACCGTTCAGTTAATTATTCTGCAATAGTTCTATTAATCAGTTATATATTTTCTTTATAAGTATCACTTTTTGTAAAATATATTATTAACTTATTTTTATTCATCCTATTAATTATTTATGAAATAGTAAAAAATGGGCGAATACCACTTTTTGTTGATCATATATTACTTTTAATTAAAAAGATTATAATTTTTTATTCGTCACATGAAATAATTTAGTTGAACATATCACTTTTTTTATTAGATTATTTTTTAAAAAAAAATTATCACTTTTTATGGTGTACCCCACCATTAGGGGTTTTTATCCATCTTATAATTAAACATTAGAAAAAAGGCAATGAAAAGTGATATTCTATTGATAAAAATTAATAATGATGCAATGAACAATTTCATGAACAATTTATAGTTCAAATAAAAAGTGACAAAATTTTAAAAGAAAAATGATAACATCTTTAAGAAAAAATGATAACTAATTAAAAAAAATATATTGTTCTGTGTGCACAATGTGTTAATAATACAACATTTTTTTATAAAGGGCATAGACTTTAATTAATAAAGATACAACATTTTGTTCTAAAAATTATACACTTTCATTTTTTTTTAAATAAATGGTATACGTCCTTATACTAAATAATACACAATTTAATTTAGAGTTGATATTAGGTGCACCCATATGTGTATAACCTTTTATTCTATTTTGTATACATGTTATTTTATTTTGTATACGTGTTTCTTAATAATTGTATACTTTTTCAACACTAAGTTTTTCATTAAAAAAACTAGTATCCATATGTGTATAACTTTTTATTCAACAGTATATAAATGTTTTTTAATAATTGTATATTTTTTTACACTCAACTTTTTATTAAAAAAACTAACAATTAAATTATATACATTTTTGTTCATAATTGTATATATTTTTGTTTATATTTGCATATTTTTTTTAAAGTGGGTGCACCCTATCTTATGGTGCACCGGGTACACAATATAATTAGCCTTTAATTTAATACTAAACGGTATTTGGGCACAAGGCGTCTCCGATTAGCCTTTAATTTAATACTAAATGATATTTGGGCACACGGTGTCTCCGAGAACAAACAAGTTTTGGCCTTAAAAAAATATATAATGATCTCACCGTAATTGCTCATAAAAAATCAAATATATTGAATATTAATTACAATTTTAAAAATAAAAAATTTAAATATGAACTAACGTTATAAAATCATTATTGAAATTGAAAATAAATTAATTAATTAATTAATAATAATAATAATCTAAACTTGATAATAAATACAATATTCTTTATTTTTTATGGAATAGTCAACAACAATGGAGTGAATTAAAGATTGAAGGTTTAGCGTGAAAACCATGGAATTAGATCCGTCAAATGGTTAAACAAAAATATGTAAATGTTTTTAACATGACACGGTTAAACAAAATATCTCTAAGAATTTATTAATATTTTTTTAAACTATTTTAGTAATAAAATTTAATTCAATGGACTTTAATTAGTAATAAATTTCCTATTATATTTATTATATAATTGATTGATATATGTATTAAATTAAAGATTTTGAAAAGACGAATAATTTGATATAATTTTTATTAATAATAGATATGTAACAAAATAGTTATATACATTTGATTATTAGTAAGATAAAATTTAAAAACAGTTGCATGACTGGTGGTAATAAGAAAGAATATATTTATGATTCTCAGGGGCAAGCTATTTGCACCCACAAAATTATTGAACGGACCCCAAAAATATTTAAATTGACATAATTATCCTTATAAAATTTATATATGTTCGGTTGCAACAATCGAACGGTTATCCATCTAATCTGTTCGATTGCAGCAACGAATAGAATAAAGAGTTCATATATCTTATTTGTTCGGTTGCAGCAATCGAACAGAATAAATAATTCATTTATCTTATCTGTTCCGTTGCAACAATCGAATAGAACAAAATTTGTGATTTTTTTAAATTTATATCTATATTATCCAATAGATAAGATAACATATAAATTTCCTAACATCATCGATCTTTAAACAAAAATGGTGATTCTTCTCCCAGTGAAAGTAAGCAAGTTTCTGTTGATTCAGAAACTTGCTTACTTTAATTGTGAGAGGAATCACCATATTTGTTTATCATTGATGTCATGAAACTTATCTGTTATTTTATCTGTTCGGTAATATAGATATGAATTAAAAAATTCACAAATCTTGATAATTCTTTATTTTGTTCGATTACAGCAACCGAACATAACAAAGAATTATCTTATATGTTCGGTTGCTGCAACCGAACACATAAAATAATTTTTTATTCTGTTCGGTTGTTGCTACCGAACAGTTTGTTAGATGACTGTTCGGCTGCAACAACCGAACATATATAAATTTTATAAGGGTAATTATGTCAATTTAAATATTTTTGGGATACGTTCAGTAATTCTAGGGGTGCAAATAGTCGCTCCCTTCTCATAAAGTGTGGCTTTCTTTAGTTACTTGTTATGCAGGTATCTCATCCACATCTAAAATATTTAAGGGTTGAGATTGAAATAATCTAATTTAATGGTTAAGATGATCCTGGATCATGAACCCAAATCAGCTAAGTAAAGCCCTAACTTTAAACCATTTTTCTTAATAGTAAAATTTATTAATAACACCAGGATAAATCGTACCAACTTACTCATTTAATTTTATTTGTCAACAAAAATTTATGGGTACTATTGACTCTAATGTAACATGTTCGATAAATAATATTTCTTCGTATTTCACGTATTTTTGTGTATAAAGTTTTTTAAAAAATTGTTATTTTATGCCTATAAGAAAGAAATAAATATTTAGTTACTTCAATAAAAAAAGTGTGTACTATTATTAAAATGTATGAAAAAGTGAGTATTTTATTGAGACGTGTATAAAAAATGGATATTACTATAATTTATAGGGTTTATTACTCATGGATACACGTTTTAGAGCTTATTTACTAATAGATACAATGAGAAAAATAAAATACTAATAGATACATGAATCAACAGTAAGTGGACTAGATTACCCTGTAACCATCTCTCCCTCATTATCTTCTATGCTTCTCGAGCTCTCTCTTTCCACTCTCAAATCCGAATTCTCCCTCGTCGGGTTTGTCTGCTGCCGTAGATTGCAGCCGTCTGATTTAATTTAAAAGCACTTCTGCGCTGATCCCTCCATCGGCCTGCGTAGAGCAGTCCCCTTCTCCGCCGTCATTGATTTCCCAGCCAGCACATGTGTGCCGTCGCAAATCCAGCGCTGCGGTCTCCTCCCCCTACCATTCCGCCACCGTCTCTTATCGAAGCAATCATTCAGCGGCCATCAGATTTAGGGTGTTACTTTAGTTCTTCTCCCCATTAAGGGGCTTCGACCTCTCTTCTTGTCGCCTCGCGAAACATCAGACGGCGGATCCAATCCGCTAAATCAATAGTTGTTGCCATCTCTTTCTGACGCCACCAATTGTATGGAGCAGCGGCTGCCCCGCTTTATCACCACCGGTGTGCGACTAGTCCGACGTGCCCTGGACGTCGCCTTTGCTTTATACAATTTAAGGGTTTGTTGCCACCGTCGACGTTGAATTTCAAATTTAATCCAGCGGCAATAGCCCATCACTGCGCATCTAGTTTTTAGGCCCTCTCATGGTACAATTCAGCCCTTGGAATTTTTTTGGTTTATGTTGATGTGGGATTAAGTTATGTGTTTTATGTGATTTTTAAGTGTTCTGATTGATTTTTGGAATTTGAATTGCCTTGTTGTATATGGTTGTGCTTGATGTTAGATGTCGAATGTGCTTGATGTTGGATGCCGAATGTGGGTATGTGTTATGTTTATACTGAATTTCGAGGGGATATAATTTATGCAAATTTATTTCCGATTCTAATGTTGTTCAATTGACTTAGATGTGAATGATTCATTAGAAATAAGTTACTCAGATGTTGTGCCTCTTTATATGCATTAGTTTAGAAGTATAAATAATTGGAATGAAGCATACTAGAAAAGAATTCAGTTACTGCTTCCAGTTTACAGAGTTTTACATTGTGTTGAGTTTAGTGCAGTTTAAGCTTTAAACATATGGTAAAATCATGTATATATGATCCAGCATCATTGCCTATGTATATTGATTATTGGTAGTAGTTGGTGTATCCGATGCACTACTGCTTTTACCTTCTTTTTCTTTGGTCTCTTCCCTGATTTCAGCTTCAGACTGTTGTTTGCTTGGATCCACTGTAATAGATTGAGGATTTGAATATGCAGTGGCTGCACTCATATGAGAAGTAATCAACATATTTCTGGACATCTTTGTTTTACTATTTCTGGATTGGCACCATCCTCTCTAGTTTCAACTGCAGATGGTTGTTCACTCCAGTCTCATGAACGTGATGCAGAGTATGACTCTGAAGTGGCATCACGCACATACGAAATTGATTTCCTTTGAGTTTCCTTGCTATTTGTACCTTCTGAATATGTCATTGGTCCACATTCTGATATTTCCTCAGGAAAGGCAACATCATTTTTTCTTTTGCAGATCAAATCTTGTGGATCATGTACAGACATAAGTCAAAATATTATCAGCATCTTGGTCTAGTAGAATATGACTTTCTATAATATCTTAAATTTGTCCAGTCTTCCTTTGTGTATGCTCCATCTTCTTTTCCTTCATGTGAGAAAAATGATCTTTTAACAATATTATACTTATGCTTCAAATTTCTACTTGATTTACCTGAACCCAATTCTCGTCTCAATATGATAATAGGAACTGGTTTGTCATACACCATTTCATCTTTACATGGGCATTTCTTCAAGAGATTGTAATTCTGATGCCCATTCCTACTAACTCAGGAATTACTGAGTCACCCTTTGTGTTATGTCTCTTTTTTAAGAGATCGCTGACTTGACTCTTCAAAGCTCTTGCCTCCATTGCACATTGGTTGATTTTCTTAAGTAAAAATTTGCCTTGGATAAGTACTTTATTTATATGCTTGTCAGTATGAAAACAAAATCATACAAAAATAAAAATGTGAAAAAAATTGTAAAAAAAAAGATAATTTATAAAAGAAATTGTGCAAAAAAATGTGAAAAATAAAATATGTAAACAAAATGTGAAAAAAAATTGCAAAGCAAAATGTGCAAATCAAAATTTGCAAAAAAAAAAATATACAAAATAAAATATGCAAAATAAAATTGTGTATAATAAAATTGTGCAAAACAACCGGTCGGTCGCCGGACAGCCGCCGGACCACCACCAGACCGCTGCCTGACCTCCGCCGCCAGCTGCTGGAACCTCCGCCACCAGCAGCCAGAACCTCCGCCGGAACTTAAAATGTGCAAAAATAAAATTGTGCAAAACAAATTGTGCAAAAACAAAATTGTGCAAACCAAATTGTGCAAAACAAATTTGTGCAAACAAATTGTGCAAACACATAGGGGTATTTATGGTATCACAATCATAATTGTGTAGTTATGAGTATTAGTGCTTTGAGTCATGTAGTTAATAGCAATTATACATTATTTTATGTATCAAATAATAAGTGACCCTAATTTATAATGTTATATCTTTTTCACTTTTAATAAAAATAAAATGTGAAATATTATGTGAATCTAGATAAAAAAATAAAAGTGGTTGGACTTCTACGTGGCATTTTATATACACCTTGTTTGATGTTACTTACTATTTTAGCGAGTAGAATTCGAGGATATGAGCTAAGATCATGATTTAACAAAGTATAACCACAAAAGTATATACATACACGTATACGTATTTTAAAATCAATCATTTGAAAATTGAAAAAATAAATCAAATCAAGAATGCGAAATTATTTTAGAACGTAGCAAAATTTGTCGATAATATTACGAAGTGGCGAATCATTATTCAGTTAATTCATGGACATCTATAAAATTTAAAATTAATTGAAATTTAAAATTAAAGAACATTTCAAACTTAAAAACATTGCACGTGTACCTTAATTGTGGTGAGATTTGGTCGGCTAAAATGAAATTGAATTATGACTAAATCCACTTTTGATTGAAGACATTTTTTTTTTCTAACTTGGTCGAAATGTATCGGAGTTGATGAATTAAATAAAATTGGCTCGCGATTAATTTATTACGTTTAACATTAATGTTTCAGAGTTAGATCTTTCTTAAAAACTAAGTAAATCATTTATCACTCCATCTCGATAATTACTACTCGTTTTTTTTTCCATGAAGATTATGAAATTATTACTCCTCTGGGGAGGTTGTCACTTTTTTTTTATTGAAATTAAGAAATATAATAATTTAATGTGAATTGAATTAAAAATAATATATTAATGGGTAGCAGTTAGTTGTATTAATGGTGGATGTGAACCCAATGATAATATATTAATTGTATTGTGTAAGTCTCATGTAATACCTAAAAAATAAATATGTCAACTTTTATGAGATAAGTAAAAAATAAAGTGTGTCAACTTTTATGAGACTGGGTAATATTTTTTTTTTATGTATAAAGATATGTAAAGTTATTGACATGTGTTAAAAAAGTTAGTATTTTAGGTAATTCTATGAAAAATGCGTGCAAAGTTGTTGGGACAAGTATAATGTGAGTATTATTGAAATGTATTTTTTTCATTTAAAAAATGAACATTAGTGTTGGGACAGATAAAAAAAAAGTTAATCAGTGGAATGAATGGAGTAACTTTTTATTAAAAAAAATAAAATCTAAAATGTGTGTTTTATCCCCTTGTGCAACGTTGAGTTAAAAAGACTCGGTGTGAAACTGTTTCATAAAATGATTTATGTAAGATGGTTAAATAGTAATCATTTTTATAATGGAAAATGATACCCAATTAATGAAAAATTGTAATGATACTATGAAATATTTCATTAATAATTTATAATATAAAAAAAGCAATAACATATTACTCAAAAAAATTTCGTAACAAAACGTAAAATGCTGTTAGGCGAATGATTGACGCTATTTTCACCTAGATTTTAGTGTCTTTTTATATGTGTTTTCGTATTATTTTATCCGTATTTGTATGTTATTTGGTTGTGTTTTGTGTTTTTATGGAAATGTGTGTGAATGAGCTTAAACCTATATTTTTACTTTTTATTGGATGCTAGATATGATAAGAAAGGTATAGGAAAAAGCGGATCTAAATTCGGAGTTTAAACGAGGGAGAACGGGCAAAAACGGAAGCTGCACAACACGGGCCGTGTGCAGCGCACGACCCTGTCAGAATGACTGTGCGCTGACACCCGAAATACCAACTCGGCCACGCCTGTGGCCGAGTGCAGAACACGACCCGTGCCCAGTACAAACAACGGCCCGTGCACCGCGCACGGGCCTGTCCAGAAAGCCGTGCGACACCGTCAGAAAATACAACACGGCCACCCCTGTGGCCGAGTGCGGAACACGACTCGTGTGCTGTGTTAGAACACGGGGAGTGCGGCGGAGCTCGAGCCGTGTTGGTGCAAAAACGCAGAAAATTGCTGGAATCTTCTAGAAGGCTCATATGGGGTATAAATAGACCCCATTTCAACATTTGGTTGGAGAAAGGATCCGAAATTCCACCCTTCTACACACACCTCACACACCATTTCTTCCATTTTCCACCATCATCTTCATCCATTCTTCATCCCTTCCATTTGGTGTTGAAGATTTCAAGAAATCAAGAGCTAGAGTTGGAGATCTATGAGTATTGAAGATTCTCTACAAGAAATTGCTAGGGAAGATTCACATCTCTTTTAATTTTCTTTTGGATCTAAGACTATGAGTATTTGTAATGAATCATTTATGTGTTTTGTTACTTTTAT
Source organism: Pogostemon cablin (assembly GCA_023678885.1). Taxonomy (NCBI): domain Eukaryota; kingdom Viridiplantae; phylum Streptophyta; class Magnoliopsida; order Lamiales; family Lamiaceae; genus Pogostemon; species Pogostemon cablin. The sequence goes on along the minus strand of CM042955.1, from coordinate 9,147,815 downwards.
CATGTTAGACTAATCCCTCTAGTGGGATTAGGAACATGAAGAGCATGTTAGATTTGTATTATCATGTGGATTAAATTGGTTTTTGATTTAATTGATGTTGATTTCTATTCATGGAGTTTAATTGCCTTGATGTTGTGATGGCATGGTTTGTTATTCATAATTGATTATTGGTTTAATGGATTGTTGATCAATGAATTGATTTATGGTGATTAAATGCTATCATAATGTTCATGTATGTATTGCTTTGAGTGAGACGGAAACGACCCTCTATAGTATTAGGAAGGCATGAATAGACATTGAGTTTGTGTTTGACCGAAAGGATATTTGAATTCAATGAGGGGAACCAATCCATTCGTTGGCCTTAATACACAAAAAGGGAGAGTTTAATCTAACTAGTACCTAGATGGAAGGGGTTAATGTTGGGCTTTGATATTAAGTGCTTTTGAGAGTCTAAAATGGATCAACAACCTTTGTAACCCGAAAGGGAGCTTAGGATACAATCGTGATCAGCCCTAGACTACATCAATTGAGTTGAATTCCTTTTGCATGATAATATGAATCGAGTGTGCTTGGATGTTTCTAATCCCATGTTTTCCATACTTGAACTTTAGCACCCATTTTATTTACTTGTTATTCATCTTTACTTATCATTTTTCCTACTCGCTCTCTTATTTACTTGCTACTTGCTTTAGTTGTTAATCAATCTCAAAACCCCCCGATCATCTTTACAAAAACAACATGAACATGAGCTCACGTATTTTGCTAGTCCGAACATAACTCCTTTGTGGATTGATGATTTTTATTGGGATATACTACTACAACGATCGAGTATTCTTACTCGTGAGTGCTACAAAAATAGGCAAACAGCGAAACATGCTTAATTTAACTAATAAGGCATCCGATAAAACAATTTCCTTTTCGTAGAACCAAATAATTCATATATACTTACCCCCAATGTAGTATAATTTGGTACCAATGATTATATTATAGAGTTTAACTGCAGTGCACCGATTCACTAATCTTCACCATTTAATAAAATAAAATAATTAAAAATAAAATTAATAATTACCCACTACACTCCCAAATTATTTTATAAACCTCTATGTACACCGAAGCATCACAAAATAACTCTATATTATTATGTTAGGATCACAATATCTTTTGTTAATTACCATACAACCGTGGAGTACTAATTATTTGTTATCTGTATTCTTTTTTCCTTCAGTTTATTGTATTATTATAGACGTAGATATCCCTTTAAAATAATTTCGAAGTAGTATAATACATAATGTATTATACGTGAGAAATTTAAAATTAAAGTAATTTTATAGATTGTTGGATAAAAAAATAGTACTATAATATACCATGTATATACGAGTAATATTTTTTAATTGTTATGAAAAGTGTGACAAATTTGAAAATAAAGTAATTTTTATTAAATAAAATAATTTTTATTTTTTGAAATGTAAAGAATTTTATAAAACAAATAAATGAGAATAGTGTGAAGAGTGTATTTTCGGTGTATCCATATCCCATGTACACATTTGTAATTTTCGTATAAATAATATATATTATTTTATGTTTATTATATCAACTATTCAATCATTTTTCCACTTAGCTAGTATAGTTATTTAAATTTAAATAGGATAAAAGTTTATAAATTGTTAATAAACACTATGAACAATTGCTGCAATGAGTTCACACCATTCATAGTTATATATGGAGTATATATATATTTTTATAAACGGTTATTATTATTACTATTTTTTTTCCCCTTTCTTTCAAAACATTTTCAATTGACAATGTTCGTTTATGTCTTTTCAGAACTCCCCAAAAGAATAACTTATAATTTAAAACTTTAAAATATACCAGAACAAAAAGAACTCCCCCCAAAAAGACTTAAATTAATTTAAAACGTTAAAATATTGCAGAACAAAAACCCTAGTTTCAAATAAAATTTCAAAGAAACAACGAAAAGTAAACGTGTAAATTTGGATACATGGTTGTGTTTTACCGTGTACTTCGACAGTAAATCCACTTTTCAAAATTGGGGGATTAATACAATAAAAGAATGCAAATATAGATTGATGACGTTTATACGCAGAGTAATATATGTATGAACTAACCTCCTATCGGGATCCTCTGCTGCGATACTATCTTCCTTCCTGATTAAACTTCTCTCCGATCTCCCCATCGCCGTCGATCCAACTATCTTCATTGCTTTCAAGCATGGGTAGGTTTCCGATCCATTCAAGTTGAACTAATTTTTGCAGTTTTCTTGAAGAATGGGACATTCTAATCATTGATCTGTTTTGCTGTCAAATGATTACCTTGGGTTAGGCTATTAATCTATGAATTGAACTATTCGCTTTGTTGTTTAGTTGCTTGACTTCCCTTTCAGTTCTGCTACTTGGGTAAAAGAATAGGGCATAATTATCTCCGCCTTCTCTTCTTGGATTCTTGGATTGTCTTTTTGGTAATTTTTAGTTCTAATCGTTTAGAGTTTTTCTCTGTCAGATGTTTGGCTTACTGGGATAGAGAATTTGCGTGTTGTATATGAGTTCGGAAATTCTATTTGACAAAATTTTTATTCGTTTCTTTAAACGTGGTCGGGGCTCTTGCTTGATCTGTAAGTTGATTAAGTTTGTTTCCATTTGAATATTTAAATATTGAAATCCGAGAAATGCCTGAAAGAAGTTGAGATTTGGATTATTACTTAGTCAACTGAGTTTCTTCATAACATTTGATAACCGTTTTGCGGACAAAGCATTTCATTCTGTTTGCATGAGTTTACAGACGAGCTTTTGATGTGTAGTGTTCTAATTTGGGTTCCTCATTTTTAGCTACTTTTGAAGTTTACGATTGTGCTTTCAATATATATTTATTTTTATGGCCTTTCCCTTTCATGTCTCGTGCTGTGGTTGATTTCTTTTTTATTAAGTTTTTACCTCTTGACGTTCTCTGACTGCTTCACCGTCCTTAAAGTGATCTTGGATGTATGAACTAGATATTATTTGGCCATCTATAAATGATCCAACAGAAGTAACTTCTGTTTTTTATGCTAGTATAACCACTATTTTATTTTGCCAGAAAAAAGAGACCATTGTTGCTCGACTCACCTCATCGATGGGGATGGCAATTTCAATGTTGATGGAGTTGATAATTTCACGAAGGAAGTTAAACTTGCTGAATGTGGGCTTTCTTATGCTGTTGTAGCCATCATGGGCCCTCAGAGTAGTGGTATGTATCAGTGAATGGAATTACAGTTAGTTACTCTTTGGTACTTCATTTTTTTTGTATAATGTATGCACACGAGCTAAATATGCGTTTGGTTACCATCTCTTTATGTGTTCAAAATATTTCTCTGTTGTTGACAGGGAAGAGTACCTTGTTGAATCATCTGTTCGGTACTAATTTCAGAGAAATGGATGCTTTAAGGGGGAGGCATGCACCTTATGGCTGTCCTTCATTCTCTCGTTCTTTATTTTATTGATAAAATTATGAACATTTAAATGTCATCAGGTCTCAAACCACGAAAGGCATATGGTTGGCACACTGTGTTGGCATTGAACCTTGCACTCTTGTAATGGATTTGGAGGGAACTGATGGAAGAGAAAGAGGAGAGGTGCTGCTATAGAATATAAATCTCTTGGTTCAATGTATATGGTGACGTGTTGTTGCACTGTGTATCCTCTGCATTTTTCTGCTTCATCAAGATCTTGTTTATGCCATTCAGTGCTTGTTTCGGCTTAACCAACTGACTCTATGGCATTCCTTCTTGCTGTTTTAGTTCCAAGCTGCTAATTTATCCTCGACTTTACCTTTCCTTTTCTTCTATACAAGCACGATATATTTGTGTTGGATGATCTTGCTTCCAGATGCCCGCCTTAAGTTTCCACTTCCTCATTCTTCTTTAAAAAATAAACCCTAGCAGCATGATTTAGAACCTGCGCATTGACTTTTTTTCTATATCCAATATCCATTAGCCTTCTGCTTTTGACATGAATCTTTTAGCTAAAGTTCAGTTTTCTTGTTTTTAATCACTTAAGTTATGTTTTTTTTTCCCTTATAAAGTTATGACCATTCAATCTGATATATAACTGTTTTGCCTTGTTTCAGGATGATACAGCATTTGAAAAACAGAGTGCTCTTTTTGCCCTTGCAGTTTCAGATATAGTGCTAATAAACATGTAAGATTGTTAATTGCACTAGTAGGATGGTTGATCATGCTAATAATGATCATGTTCATCAAGTTCAATCCTGAATTTATTTGTGGTGAAAAAACCATGTTCAGGTGGTGTCATGATATTGGACGTGAACAGGCTGCAAACAAACCACTTCTAAAAACTGTGTTTCAGGTACTAATTAATTCTTCCATCTGCTCTGGATGTCTGATAGATTTGCTGATGTATCTTTATCATGAACAGGTTATGATGAGATTATTCAGTCCTCGCAAGACAACTTTGTTGTTTGTTATTCGTGATAAAACTAAGGTATAGTCCTTCTTGTCTATCTTTTGATATTACTTTTCAGATGCTTTATACTACTAAATATATTTGGTTCATTTGTGCCCATGAAATGATTATTAAGATGCTCTTGCATTCTTGTTACTTTTTATGTTTTAGACACCTTTGGAGAACTTGGAGCCAGTTTTGAGGGAGGACATTCAAAAGGTACATTATGCGTTCCTGCTTTTTCGGAGTGTTTTTTATTATTTTTTAAAATAGCGATTTTGTTTTTGATATTTTCCTCTATTCCTTGTTCTTCTGCCACTATTTTGGAAGATATGGGATACAGTTCCAAAGCCAGAAGCTCACAAGGAAACTCCACTAAGTGAATTCTTCAATGTAAGGTGTTTATGAGATAATCAACTCTAACTTGTCTTTGTAAGTGCAAAAAACTAACATAAGTTGTGTGTTGAATGATTAAATGGCAGGTTGATGTTGTTGCGCTTAATAGTTATGAAGAGAAGGAAGAACTATTTAAGGAGCAGGTTCTTGTTCTTGTTTGAATTCTAAAAAGATGTATTATTTTTATTATTACATCAAATGCTTATACTTACAAATGATCTCGAATCTATTTCTAGGGCACTTTTGGAGAAGCATGAATAACTTTTCATTTACGCAGATCTAAATCTTATATTGTTTATATTTTTATGTGAATTTGAAGGTGGCAAGTCTTAGGCAGCGATTTTTCCATTCTATTGCTCCTGGAGGTCTTGCTGGGGATAGGCGCGGTGTGGTTCCTGCCTCTGGCTTTTCATTTAGTGCACAACAGATATGGAAGGTCATTAAGGAGAACAAGGACCTTGACCTTCCAGCACACAAGGTTTTCAACTGAATGCCTTTCCAAATCCACTATATACTTTTTTGTGATAGTTTTTTCATTCAGATAATATTTTGTTTGTCTGTAGGTCATGGTTGCCACTGTACGTTGTGAAGAAATTGCTAATGAAAAGTTTTCAGCTTTTACTGCAAATGAGGTAACATGATTATTGATGCGTAGTTTTATATACATTAATATAAGGCATGGGCACTTTTGATAGCTTGTTACTTTAAATGTCTTATATATATGCAGGCATGGTGTCAATTGGAAGAGATAGTACAGTCTCAACCAGTGCCTGGATTTGGTCGGAAGTTGACGTCTATTCTTGATGTTTGCCTGTCAGAGTAAGTGGCAATCTTATTTAAATTTATGTTTTTCTGGTTCAATAGTGATGGTAGCCATTTTTTTGCAATGTGTGATTGATTTATCAGGTATGTATGTTGTATTTCTTTCCTTTCTTTAACAGGTATGATGCTGAGGCTGCATATTTTGATGAAGGTGTTAGATCTTCAAAGCGGAAACAGTTGGAAGAGAAGCTTTTGCAAGTAATTATCTCGAGCTATATTATTGATTGCATATATTGAATGCACCTACCCAGTTGAAAACAATTTATATATTTATACTATATTTTTCTGCTTAATAGGTGTATCTTATAAGCTCTTATTTTTTCTGTGGGAGAAAGCGATGTTATCATCATATTCTAGTTATAAAACTTAAACGTGCTTTTGAATGTTGGCCTGCTCTCTAATCAAACTGCAGTTGAATCTAAAGTTTCAAATCAATGTCAATGGCAATGTGTGTTTAGTTCATTGAATCTCATCATATGTTGTTTCACTATGCCTTATCTTTCCCCCGAGGTCATTTTCTGGTTTCCGTGAAATGAAATTATCATTCTAAATTTAAATCTTATTTTGGTTATATCTGTCTGACATTGGTAATTTTCCCGATAAGCAACTGAAGCCTGTGGGTGGGAGTGGATGTGTGGACACCTTGTTAATGTTGTCACAAATTTGTCCATTATGTTCTTTTGTACTTTGTCGTTACTAGATTATCATTATTTTGGTTATATCAGCTTGTCCAACCAGCCTACCACTTCATGTTGGGACACATGCGCTCTGGAACTTTGGACAGGTTCAAAGAAGCATTTGATAATGCCTTGAATGATGGTAAAGGATTTGCTGTGGCTGCACGTGACTGCACAGAGTATTTTGTGTCAGAGTTTGATGAAGCAATAGCAGGTATAGGTCTATACACGTAACTTGACATTTTCATCACATATGCCGGGGGTATGTTTGTCTCTGTGTTCTTTCGATAATAAATAAGTGTTACTATGAATAGAACTAGTTCTTTGTTTACAGTTGTATGTTTGTTTCTGAGATTGAGGAAAAATCATAGATTTAATGATTTGATATTCAATATTTGGTAGCTGCTTCATAGAATAGACAGATGACATTGTAGAGTATCTCGATCTTAAGGTTTGCTATAAAATCTGTAGATGCAGAAATTCGTCAAGCAAATTGGGACTCATCTAAAGTAAAAGAGAAGCTTAGGCGTGATATAGATGCACACGTTGCTGCAGTTCGTGCTGCTAAGCTTTCTGAACTTACTACCATGTTTGAGGTATGGAATTCCTACTTATGAAGAAAGAGTGAAATATTACATTCTGTGAGGATATATGAATGTGACTGAGTAGTTATCAAAGTTGAGGGGATCATTTTATTGCTGTCACCCCATCAGCACCACATTGCTTGCTGTTTGAACTGGTTATATGTTTTGCTTATAATGGCCAAAGAAATTATTGGCATTTCATGTAATCCATAATTTTCCATTGATGATTTTCATGGTTAGGCAAAATTAAATGAAGCTTTGGCTGCACCTGTTGAGGCTTTGTTAGATGGAGCCAGCGATGACACATGGCCAGCAATTAGAAAACTTCTCCGTCGTGAAACTGAAACAGCCATTAGTGGGTTATCTAATGCACTTTCTGGTTTTGAAATGGATGATGTAACGAAAGATAAAATGCTATTGCGGTTGGAGGATTATGCTAGAGGAGTAGTAGAAGCGAAGGCAAAAGAAGAAGCTGGAAGGGTTTTGATCCGCATGAAAGACCGGTAGCTTCCATTTTCATTTTTCTGTTTATAAATATTGTGACTTCAAGCACAACTCTCCAGCTATTTTCATGTTTTACCAGTTGAAACTGACAAGAAATTTGTTGGCAGGTTTTCAATATTGTTTAGCCATGATTCTGACTCAATGCCACGTATCTGGACTGGAAAGGAAGATATTCGAGCAATCACCAAAACTGCTCGCTCTGCTGTATGTTAGCTTCCCTACGTTCTATTGTGTGATTATTGGCTTTCCTATGTTGACGTTTACTTACTCTTGAAAATTCCTTGTTTCTATACCCAGTCTTTGAAGCTACTTTCAGTTATGGCTGCTGTTCGTTTAGATGAAAATGCTGATTCTATAGAGAATACATTGTCCCTTGCTCTTGTTGATCCCAAAAGTGCGGCTGTTACCAGCAGGAGTATTTCAGGGGATCCTCTTGCCTCAAGCACTTGGGATGAGGTAGATAGCTATAGTTTTAAATATTACATTATGGAAGTGAAAGTCTTCTATTTATATAAAAGTGACTTAGGTTCTTAGCTTTACGAATTTTATTCCTTGCAATTGAAGAGTATTTTATAGACTGTAATTGATCTCATCCGCCTTTATGTTGGTGGTTTAGACCTAAAATTCTAATTTGCATATTTTTTCCGTAGAAAGGCTGCTCTTATTGATGCTTATGACAATTTTGATGTTGATATTTTGAATTTTCTATACATGACTGAGTTTAAATTTAAAATTTAGATCATGTGTTGCACATTCGTAGTTGATGCTGGTGGTCAGTTCTAGTCAATCTTTCTCTGATGAAGCAAAGGGTTTTCTACACAATATGTGCCTTTTCACATATACCATATGGTTCTTTTTTACTTGGGAGGATAAATACGGGCTTTATTTAAATTTACCGTTATTGATCACTTGTATTTAGATTTTTTGGGGATGATCTGGAACTTAAGTATGATTTTCTAATTTGTTAGGATCTATTTGGGTACTCAACGTATCTATGTGTATCATGTCTGCTGTATACTCATATTTGGCTTGTGGTTGAATTTTTATACCCAGGTTCCACCATCCAAAACCCTGTTAACACCAGTGCAGTGTAAATCTTTATGGAGGCAATTTAGAACTGAGACGGAGTACACTGTTAGTCAAGCAATTGCTGCTCAGGTAAACTTGCATGAATGATGTGTTGAAAACTCTTTGTGCTTGATAAGATCTAGTTGTATGATTATACGAAAGTTCTAGTTTCATATGTTATGCATATAATATAGGATTAGACATTGGGTGGGAATGTCATTCCTCAAGTATAGCAACTTCATTTATTCCTAATTGTACAGCCCTTCAACTGATTTTGGACACGATACTTTTTTATATTTGCGTCTACATTTGGTCAGCTTGGGATTTAATTATTCTTCATGGATGTTTACTTTTGTTTTTATTTTTCAAATTTCAGGAGGCTAGCAGGCGAAATAACAACTGGTTACCACCTCCATGGGCAATCGTTGCATTAGTTGTTTTGGGTTTTAATGAATTTATGACTCTTTTGAGGTACTTCATTATCATGTTTTGCTTTGTTCTTCTAAAAGGGGCTGAGCCTATACTAGCATGATGTATTGCCATTTCATCTACATTCTGATCTGCTCTCAATTATTTCTTTTTACAGAAATCCTTTGTATTTGGGCGTCATTTTTGTTGCCTTTCTTCTTATTAAAGCCCTTTGGGTGCAACTGGACATCTCTGGTGAATTTCGTAATGGAGCTGTAAGTGAATGACATTTATATTTCCATAAGTCCTGACATTTTCTGGATAGCTGAAAGCAATTAAACAGATATAGTCTCTAAAACAGTTTTAAGGCTGTGTTCTAGTTTGTGTTGGAAGTTAACATGTAAACCACCAGCTTTGGGTATCAGTTCATGCGGTGGTGATGAGAATGCGACTTTGCTTATTTTTGCTGTCATTAATATCTCTTTCTCCTTGCCTGCAGCTACCTGGAATTCTATCTTTGTCGACCAAATTCCTCCCCACAGTGATGAACCTTCTCAAAAAACTAGCAGAAGAGGGCCAAAGGCCTGCTAATGCAGCTCCTCAGCATAACCCTCCAATTCCAGCAAAGAGCTTACGAAGCGATAGCACAAATGAATATAGTGGTTTGTCCTCAACTGCTTCCTCTGAAGTAACCTCTTCTGAAAATGGAACAGAATACTCCAGTCCCTCAGCAAACCGGAAATCACAGTAAACCGGAAATCACTTCACATTTCTGGGTCTAATCCTTGTAGCATAATCCTCACACACTTTGTGACTTCTCCTTCTGGAAATCATATACGAACAGTCACAGATGTTGGAGATATTTATTCAGGTTTGGGTATCACATACGGGGCTGCTGAAGTTGCCCCACTATTAGTTATATATTTTTTATTCTGGTTTGACGTTCGGCTTGTATCTGTTGGTAATTGCCCTTGATTGTGATTGTTCTGTTTTACCTTCAGTTTTGTATCATTAGAGTTAAATACATGTATTCAGTGACAGTGGGAATTTTTATGACCCATTTTGTATTTTAAGAAGAAATGTAGCTCGTTTGATTGATCTGAGGAAGAGATGGATGTTCTTTTTTGGATTCTTTAGCAAGTGAAAATGTGAGGTTTTGATTTGCTTGCTGTTTTCTGTTTGACTTTTGACAATTTCAAGCATTGGTCTTTGGATGAAGGCGTTTCTTGCAGCCAAAATAATTCAAAGCTTGGATTAATTTTGCAATTTTAAACTAGGTAGTATTTTGAAATTGTCAAGTGTATCAAAATGACATAATGCATCATGGGCCAACCAACTCAAAGGTTTATTTGTTTATTGTTCTTTTTTTTTTTCTTTAGGTGGGGTGGTTGCATACATTACAAATCCACACTGGTAGTTGTTTTATGACTTCCACAACATAGTACAAATTCAAATTTTGCTCATTTTTTGTGCCTTAAAGTTGAATTATGAAGAGGTTGTTGCTTATCAGTAATTAAGATAGTGTTAGGTAATGAAACAGGTATTAATTCATTCAAAAAATTTGAACCTCCCCATTGAGGTAATGAGCCAAACTTAATAATACAAATAATTCTACAAAAATTGTGCAATTTGTAGAGCAGCAATAGAAAAGATTAATATGGCAAGTTCAGATAATGACCCCAAATTCTCATCATTGGATATGTTATCTTTATGAGCTACTGTGGAAGATTTTCTTGAATTAATGGCAAACCATATTTATGCATTATAACAATGATAATTTAGGATAGGTAGCCGACTAGCCCCAATGTTTTGTGACTAATTCTCATAACTTTTCAAGATCTATTTTACCGTTCAAATAACTTGGTTCCACGTTTGTTAGGTATCAAATTATTATTGATTTTTATATTATTATAGTAGCTAGGTTACATTACGACATGGAAAATCGACGATCTTTAATGCAATTATTACAAGTTACAACTTACGTACACCATTTTATTTTATTTTCTAAAGGAACATTAAATGATTTATTGGAAAGTAAGGTGGAGAATTATTCACTGGAAGGTGAGTTTAATATGTGTCCATTTATATTAGTAATAATTAATTTGCTGCACGTATGGTATCAATGGGCTTCTGTATATATACAGTATACTCCTGTAATTTGACTTCGTATTAAAATTATGAATGTTCTATGAGGTTTTGGGTGGGTTGGTTATTTGGGCTTAATTGAGAACCAATGGACTATAATCTATACGTTAGAAAGTTCTAACTAATTTTGATGAGCCATTGTCTTTATTGGTGCAATATTAGTTAGTATTTAATACACATTTCTTCATTAAAATCTTCTATTTATAAATATCATGTGCTAGTAAGTCCTTTGACTTCAATTTGTTTTGATTCTTCGTTCAGTATATATATATATATATATATATATATATATATATATATATATATATATATATATATATATATATATATATATATATACTGACTACACTAAAATGGGGTAAAAGAATTGGTTTGGCCAGAAAAATAATGGTTCATTTCGGCAATGTATATTATACCCACTAATTAGTACTACTGCGTTCATCAACTTTGCTAGTATTTTATTGTTTTGAGTTTATTTATATATAGATTAGATTTAAATTTTTTTAGGTTGTTTCGAAATTATCATAATTAACTATATATATACATAAATGTGATTTTTAAAATATAATACAATAAATATATAATTGCATACGAGCTATATACAGCTCTTGGGTAGATGAACAATATGTAACTAGTGTAGGTGAATACATTAATGGTTAAACACATTTTTACATTTAATTTATACATAAAGATGGACACTTGTATTATTTAATTATTGCAATTTATTATCGATATTTAGCATATTATTTTATGTATAATAATGCTTATAAGCAATAATTTATTTAATAATAATTGCACTTTTCCGATAATAATCTTGTGATAAATATGCTCCGTAATGACACTTGATAAAATAGTAAAATTATTGAGAAAAGTAAAATTTTATCACTCTATAATAGGAAAGATTTTTGCTAGAATATGTAATACAATGATGATGCTTACTGTTCTGCTTCTTTAGTAACTCTTTTAAGTGTGACAATTCATATTTATAATTGCAATAAAGTTGGTTCATTAATTGTGGAGCAATTAATAGGTTGGAAATTTGTTTGGAATTTATTTATTTATATTAAGTAAATTCAAACTCATATTATATACTTATTCAGTAAAATGAAGGGAGTAGAGCGTTAAGCAGAAAATGTAGATTGGGTTGTATAGGTGTATTAAAATGAAAATGATGAAAATATAGTATAGTATATTGCATAAAACTAATTTATATGGCATTTCCTCTCCAACTGTATCACTTGCTTCATTAAATGCCACTTTTACTAGTTGGGCTTTCTGTGATGCAGCTGTAAAAGATTATTGGAAAAAAAGAAAAGAAAAAAAATTAAAGGATGGAGAAATCATCATCAGCCACAGCATCAGACATATATATGTGTACACCCCATCTGTTGTAATATAGTATGTGCTTCACTTGAGTGTGTGAGAGAGAATAGTATAGTATTATATGCTTCTTACATACTCAGAAAATAAAGCCAACCAGTGAAAGACACATCAACACTAGTGTTCTGCATAGAGCTATCTAGTGTGTGTTGTGTGTGTTTCTTTTCTTTCTAGTGAGAGAGAGAGAGAGATTTTGGGTGGCTTCCAATGGCTGTAGTTGTTGGTGGTGAGAATGGAGCTGTTTACTTTTGTGCAATTCTATGGATCACCACTTTGCTCAATCTCTCTCAAGGTTCACTCTCTCACCAGACACCAATTTGTTGCTTATAAGCCTATTAAATCAAGATTTGAACTATTTTCATCTCTCTCTCATAGTGTGTGTTTTTGTGCGATCAAGAACGGTTTTTTAGTAGCTCAACATTCAATAAATTATGCAGGGGTGCAGAATGATCCTACGGCGGAATATCGGTACCCCTTCATCAAACCTGCCAGCTCATTCCCACGGCCACCGTCCTCCGCCTCGTCGGTAATCCAGAGCGGCGGAGGCGCAGCTGTGTACGATTACATAGTAGTGGGCGGAGGGACGGCGGGGTGCCCTCTGGCGGCCACACTGTCCCAAAACTACACCGTTTTGGTGCTGGAAAGAGGGGGGACCCCGTTCGCAAATGCAAACGTATCGTTCATGCAGAATTTCCACATAACGCTGGCGGATATCTCCGATTCGTCGCCGTCGCAGATGTTCATCTCCACGGAGGGGGTGTTCAATTCTAGGGCAAGGGCTCTGGGCGGAGGTACATGCATTAATGCAGGATTTTACACCCGCGCAGGCGCAAGGTACAACTCCCCTCCCCTGTATGCTTCTTTCTGGTAAACTCCTCCTAATTTATCATAATCACACAACCAGTTGGGCTAGCCCAACTGGCCACTGGGTTCCTCACTTAAGTGAGAGACCAGGTTCGATTCCCTTGGGAACGAATTTGGAGGGGAGTTATAAGAAGGGCTTGGAGAAAGGGATTGTAAGGGTGCCCATTTTCATCTTCAGCAATTTGATCAAAAGTTTAATGGCATGATTCAATATTCTGTCTTGTTATCGAATGCATATATTAATCAAACACGAGATTGAATGATAAGAAAGATGATGTAAACTGTTGTGAAATGGCAGCTTCATCAAGAGTGTAGGTTGGGATCCTGAACTGGTGAAGGAGTCATATCCCTGGATAGAGAAACAAATCGTCCATCAGCCGGAGCTGTCTCCATGGCAGAAAGCAGTGAGAGATGGGCTGTTAGAAGTTGGGATTTCACCTTTCAATGGATTCACATATGATCACAAATATGGAACCAAGGTTGGAGGAACCATCTTCGACAGATTCGGTCTACGCCATACCGCTGCAGAGCTTCTTGCCTCTGCTCATCCTCAAAACCTCCATGTTTTAGTCCATGCTACGGTTCATAAAATCGAGTTTGACACCACAGGTATCCTTCTTCACTATTAGGGAAACGAAATAGAATGTACTCATGTAGAGTAGCTACTTGTTATATAAGCAGCATTAATTATGTCGTTTGGAAACAGGGAAGATGCCAAGAGCAGTTGGGGTTATCTTTAAAGATGAAAATGGGATGAAACATAGAGCAATTCTGTCAAAGAAAAATGGAAGTGAAATCATCGTCTCATCTGGTGCAATTGGGAGCCCACAGTTGCTGATGCTCAGTGGGATTGGCCCCAAAACAGAACTTGAAAAGTTCAACATACCTGTGGTTCTCCACAATGAGTTTGTTGGAAGAGGCATGGTTGATAATCCCCTCAACACGATCTTTGTACCAACTAATGGCCCTGTTAATCAATCCCTCATACAAACTGTGGGAATTACAAAGATGGGAGTTTACATTGAAGCCAGTAGTGGTTTTGGACAGTCTAAAGATAGCATTCATTGCGATCATGGAATTGCTTCTGCTGAGGTGAGTATCTAAAGCTTATATATTAAAGATTCTGTTCTTAGAGCTTGAGATTTTCTATGGAAAGTATAATGTTGTCTTGATACATCAGAGTTTTGTATGAAAACAGATCGGTCAGCTGTCAACAATCCCTCCGAAGCAGAGAACACACGAGGCGATTCATGCGTACAGGAGAAGCAAACGGAACCTCCCTCATGAAGCGTTCATGGGAGGTTTTATCTTAGAAAAGATTGCAAAGCCTCTCTCAACTGGACAAATCAACCTAAAAAACACAAACATAGAGGACAACCCTTCTGTTACTTTCAACTACTTCAGCCATCCATCGGATCTAGCAAGATGTGTTGATGGCATACGGATGGTTGAAAAGCTTGTGAAGTCGAAACACTTTGCTAACTACACACAGTTCGACATGGAAACGCAGGAGAAGCTGCTGAACATGAGTGTTCAAGCAAATGTGAACCTCATACCTAAGCATACTAATGATACAAAATCATTGGAACAGTTCTGTAAGGACACTGTCATTACGATTTGGCATTACCACGGTGGATGTCATGTAGGGAAGGTTGTTACCGATGATTATAAAGTTATTGGAGTCGAGAGGCTACGCGTTATTGATGGATCGACATTTTATGATTCTCCGGGGACTAATCCTCAGGCCACAGTCATGATGATGGGAAGGTAAGCTAAGCTTACATAGTTTGTCATAAAAAGTGATAATAGTATGATTTCATAGAAACTGATTTCTCTGTTGTGAAATGGAAAAATGCAGGTATATGGGAGTCAAGATATTGAGAGAGAGATTAGCAGGCGGAGGGGTATGAAGGATCATATAAATTACACTTGAATACAGCTTCATTTTTGTTATTAATTGTTAGAGAAATCAGAAAATGTTGTAATGCTAATTTACATGCATATTATATTATTATTGTCTGCAAGTGATATTAATTTTACATGCATCTTCATTCCGTTATATATGTATGTTTGAATCAACTGAGCCAATTAGATATAAGAATGATGAAAGATTTTTTTTTTTTTTTTTATAATAAACATCAACAGAGCAATCTAAGGTATGTTAATGGATGTTTCCAACTAAAATGATTTCAGTAAGAACAAAATTATTAATCCAGCAGCAGAGTGAACATGCAAATTAAACATTTAATGCTTAGATTATTCAACTTTTTTAATTAATTTAATAATAATAATAATAATAATAATAATAATAACAAATAATGAAAAGGCCCAAGAGTTGGGCCGAGTGAATGGAGACTGGCTGGGCCTATTTAGGAAGCGGACCAGTTGTTGAAAATTCATTTTTAAAATTAATAAATGAATTTAAGTACGAATAGTAATATATAAAAGTAATTCACTGCATATGAAGATAATTAACCCTCACGTAATATTTAAATTTAATTATAAAGGAGACATATTTCAGATTAAAGAGCGATTTGGGCGGAATGTTCAATTGTTAGAATAAATTGTTAAATGTTGATGCTTAAGTTTTTTAAAAGATGTCGTGATTAATGATCAGTAGTGACTTCCTAATCAAGAAAGATTAACTATTTTTAAAAATTAAGTAGGAGATGATGAGTTCAGTATTTCGTTATTTTCAGTTATCGATTAGAAAAATGCAAAGCAATTAATTAGGTGGTGAGCGGTGTAGAGTTCCTCTCCCACTAACTCTCAATTGTTACTCCAAATCTTCTTCACATGTTTGTTTTTGTTTTCTCCTTTTTTTAATATATCAATCATTTTCACATATTATGATATTTGAAGATTTATAGAATTATTATTATCAAAATATTAGAAGATTTATAGAATTATTATTATCAAAAGAGGGGTCCAATGTAAATTTTATCTTGAAATTAAAAACACAGAGTCTTTTATGAGGCAATTCAGATTAGTTAGGAGTATTAATTATGTCTATGTCGATTATTATTGGTTTTACATTAATTAATATAAAAATTAAGGGAGTGGAACACATAATTTCTACCTAACGTGGTAAAGAAGTTGAGTTTTGGTAGCCACGTCAAAACAGTGTTCATCATTATAATATTTATTGTTTTACGAATATTTGTTTATTTTTTAAGTGTGATAAATAAAATAAAATATCTAAATATTAAAATTATTTTAAATATATATATAAAGAAAAAAGCGTTTTGTGTTTTTTTTATTTGTTTGGAAATTTTATTTTATATGTAATTTAATTATAATCTAATTATGAACAATATATTATTATTTAATTATAATAGTTATTCAATTAATTTATGAACTTAATTAAGTGATCAAATTAACTTTTAAAAGTTTATGGGTTATAATAATAATGATTAAGTGATCAAATTAAGGTTAAAAGTTTATGATCTATAATAATAATGATATGGGTCAATTGGGTATATATTTGTTAAGTAGTATATAAAGTTCCATAGGTTATGATTCCAATAAGGAGGTTTATTTGAGGGAGGCCATAGGTAGATCATCGAGTTCGTGTTCCGCCTAGGGAGGACTCAGGTAGATCATCGAATTTGTGTTCCGCCTAGGGAAGACTCAATGGATCAAGTAGATTATCGTGTTTCGCCTAAAGATAACTCAATTAATCAAGGTATAGTTTCATTTTACAATTTACAGTAAATCTTAATTTATCATGATAGAGTCTCAAATTTCAGAATCTATAAATTTATTTCCTACATTTTTAACTATATTATAATTATGAGAATTTTTGTGATTGAAACTTATTCATAATTCTAAATTTGATTTAATTTAAAAGTTGAAAATTGATTTAATATTATTTGGCAAGTATAAGGTTTAAAAAAAATATATAAACAAAGAGTGTATATTAAGTGCACCCGGGTGCAACCTTGCACCCAACCTTTTATTCTATTTTGTATACATGTTATTCTCTTTTGTATACATGTTTTGTAATAATTGTATACTTTTTTCACAATAAGTTTTTCATTAAAAAAACTAACATTCATATGTGTATAACTTTTTATTCAATAGTGTATACATGTATTTTAATAATTGTATATTTTTTACACTCAATTTTTCATTAAAAAAATTAAGTGTTAAATTATATACATTTTTACTCATAATTGTATATGTTTTTGTTTATATTTGTATGTTAGTACTTCGTGTGCACCCGGGTGCACACTATATTTAGCCATAAACAAAAGATGTCAGTAATTTAAGCCCTCCAAAATCTAAAATGATAAAAGATATTATAGATTTATCACAAAAAAAAAATGATGATTCGTATTGGAGGGTAATATTTTCAGGATTTAGAAAGAAAAAAAAAAGTGATGGATAGTTTTTTAATTTATTAAGATTAATAAGATATTATAAATAAAATGTTTATAGTACAATGTTATTATTAAGGAATAGAGAGAGCTAGAGGCAGGCCTGCAATGCTGTTTGATTGAATCAAATTGTTTAATTGTATAATTATTTTAATTTTTAATTTGAATAATTCTTGAGAAATTAAAATTAATGATTTTGATTATAACATCGGGGGGAGATGTCTAGTTATGGGAAAATTGGTTACATAAGAATATATATATAGTTATAAAATCAAATAGACCCTACCGTTGGTGAGCTGGAAACATCTCTCTAGGTTCATATAAAATATTCTAATTATTAGTTGGATTCACGTTACCAATTTTATACACCATTATTTTAATTTTTAACAATTGATGCGTTTTGTTTTAGAGATGAAATTTGATAGAAATTTTTAGTCAATCAAATATACTCCATATAATTACTTAAATTAAAGTTGTTGTATAATACAAACAATGAATCATATATTTTTTTTAAACTCATGTTTGATTGGGCTATTTAATTCAAAATAATTGAAAAAAATAAACTCTCAATAAAGATTACAATAAACCTAAAAATAGAGAATATACCTCCAATCATTATATTACAATTACGTAAATAATAATAATAATATATTTTAAATAAAGAAATGTAAAATACTCCTAATTTAATGAATTCACAGAAAAACTTGGATAAATAAATAAATACCATAGTAATGCCTAAAAATTGGAATGTTTGTGTATACATGTGAATTTTGTTATAAATTGTAATTTAGAATTAGTTACATTCGTCTTTCATTCATTCATTCATATATTCTTCCAATATTAAACCAATATTAAACCGCCTCCTCTCTCTCCCTCTCTCTCATTCCCACGCGTTTTCTCTCTCTAAACATGACAGACAGAGTGTATCCGGCAGGAAAGCCAACCGCCAATCCAACATTTCCGGCGAACAAAGCTCAGCTCTACAACTCCTCTCGACCGGCCTACCGCCCGCGGCCTCCGGAACGTCGTGGCTACCGCCGAAGCTGCTGCTGCTCCATCTGCCTATGGACCACTCTTCTAATCACACTCATCATCCTACTTGCCGCCATCGCCGCCGCCGTAATTTACGTGCTCTACCGCCCTCAACGGCCGTCCTTCTCCGTCGCCTCCGTTCAGCTATCCACATTCAACCTCACCGACACCGCCATCACATCCGCCTTCAACGTCTCTATCATCGCCCGCAACCCCAACACCGCAATTACCTTCTTCTACGACGAAACCTCGGTGAAAATCTTCTCCGGCGATGTCGACATCGGCGACGGCTCATTTCCGGCCTTCACCCAAACTAGAAAGAACGTCACCACTCTGAGAAGCGTGATTCCGAGCTCCAACACTCCGATTCCCGATGGAACCGACGTTTCGGCTCTGAAATCGAGCGTGAAGAGCAAGAATTTGCCATTGGACATTCAGGTAGACACCAAAGTGCAGATCAAATTAGGGAAAATCAAATCGAAGAAGGTCGCAATTAGGGTTGATTGCAGCGGGATTAAGATCGCAATCCCCACAGGCAAAACGGCGTCGGTTGCAACAATGGAGAACTTAAAGTGCGATTTTGATCCTAGAATCAAGATTATTAGATGGACAATTTAAGAAACTAAATCAGGTTTGAAAATATTTTTTTCTTTAATTCAGTGCAAATAATTATTTCAATTTTACTGCAATTTATTAAATTTGTTTTTTTTTTTAGCTTAGGTTTTTGCTATTGTCAATTGTCATGCATACACTACTTAATGGACAAAGTTTTTCGTCGTTATTTTCGGATACTAAATTATGATTTATGTAGAATGGAATTTAAGAAAGAACCATTCCTTTAAACTATTGTAATAGGTAATTTAATTTGAATAATAATTTTAATTAATCAATACTTAGTGCATTCAATCTACCATAAAAGTTTGCGCCCACAATGAAATCATAACAAAAAATTTGCGGGTGCCTCTACTTAACAAAATTAAGCTACATCCATACACTAATTTTAATTTTTTTATTTTAATTTTTTTATAGTACAGATTTAGTCTTCTATAATCTAAAATCCTATTAAATTTCTCTCAAATAAAATTAGTGTATTTTATGAAGAGTGTATTTAATCACATCTTGCCATAATACCATATGCATGCGTAATATATAGTGGAGTATATTGTATTAATAAATTTAAAATTCAAATTTGAGATTTCATTGATAATTATTACATTTGACATTTTTAATTGATTGATAGAATTTGTTTCCTAAATTCTATAATTCTTGAGGCATGTGGGCTGCCTTTAATTTGTCAGAGATAAAATTAAAATTGAAGAATTAGGGGAAAGAAGAATTAATATGAGCTAAAATGATTGGCATCATGTGAGAATATGCCTTGCTTATCTCCTTAATTAGCTTTACTGGTTGCCAATCTATCTTTCAACGTTCTGTCAATAATAAAAGGAAAAAAAAAAATTAAATCAATTGCATTATTGAACTTATATTTTAATGTAAGTAAATAATTAATTTTATTGCGAGATTATGGTTTCATTGAAAAATTTAATTGTGATCATTTTTACTTTCTAATATACTGTCTGTTTGTAATTTAATACGGGAAAGAATTAATGCATCATCTATACAATATCTTCTATATTACAAAAAACATAACTTAATTATGAGATTTTATGAAGCTATATAATGTCATGTACTATTCTGTAAATAAATTACTAATGCTTGAAATTGGATTCTTTTTAAATACAAAATAATTAATGACAAACTTCCAAGTTCCAACTCACCTCTGGCCTATATATAGTACTGCTAAAGGAAAATAGAAGCAAATGAGCCAAAATCCTAAAAACCACAAGTTCCAATATTCCCAAGCTAATAATTTTTTGGATGTTCCTGTAATGAAAAGGGCAAAAAGTTAAAGAAATGGAGTATATAATTAATTATAACAGCATAAAAACTAATAATTGATCCTCACGAAGAATCAATATTTATTAATTATTACTTGTACATATACACAAATAAATGTAGAGAAGAAATTATTAAAAATAACATTTATGAAGGTAGATTTATTGAATTAAGATTATGTGGAATGAAATTTAAGGTGGTAATAATTAAAGAATTCCAAACCTGTTTCATTTAGATTCAAGTTTGAATTCCTGATAGCATGAATCTCTTGATAATTGATCAAGAATCATCTCTATATCATCATCACATTCAATAATACGATCTATGGAATGAATCATACGATTATTATAACATGACGATGATGATGATTCTTCATGTGCATGCACATTAATTCCATCCACGCAGTCTCTCCATTTCGAATCTCCGCCGTTCGCCGCCGCGCGGCAGAGAGCCAGCTGGTGGAGCACAATCTCCAGCTCCGCCGTGGCTAGGCTTATCTGCTGCTCCAAATCTCGTATGATTCTGTAGCAGCCACCGGACTGGAACAGAATGGTGCGCATGGCGGCGTCTTTATCCGGTGGTTAAACGCGGCGGAGAATCTTTACGATGTTGCTGACGCCGAATAGGCGGTGGGCGTTCAAGAATTGGTGTTGGCCGAGGATGCAGTCGGCGGCGCACTTGCGGCGTTGGTATTTGCAGGCGGCGCAGTCTTGGGTTGCGGTACGGCGGCGGTGGGTGGTGTGTGTTTTTTCTTTGGCGTGGAGATGTTGTTGGATTGCATGGCTGCTGTATTTATATGGTGGTTTCTGACAGATATCGCGGCGGATGCGGCGGCGGAATGATGACGGAACAAATGTTTTAGATTGAATTAAGCCTTTATTTTTGGAAATTCTCCCCTACTTTTTCTCCTAATAAGAAAGTAAAAAAAAGTCAAGCCTCATTTAGGGGGAAAATAATTAAAAAAATAAAAATATTGGGAGAGAATTATATATTGTACATATTTTTATTTTTTTAATAAAAAGCTAGTATATTACTCCCTCCGTCCCCTTGAAAGGTATCCGTTGACTTTTTGCACGTGGATTAAGGAGTATAATAATGAATATAATAATTTAATGTAGAGTGCGGGCCCCCGTCAATTCCTTTGAGTTTCATTCTTGCGAGGATTAAGGAGTATAATAATGAGTATAATAATTTAACGTAGAGTAAGGTGAGAGAAATAATATTTTAGTGTGTAGTGGGTAATAATATTTTAATGTGTAGTGGGTAGTTGTATTAGTATTGAGTGTGGGATCATGTGTAATGGTTGTAGGTCACATCAACCAAAAAGGGAAATGAATACTTTGTAATGAGACGAACCAAAATGGAAAAATGGATATATTATATTTTTTTAAATTTATAGTATTATTTAGAAATAATTATGTTATATTTTCCAGAGATTAGCACAAATGAAATATATAGGTTTAAAATTAAAAGAATGTACTTATTTCCTTATGTGAATAAATAATGAGTTTAACTGAATAATTAAATTATATTTTTATTTAATCTTAAGCACTTAATAAAATAAAATAATTAAATTAATTACTATGCAACTTCAGTTTTACCCTATAAATAAACCAGAATAACTCATAAATAAAATAGGAATATACAAATATTAGTTAAAACGATAAATTTATGCTTTTGCAAGTGCCGTGGAAAAGCCCATTTAGGCAGGGTAATAATCAGCCCAATTAAACAGAGCCCAAAATTAGTACGTCGTCGTTCCGAGCTATTAAGCAAAAAATGAAATCGAAATTATACGACACAATCAGAGTGAGATGGTGAATTGGGTGATTCCATTAACAGATTTTGGAGGCTTCCTGAGTTGAGGTTAGATTTTCTGATTACCTTTCATTTCCTGATTCAGTTTTTCCTAATTCTGTTGCTGTGTTTCCTTGTTTGTCGTAGCTCTGTAAACTATTGTTTCATTTTAAATTTAATTTTTTTAAAATTTCGATGTCGATAGTTTTGTAATTTTGGAGTCCTGAATCTTCTGATGCGTTATTACCAGCAGAATATTTTTTTCCCTTGATTAAGCGATTAACTTTTGAAAACGTCAGCGCCTGTTGGTCTGTCAATGGAACTGCTTACTTTGAAGATAAAGTTTGAATCGTATTTAAATTTGTAAATATTTCCATTTTATGTTTAAATTTGTAAATATTTCCTGAATAAGACTGCATGATCAAAGATTTCGAACCTGCCTTGGAATTTAGATACGGAATTGTTTAAAATGTGTAGTCGCACGGCTGGAATCTTTGGAAGACTGATTTTGTTTGAGATCACTGATTAGAGATTCAAACATTTGCAATTAGATTGAATTGAGATTATTATCTGAGTTCAGAAGTAGGAACTCTCTTCATTTTGGGAAAAAAAAAACATTCCTTTTTACATTCTTTCACTTGCTTTAATACTTTTCTTTTTAACTGCCGGTTGCCGTTTGTAGTAGTTCTATTGTTGGGATTTGGGAAAGGCATTCTTCTTATGTTGTTACCTGAGCTTTTGCCTGCTAATGTTGTTGAAATTTGTGCTGCCATTGGAAGTTTATTTTTTTTGTCAATTCATGTGATTCTGGAAATGTGGTGGAATCTTCATCTTCCTTCCATAATGTTGAAACTTTTAAAGATAGTAGTGTTATCTATTTTTAATCTGTTGGTGGTCTCTTCTTTGTCTATTAAACAAATCCAGTATAGCTCAACTCTAGTCACATACTTGAGCAATTAGCACATCTCCATCTTAGTGTTTCCATTTTGGCTTAAAACTAATACCCACATTCCTTAATTTTTTTTGAACTGATCAGTGATCACCACCTTAAACTCAGATTTCTTGCTCCAGCCCAAGCTGTCTTAATCTTTTCTGCTTACATCGACAGTTTCTTTTATCCACACTTCGTATTGGCCGTTAGGTTCTACTCTTCGATTCTCTCTTTTGTATGGAATTTCATGATCTTAAAAACTGATTAGAGGCAGAATTGCAGGTATCATGTCTGTAAAACCTGCAGTTGCTTTAAGAGCTATACTTGTTGGAGCAATCACTGTATTTGCCAAAATCGGAACAGCAATGAAGGCTGCCGGTGGAGTGAAGGTTGGTGCAGCAGCAGCTGCTGTGACAGCTGCAACAACCGCAGCCGTTTCAGGATCGAAACAGGACACAAAGGATGTTCCTCAGCAATCTCCTAAATGACATCTTTAAGGTCCTAGGATCTTACCCTCTATGAATTGGGGATTTTGAATATGCTGAAACATGTTAATATCCAGCAATAAAATGTGTAACAATTAGTTAGAACAATAATACATTGTAGCTTAGCCTTGGCAGTGAGTGATTAGGATTAGGTGGTGGTTATCTTCTCATGAGTTAGAATACATTTTGAAAATTTGTATTGCAAAATAGTCAATCATTAACAAACAAATTGAGTTGAAAAGAATAGAACAAAGTTCAAGTTCTTGAATTATTATCGAGCTTTACAATTATGTTAGAAATTTATCCCATTGAATATGAATCAAGATTTGAGTTGTTTAAAACTTATCAAAGTGCAAGCTTGAAAACTAGCCTTAAATTTTAATGAAAGAAAAGAATATATTATCTACAACAGTTCATGGTTAATGAAAGTATATCCATAAAAGATAATTAATGTAATGTCAGGTAATTCGACACGTAATTGTTTAATTAGACTTAATTTTTTTTTAAAAAAAAATATTATAATATAATATTGAAAATTTATTATTATTAAGTATATAAGTGCGCTTACTTTCGAGGTTAATGAGGGTTATCCCTAGGTAAACCCTCGTTACAGACTGCTTACTTCTCAGTTTACTTCTCAGTTTAGGACAAAAAGGATAACCCTCGGCCCTCCTCGGCCCGGGTTAAAATCTGACGTGGAGGGGCAATTTTAACCCTTCAATCTTGGACGGATTAATTTCAACCCTCAGGTTAACGTGTTAAATTCCAATACTGTCCTCCTCATTTACCCAACTCATACGGCGCAGATCCGATGAGATCACATGAGAGAGTGGAGTGCTGCAGAGGAAGGGTGGCGACGGGGAGGCATCTTACCGCCAGCTAACGCCAAATCTTGTCATCCGCCGCCCTCCACGGATGCGCGGCCTCCACAGATGAGAGAGAAAGGGATTGACAGAGAGAGAAATGAGTGAGAGAGAGATAGAGATGACAGAGAGAGAAAGGGGTGGCGCGGCGGCGGCAGCGGCTTATCGCCAGCTAACGTCAATCTCATCACCGTCGTCTGCGGCCACCCACAGATGAGAGAGAAAGAGATCGACAGATAGAAATGGCTGGCGCTGGGGCGGCGGATTACCGCAAGCTACTGCCCAACCGCCGTCCGCCGCCCTCCACTTCCATCCCACCAGTCTCTTTTCTTTTTCTAATTTTCCTCTTCAAAGAATCACGTTACAAAAATGTTTCAGTCTACAAGATTGTGATTTTGAATAATTTTGACAAGTCTTCGATTGCGATTTTGTGATTGTGAATAATTTTGACAAGTCTTCGTACTGTGATTGTGAGAAAATATAGCAGAACATTAATGTGAAAAAGTAGAAATCAGAAAGGGAGAAATGAGTGCTTTAATAAGGGTAATTATGTAAAATTACTTAATTTATAACCTTGAAAGTAAACATCCATCGGGGAAAAGGTTAAGGAGGGATAACCTCAGACGAGGGTTTAAATTAACCCTTATCCCTACCCTTGAAAGTAATCGAACCCTAAGGGGTTATATGAGGGGGACAACCTTATGCATAGTCACGAAGACATCAACTGATCCAGTCTTGGGATTGAATCCCACTTGCAACCACTTCAGGAATCAAAACGAATCTTCCCTTTTTGTTTTTGCATATAAACAGCAAAATCTAACCATGTCCTTTTTTGTTTATTTATTTATTTTACTTACACAATAATAGGAATCCTCGTAATTATAGAATCCTATGCTTTTTAATACTACGGATATTATTTAATTTTTTAAAAATAAACATTATTATCACAATATTCAAATTCTTTGTATAAATATATATGGCACAAAGATTTCATTAGTAATTAGTTCATTAAAGAACTAATTAAAAAAAAAATGCAAGAGTAAAACTTGAAAAGGTACCATACCATCTCTGATATAAATCAGGTACTTTTCTCATGAATGTAAAAACATTCTCTGCAACTCCTTGTTTTTACATTTATTTATCATAATTTAATAAATTCATATTTTTAAGGTTAGAAAAGAGATGTAAGAAAAATGAAGTTTCTTTTTCAGACCAATTATAGCTTTTCTACTTTCCATGATTATGAACTTCAACAACATATGTATGTCTCTATCCTTGAAATGGATTGATTCTCTTTCACACGTTTATTTTCTGAATTTTAATTGTTTCCAATATCATACAATCTATATAGGAAAAGGTGCATTACATATGTGTGTTTTGGATCAATTTTTTTTTTCTTTTACTTTTGTACCTTGCTTTTCTTAATTTTCTTTTTTTAAAAAATAAACTTTACCCTCAAACTTTCATTTCTTTAAAAGTCTTTTTGTACGTATCCTCAACAAAAAAAAATCTATATATATATATATATATATAATATATTTAAGGGTTACGTCTAATGAGAAATGTTTAAAAAAATAATGAAAAAACGTAGGGAAAAAAGTGATTTTCTTTTAACTTATTATTACATGTTTATATTAGTACTACATGTGGGTATGTCACGAAAATAATATTTAAAAAAAAAAACAAATGTAGATTATACACACACACATCAATGTATGTAAAATTCTATTGGATAATTATTAATACTCTAAATTTTGTTCCATGTAAGTAATATCAAAGCTTACTAACTAGTAATTAAACAGACTATCTATGTATGTATATAAAAGCAATAGGAGTTGATAAAGTAGCAGTAACAAGGTTTAATTCAATCCTACTATGGAAAAATATGGAAAGTATATAAAATGAGAAATTAGAGGCAAGAATAATTAATAAACAAGAGTGTAACAATTGAAAGGGGTAATGTAGACAAGATTTTATGGTTCATAAAAAGTGTATCTAATTATGATTACAAGAGGAATTAGCGTTGATGCAGTTATCAAAAGCACTCATACTTAGGATCTCAGTTTGAGACAAAGGCCTTAATCCCAAGAAATCCCTTGTCATGTTTTCTCCTCCTTCATGACTTGTGGTGCTGCTGCTAAACTGACCACCACTTGCATTCTTTGAATTATTATTCAGCATTTCAGCAAATGTAATTTCATCAAAGGCTGAGGCAGCTTCAATCAATCCACCAGCATTGTTGATCATCATCATTTCATGGATATTGAGAGGGGGAGAAGGAAGGTGGGTGGTGCTGCTATTGCCACCTAAGGTTGCACCTGTCACTGCAGCAGCAGCAGCAGCAGCAGCTTTATTCCCATATGAAGACAAGCCATGGATGAAATCATCACGTGAGGTACCAAAATCAGTTGTTGAGGCAGACACGTGAGGAGATTGGTTGTGTTGGTGGGCCCTCATAAACACACCACCGCTGTGTGATGGGAAATGTGGGGTGGTGTTGCTGGATTTTGATCCCATCTGGGCTGCCTTCTGTAGCAGTGCTGTGGCTGAGAAGTAGGGTGATGGGGGTGGTGGGTGGTGGAAGCTAGGGTTAGGGTTTGGATCTTGATGGTTGTGAGGGAAATGATCTTGAAAGATTAATGATGATGGGGTGGTGAGATCAATGTGGTGGGGTGGGGGTGGTCCAATGATTGGTGAGCAGCTTAGCCATGGTGGAGTAGTGAAGTTTTGCTGCTCTTTCTTTATTGGAAATTGTGAAACATTATTGAATTGGGATTGGAGAGATGTTGTTGATGAATTTTGTAGAGGGATATTGTTTCTGGTGATTGATCTTGCATTCTCTTGTGCTAGAGCATCACAGAAGGCTCTGTGTGTTATGAAACTATCCCTCCTGCAAATTAATTCATTAATTAATACTTATTCAAGAAATTAAACACACATGACTAATGTTTATTTACCTTGAAAAAACAGTTCCACAGTCGCATCTGTATTCCCTTGTTCCACAGATTTTAGAGTGGGCTTTCCAATCAGACTGAACTGCATATTTCTTGGAGCATTTCTCACACTTCCACTTCTTTTCACCATGTTTTCTGTAGAAGTGTTTCTTGATTCCAGTGAGATCTCCCAGTGCCCTTGATGGATCATGATGAACACAGCTAACTTCTGGGCAGATATACACTTTCTTTCTCACTTCTTTGCTTGTTCTCTGCTTCAATTTCCATGGGAGATTGTGGCCTCTTCTGTGAAGTTGGAGATTTTGGTCTCTTTGAAATCCTTTGTTGCACACTTCACACACAAATCTGTTGGTGGCCAAAAGGGATCTTGGTGATAATGCTATCACTTCAGCACCAGGGTCTAGAGACAGAGAGAGAGAGAGAGAGTGTGTGTCTTAATTAAACAAATCTTGGAAATTGAATTAAACTAAATCAAGATTTATATATATACATATACCTGGATGGCCTGGTTGATTTCTTTTCTTCTTGAGTGGAGTTGGATAGATATTCATACCACCATTATTATCATTTCTGTTGACAGAAGAGCCACTAGCTTCACCAGATGCACAAGTCAAATTTGACATGTTTTCAGCTTCCATAACAGTACCTTTTAATCATATGTATATACTAATCCAGAATAGTCCAACTAGAGTAAACCTGGTTCCATTATTTGTACTGAAATCCAAGAGCAAGAATGGCAAATTTAGCTAGATCTCAGATACAAGATAGGATATATATGTATTGTAGAGATGTTAAAACAAAAATATATATATATACCAATTAAGTAGCTAGGTGAAAATAGACAAAGGGAGGTGCAAGAATTAATCACAAGGGAATTATGAGATAACAAATTCTTTTGTTGCTTTGTTTCAACTCTCCAAAAAGCTTCAACCACTGTTTGTCTTCTCTAAAATACTACTACAAATTATAATATCATGAAATTATACAACATGAGAGAGAGAGAGAGAGAGAGAGAGGATGTCCTCATCCTCCCTTTCTCTGCAATCACTATTTTACCTTGATCATCATCATCATGTATATATCAAACTCAAAGTCCTTTTTCTTGCTAAAACCAAGAAAATCTAATAATAGGCATGCATGTAAGAACAAACAAATGAAACCATATATCTTCCACAAAATTAACAAAGTTTCTTTCTCTCTCTTCTGTGAGTTGAGATGAGGTTGAGTTGGTTTAGGAGAGAGAAGATGGAGAGAGAGAGAGAGATGAGGATGAGAAGAAAGGTTGAAGAATCCTCCAGCCTTAGCACAAAGAAAAAAACAATACAGCTCTCTGACGTGCACTTTCTGTCTTTACTTTTGTTCTCTTCTGCAAACCCCCATACACCATATTTTTCCCACTTATTATCTCCTACCTTTATTTACTATTTTATTATTATTATTATTATTATTATTATTATTATTATTATTATTATTATTATTATTATTATTATTATTATTATTATTATTTCTTCTTCTCGAGTTCTTTGAATTTCTTACGAATCAGCATATCGGTTTTAGCTCCATGAGGTTTTACATTTATATTTTATAATATCAGTTTTTATTATTTTTTAATTAAAATAGTTATATGTACGTCTATATGAAATGAAATAGTAATTCACTTTATTTTATAGTTTCTCAAAATAAATAAAAAATAAAAAAATTAATTAAACATTTCGTCATGTGCTGTTGCTACGTAGGTACCACATTTCCCTTTTAGTGTAAATCTCAGAAGATGTAAATTAACAATGGATGTGTCCAAAATGATGAAATAAAAAAACAACTCAAACATATATATTTTTTCCATAGTTGTGTACCATTTCTAAATTCTCTGCCAAATCTTATTATTTTCAATGCACCCATTTTCTGGGAAGATTAATTAATATACACGTAAATTTTCACTCCACTATTTATTGCCAATGATAACTCCATCATCGATCAATAATTTATAAGGATTTCTGAAAAGTGTAAATAAGTACTACACATGTATGAATATAATAATAAAGTCTTTGTATATAATATATTACATAGTTGATTTTAATTGCTATAATTTTCAGTTTGAAATTTTATCAAAAACATTTTTTTTATTTCTTGGAACTGATTATTTCCCATTTTGAAGAAACGTTTTATGTATGGAAAGGTTCGTGCTTTCGCTATCTTAGAATGATTTTTATTATTATTATTATTATTATTATTATTTTTGGCATAATCATAGAATGAATATTTGGAAAGACAGAGTTTTAATTATTTTTTAAAAAGAAAATGTACATTATAAATCTTATCTCAATCTTGAAAAGAACATGGAAGTTAGACGAGGATGTATATGGAAGATGCATTTTTCTATACAGAGATTAAAAATAAAGAATTATTGAAAGTAGAAAATCTTTTTATTTACGTAAATAACTTTGAGGGTTACTTACTATTCTTGGAATATAGAAGTAATATCACTCCTCATTTCGAAAAATATTACATTTAAAATGATAACTGTTACTCTTAAACATATTTGAGTATTACTTTTATCGTGCAAATAATAATTTGTTAAAATAAAATAGTACAAAATGTATCATCAATACAATTACAAAGAAAATTAACGAATTATCCCAATACTAGTATAGGATTTTCAATTCATTAATAAAAAGAAAATGAGTTAATTTGAACATGTACTTGGAATCCAGCAGGTTATCTCTCACCAAAAAGTACCTTGGACTCCCTTCAATTTTGGGGCGTAATAAGAGGGAAATCTTTCTCACTCTTAAAGATCGCATTAAGAAAAGACTTGATGACTGGAAGGATCAAACCTCTCTCGAGCACGTAAAGAAGTTCTAATCAAATCAGTCATCCAATCCATACCAACCTATGCCATGGCTTGTTTCAAGCTCTCTGATGGGTTTTTATCTGAAATTGAATCCCTTATTCGTGGATATTGATGGGGCGACGGATCAAACTCTAGAAAGATTCACTGGGCTTCATGGGAGTCAATTTGCAAATCTAAATCTCATGGAGGTATTGGTTTTCGAAATTTGAGAGCTTTCAATATTGTGATGCTTAGCAAACAAGCTTGGAGACTCCATACTAGTCCTTCATCTCTCCTTGCTCGAATCCTCAAAGCTAAGTACTACCCAAGATCCTCATTTTTGGATGCCCAACTTGGCTCAAAACCAAGTTGGACATGGCGTAGCATTTTGGAAGGTAAATGGATCATTGCTTTGGGAAGTCATCGTCAGATTAATAGTGGACTCAACACTAGTATTTGGCAAGACCCGTTGATTGATAAACCATCTTCTTATCGGATTACCAGCCCCTACAACACCCTGCCCTTGAATGCGAAAGTCAAAGAACTGATTATTTCTGAATCTGGATCGCAAAGTTGGAATCTACATTTGATTCGTAGCATTTTCTCTGTTGATGAAGCCGATCTCATTCTTGCAATGCCTCTGCGTAATACTCCTTCTCCGGATTCATAGCATCCTCTAGAAATGGTCGACACTCGGTTAAATCTGCTTATCACTTGATTATGAACACTCCTTCGCTGGGCTTTTCAAACTCATAAAGTTCTTCACATTTGGGACCCGATCCAGTTTGAAAGCACCTCTGGAAACTCAAAATACCTGGTAGAATTCACCATTTCTTGTGGAAATGTTGCTCTAATACTTTGCCATCTCCTGATAATCTTCATCGCCGAGGCATCGATGTGGGAAATTCATGTCCGTTTTGTGATGGATTGGACTCATCTCTTGTGCATCTATTTTTTCAATGCCCTTTTGCAACTAGGGTTTGGCAAGCTGCAAGTCTTCATCAATTTGTCTTTCAATTCTCTCAAACACTATGTGATATTTGGTTCAGAGATCTTTTATCATCGGGAAATACAAACTTACATGAGTACTTTGTAGTCATTTGCAATTCAATCTGGTGGCAACGTAACTACAAATTATTTTCTAGTGAAGCAATGGATTGCTATTCTCTTGTGACTTATTCTGCTGCACTTCTCTGTGACTTTCATAATGCTAGGAGTTGGCCCGAGCGTATCTCCTCTGATCCTCAATCTTAATAGCTTGTTTCCAGCAATCTTAATATAATATTTTCTTTAAAAAAAAACATGTATATATTGACGAAATTCAATACTCAGCAACACCAATTCTAAATAATTATTATGTTCCTCCACTTCTAAATAATGCACACAACACTTAGTAATGTAATTTCCTTTCTTACAGTCACAGATAAAATGTTTCTTAATTTTCTTACTAACAAATGCCTTTTTCTTTTTTTACCATGGTATTACTCTTTTCGAAAAATTCTACTCTTTGTACTGACTAGGAGTAACAGTCTCGTAACGTAGAAAAAAAAGACACGTATCAATGTCCTTTTTCAACATGATTTGATTATTTTATGTGGGATCTAATTAATTAATTCCCAAATTCCAACACGCAGCTATACCAGCTAATTATCTCCATGAAATGAATTTATTTTAAAATATTCTTTTAATTAAATAATAACGAGATGGATTTTTTATGTATTTTTTTTAATTTGTTTTCTTCTTTTAAATCTTTATTTTAATTCGTATATGTTCATATAAATAATCATGCTTAAATTCTGATATAATGAATATAAAATGAAATAAGGATGGCATCCTCCTTTCTAAAAATCAATTTCTTTAACATTAAAATTGGAGTTTATTAAAATAAAAACAGAACAGCATGTTACGCCTGGGTGTTGAGCAATCAACCTCACTACTTGGGCATGTGGGTCCCATTGAGCATTTGTCATATATATATTTTAATAATAAAAATTACGTATCTATTAAATTAAATAATATTATTACTAAATTTTCAAAATTATTGCAAATTTCCATCAATCCATAAATATTTGGTTCTGATAGATTATAACTTTCCTATGAATTAATTTCCTGCA
The DNA here is from genome assembly GCA_023678885.1 of Pogostemon cablin. Taxonomy (NCBI): domain Eukaryota; kingdom Viridiplantae; phylum Streptophyta; class Magnoliopsida; order Lamiales; family Lamiaceae; genus Pogostemon; species Pogostemon cablin. Next base: position 9,115,232 of record CM042955.1, on the reverse strand, counting down.
CACAAAATTTCGTTAATAATTGAATTTCATAATTTATAGCAATGTAAAATAACTTTACAGGCGATAATGAATTAAATAAGTATTTTTAATATTTGCTTGGAAAAAAAAAGGAGGGCGACTTCAACCATATATGTAATAGTCTTGTCTTTATTAATAATTTTTGGAGGACCACCAAAATTGACAATCAATAGAAAATTTCAAATATTTTAAATATAAATTTATTAAATAGTATATTTATAGGTTATAATTTTTGTATAAAGTATTTCTAAATAAATGAGTAATTGTTTCTAGAAATAAATAGCTAGGAAGGTAAAAAGCTGTAACATAAATTACTTTGAAGTTAATGACAACATCATGATGTTTTTTACGGTTTTTTTTTTCCTTCATATTTATACTTTTTGGCATAATTAAGTGTTACTTCTATAGAACAAATATAAATATTATAACTATTCTAAGAAAATATTCAATGTTTTAAAGATTAATATGCACTTACAGTTTGAAGAATAATAATTCTCAAGGGACACCTAAACCCAATTAGGTGAAAATGTCTCTTTTAACAGATTTAAGGATGATGACATGTCTTTAGGGTTTATAGTAATAGTTTAAAGTGCAGCAATTATAAAATGATAATTATAATGCATAGAGATTTCTGTAATTTACTTATTTTGACTAAATTAACGGAGTAACATATAATTAATGAAAGAACTTTTGATTGATGAAATGGAAATGACATGAAACATCAAATCATTTTAAAAGTTTGTGAAACTTTTTCTACCATCTAAATAGCATCACTACAAAAAAAAACACTCAATTTGTGATGGTTTTTTTGTGACTGCCATGCATGAAGCCTTCACAATTATGATGAATTTTGTGACGGCTTTTTCGAATTGTGACGGCGTTTTAGTGATCGTTGAGAAAATCATGACCAAACCCAGTTTGTGACGGCTTTAGATACGGTGTTTGTTTGTGACTGCCTTTTAGCCGTCACAAAAATTATTATTATTATATTTTTAAATTTTGTGACGGCCTTTGTGATGGCTTTTGGCCTTCACAAAGTAAAAAATGCATGAAACGATACCGTTTCAACTCAAATTCGTTTGTGACGGCTTCAAATCCTTCACAAAAATTATTATTATTATTTTTAAAATTTTGTGACGACTTTTGGCCTTCACAAAGTAATGAATGCATGAAACGATACTATTTCAACCAAAATTCGTCTGTAACGATTTCAAAGCCGTCACAAAATTATTATTATTATTTTTTAAATTTGTAACGGTAGTCGGGGTTAAGAAAATAACACTTTATAGATCATATAAGGAATTAAGAAAAATATATTAATTATAGTAGTCAGGGTTTTCTATGTTAGAGTATTAATTATTGATTGATAAAAAAATGTGAAATAATTATAAAACTAAAATGATAATGATATAAATAACTTTTAAAAATATGATTTAAATTTTTTTAAATAATAACAACACTTTATTTTTTTAAATAATATTATTTTATTTAAAATTTGAGTGAGGATTGCGTGCACCCGGGCGCACGGAACACATTCCGTGCGCCTTTAGAAATTTTGTATTATGGGTAAGGGTACATTAATTTGGTCTAAAGGGTATACACTTTAATTACTAAAAGGTACACAATTTTGTTCTAAAGGGTATACACTTTTCATTAATATATTTTTTTCTTTAGAAAATAAAGGGTACACATTTTTATACTAAAGGGTATACAATTTAATACAAAATTCTAAAGGCGCACGGAGTGTTGTTCGTGCGCCCAGATTTTTCTTTAGAAAATAAAGGGTACACATCTGTATACTAAAAGGTATACAATTTAGCACAAATTTCTAAAGGCGCACGGAAAGTGTTCCGTGCGCCCGGGTGCACAGGAGCTTTTGCCTTAAAATTTTATTAATTTTAACTTGTTATTCCTTTAATTTATTTTTTATTTAAATATTATAAAACTATAAAATATGATACTCAATTCATGAAAACTGATAACAATTACATGAACAATTTATAATATAAATAAAAAGTTATATAATATTTAAAAGCAAAGTGACAATATCTTTAGTAAAATATTATAACTAATAAAAAACGAGATAACGAGACCTACCCAAATTATTAGGAGATAAGATCAATTTATACGAATTATATTATTACTAATTAATTACTATGATTAAATTACTGCAGGTACATCGAAAATTCTACTGCGCCTCCATAAATAAGTATATTATTGTAATAAATATGTAATGAATGTATAATAAGTAATTATATATATATATATATATATATATATATATATATATATATATATATATATATTGCGACTACATATTAAATAAAACAATCGTTCTTAATTTAATGATAATTGTTAATATATTTGTAACTTTGAATAGATAGCTCTTATATTAAGAATTCAAAATATACATTACTATTGAATATATGCATCAAACATTGAGTATATATATGATAATAAACATATACACATAAATATATAAAATATATTATATCTAAGGACGAAGGAAGAGATGCGAGATATTACTAGACAAAAATAACTAATGTAAGAGAATGTAGTATACAAATTATTATAATTAAATTACTGGAATATTATATATATATATATATATATATATATATATATATATATATATATATATATATATATATATATATATATATATATATATATATATATAATCGTGAAATCTAGATACGGCTCCATAAATAAGCAAATTAATTAATATATTATTGTAATAAATATGAAATAAATGCTAATAGATATATATTACACATGTATACATAACTAAATATTGTGGCGAATATTTAAAAACGAAAACAACCATAATAATTTGTTTATTATAATATAATGAATGCAAAATATATATTTTGACATATATATACACACACATTACTTTTTAATATATTAATGTTATAAATATGATTTATATATAGTATAAGATGTATAATTGAATTATGAGTATAATTAGTATATATATACATTATAAGTATAAATATATATGATAATAAATATATACAAATGAATATATGAAATATATTACATATAAGGACGAAGGAAGAGATGTGAGATATTAATAGACAAAAATATTAATGTGAGAGAATGTAGTATACTAATTACTATTAATATAATTAAATTAGTAAAACATTATATAGAACATGAAATAAGTAAACAATTAATATATTATTGTAATAAATATGAAATAAATAATAATAAGTATATATAAATTATGTATACATAACTAAATATTGTGGCTAGATATTTAAAAAAGAAAACAACCATTCATAATAATTTGTTTATTATAATGAATGCAGAATATATATTTTGACATATATATTATACACATATTACTTTTTAATATATTAATGTTTTAAATATGATTTATATACCTTATAAGATTTATTATTGAATTATAAATGTACAACATTACATAGTAAAATTATGATATATACCATAAATGTTAAATATAAAACAAGAATTATATTGGCTCAAGTGACCATCCCTTACCCTTAAAACCCTCCTCCATGGGGAGGTCAAGGGTTCATATCTCTTAAGGGGAGGATATTCCAGCATATATAATGCTGGGCCAAAATCAAATAAAATTTGAAAAAAAAAAAGAGTGAGCCGTTTGGACCAAGTGGCTCGAGAACGGTTCGATCGTCCAATTGGCTAGGGTTCGAAATCATCACTAATTTCCATCTACAAATGATTAGTGACGGCCAAAAAGTCGTCACAAACGAGTAACATTTTTGTAGTGCATTGACATGAAAGGTTTTTCTTCTCTTATTGGAATTAACATATTATATGATCGTTTTTCAAAATAAAATAAATAAATAAAAGCTGTAATACGTTCATGTTTGTTTTAATCATTATTTAATTACACAATAATACTGAATGTAATAAAGCATTTTCTATTTATATACTACTACATATTAATGGAAACGTGAACTGGATTCAAAGAATTGGTTATGTAAAACTTAATAATCAGAATTTAATATTTACTTTTAAAATTTAAAATATTTAAAAGTAAAATTATCTTTATATTTTTAAATAAATAAAAAATTAATAAGAAAATTCATAAAATGTGACATTATAGTCTTTAAGATTCTATCGTTAATGAATATATACTCACTAGAATTATATACTTTCTCCGTCTCAGATAATGAGGATCAGAGAGTTAAATTATCTGGGACGGAGGGAATATTTATTTAAATTTAGTCAAACTATGATATACTCCGTATCGGCACATCTAAACTAAATTACTAGATTAAATTTGTATTTAATCTATACTATTAAATAATTTAAAATAAATTTAATAATGTCCAGTAAATCTTAAATTTAATTGAGATTTGTTCTTAATTTCGTGAATAGGTGATGGTTAATTTTAATTAAGAAAGAATTATTTGAACACCTGACATTTTCACACAGAAATGCCCATCGCCTAAAAGTCTCCTCCAATGGAAGTCGTAAGTGAAGATGGATCTCAGATACGAATCAAACCGGGTCAAACCCGGGACATCGGGCGAGAAGATGGCCTCAATTCGTCAGACAAAACCGTTTCTCGACGCCATCTTTCATTTTTCATTCCCGGCGAATCAAACAATCAAGAAACTCAATTGCGATTCGAGGTTCTTGGAAGAAACCCTATTTACGTGAATAAAGATAATGAAGTCAAGATTTTTCGGAGGTTCGAGCGGGGTGATATGGGAAACGGAGATATGTTCTGCGTTTCGGCAAAGAATCCCGTTTGGTACACAGTCAGAACTTTTCAAAAGGGAGCTGAAAGTGTTCGACGAAATGACTTAGAGAGTCAGTTGGAGGAGAGTTTGGAGAGTGGTTTTGGAGAGAATTTGCGCGAAGAGTGTCCTGATATTTCGGATATAGATCCTGTTAAAGGTTTGTTTTTTCGTGAATTACAACTTATTTTGCTGTCTTTATATTAGTGTGAACTATGAATCGATATGAATCGATCTGTTTCAGCCACGTGTATATTGGATTGTGCAGTAGATGAACTAATAAGTAGTTATTGATGTTAGTGAGTACTTTTCAAATTCTTCTGCATTTTGTTGCAGAATTTGGTTTCCTGGTTGAAGGGCATGAGTTTGATTCCTACCCCAAGAAAATGATCAAGTGTATGAAGAATTGGGAGTGGTTTCTTGATGAGGGCGGAAATGAGAGTGAAGACGACGATGGTGAGGGGAAGAAAGGAAAATCGCGCAGAAGAAGGAAGAGGAAGAAAGGAGGAGAGACTGAAGATGATGAATGGACAGGGGAGAGTGAAGATGACAGAGTTTTGATTGACAATTCTATCAAGGGAAAATATCCAAAATATAAAACAAGGTCCAAGGATCATGGCAAAGATGCGAGCAAGAGGAAGAGGAAAAGCCCCACTAGAACGGAAAATATAGAAGATGATGAGGAAGACGAAACATTGGGGGGTTTCATTGTCGATGATGACAAGTTGGAAGAGGAGGAAGAACTTGGTGATGCAGATGAAGAAGAAGAAGAATTAGCTGATGAAGACGAAGATGAATGACAAATGTTATCATAAGATGGTTTAGTTTAAGATGTTGTTTATATTTTGCATCTATTCTTTCTGTGTGTCAAAGGCCTTGTTGGAGCCTGTGCCTGAAGTACAAAATACTCTACACCATATATACATTAATATATCCAACTTTATATATAATTACCCAACTAAATAAAGATCAAAATCACAAAATATCAATTAATAACACATAATAACTCATAAATAACAATAATGACAAATTTAAAACTTTATAGCTTTATTAAATTATACTTGTGTAGTGTACTAAACTGAAATTTAAACAAAAATAAGTAAAAAAACACACAAACTCTAAAAATTCTTGCAAAGATGACCAATAAATAATTATTAATAATTAATTAATCAATATTGATGTATAATAAATAATTTTACATGAAAATTTGAAACTTTACAGCTTTATTGAAGTCTAAACATCATAAGTTCATAACTAATATTGAAATTTCATGAATAAAATATGTAAGTTTTAGCCAAAAATCTCATATCAAATTTCTTGTAAGGTTTTATTCAAAATAAAAATTACTGATTTTTATTTTTTAAAAGTTAGAAATGAAAATCAGAACTGAAAAAAAAAAATAACAGGAAAAAAAAAAGAAAGAAAAAAAAAAATCCGGCCGGCGGCGGTGGCGGCAGAGAAGAGGCTGAGAACCCTCCTCTCTCAAAACCTTAGCTTTTGAATTCCAAATTTGAAATGAAATGAAGTACCAAACAGCAAAACCTCACTATTATATATAAATAAAAGTGTCATTTAACTTATAAAGTTGTGTTTATAAAGTAATAACTTTAAGAAAAATCCCATTAGAAGCTTGTTGTACCAGAGGCGCGCCGCCTTTTTCCTCTCACAAAAGGTGCATAAGACGAAGGTTTTTTTTAACTTTGGCTAAAACCCCAAAAAAACCTCGAAACTCAGGCGTTTTGGGCCGCGCCTCTAGCAACTATGATGTCTACTGTCTTAAATGTACTATTGTGTTGTTTTACATTGTGGGATCACTAAGATATTCCCATATTTCGAAAAACCACTTTGGAGTATTACATTTGAAGATACCATGAGATTCCAGGAGAAGTCAGCAGCAGTGCCTTATTTACGGAGTCTCCAATTTAAATCAAAAATCTTGAAGCGAAGTGACATACCTACCCTCCTATCTGGCCCACAATTGATGGGCTTAAACAAGTGGCCCAATGATCCTCCAACTAATTTAACAGAGCAGTGAATAATATTACCGGTAATCCAAGAGCTGAAGTAATTTTTGCAAGAAATGTAATGGTTTGTGCAATTTGAGTTTATATGAGAAGAAATTGAGGACGTGATTGTTGTATATGTTTTAGTGGAGTTTATCCATATTCATTGAAGAGCGCGCTTTCCCCACAGGACACAACCCATTTTTAATCTTCAATCCCTTTCAATTTCTGATTATATGCTGACAAAAATTCAAAATTCCAGTAAGGAATGGCCAAAATTCTGATGGTAAAAGCCAGCTGCAGTAACCATTATCTACCCACTGCTGCACTTCTCTCCCCACCAAACTCTGCATCCTCACTCGCAAAAGCCATGGCTATGGCCTCAAGCTTTTGCCCTAGAAGTCCACTTCAATTTCGAGTTAAGCCCATTTGCTATGTTCCTGCTAAACCCCAATTCTTGGTTCAAATTAAGGCATTTTCTTCTCAAGAACCCCCATCTCCTCCAAAAGGTATGTTCTGTTGTTATCCTTACTTTTTGGGTTTATATCATCTTTAATTTTGTTTCCAGTTAACTATTGCTAATTTGTGATGTGTGTTTTGAGTGTGTGTTGCTTGTCTGCTACAATTTTGCAATGCAGTATTATTGATAGTTATATCTGAATTGGAAGCTGCTTCTTAATGATATAAGATGATAATCTTCTTGTTAGTAGTTATACTTGTGCGCCAAAATTGAACCATATATATCAAATTGTTAAAGATTTGTGACGTCTTTCACACAATTGCGATGTGTGGAATTTTTTGTGGTTTCGTTTGTAATTGAAGTCCATAAGAGCAAATCCCTTCATTGTTTTATATGATGTGGATTTGAATTCTATCATTTGGGTGAATTTGAAATCCACTATTATTTGATTGAAATTGAAGTTGAAATTCATTCTTTTAAATTCTTGCAATTCAAATTCCTCTATCCAAACCCAACATGAAGAGGATTCAAATTTACTCTCCAAATTTTGACTTGTTTGCTGTACCAATGATTCCCTAACTTGTTAGACTTAATGGTGCAGTGTTAATCACATTTTGTGATATTATAATATCTATCTTTTTTTTGAATAATTAGTTAGGGAGGTTTCTTCTTTTCTCAATTGAAGTAATGGATACTGAGATTGACAGAAGATGACGACTGTAAAAATGTATTTGATATTCACAATCATGTTATTGAAGATAGGCAGCTAAATTAAAAGTTTGGAAGTTGGAACAAGAAATCTAATGAATTCTATGTTCAAACAGATGCAATGCCAGCGCGTGTTGGCTTTTTGGGACTCGGAATTATGGGTTCTCCGATGGCACAAAATCTCATAAAAGCAGGGTACAAATCGCTGGTTCGCATTCACAAAATGCTGTTTTATGAGCCTTTTAAACCTTCCCGACTGCTTAGCCACTCTTGAATAATGTTTTTTTAACAGCAATCATTTAGTATAAAACTCAATCCTGGCAACATAGGAGAAAAATGACACATGGTCATGCACAGAATCTTCTTCTTGATAAAACTTTAAAGAATATTTTTATTGGCATTTTGTTTGATTTATCGTTCGCCTGCTAGAGTTTAAAAATAAAATTTTGCCTTGTATGTTCTCAACAATGTTTTGCTTTGTATTTTCTGCAGATGTGATGTTAATGTTTGGAATAGGACAAAGAGCAAATGTGACCCCCTTGTCTCCTTAGGTGCAAAGTAAGTCCACCATCAAACTTCTCAGTATATATCTTTTCTTCTTTCAAGTATAGGTTGATCCTTTCTAAGTGGATTCTGTGAAGGGAAATTATGTTGTGAAGGGAAAAAAGTAGATGTGAATAGCTTTTGATTAGTACAGAAGAAATCTAGCAATTTATAAGACATGCTAACATACCCTTACTGGCTTGCATCGTTTTCATTTACAAAGATATAAATCTTCACCCGAAGAAGTAGCTGCCTCGTGTGATGTCACATTTGCCATGCTTGCTGATCCCGAAAGTGCAGTAAGTATAAACGTTTGGTCAAACATTTACATTGTTGTAGCTGTTTTACCTCATGAAGTGCAGTAAGTATAAACGTTTGGTCAAACATTTACATTGTTCTTACAGGTTGACGTCGCGTGTGGAAAGCACGGAGCCGCAAGCGGTCTGGGTCCTGGAAAAGGGTAAATATTCTGATTCCTTGACACAGTAATTTTTTTTCTGAAATATCCCTGGAGAGCTATCATCAGTTCAATGTGACAAAGTTAAATGATATCACCTTTATTGACCAGTTTCAAATTAGAACTCTATTTGAAAGATGTGAAGAAAGAACCTTTATTGATTGCTTACTCTCAAAATTAGTGAACTGCAGTCTGAAATCTTAATGATTAAATTGAAGATAATGGGATTTGAACTTCATTGCCTTTTTTGTCCCATTACATTTGACCTTCAAATAAAACTTGTATTGGACTGCATTTCACAGTTACGTCGATATATCTACTGTTGACGTTGCCACATCCAAATTGATCAGCGCACAGATCAAATCTACAGGATCACTATATTTGGAGGTTATGTTTTTAAAGATTTCTAACTCAAAGTTACCTCGTTATACAAATGACAAACTCCTTTATTCTCTTAACAGGCTCCAGTGTCAGGATCGAAGAAGCCAGCTGAGGATGGAAAGCTGATTTTTCTTACCGCAGGTAAATCTTTCTTGCTTCAACTGTATAATTTGATTCAAGATATGTTACTCTGATCTGAAAATTGACATCTCAACCCTTCCTCTACAAATTTTATCACACAACTGAGGTAGTTTTCTCAAATTGAAACTCCGTGTTGCAATTTTTAGGGGACAAATCACTATATGAAACGGCTGCACCGCTTTTAGATATCATGGGAAAGGTGACATCCCACTCATTCTTTCTTTACTTCTCTTTCTCAAATGTAGCTGATTCTTCATGAACTTGCACACATTTTCTAGTCAAGATTTTACCTTGGAGATGTCGGCAATGGAGCTGCAATGAAACTTGTCGTTAACATGATAATGGGAAGGTTCTCTCTCCCCCTCCTGCATGTTTTGGTTCACTTTCTTTGCCTCAAAACTCTAATTTCTGATCAATTGACAGTATGATGGCATCATTTTCCGAAGGTTTGCTTCTTAGTGAGAAAGTAGGTTTGGATCCAAGTGTGCTGGTGGAGGTATGCATCTTTCCAGAACTATGTATCCCATAAGAAAAAACATAGCAATGGAGTTCAATTTGAAGCTAGCATTATATACTGAAGCAAGACAAACGAAATCTTGCCGTAAATTTCATGCTCTGTCAGCTTTGCAGGTTATTTCCCAGGGTGCCATCAGTGCACCAATGTACTCTATTAAAGGTCCATCGATGGTTCAAGCTGTATACCCCACAGCATTTCCCTTAAAACATCAGCAGAAGGTACTCAAATCACTTGCTTCCTTCTGTTGATTACAAGAAAACACCTGCTGAGAGCCAGTTTTGTAGGATCTTCGTCTTGCTCTTGGATTAGCTGAATCGGTTTCCCAGCCAACTCCGATTGCAGCAGCTGCGAACGAGCTGTACAAAATTGCTAAATCTCGTGGTCTTAGTGATGAGGATTTCTCAGCAGTGATCGAAGCACTCAAAGTGAAACTGGAACACAGATCATAGAATCCTAGATCATTAGTTACAGAGGCTGTTCTTGCTTTGCTCAAGTTTGTTATCCATTCTTTCTTTCTATTTACAGCCATGGAATCAGGCATTATTTTGCAGTGAAATAAATGAATTCAAATGTAACTTATTCTAGATTGTGATTAGAACACAAATATGATAGCAATAGCATCAATATTTATACATGGTGTGCACAAGGAAACTAAAGTAAATGTGAAAGAATTATTATTTGTGTTCTAAAAAAAGATGTTAAAAACGTCTTCAAAGGATATATTTAATTCCTAAATTATTTTATATATATCGATTATGCATTTATTTAATCATCACATCTATGGACTATGGAGTATATATTTTCCCCACTTTATTTTAAAATCAAATGTTTCCTTCGGTTATGATGATAATCCAATTTAAGAGCGGTGACTCAAATAATTTTAACCGTTAAATTAATTTTTAATTCAATTTTTATCATTAAAAAAAGTAAATATTTAAAAATAAAAATACCTACTACTATTTTATTTAAACCTATAAATCTTAGATGACCTAGAATTACCCCAAATTTAATCAATTATTATTATTATTATTTTTTTTTTTTGACAGAATCAGTTTCTTAAAAAAATCTTTCTTTTGGCTTTTTAGTTTTTAACGTTAGAATGATGTTAATGTCAAAAAAAGTATTTATAAATTATAGTCTTTCGGAGTATATTTTTACTTGTACGGAGTATATTTTAAAGTTTAAACCTTGCTATTCAATAATAATAATCTACTTATTTAAGTCTTTTTTTTTTCCCCTTAAATTAATACAGTATTTAAAAAGTAAATGAAATAGAAATTGAGAAAATAAAAATAAAAAAATCAGTCCCCGTCCACTTCAGCGAAGGACGAAGTGTTGTAGGGTTTAGAAATTTGGCACTGTTTCTTCCTACCTTCTTAAATTCTCCGGAAATGGCTTCTTCCAAAACCCTAATCCGCTCTGGAGCTTCTCTGATATCCCGATTCATCAATCGGCCCGTCCATGTCAACCCGAATCCTGTATTGTATCAAAACCCCGAATTGATCTCCGCCGCCCAGAAGTTCATCCCCTCCTTGCTCATTCCTCAGTGCCACAAGACTACGCCTTTGCATTTTCCGCTGCATCACGACATTGAATCGTTCAAGAAGCTCAACACCGAAGGCATTCTTTACCCTTCTGGCCTCCCATCTCTCCCCTTCTTCCTGCCCGACGGTAAATTTCCTTTTTAATTCGTCTGGATTTTTTTTTTAAATTTATTTAAATCCGTTTTGGATTTGAGAGTTTTTGTTTTATTTTTATTTTTCTTTCATTCAACCAAAATGATGAGTATCACATTCATATCCAGTTCGTTGTAATTTCGGATTCTTGTGTTACAATTGATATTATGTAGGAATGTTAAATTTTAAGAGCAGGATAGACCTTTGCCGTGTGCCTCAACTCTTAATATCCTCGATATAAAAATTGATCGAGAACTTGCTTATGAAAGTTTGTCGTCGGATATATTCATAACATTTGTCACTAGAAATGTTTCATATCCTGTGGGAAATGCATGTAGGTCATTGATGGATTGTTTTAGCCTGTAGGAAATTGGTAAATCTTTGATCTGTGAGTTCCTTAAGCCAATCATATGTGTAAACACTTCGGATGTACTTAATCATCTTTTGAATTAAAAATACAGTTTTGTAAAGTTATTGAGCTGGGTCTCTGAGGATGTTAAACTTTATCATTATGTAGCTAATGCCTTTCTGTGCTTTATTATGGTTTTTGGACTAGCACTATCTGTCAGACCTTAAATTCGAGTCCATTTGATATAGCCTGCCTGCACTTCTGTTTATAAAGGGCATGGAATCGAATGTCAACTGTCAAGAGCTTCTCTACTCCCATATGCAACATCCTCCTTTCTTCAGGTTTGTGGAACAAGGCAAAATTCCATACCCTTTATGTACAGAAGTGCAGGCAGCTATTATATGGCCGTACACGACAGATCTTGTAGTTGGGATGAGAATTGAATGAATTTGTGACTGTTTGGTCATCAACGCAATATCACTTTAATTGTTACAAGTAAAATTCTTTATTTCTGTCTTATTTTTGATAGTATGTCAGGCTTCTGTATGCTTAATGTTGTTCACAGGGACATAATATATATATATATATATATATATATATATATATATATATATATATATATATATATATATATATATATATATATATATATATAATATTCCTTGGAGTTGGAAACAAGGGAAATAAAGTTTCCAAGGTTCTATATTTGCCAATTAGTACCAGAGGCATGATATATTCTGTTAACTCCCTGCAGATGACGAATCCGCATCAAATGAACCTATGATTTTGTTTCCAAAAAGGACCTACCAACCAAGTATCATCAAGCGCAAAAGGACTCATGGATTCTTTGCTAGGTAGAACCCCACATTCTCTCTCTCCCCCCCTCCCTCAAACCCATACACACTGCCCCTGCAGCCCTACTTGTGTGCAGACACGTGCATGCCCTCATTGATACAGACAATACATTACAATGCGCCCTTGTATGCATGATTGATTTCAAATGCAAGCATGATGAATCAGCCTCGGATATCATTCTCTACTTTTATTTATGTGCTAGAACATCGGAACTATTGGACACGTATGATGATAACACCATGCTTTCCCTGTCTAAAACCCATGTGCTACAATCCTTCCCCTATATGTGTTACTTCTGAACCCACTTCCCAAATCTTACATGACTAATCTACTTGTTTTCTGATGATCTAAATTTTTATCACAATTAATGTGCCTCTAGGCTTCTTTCTGGTACGGCCCTAGTCTGATATCATGTTTCTTTGTACGGATCAGGAAAGCTACAAAGGGTGGACGAAGAGTTATATCTCGGAGAATTGCTAAAGGTCGGTTTAGAATCACAGCTTAATGGAAACTAGTTAGGGTGCATTTCATTATTCTGATTCCAATTGACAGAGGAACTAACGCCAGCGGAAATTGTTGCATCATGTTTTCCCTTCTATATATGTCATGGATTTTGTTACATTTGCCTAAAAATTGATGTGATCTTGTGAATTTAGATTTTGAAGGTACTATTTCTTAAGCTAATTTGTGAGCAGAATCCATGGAAGTGTCTTCCTTGTGCTGCGGTGTGCACACGTGTGTGTGTATATATATTCTACTCTGTATTGCTCGCTCTGGCGTCTTGGGACATGACAATTATCTTATCCGCTGTCATCCCTAAAAGATTTTCTTGCAGAAATACATGCACCCATAGAACAGAACCAACAATATCAAATTTGCGAGATAAAAAAAAAAAAAACACAAGTATCTAATTTCTGTTTCGTCCAGCAATTCGGCTCTCAAAGTGCACTGAATGCAGCACCTGTACTATTATGCTTTGCCCAATATTTATTCTTCTTACAGATATGATAAATATACAATTTAATAAATGTCCTTCAATCATGAGCGTTCCTTCTCCTACAATAAATTCTCATAAAAAAAAAGAAGAAATAAAATTATACTCTTTGGACAAATGGAGCGGAAAGGGACATTGTTGAAAGTGTTTGGTTGAGTTGACAATTGATATGATACGTCATATACATACGTGGAATGCATAATTTTCTAAATATTTTACTCATTAAAATTTCGCTATCGCAAGGTTAAAATGAACGCCTAACAGATTTAAGTATATATAAATATGCTCCAAATTTTACTTAAAATTAAGCTTGATTAAATAAAATGAAGGCACGATATGGATGAATTACTACCATGGTCATCCAATATATATTCGTCTTTGAAAATTAATGAAGTGACAGACTGAAAAAATCGTAGAAAACAGACATTTGAAAGATATTAATAGCAACAATCCTAATTAATATTCTTACATATATATGAACATTCATTGATCTGCTAAAAAGTACAAAACTAGAAAGTTTTGAGGATTTTTTTATTTTCTTGTGAACATATATAGATAGATACACTGCATTTAAAGGGCATGAAATTAAGCAGAAAGTAGAGGACGATCATGGGTGTGGGGTAGCCCAGACGAGATCATCAAGAAGAGAGGTGGCGTTGCATGGAGATCCGAGTGCTGCTATGAAAGAGTCGAGGTAACTCATGGGACTCGGGGGAGTGAGTAGTAGTGGTTGTTGATGATGACTAGGGTTTGCAGATTGGTTGATAAGCATCGGTGGATCTTGATTGTTACTACAAGGTTGAGTGGGGGGTTGGTTCAGAAACATGAAAGCATTGTCATTAGCGAATGGTGGTAAATTTGAATGGAAGTTGATCATTTGATTTTCAAATCTAATTGATTCGTTAATTAATGTATCAAATCCGTTGGGTGGTGGGATTTGGTTAATTGGGGTGGCCATCATCTTTTTCTTGAGGCTGGAATTCCAGAAATTCTTCACTTCATTGTCTGTTCTTCCTGGAAGATGCTTAGCTATCTGAGCCCACCTACATGCAATGCAATTACTCATTTCATTAATGCATTTTAAGGGCAGGGTAGGGTTAAATTAACTCAATTAGTACTTGTTTCCTATTAAAGTGTGAAGATGAATGATGAGAGCAGCTTCTTGGCGAGTAAAACTCCCTCTCTTCAAATCAGGTCTCAGATAATTGATCCATCTTAATCTGCAGCTTTTCCCACATCTTTGAAGCCCTGCACTTGTAGTAGTAATACTAATACTATATGCATGCACTCTGTTAGTATATTATAAGTAGCAATTAATAATTACCAGCAAGTCTTGGAACAGAGCTCCAACATCCATGACCATAGTTAGAAATGTAGTTGACCAGCTTCTCATCTTCCTCAGGAGACCACAACCCCCTCTTCACTTTTTGCCTGTTGCAACATGAATGATGCCCCATTTCTTACAATAATCTGCAACAAATAAGTTAATCAATCAGCAAGGGAGGATATGATCAATATCTTCATCTAATTGGCAGTATAGTACTAGTGACTAGTGTGAGATTGTGAAAATTAATGTTGAGAGATGTACATGATGTATGAAGAGGGCCCTCTTCTCTTCTTAAAGCTGCAGCTACAATGGGGGGAGAGAGAACCTACCTCTTTTATACTCCACTCTAATCATTACTCCACCTTCCATCAAGTTAATATGCATTAATTATTTTTAACATCTTTTATATGCTCTATCATTATCTTCTTCACATCAACATCATCCCCTCTGCCTTCTATCAACCTAAAAGGCCCAAGAATATTACTTATTCTACATTTAAATACTTACATTTTACAATATCCTAATCACATGTTTCTACTTTCTAATAAATGCACCAATTTCTTCTTAATTGTTTCTTTTTCAAAATTGAAGGTCAATGGAAAAACTCATTTTAAAATTAAATTTTGGAGTATATTTGTAAAGAGTTGTGATTCAATGACGTGATTAATAAATTAATTATGTTTTTCTACTAAGAATTAATTTTAAAATTCACTACAAATAATTCATGTCTGTAAATAGGCATTCATATTATTAAACTAGAATATTAAGCTAGTTTTAAAATAATGGATCAGTCTGACTAATGCTACACACATGTAAACTGTCAGTCTGACTAATGTTGTTTTGTGAGATTGAGTTGTCCATACGATGAACATTTTTTTTTCTTTATTAATTAAGGAGATCACTTAGGTGACTCGTGGTCACCCATGACCCTCTCGCATTAGGGGGTGGGGCCCGTGATCAACCAAGAAATACCCTTCATTAAGTCATGTCTATTAGCCGGTAAAAATAAAATAAAATAAAACTTTTTAATTTGTAAGATTTAATCATTTATATTTTCGTTAATGTATATGAATTAATAAATAAATTAATTAATTAAGAGAGAACATTTTTTTTAAAGGATCCAATTATTAAGTTAGGTCTCAATTTTAGGCTTCATTTTAGAAATATCTCATTTCAAGGTCCAATTTTACCTTTTTTCTCAAATTAAGGCCTGTCGTAATTTTATTTTTTTCCAAATTCAATATATATTATAAAATAATATAAAATATTAATAAAAATAACATATATTTAATTTTATGATTTAATTTGAAGGTGTATAATAATATTTTTACATTATTTTGTATGACTTGAAATAGAAATATAAATTTCATGGTAAGTCTTAAAATGTGAAAAAAATAACAAATATAAAAATTCAGACCTTAATTTGAGAAAATAAACTAAATTTAAATCTTAATTTGAAACACTTATAAAATCGGGTCTTAAGATCTAAACTCAAAATTGGGTCTTCATATGAAAATCTTCCTTTTTAGATAATACACATAATATGAATTAGAAGTTTATTAACTTACAGTAATATTCTTTTTTAATTATAGAGAACGTAGATTAAATCCTATGTTTAATTTATTATTAATAATTTTGAAATATTGTTAGCATTATAATAATAAGCATTAATACTTAGGGATCAGCTATTTGCACCCCAAAATTACAGAACGTACCCCATAAATATTTAAATTGACATAATTATCCTTATATATTTTATTATGTTAGGTTGCTGCAACCGAATATATAAGATATAAGAATTCTTTATTTTGTTCGGTTGCTGCAACCGAACAGTTATCCTTATAAAATTTATATATGTTCGGTTGCAACAACCGAACAGTTAAAGAATTCTTTATCTTATCTGTTCGGTTGCAGCAACAGAACAGAATAAAGAATTCATTCATCTTATATGTTCGGTTGCAGCAACTGAACAGAACAAGATTTGTGATTTTTTTAATTCATATATATCCGAATAGATAAGATAACAGATAAGTTTCATGACATCATCGATTGCTGCAACCGAACAGATATAGATGAATTCTTTGTTCTGCTCGATTGTTGAAACTGAACAGTTTGTTAAAAAATCACAGAACATTTAAAAAATCACAGAACAGATAACATATAAGTTTCATAATTTAAAAAAATCACAAATCTTGTGCGGTTGCTGCAACCGAACATTTAAGATGAATGAATTCTTTGTTCTGTTCGAACGCTGCAACCGAACAGATAATAGATGAATTATTTGTTCTGTTCGATTGTTGCAACCGAACAGTTTGTTAGATGACTGTTCGGTTGCAACAATCGAACATATATAAATTTTTTAAGAGTAATTATGTCAATTTAAATATTTTTGGAGTACGATCAATAATTCTGGGGATGCTCCCTAATGCTTATAATGTTTACATCTTTTTTCTATTTTTCTTTTATTATTAAGGGTAAAATTAATGCAATGATTATAACTATAACAAATACATAATCTCTAAATCAAAAGGTAGCCACTATTGAATCACACGTAAATTACGAAATATGATGAAGACTACGGCTGGACATCAAAGATAATAATGATGATAGAAACTCCAATGATGTTTAATTATAAGTCTTTGTTTATGATAATTAAGTTATTAAATGGGCTGGTTAACTAAATTTACTAAAAAAAAAAAAACCAGTTACATTTCCTCCTAAAATATCCATTTCTTTTCCAAAATTTGATTAAAGAAAGATCATCTATTTCATACTTTCTTAATTAGTTTTCATTTTATATTAAAAATATACTATCATTTTTTTTTAAAAAATAATGTCACTTTTTATTTTGACTATAATTTGCAGTATTTTATAATCGGACTTAAAATCAAATCGGTAAAAGCAACGTTCGAGATTCAACCAATTCAACCGAAAATTTTAATTTACATATTTTCAATTATATTTTATAGAATCACCCTTTATAAAAATATATAACAATCAAAATTATTATATACGTAAAAAAATAATTTAAATAAAATTCTAATTAAATAAAAATATTATTATAGTATATAATAACCCTAAAAATTGACACCATTTTTTTAAAGAAAATATATAATCTAGTAACAAAATAAGTCTCATTTAATTTATTAACTTTAAATTTTAATTTGTCCTGTCACTCCAAATAATTAATTCACGTGAAACTTGCAATCACTTTTTCTTCTTTTATATCTTTATTTTATTTATAAAATAAATATTTATATTATTTAGATGTTTAAAGAAGGAAACAGTTAAGCAAATTCGTCACCATACTCGAGCATTAAATGCTAGAGATCTCAAAGCACAGATATGGACAATTGTAATACGTAAGACTTCATTTCCCTTCAACCCTAATATTTTTATAAATGGTGTACCCACCATTAGGGGCCCCACCCCCTGCCCTGGGATTGGTGGAGGAGTTAAATCACAGGATGTGCCTCAAGTGGCTTATAGGGAGGACTCACTGTTAAACTTGTGCTTGCAAGGGGCCAAATCCATGCCAAATGCAGAATTTTTATATCCATACCATGTGGAGGTCAAACCAATTTCCATGATGTCTTAATTTGAATTAATATACCTATTACACTTTTATCATTTACAAATATAATCTTAAATCAACTCCGAGCTGAATAACAAAACACATGATCGATCTAATTCAATTTTTTTAAAAAAAAATTAGGTTGATTTGTAATTTAAATGATACAAAAAGAAATTACACATCACCCCCTCCTAAAATATCTTTACAATTACAGGTTCCAAACTTATCAATAGCGAAATCTTGATGAAAGCAATACTTCTTTTGGTAATTATAATCGAAACGGAAAACATATATGCATATATTTTTTTGGTTACTTCAAGAGAAACTTAATAGGAGTATAAATGAGTTAAGATGGGGCCAACAAAAAGTTTATTTCAAATATTATTGAGCTTGATTGATAAGTAATCAAGTTGAGCCGTAACGAGCTTTTATCAACCCACATACCAGCTAAGCTCGAGTAGTTTGAAATTTCGCTCTTTACTTAGTTTCATAAATTCAGGTTGAACTCAAAGTGAGCTTTTAATCTTTCAAGCTTGTTTGATTTCTTCATCAAACCGAGCTCAAACAAACTTTTATCGAACAATGTCGAATCGTGTAACTAGTAGTTGATTTGATTTTCACCCCAAAACTTAACTGACAAATGAATATCAAATTACTTTCAAAACACTAGTGCTTCGTTTACTAGATCGAAAATAATACTTTCAAATCAGTATATGTATATATATAACTACTATTTAAAAAAAATATTTATTTTAAATATTTATTTTATCTTGTCTCGCGGAATACGTTCATCTAACAAGAGATTTTCTATCAACTTATATTTGCATATATACTTAGACATGTGTGTGTGTGTTGATTCTTGAAAGCACATGCAAGAATTAATGAGAGGAGGCTCCATTGCTTAATTTGATGAGCCATAATGGGACACAAGCTGGGTTTCAGTTTTGTTTTCTCCCATTTTGTGGAGTTTCCAAACATGGTACTAATGAAAAAGAATGGCCATGGGAATTATTTTTGAAGTTATATGCTTTTTTGCATACAGATGATTTATAAGGCTTTTTCAATTTTTGTTGTTTTCAGTAGTTTATACTTTATATTACTCCATCAAACTAGGCATTAAGTATCAATTTGTGAATATAATCAAGATTCAAAGATATATTACGTCCCAATTCTCAATTGAATTACATTCTACCATTCACACATGAAACTGTAATTTGATTTGATTTTTTTACAAGAAAACAAGCAACAATGATAGCATTAAATTTCCAAATTTGTTGAAAACAGTCAAGCATGCACCCCACCTTCCCTGCCTTCTTTTCAAGACAAATCCATTGAGAGAAAGTAAGTAAAACATACTCAAAAACCCATGTAAAACTAGCTTCCATTAAGAATTAAGAAAAAGAAAACATATAATATGTAAGAAGGCATTCTGTTTTCTTGCTTTCATAATATGAAAAAATCCCATGTGAGAATCCATGGTTTCATGCAGTAAAGAAACATATGACTTCCCACCTGCTTGATATCTGCTAAATTTTTAAATTGACAACCAAACAATCGCCATTGATCACGTGTTCTGTTTGGCATGCATGCATTGTTAATCTCAATTCTCAACCAGAGATCATATGATCAATTGTAACGATATGATTGAGATGCTGCTGTTAGTGGTCCTTTCCAGTTCTGCGTATTCTGATCAGAAAAACGTTAGTATAAACCAACATCCTAGAAAAGAACAATCAAAATTTGCCAAACTCACTCAAACATGGATGTAATGTATATTACACACAGTAGTAATTGAATCCAAACTATATAATTTAAACTCTATCTTTCCATTAGCATCCTTTCTATGCTCTAGTAGTAATTAAGACACAACCAAGAACAATTGAACAAGGACAACGAGTCGTTGAGCTTGTAGTTGAACATCATCGTCGTCACTTGTAGTAATCTCTACCATCATAGTGAGTGGGAGGGTAGAGATCCTTGCACAGCTCCACGGAGTACAGATCCGTGTCGGCACTCCTACGAGCATTCCCTTTTGAGAGTGGACTTGGTTTCCTATGGTAGGGTAAATCCTCCACGGAATGCCTCTGCAATGGTTGGTGAGAATTTGATGAGTAAGAAGCAGTGGTTGTTGTAGTACAAGGCTTCTGCTTTGCCTTGATTGATCTTGTCAGGCTCATATAGTTAGGCTTCGATCCGTTTGTCTGGTCAGTAGTCATGGTATCGCCCGACCCTGGAGTGTCCGAAGTCATGGTGGAAGAATTTGAAGTTGAGCTCTCATCAGAGCACGGATCAGAGGACGAACGCAGAATTTGACAACTCATTGGAACTTTAGAGTTCAAACGAGACGAGATGTTGCGACGTCTGATCCTCAACAAGTCATGATCCGATGCAGTGCTTGAAAAGGATCCTGAAGTTGGTGTCGTTTCAGCAGATTCAGACTTGAGCTCTTCCAACAACCTCGTCTCCCATGGTTTCGTGGCCATCCAACGTTCCAACCAGTTGAGTCCAGAGGCACCCCTAGTTGGGGTGGCAGCCATCTTGGGGTCTCTCTTTAACTGCTGCTGAGAGAGAGCATAAGCAATTGCTCTCTCTCTTCAGAGCTCCTTCTTGCTTCATTTGTAACTTAGACATCACTTCATCAACCGTCCCACGGCTGTCACACCAACCACTCTGCAATTGCATTCATACGAGACAACTTTAACAGAGCATTCAATGGAAAGAGTTGATGAAACCATACATCATAACGTTAGTAAGAGGAAAACCTCGATCAGCTTCTTAGGATCGGCTTGGCTTAGATTGTCCGGATGATCCCCTGCAGTGGATTGATTGCACTGAGCTCGAACTCGAGCTTGAACTCGTACAAGAGCTTGCATACACCTCAATGTAACATCAGCTTGCTTTCTAACGAGTCGACCACGAACTATAGCTTGCAGCCTAACCAAAGCTTTTAAAGCCCTCAAAGCACGTCTCGCCTAATTCAAACAATCATTCAAGAATGTTGACAGAAACATAGCAAACCTTAAATGTAAAATCTTGCTGACTCAATACTAGAACATAAGGTTAGTAGAGAAGATGATGTGAATTACTATAGACAATATATACAAGTTTTCATTGATTCAATATAGACTCAATCTATAGTAAGCAATTGGATTCAAATACAATAAGCAGTTCTCAAAATCAACGACATTAAACAGCTTTTCAACTCTAACTAAAGAACATGCTAGAATTAATGAACATAAACTTGGAAGTCTTATAATTCTTGTTCATAAAACGAGTGCTAGTTCAGAAAAATTCAAATTTCGAATTATAAAGCATGATTTGCAGAAAACAGAGAAGGTTTCAGGAATTACCAGAAAAGCACGAAAAACCGTCTGAATTCGTACAGCAGCCCATTCTCGGCGAACCACCATGAAATCCTTAGGAGAAGCTTTGGCCAAAGCAGCCACAGCAGCCGCCATCTCACTGTCAAAAGCGTAGGAGGAGACATCTGAACCTTCATTCTCCGCCGCATCTCCGCCGCCTTTTCCTCCCTTCACCACTATACCGCCGGATGCACTCCTCCATAGCCTCCATTTCCTGCTTCTATTGCCACCCCCTTTCTCCTACATCACACATCCAAAACAACACAGGAATTCTTATAAATGCGCAAAGATTAAAATTTTAGAGACGAAAAAAACTATTTTTGAGGCATCAAGGATTTTTCTCCCAAACCCTAAACAACAAACAAAGAAAATTCTGAACAATTAACAGATATTCAGACTCCAAAAAAGAATCATCTCACATTCTCAGTAATCAAAATCATAAACCAAGCCATGAAGTAAACAAGAGATTAATCATTCTGTTTAGCTTACGGTTTCATTAACAGAAGGCTTTTTTAGACCGATAATCGATTTAATCCATTTTCCAGAAGCACCCATTGATCGTAGGAATTAAGAAACAACCAAGAAGTTGCTAATTAGTGAATCCTCTTGGTTTTCAAAAACTAATCTCGAAAGTATGCGATGCGAAGACAAAATGGAAGAAGAAAATTGGGAATTGAAGAGAAAATGAGGGGATTTCTTGAAATCCGACAAATGGTTAAATTTAAGTGAGTGGAGCGGAGTGCGATTTTGAAATTTGAAAGTTTTGAATAAAAATAGAAAGTTGTAACGGATAGTGTTCTTCGACAACTTTATGGATTGAATTAAATACTAGGACGACGCCCCCGGTTTAGTGCTCTCTTTGTTTTAAAGTCAGTTGCTTTAATTCGTCTTTTTATAAATAATACTCCCTCCGTCCCCCAAAGTATTTCACACTTTCCTTTTTCATCCGTCCCTCAAAGTATTTCACACTTTACTTTTACTAAATTTGGTAAAAAATACATTATACTAATACTCACTTTTTACACATATCCCAATATAATACTTACTTTTTCACATCTCCCAAAAACTTTACACACTTTTTTCACATCTCTCAATAACTTTACACACATTTTTCATTAAATCAACTAAAATATATATTCTCTTTCTTACTTTATACATAAAAATACAAAATTTTCTTAAACTCCGCGCACACCAATACGCGAAATACTTCCCGGGACGGAGGGAGTATTGTTTTTAATTATCCCGCTCGCCTCAATCAAACCCCAAAGAAGGTGAATTTTATTTTTGCCCCTCTAAATTTAGAAAAAGAAATGAAAAAAGAAGAAGAAGTTAACTTACTCTAGCATATTTAGAATTTAGAATTATTATATTTATTGTTTATAATTTAGAATTTTTTTATTTATAAAAGTAGGAGAATATTATTTGAATTAATTTATATTAAAAAAAAGTGTGAATGGAGTAATATTAAATAGTGCTGGGGAAATAAGAGAAGTTAACTTACTCTAGCATATTTATAATTTTTAAATTGTCGAAAAGATGGATATTAAAGAGTTTATATAAAATTGAGATAACTGTCTCTGGGTGCACCACTGATAAAATTGTTATCATTTGTGTAATGGGCCTATTAACTTTAAATTTTTCTTAAAGGCCTTTATTTGAGCCCATGTCGTCCATTATTGCGCCATTCTGAAGCCCAACAAGCGTCACCAATTACTCCAAAAGGTAGTCTCTACAGTTCGCTTCTAAAATCGTAAAAAATAAAATAACGGTTGGCTCCCGTGAATAGAGGAGAGGAGCAAGATAATCTGAGATTTGTCTGAAAATTCTTATTCAGAAAATTCTAATGGCAGAACATAAAAAAGGAACTGAGAGCCCAGTTTCTAACCCCGGTACGATTCGCCCATTTTTTATTTTAGTGATTCTTTTGTTCATAATCTTTTATGGCGTTATATTTGGTGTTTTTGTTGGTTTTGTTGTTTCCCGATGATATTCGATTTGAATTTATCTGATATATATAACGAAGAACCCTAATCAAAGATTGAATTTTTTAGCGATAAAAGTGGGATTAAGGATCGTGCAATATGTGATTCAATTTTAGCATGTGATTAGAGCTTAGAAATTTTGGATATTTTTGTTCATAAGTAGTGATATTTTGAACTGGAGGGTAGGCTTGAAATCGAAAGTAGGCGCATTTATTTAATATTCATTGATCAAATTTATATATTATATTTATACTACCTATTTTAAAACTTGTACCAAGAAGTAATGCTAAGGCAACAAATGTGATGCGTCCTTTTGAAAAACATAGAGAGATAATGGACATATTAAACTAATGAGATAGATTGAAGGAGAAAGAGAGACAATAGCAGTGCCTAAATTCATTGCTTCCTTTCGCCTGTAATGGGATTGAGCAATGCTTGTATGCATAAACTGCTTTATCCTGTGTTTTTCATTTTCTTTGCGTGTTATGGATTATGCTTTTGAAAGGGATTAAGAATCTATACTCTATTCCTGTACTGACAATGTTCCATGTGTTCATATGGTGTGTATGGAAGGAGCATTTGGTGTGGGGTGGACATTAGTGTTCACATTCTATTTCTTTATTTCGAATTCTTTCCGAAGGAGTAGTATTTCTCTTTTGGTCATGGAACTTGGAAGGTGCATTTAGGACTTGGAATTTTTTGTTCACATCAGTTCCTTTGTTGCTATAGATAAATCTGTAAAATCACCGAATCTTCTCGATGGAGTGAAGAAGGAAATTGAGTCATTGATTCACAGTAGTAAATCGCCTCGCCACCACAAAGAAACACATGGAACAAGCGATGATATAGACGAGAGCACTCCGGTAGATGAAGTCAAAGGACCAAATGTTTTTCAGCGTGTGAAGGAAGAGGTTGAGGCTCTCGTTGAAGCCGTTCATCCCAAGAAATAGGTGGTTTTCTTTGTTGTCTGTCCAAAACCAGGAAAGATTGCTTGTATTCATGTCTATAACGAATTTAAGATCATTGTGGTTTCATTTTCGGAGTTATAGAATCAAACCTCTCTACTATTAACAAAACAAACTCTAAAATGTCTTTTAATGTTATGCAATTTTTGTAAATGGGAGAAATTTGTTGATTTTTTGGTCCCGTAATTTTTTTTAATCTTGCATGGCCTCCTTGTAGCTGAGCTCTTATTTCTCCCCTTCATCCTTGATTTTTTGATGATGATGTGTGTTTCTGCTATATCTTTATTGAGTTTGGAGTATCAAGCTGACATTTGGATCATAAAAAGTGGTTCAGTTCAATTTTGAAGGCTTTTTGTTATTTTTAATGAAATAAATTTCCTATAAACTTTACCTTCTACAATTCAACTTGAGTAAAATGTCAGCGTCACACATAATTGGATAGTTATGCATATTATAGAGTAGAATAGAATTGTCATGCTTGATCTCATATTGAAAAAGATAGTACTCCATAAAAGCTCTCTTTCTTGAAAAATGTGAAGGAAATCAAATCAAAGTCCTGAATACTCAGAGTGAGTCAGTGTAAGAAAATGCAGATTCCATTCAGTGAGTGATCAATTCCTTAATCAGTGAGTCGGACAGATCAATCAAAGACGTTTCAGGGTTCTACCAATTGCCTGTTGTATTACTTTCCTACTTCATTTTATTTTTGGGTGAAAGGAAGTTGTAGTATATTAATTTCCATGTACAAGTATTGGATACTAGAATATAGAATTCATTACTAATTCACATATCATTAAAATCTTGAAACTTTCTTCCATTTTATAAGAATAATTCACCAGATACAGATGTAGAGACTAGAGATCAGTTGTGAATGCATGTTGACTAACATACACTACTTAATTAATCATTAGTACAACACCAACTTTTCTACTGAATGAATGTCTGAGATGTTGACAGAAAAAGGGCTCTTTAATAATGTCAATCTTGATGCAGCTTTGCTCTGAATTAATTCATTTTCTACCACTTCTAGAATGCAGTTTTGCAGACAGCAGAAATAAGGTATGCCCATAAACCAGAAAAGATTGCTTGTATTCATGGCAATTGCAATTTAAGATTAAAGTGGTTTCAGTTTTTTGCTATTACAGAATCAGTTTCACTTGTTTGTCAAGCAACACCTCTTCTACTATATTTTTCACTCTACACAAAATTATTTCGAAGGTTGTGCAATTTTTGGGATATGGGAGGAATTTTTTTTTTTTTTTTTTTGGGCAAATAATTTTGGCCCCCCTTCTTATATCTGCAATCTTGCATGGCTTCTTACAGCTTAAATCATCCAATCCCCTCTCTCTCTCTTTCTCTCTCTCTTTCTCTCTCTCTAATCATCCTCTGTTTCTTGATGATGAGGGCTATGTCATTTTGCTTTCTTATCTTCTTTCTGCAAGTTCTTTGTTTGGTTAGAGTATCAACCAGACAATTGGATCTTCAAACTGGTTTTGCTCTTTATAATCAAGGTTAAAACTTTTTTGTTTTGTTTTCTTAAATTCCATACTCTTTTAAGTATTGTGCTTTTTTTAATTCTAATATACTTGTACATATTCACACACTTTGTAATATGATTTAAATTTAATTTTTATAAATTAATTTTCCAAACTAAACTAACATACATGTCACATTCTTGATCAGACACAGACATAGTTAATTTCAAATCACAGCAAGTCTCTAACGAGGTATATTTATATAGCATTACAGAATTCAGATAAAAAGTAAAAAAAGCTCATTATTTGAATTTTTATTGAGAATAAACTTAATTAGATTATATGCCATGATATAATTCATTTGTTTTCCACCAAAGGGCATGAAGAAGAAGATGCTACTGGAAGATCCAGGGGTAAATAAGGAAATGAACAAGATCGGTTCAAGGCCGCCAAGCTGTGAGCACAAGTGCTATGGGTGCATGCCCTGTGAAGCCACTCAGGTTCCCACCACAACGGGCCGGGTTGCGGTCCAATACACTAATTATGAGCCCGAAGGATGGAAGTGCAAGTGCGGGCTTACCTTGTACACCCCCTAGATGATGTTTTTAATTTTAATCACTAATTAACTATGTATCATATACTCTACTCCACTTAGTTGTTTTGAGGGAATTTTTTAGAGATTTAGATTTTGTAACATTATTTTCTTTTATTTTATTAGTAGTGTATTGTTTAAATCTCGTATTTATAATTGATTCTTTTTAAAAATATGCATTAGACCATATCATCTGCCTTTTATTTTGAATATGATTTGAATGGTTTAAAGAACTGTGTTGCAAACTTGCACAGCAGAGTAGCAGACCATTCTAATTTAATAACTAAAAAAATAATTAATTAATAAATTTGATATGAGTTGGGCTTTCTTTTTATAAGTATTGGGCTTCCATAACTTCCCAGCCCATCTATTTAAATGTTTCTGGCCCATCAACGCCTAATCGACAAACCCGGCTCTGGAGCCAACAGATTTCAGTGATTTTACTGCAAAACTTCAAATTTTTTCTCTCAAAATCAGTCGATTACAATGGCCAATTTTCTCAGTCATGTGAGTTTCTCCTGTTTATTTGCATCATATCCTTTCTGGATTCTTGATCGCATTTGTTAATTCATTGTTGATCGCATTTGTTTGATTTACGTGATTCATTATCTTCTTCATTTTTTATTAGCTACAATTCTGATTTCCAAGGATTCTCTAATAATAAATCCAGATTATATCTAATTTAATTGAAGTAGCGAAAATTGTATCATAATTCTTCTGTGTAATTTTTATGGTTAGAGGATAGTGTTCGTGGAAGTATGTTCTTTACGAGATAATTCACGATCTGTTGTTTGCTAATGTGAAGGTGTGATTACGATTAATTTTTGTGCTTTCTTGCATGAATAATGGATGGCATAAGCTTGATCTGTTATTAGGAATGTTATTGTGTTGCAAACAAATTGGTGATGTTGATTAACTATGATCTGTATATTAACATACTTTGTGGCTTTGATTTGGATGATGATTTAATTTTAGGAGACATCCCCAACTGTAAAGAACATACTTTTGTTGGATTCTGAGGGGAAGCGTGTTGCGGTTAAATACTACTCCGATGAATGGCCAACCAATGGTGCAAAGCTCGCTTTCGAAAAATCCATTTTCGCCAAGACTCAAAAGACTAATGCTCGCTCCGAAGGTACATTTAGCTTGAAAATCTTTTAGTTTATATCTTCTCTAGAGTTGCTGAGATGTACTTGCATTTGCAGCGGAGATAACAATGTTGGAGAACAACATCATCGTATATAAGTTTGTTCAGGACTTGCAATTCTTTGTGACGGGGGGCGATGATGAAAACGAATTGATCCTAGCTACTGTTCTACAGGGTTTCTATGATGCAGTCACACTTCTGCTCAGGTTTTGATTATGAACTAATTGAAGTTGCCTGCTGTTTGTATTTTGGCAATGTTCTGATTATCTGTTTCTGTTTTTTAGAAGCAATGTGGACCAAAGAGAGGCACTTGAGAACATGGATCTGATTCTTCTATGCCTGGATGAGATTGTTGATGGAGGGTTGGTTATAAATTCCTCTCAAAACACCTCACTTGTATTCCAGCATAAGAATTAGCTGCTTATTTCTTATGATCCATCCATCTGTTTTACAAGATATATTTATCATTTCTTGTATTCACAATCCTCTATTTCAATTTTCAGTGGCATTTAGTGTACCTTATTAATTTCCATGTTCAAACTGTGTATCTTGCAGAATTATTCTTGAAACAGATGGTAGTGTTATTGCCGGAAAAGTAGCCACCCATAATATGGATGATGGGGCGCCACTGTCAGAGCAGGTGATGTTTTTATTCAACATCTTGGGATTTATTATATGTTCGTCAACATTGATAAAATGTTGCAAGTTCAAATGCAAGTTCTCCAATTCATTGACAATGTTGCTCTTAAATTGTTGCAGACGATATCTCAAGCTCTGGCCACAGCCCGCGAGCATTTGACAAGATCACTGCTGAAATGAATGCTTACATACACTACACAGCAAAGCATTGATTCTTTGATTTTTCAACTTATAGCTTACTTCTTCGTCTATTGATTTGTTTGTGACCTTTTTTTTTTTTAAGAATCATTATTCTTTGGCCATTGCTCCAGATCAATTCTGGGATATCATAAATAAGAATCTGTCTTCCGTTTGAGCTTGATTTCACTTCTCATATCCTTGAAGATTAGTGTCTGTGGAATGTCAGATGATTACTCTTGAGGGGTAAAAATAGTAATCTCCATCTGAATCTGCATATCAATATACAGAGTCTTGATTAGCGTTGTATCATTGCAAAAAAAAAAAAAAAAAAAAAAATAAATCTCACTAAATCTAGTTTTCTTGATTTTCTAGCAAAATCATCTTTGTCTATTTTTATTTTCGTCATAAAATTCTTGAACTGTAGAAACGGATTTGATGTTTATATGTGCAGCTTGTATTTTATTTCTCTCATTTATAATATAATCGGAGTTAATTAAATTCTTTTTTTTTTCTACCTTAATTTCTTGCATGTCAAATGTCAATGGCATTTATTTATTCCTTAATTTCCATGCATTTAAACTATCTTTTTAATTTCCCTTTCGTTTTAACATGCGTACAATTGCAGCTAAGATTGACGGTTGGAGGCTATCTTTGCGAAAAAAGAAAACGTGTGCCCACTGCCTACAAATGAAATAATGAGTGCATATATCTAATGGGCTTTTTCGTCAAATGGGCTCGGCCCAAATCTTTTAATCCCATAATCATTTAAAGGCCCATCTGTGCCAACCAATTAATAAACAAAAATTAGGGCTAGAATTGACAGCGTTTTGTGTACGAATTTGGAGGTAATTTTGAGTGTTTCATTTTTTTTTTTCTTTTCTTCTTTTCTTTCTCAATTCTAGCTGTCGGAATCTTGATTTTCAGCGGTGTGTGCCTGAAACGACTCTTTTTTTCCATTGTGTATATATACTTGTTATTCCAGTTTACTAAAAGTGAGTATATTATTTCCCTGTAACAGCTGTAGCAGCTGCATACAGAGTAGAGTGAGCTTAGATACAGAATGCATATCTTGAATGTTTTTCCAGAAAGCCGGCTTTCAGCAGTTACTTCAGCTTCAACTTCCTTAGCTTTCTTCAATATTAACTCAAGTACAGTTTTCAGGAGTGCTTCTATTCCGATGAAAAAAACCTCCGTGAATTCGTTGAATATGATGAAGAGTTATCGGACTCTTTGTAAAGCTTCTTTGGATAATCAAGATTTTAATCCCAGGTGAAGTCTCATGAAATTTGGACTCGAACCCGATATGATTCTGTACATACATTCTGTTTGTCTTCTGAAATTTAGGCGCTTTAGTCAAATAGAAGAAATAAGATGCTAATGCTGCCTTTTTTCCTTTGTGGGGGGTTGTAGTGATTAAAAGTTCATCTTTCAATGACGATCAGATTATCCTTGCTAGTTGGAAGTTGAGTCCCATAATTTGGTTTGATCACCTCTCTCTTTTGGAGTAATTTAAAATTTAAAAATCTATATGCTTGGAATTTTAGGGACTACTGAGATTATTTCTCAATGCTCCTTAAATGATTCATTTTGCAAAATATTTAATTGCAGGGGCACTGACATAGAAGTTCATGGGGTGTCAGAAACAGTTGTGGGTGTTCTTGGTGGTGGGCAACTAGGTCGAATGTTGTGTGAAGCAGCTTCCCAGCTCGCAATAAAGGTGATCATTCTTGATCCATCGAAGAATTGTCCAGCTAGTAACCTATGTCATTATCACATGGTGGGAAACTATGATGATAGTGTCACTGTTGAGGAATTTGCCAAGAGGTCTAATTATACTTTCATTTATTCATTTATTTATTTATATTTTAGGTGAAGCGAACTTTAATGTTTTTATTTTTAATTGGAATTTTAGCTGTGGCGTATTAACAGTAGAGATAGAGCATGTTGACGCGGCCACTCTTGAGAAACTTGAACAGCAAGGGGTAGATTGCCAACCTAAAGCTTCGACCATCCGAATAATCCAGGTTTTTATTTCTCTCAACTGACATTGGTTTATTTATTCTAAGGATTTTAGAGATGAAATCCGACATCATATGTTGTTTAGTTCATTCAGATAGCAATATATCTTGGATTTCTTTTCCTTTCTTCAATATACTAATTTTTTTTAATGACATTGTGGAGAACAGGATAAATACCTTCAGAAGGTCCATTTTTCTCGACATGCAATTCCACTACCTAAATTCATGCAGGTAATTGCATGTTGATGAAGAATTTGCATGTCAAAATGATTCAATATGTTATAAACTTAAAAATTAGTAAAATTTATTATCTGGGGACTGTATGCACAATGTCTGTTGCAGATTGATGATCTTGAAGGTGCAAAAAGAGCAGCAGACCTATATGGTTATCCTCTTATGATTAAGAGCAGACGGCTGGCATATGATGGACGAGGCAATGCTGTTGCTAAAAGCGAAGACGAGATTTCTTTGGCAGTAAAAGGTTGAACTCAGTGCAAAAGTACTTTGCAAAGCTTAGAATTCTTTTATCACACACTTTTACATTGTAATTATCTGTTGACACTACATAGGTGACTCATTGGTTTTTAGCTCTACGTTCTTGATAAATTAGGACCTTATTTTTTGTATAATAGCAGATGCCCTAGCCTTTTGTTTTTGTGCTGAGTTTTAGGATCATAACTTTCTATTATCCGCATCAGTCCATGTCAATGATTTGTTTGACAAAATATTTTTCTGATGAATAAAAGTAAATAAGAATTTTTTAAGCACAAGGCAAATAAGATTACTTTCTAATAGTGTGATGCTTATGAATAAAAAAGACAGCTGGATTTATATCAACCAAAGTGATAATAGATTTAAGTTGGCATTATAGCAGCACTCTGACATAACTCTTAACAGGACCGAAACCATGATTTCAGGATGGAGAAGCTTGTCTCAATTAAACCTTCTAGTACATAAATTTATTAATATTTTCTAGCTGAGATGAAGTGGTAGTAACTATTTTTCTAACTTAATCCACTGCATACCTTTTTGTGTATCACCTATTATAGGATTTCCATTCATTTCTTTTTGTTGACAATCAACATTTCATTAAAATTTTCACTGATTTGCAGCCCTTGGAGGATATGAACGTGGATTATATGTGGAAAAATGGGCTGTTTTTGTAAAGGTTAGCTTGTGTGTAGCTTCAATTAACAGCATTGGTGTGTTTTCTCTTTGCATGCTATAGTTTCTGTACATGTCTACTAGTATCATATAATACAGTCATGGTTTGTACTTTGTTGAGTGATGGACATACATTCATTAGTTTATGTTCTTGTTTACATTCGTCTACAAATCATATTCTCTTGTTTATGCACATGTTCCAAGATATTGCATGGCTTATTCTTTGCCAAAATATTAATACTTTATTTTCATCCTACGCCAGGAGCTTTCTGTAATTGTGGCAAGAGGAAGAGATAATACTTTGCTTTGTTATCCTGTTGTAGAGACGATCCACAGGCAAGATGATTTATCTAGTTGTCAATGTTTTTTGTATATCATTATTCATGTATCATCATACTTTGGATTTTATCAAAACTAGTATTTGGACAGGCATTTTACTATCTTTTGTGCATCCATGTTCTAAATTATACCTTTTCAAAATCTGTTGTATGTGCAGGGGGAACATCTGTCACATTGTTAAGTCACCTGCCAATGTACCTTGGAAGATTCTGAAACTTGCAACTGAAGTTGCACATAAGGCTGTGAGTTCATTGGAAGGTGCTGGTGTGTTTGCGGTTGAATTGTTTTTGACAGCTGATGGCCAGGTTGTACGGTGATGTTTCTTTTCGGATTTACTTTGCATGTTAAATTAGATGAAGGACTTGTGCATTTTTTGATTGAGACTCATCCTTCATTTATCTCAGGTCTTACTAAATGAAGTGGCACCTAGACCTCATAACAGTGGACATCATACAATTGAGGCTTGTTTTACTTCACAATTTGAGCAGCATTTAAGGGCTGTTGTTGGACTTCCGCTAGGTGATCCAACAATGAAGACTCCAGCTGCTATCATGTATAATATTCTTGGTGAAGATGAGGTATTACTGTTCCAATATACTAGCTCATTATTATCTAAGCAGCATGAAATAATGAGACTTGTTTTGTTGTTTCTGGTGTTCTGTTGTTAGAACCCACCAAATCAAATGATAAACATGTTGCTAGTAAATTTTGAACATTAGCTTAAAATAACCTTCTCAAATTGGGTTTGCTGTAGCCAAAAATAGGTATCAAATGCTAGTTTGTTCATGTTACATTACACTATTGTTTTATCAATAGTATTATAATATTGTTGGTTGTAAAGGATGTGCCAGGATAAAGAACTCCTGAAAGATCAGATTACATTAAGGTTGTTACTTGTTAGTAGAATATAGTCTCTTGTTATGGAAATCCGGTGTGCTTAGTCAGTGTACCATCTTTGCATGTTAAAATCAACACTGCTAGATTTTGGTCTTTATCTATTGCATTTTAAATCTTTATGCAGGGAGAACCTGGTTTCCACCTTGCTAATAAACTTATTGGAAGGGCTTTGAGGATTCCGGGGGCAGCAATCCATTGGTACGATAAACCAGGTTGGTGCTGAGATTATTCATGCATATTGTATTTTTCCATTATTTCCCCTCTGCAAAGCAAATTTAGAGACGTTATATTTGATGTTTGCAGAGATGAGGAAACAAAGAAAGATGGGCCACATCACATTTGTTGGTCCTTGTATGGGCACTGTTGAAGCACGTTTGAAATCCATGTTGACAGAAATGAAGGATGACCAACCTGCTGGTCAGTTGTGCTGATTGACTTCATATAAATTCTTTGTGTGGTGATATGGGCTTTCACAAGCAGTTAAACACCTAATATCTTGAGCCATTTAGACAAAAAAAATTCTTATTTTTCTCCTCAGCTTAAATTGCCTCTGAGTTGTTATTTATTGAGAGGGGATATTTGTTCTTTTTCCATATTAGTTTAGCCATACCCATCCATTACATCCTTTCTTGGACCTATCTCCTTAACAGCTGCACCTCGTGTTGGAATCATAATGGGCTCTGATTCAGACCTTCCTGTCATGAAGGATGCTGCAAAGATTTTAAGAGAGTTCGATGTGCCGACAGAGGTTATTTATATGAACTGCATCTTGAAAGATTATTGGCATTGTTCTTATATAGAACTTAGTGAAGCCTTAATGATTGTAATTTTACAGGTTAGAATAGTTTCAGCTCACCGGACCCCTGAATTCATGTATTCCTACGCTGCATCTGCTCAGGAACGTGGTGTCCAGATTATCATTGCAGGTGCCGGAGGTGCTGCTCACCTGCCAGGTGTCTTCTTCTATTCATTTAAACTTCACATTTATTTCATCTTTTCTTTTTAGCCAACATCTTTGTAACAATGTTCACTTAACTAGGCATGGTAGCTGCATTGACCCCGTTGCCTGTGATTGGTGTTCCTGTTCGGGCATCTACATTGGATGGACTTGATTCCCTTCTGTCTATTGTTCAGGTATTCTTTATTCTTTCCCCTTTACCTTCTCCCTTTTTCTTTTTATTCTAAAGACGGAAAGAAAGCATGTCTGGCCACATCATTAACACATGAATGCAAGTTTTGAGCATATAAATACGATATCCCACCATCTTCAATATTTTACAAAATAGCCACCTGTGTCTTGATTTGTTTAAATTATGACGACTAATTATTCTGTTGCTGATAATTTTAGATGCCAAGGGGAGTCCCAGTTGCAACAGTAGCTATAAACAATGCAACAAATGCTGGTTTGCTTGCTGTAAGATTATTAGGAATCAGTGACATTGACTTGCAAGCTAGGTATGGTGCTCTCTCTCTCTCTCTCTCTCTGTGTCTGGTGTGTGATTTGTAGTTGTTATAACTAATCAAGAAGTGGGTTCTTGTGATAATTGATAGAATGGCCCAATACCAAGAGGATAGAAGAGATGAAGTTTTGGTGAAGGGCGATAAGCTGGAAAAAGGTGGCTGGGAAGACTACTTGAATTCATAAGTTTCTCAATGACCCATCCCTTTTGTGGGATAGTTTTGTTTCCTGAACAGATGTACGACAACAAACGCAATCGAGTGATGCTGAGGTAGAGCAGTGGTTGTAGTTCGACCACTTGTCGGAGGTATGAGAGTCGACTTCTTTCATCGCCAAACAGGGCATCTCTCTGTGTGTTATCCTTGCATTATTTAACATGGTATCATTGCCTTGTGCAGCATTGCAACACAAGTGGGGTGCTCCCTTCTACACAAAGTAAAATGGGATTTCTTGTGTTGTTTATTACCTGCTGTATTTCTCATGGGGGTGTTGTGTTCTATTAAGTTTTGTAAACAGATCACTTGCGCATTGTATATTTTACATTTTAAACATAAATAACTATAAAAATTACTGAATTATACTTAAAAATACATTTATATATATATATTTACACATTCAAGAATTTGTTGTCATTAAAACTCCGATCCGCTAAGGTTATTTATCTTACGGCTTCTATTGGTACAGCCCAATGGATCAGCCCATTTAAAGAGCATCTGTAGTTGATTCTCACGTAAATAAATAACATTAAAAATAAATATAAATAAATAAATAAAGATCGACTCAAAACACAGAATGGGATGACTGAATTCCAGATCTGTAGCTATCATGTTTTAGAAATTTTTTTAATTGTCTCCATGTTTGGATAAGTAGGGGTAGAGTGTTATTCACGTTCTTAGAAGCAATTGGACTTGAATTATGCTAGGATAAATCATTAAAAATTCTTCTTAATAAAGTAATTTGTGTTAATTTTAGGCATCATATGGACACTAATACAAACATTAAATAATAAATATAACCACCAAATTTAAATGCTTAATGAATGTACGGATATGTTTAGCAAAAAGTTGAAAATTTTAATATTTCCATAATCTGAGATCACGTCAACACACACACATACGTAATTTATTTAAGTCAATCAAATTATGTATCGTGCATAGCACTTTTCTTGCAAAGATGGAAAATGGAAAATGGAAAAAGGAAAAAGAATTAGTTCCAAAATTATATGACAAACGACTTTTTCGATAGTAGTGGGTGGGTCTTACTCTTATTTTTTATTTTCGAAGCAACTTCCTTGTTTAAATCTTGTGGGGTGGATTATTATGGGCAAATGACTTTTGCAAATTCCAAGGTTTCCCATTTCCATACTTTTATTCTACTTTAAATTTTGATTTAAACATTTCACACTTTTTTTTTTTTGACTTTGCTTTATTATTAATTATAGTTGAGCAATGACAGATAAATTTGGAATATACGTGGAAAATCTCAATTTATCGATATTTGGATTGCTTTTTTTTATTTTATGTCGATACATTAATGCCAACAACTTTATTTACTCCCTCCATCCGCTGGGAAGGTATACATTTTGCTATTTTGGGCATCCATATCAAAGGTATATATTTTTCTTTTTAAACACATGGGACCCACACACATCATTAATACATTTAATATATGAACTCACACACCCTACTAATACAACTATCTACTACTCATTAAATAATAATACTTCTTAATCCACGTGCAAATGTATACGTTTGTGGCGGACGGAGGGAGTAATTTTTTACACTTTATTCATCATTCCCAACAATTTCATTTAATTTTTCTTTCAATATTACCATTTATCCTTGCTTTTTCTTACATTATATATTTAAAAAACAACACTTCTTAATTTACGTGCCCATACAAATGGGTAAAAATACCCAGGACGGAGGGAGTATTTAAAATTTAGAGGATCATACTTCTTCCATCTCGTCCTAATGATTATGTTTTTTTTCACGAAAATTAAAGAATATAATATTTTAAATATTCTAATGTATAGTCAATAGTTGTATTAGTGTTGTAGGTTTGTCTCATTGGGATATTTTAATTATTTTGTGTAAGTTTCATATGCCAAAAAGAGAAATATAACCATTAGAATGTGACGGAGTGAGTATTATTTTTTTTTCTACTCCAACACTCTCTAAATATTTTATTTAATTATAAAAAAGGAAGATATATACTACTCCATTTTCTTACATAAATAGGTTTTGTGCTAATAATAAGATGTCCTTGTTCATGCAACCTAACTGAATTAAATATATATGGAACATTTAATTTTGTTTGGGATCTCGTGGAGGTGACATTTGTCGAGCCATAATGCCCTCATTTTTATTCTTTTTAATAAATAAATTAAAGTTAAAAAAAAAACTCTATTCATTCCAATTATATAGAATTATTGTCCTTATAATTTGTAGTATAATAAATAGGGCTATATAGATGGATTTGGATTCTCTATTTATACGGTTATTATAAATTTCATTCATCAATTTCTTCTTATCAACACAGTTTATTATATCTAAGACTAAGAGTCAATTTTACCAAGTAACCTTCTTTTATTAATTTAAAATTTTACGATTTTAATGTTTTTTTTTTCATTAATACAATTTTAATATTCATGACATATTTTATCCTCAATTCATGGAAGTTGTGATTTTGAGCTATTTTGTCCGTAATTTAATAATTATTTTATTCATGAAATTTGTGATTTTGAGCTATTTTGTCCATAATTTAATATTTATTTTTAGGGTGTAGTGATAATTTTTAAGATATGATTATAATTTCACTCATTTAGTTTACGTTTTATTTTGTCCTTATCCTTATGTTTAATATTTATTCTTATAATTTAGCATTAATTTTAGGGTCAGTAACTGTTAGGTACAAAATTATCTACCTATTTACTACGTAGTACATTAAATTTTTAAAATTACTCATGCATACAAATTTTAAGTCTGTAGTTCCCATATTACTCATACTTCACATTAGTGTTAACAAGCATTTTAAAAGTAAATTTTAATATATTCTCGTATATCTATCTATTCAGATATTTTAGCATCTATAATTCTCCTTTTTGAACCCAACGAAAATCCCACAAATAGGTATACATTAGAGTAAAATTCACAGATAAAGGTGTGGATCGATCGACCGCTAATTTCGTCCATAATGGCTGAAGCCAGTAAAGGTGAGAATCAAAATCTTGAAATTATTTGTGTAATTGTTTCTCTTCTCCTTTCACTTGAAATTCGATTGGGTAAAGATAATTGTATTATGGAAATTCGATTGAGATTGTTTGTGTAATCGTTTGTGTAATTTTATGGGGTAATCGTTTGGGTAAAGAGAAACTTTCACTAAAAATACTTTCTTTCGAAATTAGGGATTAAATTAGGGTTTTCAACGATTGTGCATGTTTCTTCCTCCATGATTTTGTACGTGGTGGATTAAATGGGTTTCTGGCATTTCCAAAAGAGTGAAGAATTCGGTGTACACCAATGTATGGATTTTGAATGCGCTGTACACCAATGTACAGTAGTACACCAATTTTATATTTGAATTGTGAACATAGGTGTACACCGAATTCAATATCGTTGTTAAGTTTATTGAATTGTAAACCGAATTGAACATTGGTGTGAGTGGATATTTTTTGAGTTCTTAGAATTTCAATATTTGTTGCTTCATGTGTGTGGAATTTTGGAGACTTGAAGCATGCATGATGTATTTACTTTTGATTTTTTCCATGTGCCTACTCTAAATCAGTTATATTAAATGTGATGCAATACAGGCTGCTAGATCTCCTGTATTTTACATTATGATGTGCTATATTGAATTAACTATGTGAAAGATGCATAGTGGCTTTCATTTTTTGTTGAAGCAGTTCCATGCATGTTAGATGCAAGTTATGGAAAAGGATAATAGGAATAGTAGCAGTTTTGGATCGATCTTTTTACACTCTGTAAACAAGCATTGAACATTGATGTTCACAAATTGTACATCTGTGTTAAATTGGTGTTCATTAGTATTCTGAATAATGATGTACACCGAATTCAACATCTTTGCTAAGTGTACTGAATTGTAAATCGAATTGAACATTGGTGTTCACCGAATTGTACATCTATGTTAAGTTTAACATTTGTGTTTAGTTTAACATCTCGGTTAAGTTTACTGGTGTTGTTGATTTTACACTCTTCACACCCATCTATGTTTATGAACCGACGTATATTGTGAGATATTTCATATTTGTGACAATTGTTCTATCTATTTCTTATTAGGTTGATGAAAAGATAGAAAAGGGGTTGCAAGAGAACAAGAGTGTATTTTTGTTTCCACTAAATTGCATAGAAGATCACTAGACAATATTGAGGCTTAGCTTAAATATGAGAATTTGGGAATTTCTAAATTCCATAAAGCCCCGAAGACGTAATAAGGATGATGAGTTGCAGCAAGCATCAGTGCTGGTTAGTTTCAATAATTGTGTCATTATTTTTTTATTTGTGCATTTATAATGTTAAAATTACGTGAGTATATTTGCTTATTTGGATGGAACAGATGAAATATGTGGAGAAGGTTATTGTTGAAAAGTTAAGAATCATAAAATCAAAACATCCTTTTATTAAAGCTGCAGCGAAAGATATTAAGAAAATTGATTGCATTCAACAATTATCAACTTTTGTAGATTGTGGGGTGATTACCTGTATGCATATTGAATCCATGATGAGATCTGAACCATACAAAGTCGGTACACTCAAATTAGCAGATTCAGGAGACTATCAGAGTAAAATAGTTGAATGGTTTATCAACTCCACTGAAAATGGGCTTGGGTGAAACTTTTTGGTTGAAAATATTTCGTATATATCGCAGTATTAGTATTTTCAAAATCTTTGTTGGTATTGTTGGTTTATTCCTACATTTTGAAAGACTTATGGTTTTGAAACATATAATAGGTAATCGCTTGTGATTGTAATTTTGGGATTTGATATGAACAATATGTCACAGGTTATCTATAATTTACTATTCAGTTTTTTTCAGGTATTATTTATATGACCTTTGACAATACATATGCAACATTCAATTTCTTGATCAATAGATTCCATCCAATGTGATAAGAAATATATCAGTAACATTGCAACATTTAATGTCCTTCTTATTATTTCATACGCATGAGACTCATATATCAGCATAATAACAAAAATCAAGAATCAATTGTAAAAGACACAAGGCTATGAAGAATTGAACATAAGAGTGCTTAAAATTCAAAAAACTGGAAAACATTAGTCTGCAAAATGTATAAACATTCGTATCAATCTTTTTTTAACAATGGAGTGTAGTTTTAAATATAAAAGTAAAAGAAATCTTTAAAACGAAAACATAAAATGGGATGAGCCACAAAATACTAGGCCACTATACAATGTTAACTTATA
Organism: Pogostemon cablin; assembly: GCA_023678885.1. Taxonomy (NCBI): domain Eukaryota; kingdom Viridiplantae; phylum Streptophyta; class Magnoliopsida; order Lamiales; family Lamiaceae; genus Pogostemon; species Pogostemon cablin. The sequence continues at coordinate 9,074,827 of CM042955.1, read as the reverse complement.
TATATGAAAAAAATACCAGTAATATATGTTATAATGTAACCCAAACATCACACATGAATTCTGAAAAATCCAAAGAATAGCTGGTGAAATTAAAAATCACGACAACTGTTACACGAAGTGTGTAATGAAGCAGTGTATCAAATCCAAACGTTCACTTGTCATCCAAGAATTTATTAGTACTATATAAACACAAAATGAAGTTCTTTTGAACATCTCCAGAGCCATAGTTCGCACACATTTATAACCTTGAGCTGGACCTAATTCTTCATGTTATTCACACAACATGCACTACATCTGCATTGATAATGACAAAAAAAAAAAGAAATTACTACAAAAATCAAGTCTTCATCCAACAAACATTATTAATTTTTAAAATAATCTATTGATGTACATACGCTCACGTGGGGTTGTTTCAAGTGAACTTTATTTTTTTCTTCTCAGAGAACTCCCCATAAGATAGATTCCTACTATATTTGTTTCAAGTGAACTAGTGTTCAAACATTATTTGTACACCAGTGAAATGTTAGGAACTTTCCCAACAAAATATACACATTGAAAGCTATTTTTTCGCTATTCAAGCCACTTGTCACATATTTGTGATTGAACATTAAACATACTTGTGGTTATTGCCAGTGAAATCAGTTTGCAATCCCCATTATGTCTTACGGTAAGGATGATTGGATCCATTTATTTCTATACATGTGCCAATTACAAAAATATATTCACAAACCAAAAATATAAATGGACAACGTAATGAATAATGATATATAAACATTGCATATTACAAATGTTCTAATAATTTGAAACTAGATATGATGGAAACTAGATTTGTGAGATCACTATTAATGAGTAGTTTTCTTGCAATTGAAAGGGGTATACAAACAATGTACTACTATCATGAACATCACTGCACACTTGTGTACAGCTCCTATAATAAGAATATTCGGTACTTGTACACCAATAAACAGAACAAATGTGTACAACTGTTATGCAAAATAATATTTATTTAACTTTAAAAATGCACATCTATGTACATTAACAATGCAGAAATTATACACCCAAATATCTCAAATCACATTAGGAACTTTAAACATGCACATCTATGTACATTAACAATACGTAAATTATACACCCAAATATCTCAAATCACATTAACATTAAAATACACATCTATGTAAATTATCTACTACCATGAAAATGCACGCGACACACTGGCAAGAATTTAGATGAGATGGAGGTATAATTATCTTACACGACATCAAATTGCTTCTCTATCTGCTCTCAATCCAGCGCTTCTTCAATTCTCAATCTTTTTGGTAAATTCGACAATATCTTACACCAATCGGAAAATTCGCAATTTGAGTTTCTCCGATGAAGAAGGGCATAAGAAGCAGAAGAATTAAAAGGAGCATCAATGGCAAATTTCCTCTTCCCGAAGCCATAATTCAACACATACAATTTTTTTTAGATGGAAAAAGCAGCTCAAACAAGCATACTATCCAAAACTCTTTCATACGATTAACGCATAAGTCTAATTAAGAGATTACTCGCAAATGTTCTATTATTCTGATCGAGAATTTTATGTATTTTACTATTAAGAGTAAACTTGAAAAATAAAATATCAGAATGTATCTTTTAGTAATTTAATTTGATTTTGTATCCCCTAATATTAGGCTAAGAAAACTCGTATCTATTAGTAATAAACTGTTAATTTTTTGAATACTTTTGTAATTTATAATCTATTTTACATTTAACATTTATCCTTATAGTTTTAATATTAATTTAAAGGATATAATTATAATTAATAGTAATTAATTTAAAATTTTGTTATTTTTATAAGGACGGATTTCATATAAATTTAAAATTAATTAAAATGAGAGGGTAGGTCTTGCGTGAGTCCGTCTCACGTGAGACAATTTTTTATTTTTTAAAATAGTTATCACTTTCGCTATAAAACATTATCACTTTCGCTATAATATGTTATCACTTTTTATTTATACTATAAATTATTTATAAAGTAGTATTATCACTTTTTATTAATTTATTATCACTTTTCTATATAAATGTTGTCACTTTCTAGTCGTCTTACGTAAGAGCTTATGTGAAACAGTCTCACGCAAGTCTTTGCTAAATGAGAAGGGTGCTGTGTCAAATCATTAGATAAATTTAATAAATTATTTTTATTTTATATTTTAAATAAATGTAGAAAATTTAAAAAGGATTAGAAATTTAAAAATTAGTAAGAAAAGTGAGATAGCTTTCATAAGTAACAGTAAATTTAGTGAGTAGTGTAGATTTGAAGAATGTCATTTATTATACTTTCCAAATTTTGAGGATCCAAGTCCGACAAAATGGTTTAATATTGTTTGTTTGTTTTTTCTTTTTTAATATCCACTTTTATAATTTTAAACGCTTATTCCCACCGTCTCGCATTAAGATTTATATTTTTTTCATTTTGAATTGTCTCGAGTTTAGGTTTACTCCTACATTTTTCTTTTTAAATTGGGCAATACAAAACAATTAATTATTCATTATAGGGTTCACACACAACACTAATACAACTACCCACTATATATTAAGTATTATTTCTCTTGCCCCCAGAGCATAGCTCAAGTGGTAGAGGGGAGGGTGGAAAGACCTTCTAACTGAGCTTGGTTGCTGCAGGGTGGGGGTTTGAATCCTGCCTTTGGCATGGATTTGGCCCCTTGCAAACACAAGTTAAACAATGAGCCCTCCCTATAAACATCTACTTGAGGCACATCCTACGATTTACCTCCACCACCAATTCCCAGGGCAGGGGCGGTGGGGGCCCCTAATGGTGGGGGACACTATTTTTTTTAGATATTATTTCCCTCACTTCACAACACATTAAAATATTACTTTTATCTCTTAATTTACGTGCAAAAAAGTATATATATGCCACAATATTAGCACGTAAACCCACAAGAACACTTAGTAATGGGTAGATGGAGGAGGGAGAATTTAGCATTTTTGGTCCCACATGACACACTTTCTCTTCAAAATGGTCCCAATATTTTATCTTTTAGTCTCAAACGATTTTTTCTTTGCAGACTTGGTCCCATAAAATTTTAAACTTGCATATTTAGTCCTATTCAGTTGCATTATTGGTCCCAAAAATTTTAATTCATATTTTATTTCATGCTTATTTATTTATTTATTTTATTAATATTATTATTTTGAACATGTATTTTTTAAAAGTAATAAAAATTTAGTAACATTAAAAATAAAAATAATACTAAATGAGTAAATAAATAAATAAAATAAAATATGAATCGAAATTCTTGAAACTAATAGTGTAATTATAATTCATATTTTATTTGTTTATTTCTTTATTATTATTATTATTATTTTGAACATATTTTTTTAAAAGCAATCAAAATTTGATAACATTAAAAATAAAAAATAAGTAAATAAATAAATGAATCTAAACTTATTGAATCAATAATATAGTTGTATGAGACTAAATACGCAAGATTAAAGTTTCACGGGATCAAGTTTGCAAAGAAATAATCATTAAATAAAAAATAATAATAATATCAAATAAGTAAATAAATAAACAAATAAAATATGAATATAAATTCTTGGAAGCGTAACTATATATTCATATTTTATTTTATTTTATTTTATTTTATTTATTATTATTATTTATTGAACATGTCAATTTTTAATATAATAATTATTTGGTAATATTAAAATAAATAAATAAATAAAATAAAATATGAATGTAAATTTTTTGAATCAATAATGCAGGTGTATATAGGATTAAATATGCAAGGGTGAAATCTTATGGGACCAAAGTCTTATTTTTTATTTTTATTGTTATCAAATTTTTATTGCTTTAAAAAAAGACATGTTCAAAATAATAATAATAATAATAATAATAATAATAATAATAATAATAATAATAAATAAATAAATAAAATATGAATATACAATTACACAATTAGTTCTAAGAATTTTGATTCATATTTATTTTATTTACTTTGTTTACTCATTTGTTTTTATTTATATTTTTTATTATTTTTAAAAAAGACATGTTCAAAATAATAATAATAATTATAAAATAAATAAATAAACATAAAATAAAATATGAATTTAAATTCTTGGGACCATACAACTGAATGGGATTAAATATATAATGTTAAAGTCCTACGGGACCAAGTCTGCAAAGAAAAAATCATTTGAGACTAAAAGAGAAAGTATTTGGACCATTTTGAAGAAAAAGTGTGTCACGTGGCACCAAAAGTACTAAATTCTCATGGGGGAGAGTAATAAGAATAAAAATTGGCAAAATCTTGTATGCCCTGGGACACACAGTTCTCTATGGGAACACAAGAATTTAATACTAAAACATATTAAATTCTTATATTCCCATAAAAGTACGGTGTGTCTCGAGGACATAGGAGACCAACTCATAAAAATATATCGATTCTCTTTTCTCAGGACTCAGGAGTATTTATAACGGAAATTCGTCCACTGATTAAGTATATATATATGATGTTATTTCAATCAATTCCTTACCGTTAACATCATGCTCATTTATAATTCTAATTATCATTACCATTTTATAATTTCAACAAAGCGATTCCTAAATTATAATGTAAAAGTAGGGGTATGATTATTTTGAGTTTAAGTAAATTTGATAAATAAATAAATAAGAGTGATTCTTAGGTGATCCATTGTCACCAATAACCCTCTCACATAGGGGGCTACGAACCTCCATATTAAAAGGTCATCGGTGACCTATAGTCACCTAAATAAGGCTCAAAAATTAATAATTATAATTCATGTTAATTTTAAATTTTTAATAAAATAGATTTAAATTTTGGGTAATTTTGGTGCACCTAGTGCACCCTAAATTAATAGTTTCAGTGTAGGGTATATTTATTACTTAATGTTTTGAGTTAGTTATTGATTAGAATTAAGGATGAGGATCGATTCTTAAAATCTATCGGACTATATTTTGCAGGTGCACCGAATGCACTCTAGTAGGACTCTTTGTTAAAATTAAAAAATCCATATGATAGATCAAATTTGCATACTGTGCTATTGGAGATGTTCAGAAATAAACTCCCTCCCTCCGTTGATAAGGTAATCATTTTGTCATTTTAATTGTTCACTGTAAAAGTATTCATTTTCTACTTTTAGCAAAATGTCCCACACATGGCCACCACACCCTACTAATATAATTATCCACTTTATATGAAATAATAATACTCCCTCCGTCCCGCCCATATTGTACCGTTTACTATAGCTTTTGTGATAGCTTTATGCAGTTAAACGGTGTAGTTTGACTGGGACGGAGGGAGTACTCTTTAATTACGTGTAAAAAAAAATTGGTACGTTACCAAGGGAATATAATCATTTTTCAGTAAATATAATACCATTTTTTAATTACTCGTATAATATAATTTGTTATTTTTTTTAATCAAATTATTGTATGCAATCAATACTTTTTTAATTACTCGTATAATATAATTTGTTATTTTTTTTAATCAAATTATTGTATGCAATCAATACTAGTAATTTATTTACTATTAAAACAAGAAAAGAAAAGTAGCGCCTTAGTTGGGCCCAATCTTGTAGGCCGAGACCCACACCATCACTGACCGGGGAACCGGTCTGGCGGTCTCCGTCTTCAATTTATTTGCCACGTCATCAAGTAGGACCCACTCACTACCGTTGTGGGTTGGGATTAAACTCGTGAAGATGACTGCGCACGTTTAGCCAACCTTAGTAGTATTATTTTCTTTTACTTTTTTTTTAATATGAATATTTATTTTGGATAATTTTATATAATTTGAGAAATTATTCTACTAATACCATTAATATTTAAAATAAATAAATATTTTTCCTATAAAAAATGCTCATACCATCCCATAACTATTTTTACCCTTTTTATTTTATGTATACCCCATAAAATTTTTTACATCTTAAAATAATAAGAAAATAACAATTACATGCACTTTATTTATACAAATATCACCAGTAACTTAAAAAAATGAAAAACAATATTCTCCTGCATAAAAGACAGATGAATATTATAACACATTCATATTTTTAATATTAATTTATGATGATGCTTTAATAACAGATTCCATCAAATGCATGGTATGGATTTTAATTTTATATCTATTAAATAACTTTTTGTAATTAAGAAAAAATATTTATGATGGGTTTTATGTAGATCGTGAAGCCTACTATTCATTTAATTATTATAAATATATAGATTGAAAATAGTATAAACCGTTGATCTATCTTTTTCGAAGTAATATTTGTAAGAAGATGAAAAAATTAATTTATTTGTGAAAAAATATACAAATACAAATTATAGAAAGCGAGTAGGTTTTCTTATTTAAATCTTTCTATAGGCCGGCTGACATTGTATCATCATCTGATCATCTTATAATACAATTTGCCAGATTTTAAAATTAATTAATCAATATATTATTATCAAGTTAATTATGATTTATTTCCATTAAGACTCAGCCCAATTTAGCAACACTAAATTACTTAACATTTTAAAAGCGAATTTCAAATTTTCTTAGTAAATAAATAAATAAATTAGTATAATCCTCTGACAGGTTAGCATGATACATTAGCATTAGTAATACTCCATAAGATATTAAAAGTTGGTACAGAATAGTATTATTTGGTTTATTTATTTAAATTACTATTATTTATCATTTTTCTGAGAGAGGATTTTAGTGGATTAGCCAAGTACATATGAAAATTTTAATTAAATGGGAAAGAAATAATAAAGGAGAGAGAGAGAGAGAGCGTGGAGACTGGAATTGTTTCCGACTTCGTCGAGGAGAGAGAAAACTCTCAAGATTTTCGCATTTGTCCAAATCAATCTTACTCCCTTCCACCACCCCACCCCTGATTCAATCGCTTTTACCCTTCATTCTTCAGTTTCTCTCCTCCATTGCGATCTCTGAGCTGAGGGCTTCTGTCAAATTCAAATTGCTGTCGAGATTTTATCGGGTAAAAAAGAAAAAAGAAGAAAACAATAATTTGTTGCGTTTTCGCGTGTGATTCGCGTATCATTCAATGTGGGTTTTGTTTTCCGTCCGGTAATCAAGTAAACACTCGCAACAGTGTTTTTCGTGTGTTTTAATATTGTTATTTTGAAGTTCGGGAGGTGCACTCGAGATAATTTAGCTGGCATTTGTCTGATGCATCTGCTGCATTTTTTAATTTTGTTTGATACTTCTGATGCTGTGATTTCTTGTTTGTTTGCAAGGTGTCAATGAGTATGACTTTTTGAAAAAAGGGATGATTTCTTTTGCTGCTAATTGTGTTCTCTGAAGCCAAATCTCTAGTTGTGCCTCACCTTAATTTCTTCAAATGGTTTTGTATTTGATTTATTTGTGTAAATGTGTTTTTTGACTGTAGTTAACTTGACTATGTTTAAGATCTTGGAATCGATTTTAATCATCTTTTAGATATGCACATGGAAGAATCTTGGCGGTTGGTCATGAGAGAGTTTATATTGATTTTCTGAGCTTAAATTGTATAAATCAATTAAATTATTTAATATGATCGTTATAATTTTCTTCCAGGTGTTAAACAGCTCCAATTAGTTATACCAAGACTTTTAGGTAGGCTACATGTGGGCAGGTTGATTTTCCTATAGAGCATAGTGGTTATGTTAGCAAGCCCTTTACTCGGACGGTGGAGGCGAGTTTTGGGCCTTTATGTTCATAATTCAGAGTTAGAAAAGTCACTTTGAGCTTCAAAAAAGTTTCAAATGGCTGGGGGGAGGATAAGGGCAAGGATCCGTAGGAGCAACTTCTATACATTTTCTTGTTACAGACCACAAACCTCTGAAGAAGAGAGGCCACATGACTTCCAAGGACCTGGTTATTCTAGAATGGTTTACTGCAATCAACCTCATATGCATGAGCAGAAACCTCTCAGATATTGCTCGAACTACATTTCCACCACAAAGTACAATATTGTGTCGTTCCTTCCAAAGGCCGTATTTGAGCAATTCAGGCGTGTAGCCAACCTGTACTTTCTTTTTGCTGCAGTGTTATCATTGACTCCCATATCACCATTTTCTGCAGTGAGTATGATTGCACCTTTGATCTTTGTGATTGGATTAAGTATGGCTAAAGAAGCCTTGGAAGATTGGCGAAGGTTTATACAGGATATGAAGGTTAATTTGCGGAAAGCTAATGTACATAAAAGGGATGGTGTTTTTGGTCAGAAACCATGGATGAAGCTTAGGGTTGGAGATGTGGTGAAAGTAGAAAAGGATAAGTTCTTTCCTGCAGATTTGCTTCTTTTATCTTCCAGTTATGAAGATGGGATCTGTTATGTTGAAACCATGAACTTAGATGGGGAGACTAATTTGAAGGTGAAACGAGCTTTAGAGACAACGCTTCCACTGGATGATGATCAAACTTTCAAGGATTTTCTTGCAACCATAAGGTGTGAGGACCCCAACCCAAATCTTTACTCTTTTGTGGGTAATCTTGAATATGATCGCCAGATCTATCCTCTTGATCCTAGTCAGATTCTCCTTCGAGATTCAAAACTTCGTAACACTGCCTACATTTTTGGAGTGGTGATATTTACTGGTCATGATAGCAAAGTTATGCAAAATTCTACAAAATCTCCTTCCAAGAGGAGCAAGATTGAAAAACAAATGGACAAAATAATATACATCCTTTTCAGCCTCCTCGTGTTCATCTCATTCATCAGCTCAGTAGGTTTCATTGCAAAGACAAAAAATGATTTGCCAAAGTGGTGGTATCTACAGGTCCCAGACAATAAAGGTCTATATGATCCAGGACAACCCCTGACATCAGGGTTCTATCATTTGATTACTGCTTTGATTTTATATGGATATTTGATACCAATATCTCTCTACGTTTCAATTGAGGTTGTCAAAGTCCTCCAAGCACTATTCATCAACCGGGATATTCACATGTTTGATGAAGAAACTGGAACTCCTGCTCAGGCTCGAACATCCAACTTAAATGAGGAACTAGGACAGGTTGATACGATCCTTTCTGACAAAACAGGCACATTGACGTGCAACCAGATGGACTTTCTTAAGTGCTCTATTGCTGGTAATGTTTATGGCATGAAAGCTAGTGACGTCGAACTTGCTGCTGCTAAACAGATAGCCTTGGATATGGATGGCCAGAGCCAATCTAGTACACCTCATTCTTGGCGTAAAAGTGTGCATGGATTTGGGGAATCAGAAATTGAGTTGGAGACTGTCCTTTCTTCAAAAGATGAAGATTATCGTAAACCTGCTATAAAGGGGTTCAGCTTTGAGGATAGCCGCCTTATGAATGGAAATTGGTTTAATGAACCCAATGCAGATGACATTTTATTATTTTTCAGGATCCTATCAATTTGTCATACTGCTATTCCCGAGCTATCTGAAGAGACTGGCACATTTACTTACGAAGCAGAATCACCAGATGAAGGTGCATTTCTTGTTGCTGCAAGAGAATTTGGTTTTGAGTTCTCCAAACGAACTCAATCAAGCATATTTGTTCGTGAAAGATATCCTTCCTATCAAGAGCCAGTCGAGAGGTCAGAGCTAATTTAGAGTTATGTTTGCTTTCTTATTTTAGTTTAGTTTTCATGACATTTAACAGATTCAATATTCTGTAATTCAGGGAGTACAAACTTCTCAACATGTTGGATTTCACTAGCAAAAGGAAGAGAATGTCTGTTATAGTTAGGGATGAGAATGGTCAGATTCTTCTCCTGTGCAAAGGAGCTGACAGGTATGTAACTAATAATATGTTTTGCGTTCTATCCATGCTCCCCCGCTCCACCACAAAAAGAGTACAATAAAAATAAAAGATCTAAAGAAATGGAAAAGGTTCCCACTAACTGTCTGTTCATAAGCAATATGATTATTTAAGTATTGTATGCTCTGCAGTTAGGAACACAGTTCTTTCCTTTTATGTGATATCCTATGATTCACCCTTATCTATTTTATTTCTTTCTCTCTTTTTTTGAGGCTACCCTTGAGCTCTACTGATTTGCTCTTGAATTTATTGAATTCTTTGCTTTACAGCATCATTTTTGAAAGGCTATCGAGGAACGGGAGAATGTATGAGGAAGCAACAACCAAGCATTTGAATGAATATGGGGAGGCTGGATTACGAACTCTAGCGCTTGCTTACAAGAAAATTGATGAGGCTAAATATGCAGCTTGGAATGAAGAATTTACTAAAGCTAGAACTGCAATCAATGGTGACAGGGAAGCAATGCTTGAGAGAGTTGCTGATTTGATGGAAAAGGACCTGATACTTGTCGGTGCAACTGCTGTAGAGGACAAATTACAAAATGGAGTATGCCATACATCTTACTTTGAACTATAGATTAATTCTCTTCCTTCCCTCCTTTACTCTCTCTCGCTCATTCTCTATTTATTACTTCCTTGTAGGTGCCTCAGTGCATAGACAAACTGGCACAAGCTGGTCTAAAGATCTGGGTTCTGACAGGTGATAAGATGGAAACTGCAATTAATATAGGGTCTGTTTCTCCCCAAAAAGATCTCATGTTAACTATATTTTAAGATCGTATGGCAACTCAATGATCTATGATTCACTGATGTTAACCTCAAATTTATGATCTTGCAGATTCGCTTGTAGCTTGCTTCGGCAAGGCATGAAGCAGATATGCATTACAACAATGAACATAGATTCAGTAGTCCAGGATCCCAAACAGGTAACTATCTCTGGGCAAGAATGTAAAATAATATAGACAAAATTCATTTCTCTCATGTAAGCATCAGTGTTTATCTTTCTTATGTAGGCCTTAAAGGAGAATATTTTAAATCAAATTACCAATGCAACTCAAATGGTCAAGCTTGAAAAGGATCCACATGCTGCATTTGCTTTGATCATTGATGGAAAAACTCTAACTCATGCTTTGGAGGAAGATATTAAGAATCAGTTCTTGAATTTAGCTGTTGGTTGTGCATCTGTCATATGCTGCCGTGTCTCACCGAAGCAGAAAGCTCTGGTGGGATATATTTATTTGTCCTCTTAAACAATTCCTGTCATTGAAGAACCATTTGAACATTCTGTTGCGTATACTGTGATTTGAATTATTTTCCTTGCATATCTCACTGAGTTATAATTTGGTCATTAGGTGACGAGGTTAGTAAAAGAAGGAACTGGGAAAACTACATTAGCAATTGGTGATGGTGCAAATGATGTTGGCATGATTCAAGAAGCAGATATTGGTGTTGGCATCAGTGGATGTGAAGGGATGCAGGTTGGTAACAAATCTCTGCTGAGAATTGCTAAATAATTTTTCAGAATTATGATGATTACTCTAATTATTTCAATAATTTATGGTTGGGCTCTCTATTGAGTAGATGTTTGGTTAGGTAGTGACGGGCTTTATTCTATATTGGACCCTGGCCATTGAAAGAATCACTTATTTTATGTCTTAGCTTAGCACAGGATATTAGTACGAGATTGAAGGTCATATATTTCAAAAGATTTCCTATCATTGATTCAAAACTGGCTTACTTAGTGTTAGCTGTTAACTGGTTGCAGGCAGTGATGGCTAGTGACTTTTCTATCGCACAGTTTCAGTTTCTAGAGAAGCTGTTGGTTGTACATGGTCATTGGTGCTACAAAAGAATTGCTCAGATGGTAACTCACTATGGCTTGAACTAAATATCCCACTTACCATTGTCCAAAAGACCATTTAGTCAATACATCATGCATTAGTCTAACTTGAGTTTTGGTTTTCTGAATGCAGATTTGTTATTTTTTCTACAAAAACATTGCGTTTGGCCTTACAATCTTCTACTTTGAAGCCTTTGCTGGCTTTTCTGGTCAATCTGTATATGTTGATTGGTACATGCTCCTATTTAATGTCGTACTCACATCATTACCTGTAATTTCACTGGGAGTATTCGAACAGGATGTAGATTCTGAAGTATGCTTGCAGGTTAGTTTTTTTGCTGTAACATTTTTGTCCCCGTAGTTATAGTTTCAAAGCAATTAAAGGAAATTAGATATCCAGTTGATGGAAATTGTCCGACATTTAGGATATTCAATCTTGGGTGTCCAAGTTGGACTGTAATTCGTCACCGGCACACCCCACATGAAACCCTGTTAGGGCAAGTAATTTGGTATTCTTATTTAAAAACTTCCGTGGGCTGAACACATTTTGGCCTCTTTTGACCTCAATGGACCAAAGTTGTTAAATCCCAAACATATAATGTCTCTCTGATTTGTAAGTCCCCTATAATTCGAGGGCAACTGGAAAATATTTCTACCCTTTTTTTTGCTTGCTTTTTCAGTCGTAGATATCCCTCCACCTTTTGCTTGTCTGATGAAAAAACTATGTTGCAGTTTCCAGCTTTGTATCAACAAGGGCCAAAAAATCTTTTCTTCGACTGGTACAGAATATTTGGGTGGATGGGGAACGGCCTATACACTTCCCTCATTGTATTCTTCCTAAACATCATCATCTTTTACGATCAAGCTTTCAGGTCAAGTGGCCAAACAGCCGACATGACTGCCGTTGGGACAGCAATGTTCACTTGCATCATTTGGGCAGTCAATTGCCAGATTGCTTTAACAATGAGCCATTTCACATGGATACAGCACTTGTTTGTTTGGGGTAGCGTTGCATTCTGGTATGTTTTCCTTTATGTATACGGCGAATTGAGGTACGCCCTGGATGTAAATGCGTTCAGAATCCTGTCTGAAGTGCTGGCCCCGGCTCCAATCTACTGGACCACGACCCTCTTAGTCACCATTGCCTGTAATCTTCCATATCTTGCTCACATTTCATTCCAGAGATTGATCAATCCACTTGATCATCACATCATCCAGGAAATCAAATATTATAAGAAGCACATCGAGGATCGTCACATGTGGAGAAAAGAACGGAACAAGGCCAGACAGTCGACCAAAATTGGGTTCACAGCCAGAGTGGATGCCAAGATCAGACATTTGAAAGGTAGATTACAGAAGAAATATTCGATTGCGTACAACAGTGCTGTACCTCCGCAAACTTGACTATGCATATATGTTAGATGATTTTTTTAATTTTTTTTTGTGATCATTGATAGTTTAGGGGTTTTGACTGGTTGGGATTATGTGTTTGCTCTGTTTTTGGAGCCATTCTTGAGGGAGTATAGGGAGAGGTAGTTTGCCAAAGCCTTAAGCTCCAAGGCTGTTTGTATGTAGAATATTTGTAAGATAACCAATTCAACCTTGTGAAAAAGTAGCTAGCTGCATATTTGCTCAATCCTCACCCCACCCCACCCCACCCCACACTTACTTTCTGCTCTTCATAGATACTGCTAATTGCCTATTTGGCTTCTATTTATGGCTTGTCAAATTCAGTTTATAATTCTACCTCTCGTTCGTGGACATGTTTGTTTGTTGATATTAATATTTTATTTCCATTTGCGCTTTTATAATTTTTAAAATCATAATAATATATCAATAACCTTAAGGAGTGATATTAATTTCAATTTTGACATATATACCAATACTTCAAATTTTTTTAAGTATTACTTAAAACATCAATACTCTTTAAATTTAACAAAGCTGGTAAAAAAAAATTCTTAAATAATGTAGAACAATAGAAAAACAGCTTTTTACGGGAATTAGGAGGGAGTATTATATTTATTAGTTTATTTAAGAATAATTATTTAACAGTTAATTCAGTTTTTCTTAAAATAAATAAAATAGAGGGAATGAAGTACAAGTGATCAAAATCAATCAATAGGAAGGGGGAAAAAATTAAAACAAAATGAAGGTAAGAAAATAGTTAATGAACATTACGATAAATTTGGCATCACCTCGGTTGGGCATAATGGCGAAGAAATAAGTGTGTTTTATTTGATCGAAGAGAGTGATGAATGGTTGGTGTTACGTGCGCAAGGGCGATTAGCAGTTTCTTTCCTCATATCTCTGCAATGCGGCCATTTTCATTTCCATTCGATTCAATTATATCTCGCGAAGAAGGATAGAATCTGATTAAGAATTGTGGATTTGAATGGAGCCGCGAGTTGGGAATAAGTTTCGGCTGGGGCGGAAGATTGGTGGAGGCTCATTTGGAGAAATTTACTTGGGTATGATCTGAATAATTATTTTGTTTTATTTGATGTTTCGTTTTTGTAACATATATATTTTTTTTGCAGGTACTAACATTCAGACGAATGAAGAGGTTGCAATTAAGCTCGTAAGTCATCATTTTTTTTTCCCCCGAATTTGTGTTTATTGTTGCTGTTCTATTGTTGATTGTAATTGTTTTTTTCTTTTCCTCGATTTTATTCGTTGTTGTGTTAATGTACCGATTGTAGTCTAGTTATTTCTTAACGAGTACTTGCTTCAAATCCGTGCATGAAATCTTGTGCTGTAAAACCATACATGCTTTTGGGTTGCTTTGGGCAGATTCATTTGATGATGATTTTCTCAGACATGCAATGCTTCTGAGGATTGAAATTCGTGTATGATGGGCTTCCTTGGTATTCTGTGGACGCATTCCCTTGTTAGTTGATCTAGGCTACATGTTCTCCTTTTGAAATAGTGAAATAAAAGTTATACATGAAACTTTTGCCAAGAGAAAAAAATCATTAGGTTGCAACTCACACGTTATATCTAGTAAACTGCTAATCTGAATTCGCATTGGTTCTGGAGGAATTCAAGGCTAGCTGATGAATTCATAAAAATAGATTTTTCTCTAAATGTTCTCCCAAAAGCATCCCATGCATTTTCTTGTTGGTAAATTTTAGCTTAATGTATTGTGCATTTTTCGTCATATGAAGGGGGTGTTTGCAACTAACTTTGGTGGTGGTAGAATCACTTTTCTTTGAAGTTGTTCCTTCACAGTGCTTTTAGAAGTGATTTTAATGTTTTCGAGCTATGTTCCCTTTAAATATCGGATAGTTTGGATTTTACTTATAGATTGTTACAGTTCTAAAAATGCAATTCATTTTATTCAGGAAAATTCAAAGACAAAACACCCCCAGTTGCTGTATGAGTCAAAGTTGTACAAATTACTTCAAGGAGGAAGTAATTTTTTTTTATTATTTTTTTATTATTTTTTAATTTTTCAGAATTGTTCCTTCTGTGTATGCAAGTATTTATCAGCATTCTTGTTGTTTTGCAATTTTGAATTTTTGCAGCTGGAATCCCAAACATTAGATGGTTTGGGGTCGAGGGAGACTATAATGTTCTTGTTATGGATTTATTGGGACCTAGTCTTGAAGATTTGTTTAACTTTTGTAGCCGGAAGCTGTCTTTAAAGACTGTTCTCATGCTTGCAGATCAGATGGTACTGTTTACTGTTTGATTCTATTGTGGTATGTTATGCTTTAAGCAATTTAATGTTTCAATATATTCTTGGAAATATCCGTTCTTCAGATTAATCGTGTCGAGTTTCTTCACTCTAAATCTTTTCTGCATCGAGATATTAAGCCCGATAATTTTATTATGGGTTTGGGAAGACGGGCAAATCAGGTGTTCGCATTTCTTAAAATTGAATTTTGCAAAATTTTGTTCAACTGTTTGCTTTTGAGATGTCATCCATAACTATATTCTTTCACCTGTAGGTATATTCCATTGATTTTGGACTTGCAAAGAAATATAAAGATTCCTCTACTCAGCAGCATATTCCATATAGGTAAAACCTGTGATTTGTGTAGGCATTTTTATAAGTTAGATAGATGTCACGCAGTTATAATGCTTTTATAATATCAAATAATCTTGCGTGCGATCAATGATTTCAGCAATATTTTACTTCGTACTGCAGAGAAAATAAGAATTTGATTGGAACAGCTAGATTTGCAAGTATGAATACACATCTGGGCATTGGTATGCATGTGGGCATATGCCATATCTTTTACTCATATGAGTTTTGATCTCTAAGATGTGGTAATGCTGATTTCTCATTTATTTTATGTTTGGTTCTTCTCTACTGCATTGAACAATGGATAGAACAAAGTCGCAGGGATGATCTAGAATCATTGGGATATGTTCTCATGTACTTCTTAAGAGGAAGGTGTATACATGGTTTTACGTAGTTAGTTCACTTTATCTCTAGTTCTTGTGGTTTTCTGCTTGCTTATGGCAAAAAACGTAGCCTTCCCTGGCAGGGACTTAAAGCTGTAAACAACAAACTGAAGTATGAGAAGATTAGCGAGAAAAAAGTCTCAACTTCCATAGAGGTAATTTAACTTTACCCCACTTCTTTATTTAAATATATTCCCTGTTGCACTAGCCTGACTCTAAAATTCAATTTTTGTGCAGTCTTTGTGTCGTGGGTATCCAACTGAATTTGCTTCTTACTTCCATTACTGCCGTTCACTTAGATTTGAAGACAAGCCAGATTATGCTTATCTAAAAAGAATCTTTCGTGACCTTTTTATTCGTGAAGGTATTAATATATACCTTGCTTTTGAACACATTTTTCTTTATATAACTAATTGACTTCCTACCGCCCCCATTTTCTGTTTGAATAAGTCCATTTTCTTTGTCCTGGCAGGTTTTCAATTTGACTATGTATTCGATTGGACCATTTTGAAATATCAGCAGGCACAGCTTGCTAATCCTCCGTCTCGTGCCTTAGTAAGTAACTTCAATTTGCCCTTGCCCTATACCTGTGCTAGCCCCTAAGCTGCAACCTGATGAATCTTGGGACAGGGTGCGGCTGGAATGAGTTCAAGGATACCACATACTAATATTGACAGAGAACTAGGTGATTTTCTCTGCATGTATACGAGTCACATAATAGTGTTTTCAGTGATAGCTTCCCCATGCATTCATCTGTTATATGTTAGGATAATTAGAGAAATTACCCCTTGATGATTGACCTATTTCTGATGAACTTAAAAAGTTGGTAATTCTCAAATACTTCCTCTTGCATCAATTGAGGGAAGTAACTGTATAAATCGTAGGTTTATCGGGGTTGCTTGTGGTGGGTTTAATTTCAAACTATATCAGGTGTTTCCTCTAAATAGTTCAAACCTCAGTGGTAGTTTTTTTGTAATGCACCCTTATTTGCATAATACTCTATCTGCCTTTTATTTTGGTGCCATGCTACTCTGCAGGAATCACTTTTCTCTGTCTCATTTCTGGTCAGCGTGTAGTCATCTATACGGTCAGAGTTAAATGCATTTTCGGTGTTGTTATGCAGGTGGGGAGGAAGGTTTGGCTCCTGGTCGTGGAAGAAATCTTCTGAATTCTGGACATTTATCTAAACAGCTAGATCCTGTTGCTAGTGATACTGCCATGTCTAGAGACGTAAGACTATCCTCCACACACACACACACACACACCCAAAAAAAAAAAAAAAGACAACTCTTCATATTTTGATGATTTTTGATCAGATGGTATTTGCAGCTATCTAGTTCCAATTTTGCCCAGCAAATTGGATCATCGAGGCAAGCTGCTAGTGCTATCCCTTGTAGTAGAGATCCTGTGATTTCTGGGAACGGCAGCGAGCTTTCACGTGGCCGAACCACTGATGCACTCAACAGAAATTTCAGTAGCGCACAACGAAGTTCAGCCGTAGTTTCATCTGATCATAAGCGCTCATTTTCCACTAGAGACGCCACAAACACAAAAAATCTTGAATTCAATCTCAAGGGGATGGAGAACCTCAATTTTGGCAACAATGAGAGGACAGCTTATAAACCAACTGGCTAGCCTTCCATTCCTTGCATTTTCTCTTTGTACATATATAAACTATTATTGATCTAAGCTGTTTTAGGAATTAGAGACCAGTATATGATGTACAGCACATAATTAACAACACATCAGTTGACCTCTGCGTAATGAAGAGGTCAGTTAAGTCAGTACAAGAATGTGAGATTCATTGCATTCAATCTGCAAGGTTGAGAGAACATTATTGTGTGTAGTCCCACCTCAATTTTTAAATATATACAAGCATTATTTTTTAAAATAATTCCCTTTTAAACTTTGTTAATGTTGTACTATCCTAGAGCCGGTAAAGTAGGTCTGGCCTGATGGGCCGGCCCTTAATTGATGGCCCGATTAAAATGGGACCTATTTGACCTGGCCCATTTAGTATGATACTCTAAAACCTTTTTCTGCCCATCCTTTTTATTTATATATATTTTTCAGTATTTGTCATTTGAGTTAATATTAAATTATAAATAATTTATGCTATTTTCAATTTAATTGTTTATGAAATTATATTTAAATAGCTATAAATCTAGGTTACATTTAAAAATAGTTCTCTGAAATAATCTAAAGCTTAAAATTATATACTTCCTCCGCCCATACAAAAGTAGTCATTTGCTTTTTACGCGTAGATTAAGGAGTATTATTATTATATGTGTAATGAACAATTGTATTGTATTAGGGGGAAGTGGTGGGGCATGTGATGTACTTTTTTACTAAATAAAATATTGATATTTTTGAATTGAACGCCCAAAATGGTAAAATGAATATCTTTAGAGTGGTCCGGAGAAGTATAACATTTCTATTTTACTTAGATATTTGACTTATGTAATTATAATACGGAGTATATGTTAAAGTAGTTTGAATTTTAAATTATTCTTTAATCTAAATTTTTAAAAATAAATAAAAATAAAGGTATGAATGCATTATTGAATAAAAAGTTTGAGTTAATCTCTTATGTTCCCAATGCACACTATATATAGGGTATAACAAATTGTTCTATAAGGCATACAGTTCAGTTGTATACTCCCTCCGTTCCATTCAAAGATGGTATTTTTTTCATTTTGGTCGTCCCACTCAAAGGGGTCCATTTTCTTTTTTACACACATGAAACCCACACACCCCCTCTAATACAATTAAAATATGGAGCTCACACTCCCATTAATACAACTACCCATTATACATTAAATAATAATACTCCTTAATTTACGTGAAAAAAAACAAAGGAACTCTTACGCCAGACAGAAGGAATACACTTTATGAATATTATTAGAAGTTACAATTTTTAAAAAATATAGAATTTGAGAATACAATATTCTCGAAACAAACAAGTTTTTATTTAAAAAGATGTCACTTCGTATAATTGGATTCAAGTGTATTGAATCAGGATATCAACTCAATAATAAATGAGTTAAAAAAAAAATTGGCTAAAATGCAGAGCAGCCCGATATGCGTTTAAAATATCAACCCACCAATATTTTAATTAAATCCATTTGTAAAGACAAAAATAACCCTTTGTTTAAAAATTAATAACACAAATTCAATTTTCTTTTTATATTTTTATTACTTTATACACCCAATTATAAAAGCTTTCCCAATCCACCATTATTGCCACCGTCAACAGCGGCGGCTTGATCGCGGGAGAAACTTAAGAAATTCCTAACAGTAACAGCAGGTGGTGGCGCATGTGGATGCGGCCAAAAGGCAACAGATGTAATCCAACTCCAAGCTGGCCTCTGGGAGCCGCAAATCCGCCGGCGGTGGCGGCGGCTCCCCCCATTTGTTCCAGGAAAGCATCAATATGAGCCCATGTGCGAAAATCCATGAGAGCTTCGCGGTGGTGAAAGAGTCGGAGGACCCGTATAACGACTTCCGGCAGCTCTTGCCATTCAAGATTCAAGCTTCACATTCGACAGAAACAGTGTCGGAGAAGAAGCTCGTACATTGCAGAACTACACATTTCAGCAAAAAAAGTTCAATTTAAAAGCCTTTAACACAACTTTCGATAAGGCGACGTTTGACCTAAAAATCAAGTGTACGGTGGCGCCGTGCTAGAAATCGACATCCAGGATGGGGCCATGGGGGGACGAGAGATTTTCAAAGATTTGGGTGAAATGGTAAATTAGTATTTTTGATTTAATTAAGGGCGATTAGAAGATTTCAGAGGGTAAATCTTCTTAATTGCAGTGGAAAAGGAAGATGAGGGGACATTTTATGGAGTTTGCAGAATTCTGTGTGTGTGGGGGTGGGGGGTGGGTGGGTTAGGGGAAGAAGATGACCAGTAGCGATCACATACACAGGAGGTAGTATGTGTGCTTGACTGTGTGTTTGGGTGGGTAAAGTAATAATTGTATTTTGAATATAAATTTATAAAAAATTTGTTTATAATTAAATAATACTATATTAATTATAAATTTAATCTTTGCGTGTGTAAAGAAAAGTGTCGGGATATTTAAGGAAAGTATTTTTGTTCTATAAAAATGAAGGTGTACTCAATAATTATACTTGGTGCCAACATTGTATGAAGGTGAAGGTAATATGTAGTGTGTTTTCGATAACATCGGACGAATGATCGAATACTTGGTGTTTACTGTGTAATGCCGATAACTGTTCCTCTTCTTTCCTCCTTTTTATCTCTATAATTCTTTATCTTGATTCCAGGCCCAGAATTGAGTTTGATTTATTGGGACCCAGCCTCGAAGCTTTGTTTAAATTTTGTAGCATGAAGCTTGCTTGCAGATCAGATGGTAATGATTACTTTGTGCTTGTGTTTTGGGCTAAAGAAATATAGAGGAAATGCCTCATGCTGCCCAGTTTGATTTTACAATAATACAAAATGACCACTCCAATTTAAATTTAGCAAATATGCTCACTTTTCTTATAATTTTACTTCAACGGATCTCATTCTGAAACACCACTTTATAAATTGATTTTCGTGAATTAATACTTTACTCAAAAGAAGTTATTTATATCAATTGGTTATGTAATGATTGAATCAAAATGATTTTACTATATTAATTGACACTACCATTAATAAATTAATAATAAATAAATAATAATAATGATAAAATACACAAGGATTGACAGAATACACTTGGAGCTGCACTATATGGACAAATCACAAATGTGCAGATTATACAAGAATGTGAGATTCATTGCATCAAATCTGCTAGGTTAAGAGAACATGTATGTAGTCCCACCTCAAATTTTAATATACTGTATTTCCCTTTGAACGTTTGTTAATGTTGTAGTATCCCTAGAGCCTGTAAATTGGGTCCTCATGGGTCGGCCCTTATTGAATACACACTCTTTTTAGCTTTTAAAATCTTAATTTTATTATATATACATCTCCCTAAAACTCAAATTCACCCTTTTTAATTTGCAGATTATATACACCCTTGTACACCTGTAAACTGTTGTACCTTTTTCTTCACCCACTCAAGCACTTTCTCCACCCAAAGCTCAGCCATTTAAGTCGTCTCATCCACACTTTTTAAGTGCCCCATGACTGAAACCTTCTAATGGTATGGTAGAAATAACTCAAATTAAGCAGAAGCTCTGTGTACTGATTCAACCCCACCAAGTCATTGATAACTACATGACAATTGAAAAAACACAATTAAGCACGAAGGTGGTATTGGAAGACAAGGTGAAAGATATCATTGTTGTAGCCCCAAATTTATTCCCTCCTTCAAAGTCATGATTTTTACGTACGTTTATGCCATGATAGAGGTGAACTCAAATTAAAACAGCTCAAAGTGATGCAATTAGAAGGGAAAATATATTTTTTCGTCCGTTAACTTTGTCCAATTTTGAATTTAGTCCATAAGTTTTTCACTTTTTGAAAATCATCCATTATATTTGCAAAATTTTGAAAATCGTCCATTATATTTGAAAATTTTTGAAAATGGTTCATCATGTTTACCAAGTTCAACAAAATCGTACGTTTCAACATGTCATTAGCAGGTTATTCTAAAAGATAAAAATAAAAAATATGTAAATAAATATATATATATATATATATATATATTGTTAGAGTGCAACCTGATTAAGTATTAAACGGGTCTCCTCTCTAACAGCTTAAAGCTTTTAGATGAGGTGGTCGTTTAACATGGTATCAGAGCCCATGGTTAACAAAGGTCCAGGGTTCAAACATCACTGCCACCCATTTATGAAAAAATTCCACATGCTAGGTTTGAGGCAAAAAATTCCCCGCCTGCATGTGAGGGGGCGTGTTAGAGTGCAACCTGATTAAGTATTAAACGGGTCTCCTCTCTAACAGCTTAAGCTTTTAGATGAGGTGGTCGTTTAACATATATATATATATATATATATATATATATATATATATATATATATATATATATATATATATATACTATTTTACAAAAAAATAGCCCCCACTAAGAATTTATATTATACTCCGTCCGAAAGAGAGCATTTTGCTTTTGTGCACGTTAATTAAGAAGTATTATTATTTAATATGTAGTGGGTAGTTATATTAGTGGGAGTGTGGACCCCATATTTTAACTGTATTAGTGGGTGTGTGTGGATCTCATCTGTGTAAAAAATGAAGTGACCCTCTTTGAAACGGACGACCAAAATGGAAAAAAGACTCTCTTTCGAGCGGATGGAGGAAGTATCAATATTTAGTTAAAATTGCTCCACTTTAGTATTGAGATTAATATTATTTGTTTGGTATACGGAAGTGAAAAATGAAAAGTGAGATAAAATTGGTTAAATAAAAATATGATATAAATTAATTGGAGTGAAAATATTCAAATGACCTGCCATAGTAGGTCAAAGGACCAAAATGTTAAATTTTATGAAGTTAAGGGACTAATTCCAAAATTGTTATAAAATTAACGGACTAATTTCAAAATTGAAAAAGTTAATGGACTAATTTCAAAATGAGTGAAATTTAACTGACGAAAAAATCTATTTTCCCCAATTAGAAATAGGAAAAGAAAACCGAAAAATAAATATTCTTACGTCATCGGAGTATAAATTACGAGAGGTATTAGAGAGGGAGAAAGTTGAGAATTTAAATTACGAAATATTGCGTGCGAGTTGAAACGAAGATGGTGGAATTGGGTGGGTTTAACCCAAAAAAATAATTTATGTCATCTAATAGCGTACGAATGAAGATCCTGCAATCAAGATTACGCACGTGTTAATAAATTTAGGGCTTATTAAATTAATTAATATAAAATAAATAAGAGTGTATTTATTGAATTAAAGATAATTTAAACTTTTTAAAAAAATATATTTTAATTATATATTAATGAAATGTGTATTAAATAAAAAAGGGGCATATGTTTAAAGAACCCCTCATATTAGGTTAGGTTGGACCTTCAAATTAAAGGCTCGATTAAAATCAGACTTATTTGACCTGACTCATCAAGCCTGATGGGCCAATTCAATTTGGACTTTTTGACCTGATGTTTTGAACTTCTTTTGGACCGTTCTTTATAAATACTCCATAGCTCTAAAGGCTATATTTAAATAGTTTTCTAAAATATTTTTAAGCTTAAAATTATGACTTAAACTTCAGTGCACCGGGTGCACCGGTGCACCTGAATAATATAAACCACTAGATTAGATTTTAATTTAATCATAACAACTAATTAAATAAAATAATTTAAATTATACACAATAACTACCCACTACTTTTTAATATTTACCTTATAAATTTTTGGGAGCACCGGTACACTTCAAAATGACCCTAAAATTATATATAAATTTTCTATTTTATTTAGGTAGTATTTGTCTATTTGACATAGCAGTTGAATAATAAATTATTCTTTATAATCTAAAATATAAAATAAATGGGCTAAAAAAATTGGGCTAGAATGGGGAGGAGCCCATAAGCTAGGGTTTAAAATATTTAAAGAATGTATTTTGGATCTATAAAATGAAGGCCTACCAACACTATTACTCCATTATTATTTCTACCGCCAACATTGTCATTTTCAGGTATAAATAAATAAATATAAAGGTGAAGATAATATGTAGTGTGTTTTCGATTACGTCGAATGAGTGATCGAATACTTGGTGTTTACTGTGTAATGCCGATAACTGTTCCTCTTCTTTCCTCCTTTCTATCTCTTTATCTTGATTCCATGCTATTCAATTTCGTGAACAAGTGTAGAATTGAGTTTGATTTCTGGAATTGAATGGAGCGCCGAGTGGGGAATAAGTTTCTATTGGGAGCGGAGGATTGGGGGCGGCTCTTTTGGAGTGATCCACTTAGGTATACATTTGAAAATTCGTATAATTTTCTTGCTTCAATTGATTTTTCGTTTCCTACCTTTTTTATTTTTTTTTTCATTATTAATTTTTTGTTGCAGGTACTAATATTGACACGAATGAGGAGGTTGCTATTAAGCTCGTAAGTCATTGAAGTTTTTTCTCGTAGATTTTCTGTTTATTGTTACAGGCTTATATTTCATTGTAATTGCTTCTCTTTTCCATATTTTTAATTTGATGTAATGTTTCTGTGACTAATGTTGTTTGATTATTGCTGAATAAATTATTTATTTGAATTTCGTTTGCACAAATTTAGAATTTGGGTTTGGTGGGAATTATTAAACGTAGATTTTGTGTTGCTTTGCATGGATCATGGATTCTTCTGATAAATTTCTCTGACGTGCATGCTTCTGAGGATTGAGGAACGTGCATGCTGGGCATTCGCTAGAAAACCTTCCATATTAATGTCTTATGCAATTTTTTGATATAGTACCTTGGATAGTGTGCTTTTTCCATGCATTTCTATTGCATTTCATTCAGGAGATTATGAGGACACAGCACCAGCAGTTGCTGAATGAGTCAAAATTGTACAAATTACTTCAAGGAGGAAGTAATAATCTTTTTATTGTGCTAGTTTCTTTAGAATGTTATCTTTCTGTATGTTCCTATTTATTAGCATTCTCGTTGCTTGTCAATTTTTAATTTTGGCAGCTGGAATCCCAAATATTAAATGGTTTGGGGTTGATGGAGACTTTAATGTTCTTGTTATGGATTTATTGGGACGCAGCCTTGAAGATTTGTTTAAATTATGTAGCTTGAAGCTGTCTTTAAAAACTGTTCTCATGCTGGCAGATCAGATGGTAATGCTGACTTTGTGCTTGTGTTTTGTTATGTTTTGAGCAATTAAATCTTTCATATATCCATGGAAATCTCTTTTCTTCTTCCAGATTAATCGTATTGAGTTTCTTCACTCTAAATCTTTTCTGCATCGGGATATTAAGCCCGATAATTTTCTTATGGGTTTGGGAAGGCGTGCAAATCAGGTGTTCACTTTAAGTTTGGATTTTTTTTAAAATTCTGTTCTACCGTTAGTTTTTATGGTGTCTTTAATCCATAGCTATATCCATTCACCTGTAGGTTTATGCCATTGATTTTGGACTCGCGAAGAAATATAGAGATTCTACTCAGTGGCACATCCCGTATAGGTAAGCTGTGTTTGTTTTAGGTATCTTATTATATTTTGTTTTTCATTATTCAGTGTTTAATAATAGCATCTTATGTGTTCTATATTCTTTCACTTGATCAATATATTTCAGCTATATTTTACTTTTTAATGCAGAGAAAATAAGGATTTGACGGGAACAATTAGATATGCGAGTCTGAACACTCATCTGGGCATTGGTACGCTTTTGACTTACACCAAATGTTACTTTTGTGTTTTGAACCTTTAAGATGTGGTAATGCTGAATTCTTGTTTCTTTCATGTTTTATTTTCTCTACTTTATTGACAATGGATAGAACAAAGTCGCAGGGATGATCTAGAATCACTTGGATATGTTCTCATGTACTTGTTGAGAGGAAGGTGTGTGCATTAATCCTGCCTTGCTAGTTCACTCTACATCTTGTTCTTTTGGTATGTCTCATCTATGAAAAATACATAGCCTTCCTTGGCTGGGACTCAAAGCTAGAAACAAGAGACAAAAGTACGAGAAAGTTGGCGAGAAAAAAGCCTCGACTTCAATAGAGGTAATTAAACTTCACCTAATAGAAATTTATTCCCTTTTGCGCAAGACTGACTCTAAAATTCTATGTTCCATGCAGTCTTTATGCCATGGCTATCCAAATGAATTTGCTTATTACTTCCATTACTGTCGTTCACTTCGATTTGATGATAAGCCAGATTACACTTATCTGAAAAGAATTTTTCGTGACCTTTTTATTCGTGAAGGTGTTGATAATTACCAAATTTATAATCGGTTGTATTCTGTCTTCTTTTTTATATACGTTTCCTTTTCTCATACAGGTTTTCAATTTGACTATGTATTCGATTGGACTGTTTTGAAATATCAACAAGAAGAGCTTGCTAATCCACCATCTCGTCCCCTAGTAAGTAACTTCAATTTAGACTTACCTTCTTTAGTTCCTACTGCAGCCTGATAATTTTTTGGTACAGGTTGCTGCTGGAATGAGTTCCGGGAAAAGACATGCTAATATTGACAGAGAATTTGGTGATTTTCTTCGCATTTATTTTTAGTCTCATAATCACGCTGTAGTTGTTGCAGTGGATTATGCTCTATGCATTCATCTTTTTATTTGTAGTGTTAGAGAAAAAATTCTTTGAGGTTTGACCTTCTAAAATAAATTCTAAATAAAGTACGTAAATTGCATATACCTCCCTTGACATAAGCTTCTATCTTTGGAGTAATTATATGAAAAATATAAACTTTCAGATGCTTGTAGAGGGGTATTTTTAATTTTACTACATAGTTTTTTTCTCCTAAATAGGTCAATCCTCAATGCCAATTTTCTGTTGTGCAGCCTATATGTTGCACTCTAGCTGCTTGTTTTTGAGCCACATCAGTCTCTGCAGGAGCTTCTTTTTTTTCCCCTTTCATTTCTGGTAAATGTTCAGCCATTTGTATGCTGACTTTTCAATTTTCTGCAACTGTTACGCAGGTGGAGAGGAATGTAAGCCTCCTTATCGCGGCCGAAACTTTTTGAATTCTGGAAATTTATCAACACAGAGAGATCCAGTTACAAGTGGCATTGCCATGTCTAAAGAGGTAAACTACCAGCCCCCTATCCTGAATGTAAATAATAAATAAAGAGTTGATGCATTTCCTTCCTCAATATTTTCTCATTGCCTTTGTTTATGCTGGGGGGACATACAATCTATCTTGTAAGTTGGTAACAAGTTAATTTGAAATGGACGACCGTTATAGTTAAATATCAGAGCATGTGTCATAAGAACTTTCTTATTATCCTGAAATGTGCAAAAAGCATTTTTCTGTTCGAAGAGTTCTCAGTTATTCACTTCCATGTTATCTCATTAACTTTATACCTCTATTCTTATTTTGATGAAAAATGGTGTAATGTTATCTTCAGTTATCTAGTTCCAAAGTTGTCCAGCAAATTGAATCATATGCGCTTATCTCTGTTCCTAGTAGTCGAGATCCCGTGATTCCTAGGAATGGAGCACTGAATAGAAATTCCAATACTGCACAACGAAGTAGAACTGTAGGTATAACTGATCATATGCGTTCATCTTATACTAGAGACTCCTCAAACATAAAATTTTTTGAATCCACCCTCATGGGGATGGAGAGCCTCAACTTTGGCAACAATCGCAGGACACATTATTAGGCAAACTGCTAGTTTCCATTTCTTGCTTTTTCTGTGTGTACATATGTATATACTATTCTTATTAGCAATCATTATTATCTGATGATGAAAGCTGCTTGAGGAAATCGAGACCAGTTAACGATGCAGAAATTTGTGGAAAACACAGTATCAGTTAAAGTGAGGATTCTTTGCATTGTATCTGCTTGGATAAGAGAAGTTGACTTGTAGTCTGTCCCACCTCAAATAATGTTTTTTTTTTTTAATTCTTTTGAAATATATTTCCTTTTTTGTTTCAATTTCTTACTTATGCAGTATCTGGTGTTTTCTCTTGTTGGTTGGGCAAGCTAATGATGGATATTGGGGGAATTCTAGAAATCTTGTGACGTGATATTGAATTGTGATCTGGATTTGTTTGATAGAAGATGGAAGAAAAATGGAGTAGCTTCTTTCGTGTCTTGTTGAATATAGATTTTTTGATTCGGTTAAAGATGATGAATGTGTTCTACTCGCAATGATAACCTTGATTCCTAGCTAGGTTTTGGTCCCTCATTTTTTCATTTAAAATAATGTAAATTATTCAAAACTTGTTTTGGCGCAAGAAATGATAAATACTCTATAAATAAGTAAATATAATAAAAATATAGGAGTAATAATGAAATTAAAAATAATTGGATTTTAGCTTTAGTTTTTAAATTTTTATAAAAGACATTTCTCTTTCTGAAACATGCTAGAATGATGAGTAATAAAGTTACACAAATTAACGTAACGAATATTATTAGTTGCATTTCAAGTATCGGTGGCCTAAATAATATTGATTAATTAAATTAAATTAAGAGAGTATTTTAAAGTAAATATATTAAATTAAAAATATATTTGTCAAAGCTAAAAAAAAATAAAAATTGAGCTATAAAATTAAATTAAAATTAAATATTTTAAATAAATTAGTTGAGTATTAAGAAAAATAAATTATCAAAATTTTGTAAATTAAAATAAGTATATTAATTGATATATTGAATGAAAATTAGTATATTGATTAAATTTGTAGAATGTGTCAAAAATATCTTGATTTATTACTCTCTACTACAAAATATACACTAATATTACTAGTAGATACATAATATATATTTTATTACTACCCATTATAAAATTGTTTAATGAAAAGTCACACTTACCCCTATTCCTATAAAAATTAATTATAAATAAATATTATATATCCCTTTAATTATTTTCACCATTCCTATATAACATTCCCACCATTGTAGAAGTGAAAAAAAATAAATTAGATATGATAGAAAATTCATAATATCTGGTGTGAAGAAACGGGATGTCACTGGCCATAGATGAGTGATTGGATTCGGAATTGCTAAAGTATCAAGATTGATGAAATTTGAAATCTCTATTAAAAAGAGAAGATTTTATATGGCAACGAAGCTGCAAATTATCATCTAGAGGAATCCGGTAAACGTGCAAAGAAACCCACCACCAAGATCTTCGTGATTCATCGAGACATTAAATCAGCTAATGTATTCAAATTTTCTTTTGTTTAATTTGCGGGATGTTTAATTTTGCGTATTCAATAGCTCGTGTTCATTTTGTTGGATTTTTCATCCACAATAATTTTGGAGTTCAATGTTAGATTTATTTAGTTCTTTGTATTCAATTCTTCCATTATTCAATTTTTCTTTTGTTTAATTTGCGGGACGTGTTCATTTTGTTGGATTTTTCATCCACAATAATTTCGGAGTTCAATGTTAGATTTATTTAGTTCTTTGTATTCAATTCTTCATATATTTGGATTTTATATTCTTCGTATGCAATTCCTGAAAATTTGAAATTCTTCATATATGTGGGGTTTAATTTGCTTGAGTTTTCACCAACGATTTCGGTGTTCAATTACTTTGTTTTATGTTTTTGTATATTCAAATTTTCTTGTATTGTTATATGTATTCAGAAATATTAATATATGTGTTTTGTGATATGTATGTGGAAGTAGTTTCTGTTACGTATCCAAGCCATAAGCCCTAACTCCTCCTCAAAACAATCTCTTCCTGGTTAAGAGGGGATGATTGACTTCCAACTTAAATACAGCTCCCCACCCATATGATAAATCGATGTGGGACAAGCCCCATATCGTAACAATAGCCCCTCCCCGGAAAGCCGGACGCATCCAACCCCCAGCTTTGATATCAATGTTACGTATCCAAGCCAGAAGCCCTAACTCCTCCTGAAAACCATGGTTAAGAGGGGAGGATTGACTTCCAACTTAAATACAGCTCCCCACCCATATGATAAACCGATGTGGGACAAGCCCCACATCGTAACAGCTTCGTTTACATATAAATAAATTTATAAGATTATCACGTATTCATTAATTTTTAGTTATGTATCCAGAAATTTTCTTATTTATAAGCTTTAACATTATGTATTCAGAAATTTTTAGTAATGTATTTAGAAAATTTCATTAATTAATACTTACATGCAATATCAACAACTTTCCTCTTTTCAGGGATTTTGGAGATTTGAGTGATCTTCCACCTATTTTTGTGGAGAAATTAGTGGGAGTCTTTAATTATCTTTTTATTATTACATTATATATCATATATTTTAAATTAATTTTGAACACAATTAAAAGAGGGATAAGAGTGGTATTTTACGTAGTTATTTTGTATTGATCGGTAATATTTTTTGCCTTATGTATCTAAGAGTAATATTAGTACATAAAAATGTACTTAATAGTAATGGACATAATTTTATAAATATATATTGGTAATTAATTTATTGGCATAAATAGCATTTATGGAAATAAAATATTAAATCTATGGTGAAGATTAAAATTGAATATTTTAGGTCTTGATCAAATGTATACTTTTACATAACATTTTATATAATATATATACTTCTCATATTTTTATAGTCCTACTCGTGCTTGTCAAGTTCAAAAAAATTTATTAGTAGGATACATTTCAAAACTATTATTAATACTCACAAATTTAGATAACAATTAAAAAGTGTACTGAAATTCAAAACTCTTTATTAATACTCAAAATTTAGATAACAATTAAAAAATGTATTGGAATTTGATTGATTAAATGAATACGGTATTTTAACGTAAAATATTAATTAAATTAAATTAAGAGCGTATTTTGAAGTAAATAAATAAAAAATATATCGGATCTATAAATATTAGGTACAAAACGTATTTAAATATTACTAATTCATACATTTGCTATTAAAAATTACGCATAGATACAAAATTTAATTTTGTTTTTTCCATATTATCCATACTTACTGAACATCAGTGTACATCGTGTGTACCAAATTAAAAAAAAAACACAATTAAGTATTTATATGTATATACATCACTGTGCACTCATTTAAAATAAATAATTTTTGGGAGAAAAAATGAATAAACTATTTATATGAATACATATCAGCGTACATTTAGGTGAGGCAAATAATTGTCGAAGATAGAGTCATTGAATACAACCTTAATTTGTACACACGTGCACAATGTAATTAATCAATCTGAATTTTGATTAATTAATTGGAAACTTGTCACAAAATGAAGAATGAAGTCACAATTAGAAGAACGAAGACGAATCTGTGTATTGGTGTGCATTTAGAGAGAGAAATAATAGAAAGTGACTGCAGAGAATTAATAAAATAATTCTTCATAAATTATTTATTTCAAAATCTGTATATCAGCGTGCATTTAGAGATGAATAAAAGAAAGTGACTTGCAAGAGATTTAGGAAAATAATTTTTTCCTAAAATCACTCTCCTAAAATCTCGAGTGATAAGTATAATAATAGTCTACATAGGTGTACACATTGAATTATTTGCGTTTGTTATTTTTATTTGAATTTTTTTTAAAAAAACCACTTGCTGGATGTTTAAGAGAAAGGTAGTGATTATTGCTGTTAGAGAAATACGAGTTTGATGTTTTTATTTGATTTGATGTAGTTTACATTAGTATTCAACGAAATTATTGTTCTATATAAACGTTGTTATGTATCCCACAATAATTATATTAGATTAATGTATTTATTAATAATTAGGTTGTGAATACACGTACATATAATTAATAAACCCAAATATATTTGTCAATATTAAAATTAATAAATAAACTTGAACTCTAAAATTAAATTAAAATTAAATAATTTAAATAAATTAGTTGAATATTAAGAAAAAATAAATTACCAAAATTATGTAAATGAAATGAAATGAAATCAAAACATATTGATTGAATATTGAATGAAAATTAGTATATTGATTAAATTAGTAGAGTATTTCAAAAATATATTTTATATTTATAAATTTCAATTGGTAATAAAAAAAAATCTATCTATATTTAAATTGCTTTCTAATATAGTTTTAAGCTTAAATTATATACTTATAAATTTTCTATCTCATTTAGATATTTGACTTATAATAATAATAATAATAATAAAAATGCCGAGCAGCCATAAGTTAGGGTTTAAAATATTTAAGGAAGTTATGGGGTAGGGTTTAAAATGTTTATGCAAGGAAATAATTTTTTTGGATCTATAAAAATGAAGCTATGAATATTTCTACACTATTATTCTCTTATTATTTGATTTGATGCCAACATTGCATTGTCAGGTATGAATATAAAGCTGTGAAGATAATATGTATTAGTGTGTTTACTATTACATCGAACGAGCGTGTAATGCCGATAGCTGTTCCTTTTCTTTCCTCCTTTCTATCTCTATAATCTTGATTCCATGCTATTCAATTTCGTAAACAAGCCCAGAATTGAGTTTGATTTTGGAATTGAATGGAGCGCCGGGTGGGGAATAAGTTTCGAGTGGGGCGGAAGATTGGGGGCGGCTCTTTTGGAGTGATCTACTCAGGTATACATTTTATGATTGTTTCAATTCATTTTTCGTTTCCTATCTTATTATTTTTTGTTTTGTTGCAGGTACTAATATTGACACGAATGAGGAGGTTGCTATTAAGTTCGTAAGTCATTCAAGAGTTTTCTACTCGATTTTCTGTTTATTGTTACACGCTTATATTTCATTGTAATTGCTTCTCTTTTCCATATTTTTAATTTGATCTAGTGTTTCTGTGACTAATGTCGTTTGGTTATTGCTGAATAAATTATTCCTTTGAATTTCCTTTAGAATTTGGGTTTGGTGGGAATTCACGTGCTTTATAAACATAGATTCTGTGTTGCTTTGCATGTTCTCTTTTGGAAAAAATAAAATAAAATAAATACTGAGAAAGTGATCATTAGGTCGCAAGCCACTCACACTTACCTTTATCCACTAATCTTGTTATCATGTTTATCTTATCTTAATGTCTTATGCAATTTTTGATATAATACCTTGTGCTTTTTCCATGCATTATTAACAATGCAATTCATTTCATTTAGGAGAATATTAGGACAAAAGACCAACAGTTGCTGAATGAGTCAAAATTGTACAAATTACTTCAAGGAGGAAGTAATAATCTTTTTATTGTGCTTGTTTCTTTAGAATATCATCTTTCTGTGTGTTTCTATTTATTAGCATTCTCGTTGCTTGGCAATTTTTAATTTTGGCAGCTGGAATCCCAAATATTAAATGGTTTGGGGTTGATGGAGACTTTAATGTTCTTGTTATGGATTTATTGGGACGCAGCCTTGAAGATTTGTTTAAATTATGTAGCTTGAAGTTGTCTTTAAAAACTGTTCTCATGCTTGCAGATCAGATGGTAATGCTTACTTTGTGCTTGTGTTTTGTTATGTTTTGAGCAATTAAATCTTTCGATATATCCATGGAAATCTCTTTTCTTCTTCCAGATTAATCGTATTGAGTTTCTTCACTCTAAATCTTTTCTGCATCGGGATATTAAGCCCGATAATTTTCTTATGGGTTTGGGAAGGCGTGCAAATCAGGTGTTCACTTAAAGTTTGTATTTTTTTAAAAATTCTGTTCTACCGTTAGTTTATATGATGTCTTTGATCCATAGCTATATCCATTCACCTGTAGGTTTATGCCATTGATTTTGGACTTGCGGAGAAATATAGAGATTCTACTCAGCGGCATATTCCGTATAGGTAACCTGTGTTTGTTTTAGGTATCTTATAAACTTAGATATTGTATTTTGTTTTTCATTATTCAGTGTATAATAATAGCATCTTATGTGTTCTATATTCTTTCACTTAATCAATATATTTCAGTTATATTTTACTTTTTAATGCAGAGAAAATAGGAATTTGATTGGAACAGCTAGATATGCGAGTGTGAACACTCATCTGGGCATTGGTACGCTTTTGACATATGCCGAACGTTACCTTTGTGTTTTGAACCTTTAAGATGTGGTAATGCTGAATTCTTGTTTCTTTCATGTTTTATTTTCTCTACTTTATTTACAATGGATAGCACAAAGTCGCAGGGATGATCTAGAATCACTTGGATATGTTCTCATGTACTTGTTGAGAGGAAGGTGTGTGCATTAATCCTGCCTTGCTAGTACACTCTACATCTAGTTCTTTTGGTATGTCTCATCTATGAAAAATACATAGCCTTCCTTGGCAGGGACTCAAAGCTGAAAACAAGAAACAAAGGTACGAGAAAATTGGCGAGAAAAAAGCCTCGACTTCAATAGAGGTAATTAAACTTCACCTAACAGAAATTTATTCCCTTTTCCGCAAGACTGACTCTAAAATTCTATGTTCCATGCAGTCTTTATGCCGTGGCTATCCAAATGAATTTGCTTCTTACTTCCGTTACTGTCGTTCGCTTCGATTTGATGATAAGCCAGATTACGCTTATCTGAAAAGAATTTTTCGTGACCTTTTTATTAGTGAAGGTGTTGATAATTACCATATTTATAATCGGTTGTATTCATGTCTCCCTCCTTTTATACACATTTCCTTTTCTCATACAGGTTTTCAAATTGACTATGTATTCGATTGGACTATTTTGAAATATCAGCAAGAACAGCTTGCTAATCCACCATCTCGTGCCCTAGTAAGTAAATTCAATTTACACTTACCTTCTTTAGTCCCTACTGCAGCCTGATAAATTTTTGGTACAGGTTGCTGCTGGAATGAGTTCCGGGATAAGACATGCTAATATTGACAGAGAATTTGGTGATTTTCTTCGCATTTATTTTTAGTCTCATAATCAAATTGTAGTTGTTGCTGTGGATAATGCTCTATGCACTCATCTTTTTATTTGTAGTGTCACAGAAAAAATTCTTTGAGGTTTGACCTTCTAAAATAAATTCTAAATAAAGTACGTAAATTGAATATACCTTGAGATAAGCATCTATCTTCGGAGTAATTATAAGAAAAATTTAAACTAAGAGATGCTTGTACTGGGGTATTTGTAATTTTACTGCATAGTTCTTTTCTCCTAAATAGGTCAATCTTCAATGCCAATTTTCTGTTGTGCACCCTATATGTTGCACTCTAGCTGCTTGTTTTTGAGCCACATCAGTCTTTGCAGGAGCTTTTTGTTTGTTTCTTTCTCTCTCTCTCTTTTTTTTTCCCTGCTGTTTCATTTCTGGTAAATGTGCAGCCATCTGTATGCTGACTTTTCAATTTTCTGCAACTGTTATGCAGGTTGAGAGAAAGGTAAACCTCCTCGCGGACGAAACTTTTTGAATTCTGGAAATTTATCAAGACAGAGAGATCCAGTTACAAGTGACATTGCCATGTCTAAAGAGGTAAAATACCACCACCCCAGCCCCTATCCTGAATATAAATAATAAATAAAGAGTTGATGCATTTTCCTCAATATTTTCTCGC
The DNA here is from genome assembly GCA_023678885.1 of Pogostemon cablin. Classification (NCBI taxonomy): domain Eukaryota; kingdom Viridiplantae; phylum Streptophyta; class Magnoliopsida; order Lamiales; family Lamiaceae; genus Pogostemon; species Pogostemon cablin. The sequence continues at coordinate 9,039,790 of CM042955.1, read as the reverse complement.
CTTTGTTTGTGCTGGGGGGAAATACAATCTATCTTGTAAGTTGGTCACAAGTTATTTTGAAATGGACGACTATTATAGTTAAATATCAGAGCATGTACTAGAACTTTCTTATTATCGTGAAATGAGGCAAAATTTTATGGAAATGGAGGAATTAGAAAGTTGTCATTTTCAATTTTTAAGTGTAGATTTGGCAGGGTGATGATGTGCAAAAGCATTTTTCTGTTTCGAAGAGTTCTCAGTTATTTACTTGCATGTTATCTCAATAACTTTATACCTCTATTCATTTTTTTATGAAACATGGTGTAATGTTTTCTGCAGTTATCTAGTTCCAAAGTTGGCCAGCAAATTGAATCATCAACACGACCCTCTTTTCCTAGTAGTCGAGATCCCGTGATTCCTAGGAATGGAGCACTGAATAGAAATTCCAATACTGCACAACGAAGTAGAACTGTAGGTATAACTGATCATATGCGTTCATCTTCTACTAGAGACTCCTCAAACATAAAGTTTTTTGAATCTACCCTCAAGGGGATGGAGAGCCTCAACTTTGGCAGCAACGGCAGGACACATTATTAGGCAAACTGCTAGTTTCCATTTCTTGCTTTTCCTCTGTGTACATACGTATATACTATTCTTATTAGCAATCATTATAAACGATGCAGAAATTTGTGAAAAAACACGCGGTAAAACACATTATCAGTCGAGTTCCTTAGAAGTGAGATTCATTGCATTGTATCTGCTAGGATAAGAGAAGTCGACTTGTAGTCTGTCCCACGCCAAATAATGTTTTTTTTTTTTTTAATTCTTTCGAAATATATTTCCTTTATGTTTTCGTTTCTATCCTCTGTCAATGTTAAGCCTATTCTTCTGATTTTGACTTTTATGATGGCAGGTAGTGATTCACAAGTCAATAGATTGTTTCTTGGAATTGATGTTATCTTTGATGTTGTGGAAGTGTTGATTGAGTCGGTGGAAGTATTTTCATTTTTGCACTTAAGTTATCCTTCTAGTAGGTATGCTGTTTTGTTGGTATGTAAAACAAACTTTATCTTGATTGATAGCGTAGACTATGCTTTCATTACATTTGTTGTCTAGAGGGAGCAAGTGCTTTTTTTGTATTATGATAAGATAGGTTTCACATGCAGTGAGACAGGGATTAACCCATGGTTTGAACCCTTGTGAAGACTTGGCTGGCAAGTTACACAGGTGATGGTTGGGCTTTGAAAATCCACTCTTACATGGTGGTTAAGTTATCATGATTAGTTAAATGAAGCTTGAATGTGAGTTTTGTGTCCATGCACTGACACAGTTACTGTGATGTAAGAACTGGACATATGAAATCACATGAATTTTCTAGATCACCAGATTATGATAATGACTCACTTTCATGTGTTAATTCTGACATCTAGCAAACTAAATTGCTTCTAAATTTAGAAATTACTTGTGCACACTAATCCAAAGGCATGGATCTTGATGATACTTTTTATCACTATAAGTGTACAGATTTGTGATGTAGTTGGAACCAGGGAATATTATTGATCTTGAAAGTTGCAATAAGAGTGAGGACAAATCACTCAAAAAATGTAGAAACACATCAAACAAACAATATGAAATTTTCATTTGTTTGAAAATCAAATATAAAGGTGATACTAATAGAGGTATTGGATTGAGTGTAAACATTATTTACAGCACATCAAATTGGATGATGATAAAGAAAATGATTTAAATATATATGGTTGGGAAGAAATAGGTTTAGATAGCATCACCAGAATCCATGAATGACATTGTTTGCAGTATCCTTAATCCACCTGAAGCTCTTCCTGAAAGAATTCTTCATCTTACCTTCCACCCCATAAGCCTTGTAACCTGCAACCCTCTTCTTCCTCTGCAACTCTGCATCCATATTGAAGCTCCATCTCTTGGAGGCTGATTTCTTCATTCTCACTTCTTTGAAGGTGTAATCAGATGTGCTGTAGCTTCTCAGATCATTCATGTTTCTAGGTACTGCAACTGCAACTTCCCTGCTTGATTGAGATCTTGACAACTTCTCCATTATTCACACTTAATTGGGAAAATGATTATAACTAATCTCTCTCTCTCTAAAACTACAGAGTAGAAAAAGGGCTTCTTGGGATTTGCTTCTAAATTTTGTTATTTTGAGGAGGGTATTAAGGATTTCAGTCAGCTATTTGCTGCTGCTTCCTTTTTTTCATTTCAATAATAATGAGTCATTCTTTTCTTTTCGAGTTTTCTCTTGTTTTGCAATGTATTTAATTCATTGCATGAGGCTTCTGCCACGTGCCAAGTGTTGACCATTGAGTTGAAAGTATATATAAATAAATAATTTTATTTTATAATTAAAGCATCCCATGTGATGATTCAAGAAATTATTATGTGAAATTATATCCGGGTCCCTGCATAGCATACCATTATTGACATATATTCCCTCCGTCCCAAAGATATTGACACACTTTCCTTTTTGGGTTGTCCCACAGAAATTGACATATTTTCTTTTTAAGAATATGGGACCCACACAAAAACAATTTATTTATTTACATGGACCCACACACCCATCACACTCACCGCTAATACAACTACCCACTACACATTAAATATTATTTCTCCCACTTCACTTTATATTAAATTATTACACTCCTTAATCTCCGTGCCCAAAAAAAATGTGTCAATACTTCCGGGACGGAGGGAGTATGTTATTTGAAAAATCAAATATTCATACAATTCAACTGTACATATGCCCCCCTCCTATAATACTTTGTTTAGGGTTATTTTAACACTTTTTGTTGTTTTTTCTTTATGGTAATGTAGTGCTTTAGATAATAAATAAAATATAAAGAGGAGGATGTATTTTTAAACCTATAATGATGTATTTTAAGATCATTGGATTGCAGTAATATCTGTATTTTGAATAGTACGTACGTATTTCATTAAACACATAAATACAAAAAGTGGGAAAATTGTTAACTGGAGAGTATATGCTAATATTTAGATTAGATGTGAACATAGCTCAACTTGACGTATACATGTTTAATTTATTTTAGACCACTTGTTGACAAAATCAAGCAGATATAAATAGATGATGAACATTAATTCGACTATTATTGAGCGAGTAATACTGTATAGATTTTAATTAATTTAAAACAAAAATAAAGAAAAAATTATTTAATTATGGTGGAAGTGATAATTATGAGAATCCAGCTGTATGTTTGTCGGTTAATTAGAAGTGCGGCAAAGTTGATGAATAGAGGTCAGTCTGTAAAATAACTTTTCAGAAATAATTTCTTGGATTAATTTCTTGATATCTGTTTCGAAATTAATAATTACTTCCTTCGTCTTAAAATTATGTACACGGATAATATTCCACATCGTTTTAAGAACATAATGTTATTGTAGTTTTTTTTTTTTTGTTATGGGATAACATATTATTTTTAAGAAGTATATAAAATATATAGTATATGATGGGTGGGATATAAGTCTATTGTGATACGCTAATTAGGTGAGACTGTTTGTGAGACAAGTTAAAGTATGTCTATTATTTAGATAAAGTATGTTTAATGGTTGTTAAAGTATGTTTTTAAAAGTATGTTAGATTATATACTCCCTCCGTCCCAGGTAATGAGGGCCGGAGACCTTATATTAACTATAAGGTCTCCGGCCCTCATTACCTGGGACGGAGGGAGTATTAAAGTATGATTTGAGTGTGTTATAATTTAATTTATTATTGACATACTTTAATTACAAATAAACATACTTTATCTATACAATAAGCATACTTTAATGATAGATCGATCCGTCTCGTGGGTGTCTCATTAGAAAATAAGGTGCGCATATGAATTCTTTATTCAATTACTTTTAGATGTTAATGTTTTCATCGAAAGCCGTCGGAGTAATAAACTAACAAAAGACTAGAAAATGGGCTTATATGCATCGGACCAATATACGTCATGTATAATAAGAAGATTTAAATGGGTCAATATGCCCACCGGCCCATATATTATACCTACACTAAAACGATTAAAATGAGCCTATATTGAAATGAGCCTATACTCAACGGCTTAAATTTATTTCTTGATATAGCATATGGAAATGGGCCTATATGAACTGGCTCATATACTTCTTTTAGCATAATTTTGATATATAAGTAAAAAGAAATTATTTGGGCTATGGTATTAAATATACACCATTAATTTTGATTACTAATTCTTTTTTAATCTCATCCATTCATCACATTATTCAATCTCATTCATTAATCATAATTAATGTGTACTGAATATTATTTTTTCTTTTTAAATTTTCATCTTATTAAAATTTTCTTTACGAATTTTTTGGAACTATAAAGTAATTTAAGTTTTAACAATTAATTCATTATTAAAATATTTTCTTTATTTTTTATAGCATATTTTCTTCATTTTTAATAATTTTGAATTAATATTATTGGTGAAATATTTTATATATTTAATCAAAAATTATAAATTTTACTATCATATTTTTATGATAGAATTATATTATATTTATTATATATTTATTTAAGTAGTAATAGTATAAGTTGATTTAAAATAGTAATTTTAATAAATAAAAAAGTTCTTAAAAATAGTATTAAATGGGTATGAGTAATTTGCGGGCATTGATAAAAGAGTTTGGGACTGATACAAATATTGTAATGAATTTTTAAAATATTAATTTTTAAATAATATTTATTTATATACGGGTACGAGTATTACGAAATAAATAAGTATCTTACATAATTAATAAATATAATTATTAATTATGTTAAAAAAATTTAAATGGGTATGTGTAATCAACGGGTATTGATAAATGGATTTGGGACGGGTATGAGTATCATAATATATTTTTTTAATGAAACGGGTATGAATGAGTAGTTTATATTTAAATGGATACGAGTACGTATTAATTAATTGTTAAATTATTTTCTTCATTATTTATAATTTTGAATTAATATTATTGGTCCTAACATCTTAATAATTTTCAATGGGTATTTGTAATCAACGGATATTGATAAACGAGTTTGAGACGGGTATGTGTATCATAATATATTTTATATATTTAATCAAAAATTGTAAAATTTTACATATTTTTGTGATAGAATTATATTATATTTATTTTATATTTAAATAGTAATAGTATAAGTTGATTCAAAATATTAATTTTAATCAATAAAAAAGTACTTAAAAATAGTATTAAATGAGTATAAGTAATTTACGGGTATTGTGATAAAAGATTTTGAGACTGATACAAATATTGTAATAATTTTTTAAAATATTAATTTTTAAATGATATTTAAATTACTAGTAGATACCATTTATATATCTAAATAACTACTAGATACAAAAGGTAAATTATATTACTTATCAATACAAATTGAATGCATAAAATACCATATTTATCCCTATTTTAATTGTTTTCAAATATTAATTTAAAGGTGTGATGCCGAAAGATAATGTGTCCTACTTATTTCTCCACAAAAATAGGTGGGAGATAACGCATGTTACATTAATGTGTTGATCTGTATCAACGTCTGAAAACGTCTGAATATATTGCATACAAATATTTTTGAATACATGATACATTGCCTACAGCTAATTATGAATACATTGCATACAACTATTTCTGAATACATTTAGTTATTTTGGATTGTAATTATTAATGGTTAATTAGCCACTATATTAAAAAAAAACTCCAAGAACACGTCGCTTCGGTAGCTCGGATTCGCCCTCTTATCACATTCACATTGTTTATCTATTTAGAAATGTTTATGTTCAAATATATTTTTGTATATTTGTATTCAAATTTTATCTATTCAGAAATTTTATGTTCAAATTTTATGTATTAATTTTTTTAAATATATTTGTGTTCAAAAATTATATATTTTGTGTTTAGAGGTTTACTTAATTTGTTGATGTTCATAATTTATGTATCTAAAAATATTTATTTTAAATATATTTGTGTTCAGAAATTATATATTTTGTATTTAGAAATTAACTTACACATAATCTGCGGATGTATGAGATAATTTAAATATATACATATTTTATCTATACGTGATGTATTTAGGGGTAGTTTAGACTTTTTATATAATAATTTTGTAGTAGTTAGTAATAAAATATATACTATGTATTCATTATTAATATTATAGTATATCTTGTATATCTTGTAATAGATAGTAATAAATCCTATTTATTTATACACGGGTATGAGTATTACGAAATAAGCAAGTATATTACATAATTAATAAAAATAATTATTAATTATGTTAAAAAAAGGATTCAAAAAAATATTTGAGCTGTGACTCTGCCTGCAAATCGGATACAAATGTTGATATTTTAGTGGCTGTTCACATTTCAGAATTCCTTAATTCTATCAAGTGTTCAGGTTTGTCAAATCATGAACTAATCTTTAAAGTTGGAACACATGTCATCCTCTTGAGAAACATAGATCATGCTAGAGGTCTTTGCAATGGTACCCGTTTGATCATCACAGACTTGGACGAAAGGTGCTTCAAGCAAGGATTTTGACAGGTAACAGCTTCGAACATGACACTCACACCTTCACATGTTCGTATTCCCTTTAAGTTTCAAAGGCGCCAATTTCCTTTAATGGTTTGTTATGCTATGACAATAAACAAGAGTTAAGGACAATCATTGGAAACTGTCGGAGTTTATTTAAAAAGACCCATCTTTAGTCATGGACAATTTTATGTGGTTGTATCCAGAGTGACCTTTAGGAATGGTTTGAAAATAGTGGTGTTTGATTCAAATAATAAAGAGAAGAATGGGTGCAAGAACTTTGTGTTCAAAGAAGTCTTTAGAAATGTATAAGCCGCAATTGTAGAAACTTATTTGCTGTTAACTTTTAGAAATAAATGGACTTTAAACTTTAAATTGTAGAAACTTATTTGTTATTATGTTTTAGAAATATTTTCCCCAGGGAACTTCAAAACTTCGTCAGCAAACTGTCTGTTAGCTTTCATTTTTTTTCTTGATTCGTAAAACACAAGTTGTTGAAACTTGATAATTAATCATTAACTGCATGACATTAGGTTATCATTCAAAATTACGAATTGAATAATCTGCTATTATCAACGTTTTAATATTAGCTGGTAATTCTCCTAAAATATCTACCATGAAGATTGAATAATATTTTACAGTTTATATCTAATAATAATGTAATTAATTTATCCCGTGCAACGCATAAATTCAAAAACTAGTCTCGTAAAATAGAAAATTGTATCATTTTTTTACTATATAAACATGTGTGAAAAATACATACTATTATGTGTGGTTGAAAATGGTAGCAAGGGGAAGAGAAAGAAGATTGAAAAAAAAATTCTCAAAGATTCATAATCTTGGTAACTAGAGCCGTCAAATGGGTTGGGCCCATCGGGCCAAATCGCACCCGCCTGTATAATTGGTGGGTTGAGCCGAATATTTCTAGTCCGCAATCCGCCTAGGCCCACCTGCCTAAGCCCGGCAAATGCGCTGGTTGATGCGGGCTTGGCCCGCCCCGCCTAAGCCCGCCACATGTCAAACTCTAGAGAAATGCCTAAAATTTATCTTTCGTGTATTATGCTTTACAAAAGTTTACTGCTTTAAACATGTTTTTTTAATTCTTGATTTAGATTGAAAATTTGAAAAAAAATGTTGATTATGTTTAGATAATTATTTTATTTGGGGGTAATTGATATTTGTTTTTGTATTTATATTCTTGCAGATTAGAAGAAAAAAATTATGGAGTTTGTCAATTTGAATTAAAGTAATACTAATACGTATAATATTAGAAATACGAACTCAAGTGGTAAATATAAGTAGAGGGAATTTTCAAATGTTTGAAATTTTTTTTTGTGAAGAGAGTGGTCGGTAAGAATGCAGAGTCTATAGGTTTCATGTTTATGTTGATATTATAGTATTTTGTACTATTATTTTGGTATTTCATTTTAATAATATTATCTCTAATTAAAAAGAAAAAAAGAAAAAAAATTCGCGGGTTGGCCTGTCTTAGCCCGCGATCCGCCTTTGAATGGGTTGTGTCGAACATTTCTACCCCGCAACCCGCCTAGGCCTGCCCGCCTAAGCCCGCCAAATGCGCGGGTTGAGGCGGGTTTTGGCCCGCCCCGTTCCGCTAGCCCGTTTTGACAGCTCTATTGGTAACACTCCAGGATGAAATTGAATTGGTAGCAACGCAAAGATTTCATGTATCAAACAATATATGAATATATTATCACAAATTGAACTTATTTAGTAACAAAAAAAAAATTATAATAAATAAATAAAATAGCATCCTCTTATGGGCAGCAAGCTTAAGAGTGGCAATAACTAAGTCAACTTTGAGTGCAATAGATGTTTCCACCAAGACATACACAAACCAACATCTCACCAAGATTCTGCATAACTTTTTCATTCTATACAACTACTAATCTTTGTAACACTCGTAATCTACTTTTCTTCAACCATATTCCTCTAGATTTCTCAACGTTTAAATTCATTGCATCTTTGTTCCATCATTTCTATCCATTCATTCAAAATAAATACAACCATTAATTGATTGTTGCAACTTTCAGTCAATACATAAGTTAAATTATTATATTAAAAAAATTGTGCGAAATTGGCTAAGATATTATTGAAAAATTAAGTTATTTCATGAATAATTTTTCCTAATATATAATAAAAATTATAACTTTAATATAAAGTATGAGTGATAAATATAATAATAAATAAAGGTTATGGTATGGCGTGCTGATATTATGCATAAATTTGCCTAGATAGTGAAGTGGCATTTTTAATCATCATTATGAAACTATATATTAAAAATAAAAATTTGTAACTTAGTCTTGGAGCAATTCAAATGGAATAAAATTTTTATATGAAATGACGAAAATAGTCATGGATGTAGGGTTTAAAGGGCATGTTCATTCATTATTTGCGACTTACTGCATTCCATTTCCGTCTCTTCTTCGTTTATCGTAAATCCCAATACTCCAATACCAAACTCTTCTCTGTGTATATATATAATTTTTTCAAACTTCTACAAATTCTTTGAATACTCTATCTACGCTGAGATCTTCCCTTCCCTGGATCTGAAATCTGAGTCAGGTAGCAGACTTTTACATTTTTATGTTCCTTTAATCTATATATATATGCCCTTTTGAATTTTAGATCTTCAAATCACTTTTCCCTCTTCTTCTCAGTATGTATCTGGTGTTTACTCTTGTTGGTTAGGCAAGCTAACGATGAATATTTGGGAATTCTAGAAATCTTCTAACGTGATATTGAATTGTGATCTGGATTTGTTTGATAGAAGATAGAAGAAAAATGGAGTATCTTCTTTCGTGACTTGTTGAATTTAGATTTTTTGATTCGGTTAACGATGATCAACTTGTGTTCTACTTTTTTTCACGTTTAATATTGATTTGAGATGGAATTTTGTGTTTATAAGTTTCTATGCGAAGATCTTGGCTTATGTTGGAAATTATGTTTAAGGGCTTCTTTTATGAAGTGTGAATTTATTTGACTGTCATGCTTGTGTCTAAAACATGTTTATAAACCTGCGAGCTTCTGTTCTAGCTGATGTGTAGGTGTTAACGAATTTGTCATCTATGTTTATATGTCAAATTTCTTATTGGTGTTGGTCTTGATGAATGTCAGACGTCTTCTTTTGAGAATGGCTGATAAAAATGAACCAGCTGAAGAGAATCACGTCACATCTGGTGACAACAGTATACCCTCAGAAAACGAGAGTGAGATATCCATTGATGCCTTAGCAAGAAAGGTTCAAGAATCTCTCTCACTTGCAAAGAGGCATAAGTTCTGGGAAACCCAACCTGTAGGGCATTTTAGAGAGCTTGGAGATTCGAGCCTATCCGAAGGCCCAATTGAACAGCCAACACCTCTGTCTGAAGTCAAACATGAACCGTACAACCTTCTTGCTCCCGCTCCCTACGAATGGGTTACTTGTGATATAGACTCGGAAGAGGTATGCTCTGAGGTATATAATCTGTTGACCAACAATTATGTTGAAGATGATGAAAACATGTTCAGATTCAATTACTCTTAAAGAGTTCCTTAGATGGGCTCTCCGTCCTCCAAGTTATTTCAAGAGCTGGCACATTGGAGTGAGGGTGAAGACTTCAAAAAAGTTGGTTGCCTTCATTACTGGGGTCCCTGCAAGAATTAGGGCTCGGGATACTGTAGTACTGATGGCAGAGGTGAACTTTCTGTGTGTTCACAAGAAGCTTCGATCAAAAAGGCTTGCTCCGGTGATGATTAAGGAGGTCACTCGTAGGGTTCATTTGGAGAACATCTGGCAAGCCGCGTATACAGCTGGTGTAGTCCTTCCTACTCCGATCACAACTTGTCAGTACTGGCATCGGTCTCTGAATCCGAAGAAGCTAACTGATGTTGGGTTTTCTAGGCTGGGTGCAAGGATGACAATGAGCCGTACCATAAAACTGTACAAATTGCCGGATCAGACAGCAACTCCTGGTTTCAGAAAGATGGAACTTCATGATGTTCCTGCGGTTACTCGTTTGCTGAGGAATTATCTAAAGCAGTTTGTTGTTGCACCTGATTTTGATGAGGATGATGTAGAGCATTGGCTGGTTCCAAGGGAAGGTGTGGTGGATAGTTATTTGGTTGAAAGCCCAGAATCCCATGAAATCACAGATTTCTGCAGTTTCTACTGCCTTCCATCTTCAATACTGGGTAGCCAGAACCATTCCATTTTAAAGGCAGCTTATTCTTATTACAACGTGTACCCAAAGACTCCGCTGCTTCAACTGATGAACGATGCTCTCGTTGTTGCCAAGAAGATGGAGTTCAACGTGTTCAACGCGTTGGATGTTATGCACAACGAAACATTCTTGAAGGAGCTGAAATTCGGATCTGGTGATGGGAAGCTTCACTACTATCTCTACAACTATCGATTGAAGCATGTTTTGAGACCGTCTGAGCTCGGCCTTGTTCTCCTGTAGAATGAAGACATTTTTGTAATGAAACTTAACTTTTTCGATTTATGGCTGAAACTGCTGCTTACGGATGTTTAAAATGAAAAGATGAAACACTGAAGATTTCAGTGAATTTATTTTGAAACCAGGATTAATAATTGTCATGGTGAAGACCAATTTCTTAAGACGAGTGGGGCTATGTGCAAATGCATTCTCATTATAATTTTGTTTGTTAGGATAGTGTGCAAGTTATCTTGTAATGGGCTGGTTCCAATTATGTGAACATTGAACAGAGATGAAAAATATTCAATCGAAAAGAGTTGAGCAGAATATACAACTTGTGATAGCATCAGCATTCGATTCGACTGAACGAATCAAGAACACTTGGTGCGAGAGCATAGACTAACTAATCACTAATTCTACTATACTTAGTTACTAAGCCATGTGGATGCCTTCAAAAGGAGAACCTGAAAAATGGAAGCACATTAGTCAAACTACACTTTGCCAAGTTTTCCTATGTAAATCGAGGAATTCAAAGTCTTACGTTTGGAGCTTCTGTTATTTGCTTCGTGTTCCCCTGATAATGAGAAACGAATGAGCAAATTTCCCACAGTCCGATACAGAGATGATGGGTTAGGAAGAGAGAGACAGGACTTACGGTGCTCGATAATCTCCTTCAATAGCTCTCTCAAGTGCATGTACACTGCTTCAGAATCTTCAGCCATCCGTGAGACCCGTTCTGATTCTTGAACAGCTTCAGCTGCTATTAAAGATTTATGTTCTGCCTCAGCAATCTTGTTTGCAGCTCTTTCAGCTGCATCTTCCACTAATTCAGCTGAGAAGCTCGGCCTGGACTCTTGTCTTGGCTTTGACACAACACGATGTTTCGGTGATGGTGTTTTAATTGCCAATGATGCATGTTTAATCTTGAACTTCTTATTTACCTGAACAGTATATCAAGGGGCTTACACATCAAACAATCTGATAGGTACAGTTTTATTTGCAAATGGATCAATTGATTTGGGAATAAGTTTCATGCGCATTGATCATTGGTTAGGTTGAAGGATGAATATGAAACCTATCACTCTCCCCTTGAGCTATTTTTTTTTCATTTCGAGTCAATAAGAAACACTCCAACTTAGGTGCAATTAACCAAATATGTAGACCAAACAGGATCGTGCTTGGAAATTTTAGTGGAGATTTAACATTATATCAGAGTAAGTGGGGAGACTCGCATACCTTCTCTAGTTTTCCCTGCGTAACTAGTTTCCGCAATTTAACAATAAGTGGCTTTCGGAAGTTCTGAGGCACCTCATACTTTTTCTGTCAAACATGGATCATTTTAAAACATTGAGCAATATCAAGCAGACATATGTTTCCAGTTGCCTAAATCGAACACAGGAAAATAGGATCAGATAACAACAAAATGGCCACCCGCACTGGAGGTGCTCCTTACCTCAAGAATCATAACATGAAAAATTATGTGCAACAAGGGCTAGCTAGAATTCAATGTATAGAAAGTTCAACAAATATGGAAACTAAATTGTTCTTTTTAGTTTTACTTGCATTCATTTAAAGCTCAGACCAAGTAAAATGAATTTAATATTCCAAATTATTTTATTGCTGCAAAATAATTTTTTCCTTGGATGAGCAAACCACCTTACTAGATAATATGCCATAAGTAAATGGTAAAAACAGAGTTTTTAAAGAACATCTTTACTCTGTAACAAACCAAGCAAAAACCGAGTGGGATGGATTAGCATTTAGCAGCTCTAACAGTTGGCTTAGAAGTCCTACCTAAAACTATAAGTCTACTAGGCTTCTAAATGAAGATTGCACAGAAAAATAACACCAAGCAAGTCCCAGAATTGACAAGTTCCCAATTTCTAATATTCCAATACAGCCTTCTACCATAAAGCAAAGGTAGGATAATTCAAGGAAGAACATGATATCCATCTGACCTCAATAAACTCCAAGATTGAATCAAAATCAGATCCATTGCAATCCTTGATGGATGAAAGTGCCTCAAGTATCATTTCATTGTATCTGAAATGTAAAAGAGTCAATCTAATTTCAAGAAAAAGAACATATACATATGCAAGTCTAAATCAAGAAAGATAAAGATGGCAGAACAATGGTTTGTCATATGTGAAGCCTCCAATAATAATATTGTATCTAAAAAAATACCAGCAAATAAAATTAGATAAAAACTGGAAAATTGCATTATAAAAGAATATTCAAGTTGTGAAATAAGCCAAATGGAATAAATTTGGTGTCAATTACACGCAAATTTAAAAGAGAATCATAAGTTTGATCACAACCAGACTTCAAAGAATTTTATGCGCTGCGCTCACAAACAATGTAACTAAATTTTACTTTGTTTAACTAATAGTAGAATGCAACATGAGGGGAAAATTTTCTGAATTAACAGGCAAAACATACTTCGGGCATTTTTTAGCATTCTCTGGGATATCGGGAGATTTCTCCATAAAATTATCCTTAGCAACTACACCAGAAGAAGCATTTGGAATTTTGGATGGCTGAGCTCTTCTTGAAGATGTTTTTCCTTGGTGAATCGTAGTACTAGCTCCAGAGCCTGGTCCAAAGCAGGCACCCATGTTCCGCCATTTATCCTGATTAAAAGAATGAGAAAGGAACCAAAACAGACATCAAACACTGAAAGGGAAACGGCACTTGCCAAACAGATGCATAAATCTGAAAGTATGTATACTTTAATGCAAGCAATTGAAAACATGGTAAAGGGGCCCCAGTCAAAATTATTTTGTCACCGACCTACTGCTTGTATCCCTTCACCACTAAAGTGATCACAATAAGCGGAATGGTGACACCCAAATAGCTCAATTGACATTGCAAGAGAACTTTATCATTAACATCATTATCTTCAGCACCGCATATGGTGGAATAAAACATCCATTCCAAAAGTTCAATTACATCCACATGAACTAGACATCAACTGGATCATCAGTACTCTGTTTCAGAATATGTTGGAACACATCACCCGTATTTCACACATACATGTCTCCATTATTTGCAGAGTTCACATTCTCAAAAGTTCACTGCCATTAAGCAAACAAAAATATATGCATTCTAGATCTACATGAAAAATCAAAAGGTAGAAAATTTCCGGAGTTCATTTCCCGGCCACCTCCTCCCCCAAAATCCAAGCATGCATTACAACATAATAAACTTTATAACCACACACACACAAAAAGTAATAAAGATTAAATCTACAAGAGAATTATAGCTAGGACAATAAGTAATACTGCACACATTTCAAAAGTAACAAAAACCACAGACAAGGCTAATAGTAACAACTAACACGGACCACAAATATGATAACATGCATTGATCCCCAACCTTCCCCAATGACAAAAATGGTCAATTTCACTCCAAAATATCATAATTCAACAACTGATATACCCTTAACCGGCCATTTAAAAAATCCACAACAGTTTCAGAGACAAATACACAATTTGTATCACCCGAAAAACGCCGTCAAACTTTGAAAGAAAAAACACACACATATACATACTATATTTTATTATTATTGCGGGAAATTGAGAACCTTGAGGTCGACATTGGAGCGGTTGGCGAGTCTGTGCTTGAATTGAGAATCAACGAGAATATTCTTCCATTTGCCGGTGCCGTACTTGGCCACCCCCGCCTTGAGCGCGTCCTCCTCCTCCGCCGTCCACTTCAGCTTCTGATTCCCCATTTACCCTTCCAGATTATGGGAAAGTATTCGGAGTGACACCACACCACACCACACCACAGTCTCCTCTCTCCTCTCTGGCTTGTTCAACTTCTCAATCTTTTCACCCTTTTTATAGGATCTGAAATGACACGTGTTTTTTCTCACCTATCTTTTTCTTTTTCTTTTCTTTTTGCTAAGTATTTCCGTCATTTTCCACTGAGAAATAACTCCCTCCGTCACATATTTACGGAGTTTAAGAAAAGTTATTTTTTGATCAATTTTATTAATTTTTTAGGAGTACTGTGGTATTTTTAGATAATAAATAAATTATGAAATATGTTATGTGTGTTAGGTGGGAGTGGTATTTTTGAAATTAAGATAATTTTTTAAGTTTTTTTTATTAATGTGAAATTTTCTTTTTTGGGTGGTGAATATAAGTGTGAGACGAACGAAAACGGAAAATGTGAACATAAGTATGGGACGAGAGTAATTTTCATCATTATGTGGACTACTTATAATTATCGCTTTAACATGATTCTTTTTTTAAATGTGTGTCGATATCATCAAGTTCACCATAAACTCTATTGTGTAAACTGAAAAGTAATTAGTAGTTGAGGTATGTTATAATATAATTAAAAAAAATACACTTTAATTATCAATAAACATAATTTACTATACAATAAATAATTTAATAATTTATCAATCCACCTCACAACCTATTTCATATAAACCTGCATAATCTAGCAAAATTGTTGAGACCATTAAGATGAGCTGTTCAAAGGCTATTTTGAGTCGCTCAAATGCACAGTTTTAATTTAAATCACATTTGTCTTTGAGTTTAGCTAGTAACCATCACTATTTGCCTTCGTTCATTTGGCATTACTCATTCCGTATCATATTCGACTTCTTTTCTTTCTTTCTAAAGAAAGAAACGTTATTTCAGCAAATTAAGTATCAAGATGTTGGTGTTTGTGCATCAACTGTTGAATCTTGATTGAGTATTTGGAATAAAACCATTTCTAAAGGTATTATTATCTGTCCCTGCTATGAAGACAAAACAGAGCTGAGCTACTTGCTGAAGACTGAAATCAATAATAAAGTCATACAGCAAATATCGCAATTTCTTTTTTTCAGATTAATTTTGGTCTGGTTCACTGCTGCACATACAGATAAGATATCACCAGAGTAATATACTAGGAAAGAGGAACATCAGTAAATTCTAACCCTGGTCAGATATACAGCCATAGAGCTCCAATACAAAAATGATAATCACATTGATTTCGTCATTATCAAGTTCCACTAGAACAACACTTGCCTTCAAAAACATTTCAAGACCAACTTGATTCTTATGTGCTACTACTTATACTCAACCTAAAGTGTCCACAGAATTCACATGGTAAGCAAGCAAAAAGGCACCAAGAACATAATAGTTGGCCACAAATTACAGATTTGGCTCATGACAAACTAGCAGGCAAAACAAACAACTCTCCAAGGAAAAAAATCACAGTCAAAGATGTGATGTCTAAATTGTCGTCACAAAATCATGCAAGTAACCAGAACAAAGATAATTATCCCAATCTATCTTCCATAAGAAAGACTAGTAACTGATAACATCAAGGGATAAATACAATTTGCCATCAGAATCATGGTGTGTTTTGAATTTGAACCTTGCAAACTACAAATCTTCTTCTTATCGTACAAGTCACCATCCAAAGCACAACAAGTTTTACAAATAACCACATCCAAACTCCCACCAAACTCAGCGCACATAATAGTAAAATCATTGATTCATTCTTATTGATTAACCTCCATACTTTGGGGTGAGGTACAAAGTTGAAGTGGAAAAAATGCAATGACTTTGACTGAGTTCATTATATCTATGGAATCATAGCACCAATTCAGGAGGCCAGAGGCATTATGATAAATTGCAACATCCTGTATAGCTGAGACAGTCTACATAAAACTCACATTCCAAGTAATGAACAAGTAATAGCATTAGCTAAAAAATCTGAAAAACAAGAAAGCAAGAAGATCTTGAAGTGTCAGCAAGGACAAACACCACCAAGAATGATCGAAGAAGCCAATAATAAGAATGTAATTCTTCAACATATATCAAGAACGCCATTTCAAAATAACGGGGTTTTTCCTGGGTTTATTCCAGACTATTGTCTTCTTGAATTCCTCGTGAAATCAAAATTTCAAGATTCTCATGCAGGGGAGTATTATAATCAAGAACCAAAATTTAAAATCCATGGTAAATGCATGAGTAACTCAAATCGGCACATATCGTTTCAGAGCTTGTTTCCCAGCAACCGCAAGTCCGACGACAACTCCACCAATAGCTCCCGCGACGGCGGCGGATCTCGGCCCTGACGCCGCCTTAAATAGGACTCCCGTACCCAACCCAGCCACCACGCTGTTGATGACGTCATCTTTATCCCTAACAGCAACCATACCGCTCTCAAGGCCAGCGTAGATCAATCCAATGACGCCACACCGGTTTCCGATCTGCCTTCCGGTGTGACCCGACCCGTTCA
Source organism: Pogostemon cablin (assembly GCA_023678885.1). NCBI lineage: Eukaryota > Viridiplantae > Streptophyta > Magnoliopsida > Lamiales > Lamiaceae > Pogostemon > Pogostemon cablin. The sequence continues at coordinate 9,022,563 of CM042955.1, read as the reverse complement.
GAATTCGGTTAATTTTCAGCTTCAGTGTGTCGGTGGGCTCAATAGACCTGACTCCGGTGGTCAAGCCCTTCGCGGCGCCCGCCGTTGCGCCAAAGAGGTAGCCGATTCCGGTGTAGTAAGTCAAATTCTCTCCCCACGATCGGCGCTGCGCGATGGATTCTTCTTGGAATAGAAACTCAGGAGATTTCGGCAGATTGTACGAAATTTGTGTGGGAAAGTTTAGGTCCTGGTAGGGGTTGTAGAGTCGTTGATTAGCGCTGTTTTCGTCTGTGGTGTGATCAGAAGCTCGACGTTGGTAAGCCATGGCGAATATGCGGGTTTCGGTGAGTACCCGAGACGGAAAAGTGGAGGCGATATGGCGACGTTAGGTTTATCTCTTTTCTGCAGAAACTTGGAATGGTGGCTTTGTTTTGACAGAGAAATCAAAGTCGGGCCGATTTTGACCAGTACATATGCCTGGCCCGATCGGAAAACAAGAAAAGCCCTAGGGGTTTAGTGACGTCATAAGCTGACGTGGCTTTTTAAAGATATTTATCCTACACTAAATTAAATTACAAAATACCACCAAATTTAGATTGTTCACTATTTCTTTTCAATTTATTTAATTGTTTACCCTAAAAAAAATATAGTATCATTCTAATTAAATATTTTGTAAACATTAATTTCAAAATTATTTTCTCTTTTTACACATGACATAATTTATTGATCGCTTAAAATTATAAAATAATACTGAATCTTAAAATTACAAAATAATACATTCAGAGGCACGGAGTGAGTATTCCGTTTAAACAAATAAATAAAATAATACTCCCTCCGTCCCGGGTATTTTTACCCGTTTGTACGGGCACGGAGATTAAGACGTTTTATTTTTTTAATATATAATGTAAGAAAAAGTAGGGATAAATTAGTAATTTAAAAAGAAAAAGTGAATAAAGTTGTTGGGAATGATGAATAAAGTGTAAAAAGTAGTTAAAGTTGTTGGGATTGTAAAAAGTAGGTAATAAAATATTATGTATTTTTGCCAAAAATGGAATGGGTAAAAATACGTGGGACACCCCAAAATGGAAAGTGGGTAAAAATACGTGGGACGGAGGGAGTAATATTTTTATTCATAGTGTTCATTTTCCTTTTCAGTAAAAGGCTCTTACATATGATTTATTATTCTTTATTAATTCAATAATTCATTTTATATAAAATAATACTCTTTAAATACAAAAGAAAAATACATTATCACTTGATAGAGGTTTTAAAAAAAAATTATCGATTGATGGGGGAGGGATGAAAATATGATGTGTAAACTAATTACATATTTTAAATTATATTGGACTACTAATCATTATCATTATTAGTTGTAAAGATAAGTATATAGAATATACATACACGAATCAAAATAGGCAATAATTTTAGGGCAATTTTTAGGTGACCCGTGGTCATCGGTGACCCCCTCACATGGGGTGTGCACCATGTAGACATCCCACATATGAGGGGTTCACATGGTGTACACTCCACGTGAGGAGTCATCGGTGACCACGGGTCACCTATATAAATCCCATAATTTTAAGAGAAAAATTTGTCATAAATTACAGAAATAACAACATAAATTCAAACTCATAGGACAATTTTGGTATTTACGAGCTCAACCAAATAAAAAATTTAAAATATTTTACTAAGATGTAGTATAATTTCAAATGAACCAAAAGTATGGTCTTTTTTTTTTTTACTTTTATACCCTTGCACAACATGGGTGTGTCTCCCACTACAACTGCTAAGAAGAATGGAGTGATAGTTTCTTTCTGTCCCTTCATACACAAAAATGTTTTACAGTATTATCTATATTTATTTTATATTGTGTGTTCCTGTAGTGCGTTAACTAATACAGGATTAGAGGTGGTGGGAATCACAAAAAAACTATGGCCCTTGCATTCCCTAACTGTTGCTGATTTCCTGTTTAATCACCAAAAAATTAAAAATAAATAAACCACATTTCGACATACATGTGAAATTTTGATAAGTACGCTAACACAGACATGAAACTAACCTGATGATCACTTGAAGATGAGCATTCTTCAAAATGAGGGCCTTGTGAGTACTTGTAACTATTCAATCTTCTTTGGGATATACAGATTGATCCCATCTCTCTTATCCTATCCAGCTCCGGCAATATAACCGACTCAAGATTAGGTCGATCCTTCCTCCTCAACTCACTGCACTTCAGAGCCAGTTTTGCAAAACACAGTGTCTCCTCAAGTGGCCAATCTTTCACTGTTTGATCAAGAATCTCAGCAAACCGCCCCTTTTCTATTGCTCTCTTAACCTGATGAGTCAATCCCATGGGAGGTTTAGCAGTTATGATTTGCAGTAAGATTATGCCTAATGAGTATATATCTGATTTTGTTCCCAATAATCCAGTTTGTTGGTACTCTGGATCAATGTAACAAAACGTTCCTGCTGCTGCTGTCATCCGATATTGGGTGATGCTATCAGCTACGGAGGGTGGGACGAGCCTGGATAGGCCAACGTCACTGATTTTGCTAACAAGGTTTTTGTCCAAGAGAATGTTGGCTGGTTTGAGATCACGATGGACTAGAGGCTGCGGCCTTGTTTGGTGAAGAAAATTGAGGCCAGTGGCGATCTCTGCAGCAATTGCAAAGCGTGTTGGCCATGGTAATGGCGGTGTGCCATCTTTGCAGAAAAGTCGGTCCTCTAAACTGCCATTTTCCATGTACTCGTATATTAGGCATCCATATTCAGGACAAGCTCCTAGGAGGATAACCATGTTGGGATGTCTCATCCGGCTCAAAACCTCAACCTGTGTACAAGAGAAAGTAGATCAGTCATTGCATTCATGGACTTCATTGGATGGGAACCCATATAGTGATGGCTTTTCGAAGAAACCCACTACTAATAGTGATGGGAAGTATTCTACGTGGACATCTGCCAGTCAGCATCATAACCAGATAAAAAGACACAATTTGGACATGTTTATAGTGATAAACTATGGTTGAAAAATAGAGTTTAGCGTGAAAAATGAGTAAAGGTGATTATACCTCTTGCTGGAATTGCTTCAGGCCTTCAGATATGTTAGACCTGAGAACTTTAATAGCAACTGGCGTGTGATCAATAGTAGCTTTATAAACCGGCCCATAGCTTCCTCCACCAATTCTTTCTGAATCCGAGAAATAATTTGTTGCATCTTCAATTTAGTTTATGGAATACCTCCTATACTGAACCCAGATACGTGCTAATGCACCAAGTACCACCTGCTTCTCTTCCGACTCAATCTTGAACATCAACTGTGCGCGCTTTCTCTTCTCTGACTCGAACTCTGCCATTATTTGTGCCTTTTGTGCTAGTTCGATAGCAGCCTTACACTTCTGCTTCTCCTTTTCAACTATAGACATTGCAGCCTCTGTTTGTTTAGATTCTGGTATCTTACTCACCTCATCCGATCTCCAATGAACAATGTCTCTTACCTAAAAGCGAAAAAAAAAATCACCAAGACATATAGGAACGTAATCACATATTTTAACAAAGTTGTGCATTTGTTTACCTTTTCTCTAGCAATTACAGATTCTTGGCAAGCTGCATTATACTTTTCTGTGATTTGCTTCAAGTCTAGTTTCATTCTCTTCAATTCATCCTCTAATTCCTGGAGTACAAGTTGTTTAATAAGTGATTCACATGAAAGTCATGGAACTGAGAATGTCAAGTTTTGACCTACAAAAATGGCATATGCTTACAGCTGATATGGATGAAGTGGTGGAGAACCTAGATGATTCAGACATCCTAGGTTCATCTAGAAGCTCGTATGAGATATCAGAGGTGTAACTCTGCAATTCAGAATGATCGCTCAACTCCAACAAACAATGAGGCCAATTATCAGAGACTTCATCCAGCAGGTTCAGATAGTTGGCAGACTGCTGGAGGGCAGAAATCTTAATTTCACCATCACCAACCATTGAATTCTCTGGGGAGTTCCTACCAGTCGTAGTTGACTCGAAGCTATTGTACGAAGATTCTGTAGGTGAAGGATTGCTATTTTCGTCACGCTTTTCCCATGCAAACAATTGCATGGATTCATTGCTGCTCTCTGAGTTTGCCGGTGAAGGTGCACTGCTGCCAATAAGCCTTTCTGTGGGGATACTTTGCTGATGGACACTGCTATCCGTTGATGGTATCGAGTGGTTGAGGCTTCCATATAAAGAAGACAGCTCAGAGTTGGCACTTCTCATACTCTCCTCTCTGTAAACACATATAAAAGTAAATAAAGAAATCCATGAAGTCATTTGAACTTAATTTGAAACCAGAATCTGTTACGATGCAAGAGATGGTCCAAAAACTTTTTTGGCTTACCTACTGGAAACTGGAGAACTTGAAGAGACATCAGGCAAAAATGTATTGTTAGGAATTAGGTTTTTCGCAATGTTGGGACTAATAGGTTCAACAGCAGACTTGATTTTCTGCACTTTTCCCCTAGAGATTGCATATACAGAACAAAAATCAGGCGCAAATTTCCCTACAGAAGTTGCAACATCTGCATTTTTGAACGCCCTGTAACGAAATGAAAGGACAAAAAGATTTGAAATGCAAAGATAACGAAGAAAAGAGCCAATAAAAATGTCCTACCCCTAAAGCTCAAGCTATTCCATTTAAGGATTATATTACCTCCATTCTATGATATAAAACCATGGAATTTAATAAAGTATTTAACAAGTTGACAAAGAAGAGAAATATATTAGAATGTAGCAGGCGATGTACCTAGCTAAGGCACTTCTCCTTGATGCACCAAGGGCAATATTCTTAATGGAGTTGGAACTGATGAACTCAGATAGCGCAACTGGAACATCAATGTCGTGAAGGATCACCTCCTTTGTGCGAATCTAAACTCAAAATCACAACCACCAAACTTTAACCAATCGACCCTATATCCCATACTATATTTTAATCTGACTTTCGTTTCATTAAAGCAGTACTTGTGAGTTATGAAGATATTAGTTACTTCACAGTCATCGTGCTCACCAGTGACATGAAACACGTTATCGAAACACAAACATGAGCTATGAATTGTACAACTGATGAATGAAGGTAAAAAAAAATCAATGGTATAGACTATAGATTACCCCTTTCCGAGCACAAAATCCACGATAAGGAAGGAATAATTGTTGAGTATCAGAGTGAATTGATGGGCGCACCTCATTATCATCTGCATCAAACATCAAAGATAAATCTAAAGACCCAAGGAACCATTGCAACGATATAATACATTCGATTGAAACTTCCCATTTGTAAACCGTACAAAATCAAAATATGGTTGCATTTGGGTGAAATGGATTTTGAAGAGGCATTTAAAATTGAAAGTAAATATTCATCTATTCACGTAGGATATATAAACAATTTGGCATTCAGAACTCCTGTTATAATAATTTGGGGAATGTGGTGTAAATCTGAAACCCTTATAAACTCGTATCAAACCGATCCAAATGCAACAACATGAATACTCAATCTTATATCGATAAAAGCAAGAATACCTACGGGAATCCACCTGTTGGGTGCAAATATGTACGAGAATAATCTTCTTTTGGTTCCACCTTAAATTCTCAACGGCCCATCGGACGGCATGTTGGCAGTTCTTGTCTCTGTCGATCGCAACCGCTGTGGAAATAATTAGGGCTTCCTCGTGTGGTTTTGCAGCGTAGTTGGCCATTTTGCGCAGATGAGTAGCAGCGCTTGGCAGCGTCTCCACCGGAGTGGTGGTTGCTGCAGTGCACTACCTCCGTGCGCCTTCAGAAAATGCATGCAAAACAGCAAAAGGAGCGGATATTTTCTTGGAATTTCTTTTGTTTTTAGGTACTCCTAATTTTGATTATTTCTTACGTGGCAAGGTTGTTTTATTTTTGAGGTGGGTCTTAAATATCCCTTGCTCTTTTTACGTGGCATTGTTCTTTAAAGTTTAATGTATAGCATTCATCACCTGTTCTTTAATTTCGATTTCTCAACGTCATTTTGATTTTTTTTTTTCCGCATTTTTAGATGAAAAGGCAAGAGCTCATGCGTCGGACACACAGTCCCCTCGTAGGAATACAACTCTTTCCCCCATATTCTATTTAAATTTATGTATTGTTAGGAGTTTAAATTGTAAAGAGGTATAGAAATTGCAAAGGAACACGGTGTCCGGGAACACAAGAGTTTCACTCATAAAAAAAAAACTTAAATCCAAAATGTTTGGTTAAGGAATGGAATTGAGATTTTGGGGTTTGAAAATCTAATTTTATGTTTGTTTTAAGTTTTTGATATGGTAGATTTTAACTTATGTCAATCAATGTGTAAGAATGTATTAATTTATATTAAAAATGAGAGGAGAGATAAGGAGATAATGAATATTAAATGAGGAGAGAGAATATAAGTTGAGGATTATAGGGTTTGTATGTGTATATAGGGGTGGTTTTGTGTGGATTTTGAAGTCTATTCTCAATTTAAAAAATCGAAAACAAACATCACCTAAAAAAATGGTTGAATTTATTTCATCGCACAGAGAATCCGATGTTGTGTGTTGCTATTATACATCATATTTAATCCACTCTTCTATTTTTCAAGGCAAAGAATAATCATTAAACCCTTGTTAAAAAAATTGGCAATAAGACGTGAATTTTATATCTTTTATCATTTTTTTATTAAAAATGCTATACTTTTTTTTTTAAATATTATCACTTTATATTTATATTATAAATTATTCATGCACTATTATTATTTTTTATTAATTGGATATCATATTTCATTAGATTGTTATCACTCCTTATTTGTCACACAAGTTTTTGTGAATTAATATTCCACAAATTATGTTTTATTGATATTTCTTAACATGAAAAATTAGGATTAGGAGTATTGTATAAATGATTATTAAATTCTTGGTGTTAATCTAAAAAGTCATAATAGCACGTATTGTTCATTTAAAATATAAAACAAAAGATAAAACTTCAAAGTTGATTACATAAAATGTCACGTATGGAAAACTTTGATCAATGACTATAAATTTAATTTAATCAAGGATCAAGAAAAGTGATCTAGCATACTAGCACGTACGTAAAAGAAATTAATTTTGTTATTAAAGATTAACAAGAAAAGCTTATTTTGTAAAGGGTTAATTTTTTGGGATTAAATTAACAGTATAAATTCTATGTTCCATTTAATTTAAACATTTATTAAGTATAAGGTGTAATAGGATAAAAGAGACCAAATAATTTATACTGTCTACTGTGAATCTTATTCAAACAATTATTTGCTTTTTTTTTAATCATTTTATAAATTACCATGTTTGAATGGTATAAAACTATAAGTAGTAATCAACTCGTAACTTATCGATCCATAATTGTGCACTTCTTAGATATCGAGAGGAAATGTTACTAGTGTTACTAATTTACATGTTTCTTCACAAAATATAATTAGAGTGAGGCTCCCGTGCACCCGGGCGCACGGAGCACATTCCGTGCGCCTTTATAATTTTCATGCCCCTTTACCATTTAAACCCCTAGCAATACATAGGTTTAAATAGGATTGGAGGGGAGGGTTGTGTTCACGTGGGGACACGGAGCATCTTTCCGTGTCCCCGGACGCACAGGAGCTTTTGCCATATAATTATTAGTTAGGTGACATATTTCTAATTTCGTTATTTCTTATTCTCAATTTTTCATAATGCATGTAAATGTACTCTTTTTCACTCTTATATATCACCTAAAAATAAATATTAGTTTAAAAATTGTGAATCAAAGTAAATGATGAATCCTCTTATATAAAGATTTTGAAAGATTAAAAATACAAGTATAACCTTTAATATTCTAACCCTAAAAATAAATATTAAATTTCTATCATACTTTAACCTTTTTTTTTCTAAGCCATTGAAAATGTTAATGAACAAGTCAACTCATAAAGCTCTGTGTGCATAATAATTTCATAATAACAAAGAAAACGATACTACTATCTATAGTATGATCACACTACTGCTACACATAAAAGTATAATTATTTAGGGAGGCAAATGTAATTTACTCAAAGTAATTATGGATAGTCCAAAAAAATGGGAATCATCAAAATCCATCACGATATGAATAGTGTGCCTAGTAATTATTTATGTATAGATTAGTGGACTTCAAAATTGGTCCAATCTTTATATGAATTGTATAAACTAAAAAGGGATTAGGTTTCACAAATATATACTCTATGTAATCTGTCAAAATTTTGTAGAGTTTAACATCATCTTTTTGAAATTTGACAAAATAAATATATATATATATATATATTCATATAATATTTTATTAAATGCAGACACTTTATGACATCGCCTAACAAAAAAAGTTTTATGAGATTAATAAAAAGTGATGAAATTTTAATTAAAAAAAATATTCTATTAATGAAAAATGATAATAGTACATCAAATTCACGTTGTAGTATAAATGAGATACGATAATATCTTTAATAAAAAATAATAATAATTAATTAAAAATTCTTAAAACGGTCCAAGGATGGGAGGGATTCAAATTTAACAGCTGGATATGTAAATCATGGAATTACGTATGATCTTAAAAATAATAAATATAATTTTAATTTAACATAGAGCGAGCAATATTTGAAAATCCAATCATATAGACAATTTTCACTCGAATTTTATTTTATATATTTATAAACAATACTGTGTCAGAAGCACAATTCATAGATTTATGAGAGTAATATAGTAATACGTACACATTCATTTTTTTTCTCATTATTATTATATTATAATTATAAAAATATCTTATGGATCAAATTAAATGCATATATAATATTGTGGTGATGTGGATGTGAATACCAAAATTTGTTTATTTCCAACATCTACTTATATTCGTTGGCAATAAAAAAGGAGAACCACTAGCCATTGCAATCTTGTTAAAATTCTATTGGTACAAGTAACACAATGTGCCCACAATTTTCTAATCAATAAATTGACGTGCCCAAAAATTTTGATTGCAACATGTAGCATGCCACTATAAAGTTTCTACTTCAAGTCACACGCCAATCCCGTTAAGCCACCTACCAATATTATCCATACCCACCCCACCCCCTTATAATATTTTGACTGTATCATTTTAAATTAAGGGAAAAACTTATGTGTCCCGAGTACATTGTGCGCCTATACTCTTTAGTACTCCTATCGTTCCGAATAAAAATGTGCGTTTACTTTTTGCACATAGGTTAATGAGTATTATCATTTTATGTAAAGCGGATAGATGTATTAGAGAGATGTGATGGGTATTGGTGGCCATTAGTGGGACCTTTTTATTAAAAGAAAAAAAATGATACAATTTGAATGAGACACCCAATATAATAAAATAATACTATTTGATTGGGATAAAAGAAATATTAAATTGTATACAACTATGGGCGCACCGCACGGTGTGCCCCAAGATATAAGAGACCAACTCTTAAATTAAATTCGTTCCATATATACATATTACCCACACCCGAAATAAATAAATAAATTATTATTATTATTATTATTTTATTATAATGTTTTATGACATGGATAATCTACCAAATTTTATTTCTAATGGACGAATTTGGCCGTTTGGTTTTCCTATCTTTTATTTTACCTTCTTTTTTCTTTATCATATCCCTCAACTCCGAACTTTTTTATAATTATTTTTTGGTTCTAACATTTTAAAAGTTATATATTTATTGATGTCAAATCACAATTAATGAGTTATAACACGATTACATATTTACATGACAGTGTTTATGCTATTATTAAAAACTTTTATACACGAAATGTTGAAAATCAAATTAAACATCATAACTTGTCGATATGATGAATGTGACAAATAAATTAAATACATGTAAAGTGTAAAGCAAGATTTTAAATCATCTTGAAATGGACTTAATTATAGTAAGAAATTAAACACCTAGACTTCATTTATGAACAATTTAATAGTCACCAAACAAATTCAAATACATATGTTACTCTAACACAATTCAATATTTCAGCTTTTTAATAGGAAGCAAATTTATAATCAATATTCGGTCACTGTGTAGATATAGAAGAACTCCTTTCACAAATTAATTTAATCTAAATAAGAGATTTAAATACTCCATCAGTCCTACATCTACTTGTTGTTGCTGTAAATGTAAAATTTAAAAAAATTAATTTTTAATATATTTTATTAATTTTTAAAGGGTAATAGAGTTATTTTAGAAAATAAACACTATTATAATTAAAATATACTTTAATAATTAGAAATTAATATGATGTTTTTTTTTCTGATAATACAATTTAACGTGGAATAAACGAAAATAAAAATGAAAAATTTAATGTAGTACTTAATTAATAATATTTTCTTTGTTATGTGTATAGTCTTGGAGGTAATTTGATGCTCAACTAAATAAATAAATTCTGAGTAAATAATAAAATAAAATTCACAGCTCATACGATAATTTTTTAGTTAAACAAAAGATATTGGAATCGTCTCAATATCTGCAGAATTATATTTTGGTGATTGCAATCCAACCAAAACAAGATTATTTAATTCACTTGCCTTTATGATATGGGTAACCTTCCGGTGAGAAGCAAGGACACGTGGTCTTCTTGGGCTTCGTATCATCAAAAGTCCATGAATCGATTCTTTCTTTTATATTTTTCTTATTTTTTTGTTTTCTTTTGCGCAGAAGCATTGATTGGAGTTAGATAATTGAATCTACACGTGTCCTATGAAAATTATAGTAAAACCTTTTTCAAAACCATTTCATTTCTCCTGCGAGCTCAAAAATGACGAGATAAATCACATCAGGAGCATTATTACTCTGCATACTTTGAGCCCTTTTCAGTTCTTGAATCGTAAGTTCAGCTATTTTCTCTTAATCACTACGAAAAATCTGTTCTTTGATGTAACAGTGTGTTAAGGTATTGACTCTTTTGTTGCAATATCGTTGGGGTTATGAGATGAATCCAGAGTTTGTGATTGAAGAATGAATCTTAGGTCAAGGAAATGGGGGATTTAATTACGTTCCAAAAAAATTTAAGAGGCTGAGAAGAGTTACCTTAGATCCATGAAATCCATTTTCCATGTGTCAAAAAAGTTAGCATCTATGAGGTTTTCCTTGTGAATCTTGAGGGGGTGGGTTGGTTAGTCTTCTTTTTCTCTTGGGTTCTTTCCACGACTTCCTCTTCTTGCAGTTGTGGATAAGGTTTTGATTTTTGTCTTTTACTTGTTCTGCTGAGTATGTAAGGGTTGGTGTTGAAGATGGATTTTGGAATCTTAGGTTGCAAGTCTTTCTTGCCAATCCTTGGATTTTCTGTTTTTGGAAGTGTACATAGTATGTTTGACATACAGTTCTTTCTTTCCCCCTAGATCCCTTTTTGAAAAGATGTTTTACTTTTACTGGTGAAACTACTTTGTTGGTTTATTTTCTTAGTTGTTGTCTTCAAGCTTGTGCTTCATCATGTTTCAGTTTTAACTATTTTTTAATCTTCTGTCAATTGCTTGTTTTAGGGTTATAGTTTGTTAGTAGTCGAATTGAATATAATCTTTCAATTCCGATCTCAACTAATCATTTTGAAGAATTATTAGTTTGTCCCAAATTTTCTGGAAGAAGGTGAAAAACCAACAAAAGGTTGACTCTGAGCATCTGAATAGGTCTACTAAGCCTTTTCTTTTCTTGTATTGCTTTGAAAGGGAGCGATGATGGAAGAAATATCTCCTGCAGTTTCGGTTACACTTGGTTTTGGCAATCCTGTGTGTGATAATTCTGGGATTTCAAACCATATGGAGATTGCACGACTCAAACTAGTGACCGAAACAGCAAACTTGCTCTCAGATTCAGCTCTCCTGTTGGATAATAGTTGCAGTTATAGTTGGGAGAAGGGTTTCAATTGCATTAACACTGAAACTAACGAGGTAGCTTCTTCGATTGTTGGGGGAATTAGAACTTACAATGACATGGATAAGACGGGACATATAACTGAAAATGGTCTAGTTGATAATACTCAGGAAAGTGAAGATGATGAAATTCTCTTAGTTGGTGTAGACCCCCGTTTAATAAGTACTGTGGAGTTGCTACCCATAGATACTTCAGATGTAGTTGTACCTTTAGATGCTGCTTTGGAGACGAGTTTTCCAATTGCAGTTGAGATTGAAGGCACGGAAAACGGTCAAATAGTTGCAAAGGTCATTAGTGTGGAGGAAAAGAGTATTCTAAGGAGAGTGTCTAACGATGTCTCATCCGCATCACCTAAGCCGAATGAAGAATGTTCTAATGGACCTGCAATTAAAGAATCCGTAGTTGCTGTTCAGTTATCCTGTGAAAATAATCCCAACAAAGGTGGTGTTAAGAGTGTGTTTGAACTGGACTGTGTGCCACTTTGGGGTCAAGTGTCCATCTGCGGGCAGAGACCAGAGATGGAGGATGCGGTTATGGTTGCACCCAATTTCATGAAAATTCCTATCAAATTGTTTATTGGAGATTGTGGAACTGATGGGATTACCCAGACTTTGAGTAAACTGACTTCTCATTTTTACGGTGTTTATGATGGTCACGGTGGATCTCAGGTACGTATCAGTATCTGCATATCAATAATTTATTTCCAGTCGTGCACTATTATTGACTTGATATTGAACTAGACTGTTGATTAAGTCAGACTGTAGGAGTTTTTGCTTTGTAATTGATTGATGTTGTGAAAATAACTTTGGTTAGGCTTTTACTGCATCAAGATCTTCAGTTTCTGCAACTTAGGATAAATAAATTTATTTGATTAGAATTAATATGGTTTTGAACCATTTAATTGATATAGTTGGATCTTCATTTTGCAGGTTGCAGACTATTGTCGTGATCGTATCCACCTGGCTTTAGTGGAGGAGCTAAACAAATGTAGTAATGATATGGTGGTTGGGAGCACCAGAGACACAAGGCAGATGCAGTGGGAGAAAGTTTTCACCAATTGCTTTTTAAAAGTTGATGATGAAGTTGGGGGGAAGCCAACAACGAGCATTCCTCAAGGAGATGCCGAAGAGGACGATTTCATTGCTGTTCCCCTCGCCCCGGAAACTGTTGGATCTACTGCTGTAGTTGCTGTGGTTTCTTCATCCCATATTATAGTTGCCAACTGCGGAGATTCTAGGGCCGTCCTTCTTCGTGGGAAAGAAGCAATCGCGTTATCCATCGATCACAAAGTAAGACATCTGGTTACTTTTAAGTGTAAAAAAGATCATTTGTCCTGAGTTTGATAAGAAAAAATGTCTTGAGTTATGACTCACTCCACATAGCAGACCCCATATAGTGGGATTAAAACATAATTGTTCCTTGGTCAGTGAGCAAATAATTCTCATTTGTTTTCTCTCTAATTAATTTAGCCCAGTCGAGAGGATGAATATGCAAGAATTGAGGCGTCCGGAGGAAAGGTTATATCGTGGAATGGTCACCGTGTGTTTGGAGTCCTTGCAATGTCGAGATCCATTGGTAAGACTATTTTATTCCATACCTGCAGTATCACATCACATCCTAAAGAATCATGTGTTTATGGTTCTCTGAATTGCTTTATCCCTGCCATTAATTGCGACCAGCTATGAAAATTCTCATCATAATTGACTCTTGACAGCGACGCTTTTCTTTCTTGCTGTGTTTTCCAGGCGATAGATACTTGAAGCCATGGATCATACCTGAACCAGAGGTAATGTTCGTACCTCGGACAAGAGAAGATGATTGTCTAGTTCTGGCCAGTGATGGGCTGTGGGATGTAATGACGAATGAGGAAGCATGTGAGGTGGCAAGAAAAAGGATTCTGATTTGGCACAAAAAGAATGGGGCCAACCTGTTGGCTAATAGAGGAGAAGGCGTCGACCCGGCTGCTCAATCGGCAGCAGAATACCTGTGCAACCTTGCAATTCAAGGAGGGAGCAAAGATAACATCTCTGTGATTGTTGTGGATTTGAAATCTAAGAGGAAGATTAAGGGGAAACCCTGATTGACAGTTATCATTGTTAGTTTTATCTTTTATCTCATAATTACATAATCAGTCCATATATTTTTTTCTTCATGGGCTTGAAGCGTGTGTAAGAAAGTAGTTGTCAGTGCCAGTAACGTGATATACAAATGAAATGAGAAATTGACTGTGTATGAATTCTCTGTTTTTAATGTAATAATGTTAAATCAGTTTCTGTGTAAATTTGATGAAACAAGAAAGGAGTATTAATCTGCAAAGGCAAATATCACATTTCAAGTAAAATCATTGAAATTAATGAAATCAATTCCCAAGTAGACATGAATACATTACTCTGAGAGTTCATATTAGAATGGATCATTTCCATCAAAACTTTATATTCAACATACAAATAAAGGGAAAAACGAGAGAACTTCTTTATCGGAGTTTCGGATGAGAAGAAGTCTGAATATCTATCTACCTTCTCTTCTCCTCTTCCTTTTGATTGTCTGAAATTCCAGTGGGAGCGGAAGAGTTGCTGTGAGAACTTTATTATCTCGAACAAGCTTGCAACCCAAGTACTCGTAATGAGTTCTAAGTAGTACTTGGCTGATTCGAAGATCTTTGGCTATATCAGATGGGTCGGACCGAAAATCATCAGCAAATAAGGACAGAACCAGGACGTAGCTTATTAACAATTGCTTTTTGTCCTCTGGAACTCTTTTGTCTTTCTTGGAGCCAAACATAGAAGAGAACTTCTGGGATAAGATACTAGGTAGTTTGTGATGCTTTGCAGATTTTATGCCATCCATACATTGTATGTCTTTGAACTTGATGAGATGAGTAATGTACGATAATATGCCAGCCATCCTCTTTTTCTTTGACTCGTCCTACAAAATGTCCAAAGGGAGAACCAAGAAAAGAAGAGCTCATATAAATGTTCTGCTGATCTCATAGGCAAGAAGATGCAAACAATAATGGTTCCCAATTAATCACATAGAGGTTATGAAAAAAAGCCATAGTACACTTTCTATTTTCAGCAGATATAAACAAAAAAGCAATATATTATTCATTGCCACAAGTTTGATACTGACAAATTGGATAAGTTATATTTGAGTTATGACCAGGTGGTACAAACACTAATCATATTCATATGGAGAACTTGCATCTATTTAAATGTAGCGTAATTCTAAAATTTCCTAACATTTCACCCAGCATAGATCAAAACCAGCTTTTTTTAAACATTTCTTAGGTTAAATTTCTCATGGGAATCAATACCTAGTTCAAATTTATAAAGAATTCAAAGTTTTGGATGTAGAGATTTTGAAGCTTAAAGAAATACTCACCTCAACTGCTTCCAATTTATGAATTCTATTGCAAACAAAACTTGGGTAAATATCTGGTGTCACTTCTGATCCACTTTGTGTCAGCTCATAAATATCGAGAAGGTAATCCCACTCCCCTCGTAGAATAATCTTATCAAGAGGATATGCTAGCTCTGCAACAGTGGCTTCCAAATCATACGGAGGGATGTTGCGAGCATCAGCAGTAGAAGCAACTGCGTCAAGTGCCCCTTTCTTTACCTCGATTCCTTCCAACTTTTGATCCAAATCTTCCAGCTTTCCTGGATCTCCTGTCTCACGCAGGGTTCCCAGTTTCCTATCCTAAAGATAATAGAGTATAATAAAATTATTGGAAGGAATTTCTCCACAAGCTTAAAGGCAGAACTTCACATAAACCATGGTTTATGATGTATACAAATTTATAAGCCTACTAGAGAGGAACCACGTTTCGACATTGTTCAACTTCCATTAAAAAAGAAGGGAACATACCTGTCTTATACTTTTCTTAGTTGCATACATTTCTCTCAAAGTTTTGATTTTATCAGCCTTCTCTGCTGCAGTATCTTCCTCTGCAGCATCTGGGAGTTCATTTTCAGGCTGCTCCAACCCTCCAACTTTAGGTTCCAATCTGAAGATCTGAAGTCATACAAGAAGGCAGATGGTAATATTGATTTACATAATCATTGTAGACACCATCAAAATAAGAGTAGCTTCATTTACTAGTTATTAGCAATTCCCCATCCATAACATTAAGAACAACGAACAGGAACGATAAACTCTTAGCTCAGAGATCGCGAAAACCATATCAAGAAGATGTAATCAAACAATTTAATCTAAAATAACTTACTATAACTATTACAGCTCAAATACTGCAACTTCAATAAAATAAAAAAGCAGAAACCCAATAACAAAAGCAACAAAATCTATGGAAACTTCCAGTCTTTCACCCACCAACACTCTATAGAAAACAATCAATGATGCCTCACGAACTCGGACAAAACACAGTGAAAACCAAAAAAGAATATTACCCTGTTTGCGGCAATAGGAACCACCTTCAAAACACCAGTCTCCTTATCCAACACCCCAAGAGCATAATTACAAAGCTGCGGCACCGTCGCCTCACCGGAATAATTAGTCCCCACAAAATTCACAGCGGACCCATTCACCCCTACCACCACCTGCATTCTAGGGTTCCTCGGGTTTCGAGAATTCACATTCTTATAAACCTTAACGCTCGCACCAGATTCGTTTTCCGTGTCGGAAATTTTCAACGGGTCGAATCCGGACGGAAAATATCCGATTATAGGAGAGGTTTTCTTCTCCGGTATTTCGCCGATTGCTTTAATTTCGACATTTATTGTTTCCGTGGTCTCCCCTATTTCAGCCTCTTTGCTTCTTCGCTTCTTTTCTTTGGATTTCGCCATGGTTACAGAGCATTCTTCGCTCCTTCCTTCTTCAGATGATTTTTTTATCTTCTGTTCTTTGGATTTCCCCATTGTTACAGAGCATATGTGTGTGTGCGGGAGGAGGGGAAGGAATGCAGAATCGGGGGTTTTGTGCTTTAAACCCTAATAATAATAATAATACTTAGGAGAAATAAACACAATATTTTTCACTTGGACCCGTGATTTTATGGAAATATGAAAAAAGTCTTTGAAATATTCTGATAGTATTTAATTTTGGGTTATTCTAGGTGCACCTGGGTGCACGATAGGCTAAAGTGGGTAGTTTTCTTAATATAATTTTTAATTATTAAATTAAATTAATGATAGAGATTAGATTAAAGTGTAATTTAACGGTTCAAATTATCTAAGTGCACCGTAGTTGTACTCTTAATTTTGGTATGGCTTGTAGTTTTTTTTTTCTTTTTTCCTAATTATTTTCCAACAATGTAACAAAAAAAACCTTTATCATTGGCCAAATAAATACAACCTAGTTCCATTTCCTTCTTGTTGTTCAACACTAATTGATTGAACAAAATTTAAAAACGATGTATATGAGTTGTGAATTTTCGTATAAATTGATGGAATAAAATTCGAAGAAAAATAAAAAACTTGTATATATTATGGAGTATATAAACTATGGAGTGTTTGGTTTATTAATAGGTATTGAAATAGGAATAATAACCATACCAATACGAAATGATAATGGAGTATATAAACTATGGAGTGTTTGGTTTATTAATAGGAATTGAAATAGGAATAATAACCGTGCCAATGCAAAATGATAATGAATGTTGTTTATTCAAAGAGATTGTTTGATTGATAATATTAACAACTATTATAATTATTGATTTTATTTAGTATATTAAAATTCTTTTGGAATTAATAAAAAATTTTTATTAATTTTTTATTTCTTTAATTATTAAGAGGTCGGGTATTATTACGAAGATTCACTAAGGTTTTTTTTTAATGAAAAATATAAATTATACTTATTTATCTGTGAAATAGAGGAATGAATAGTATTGAAAAGCATAAAACCCAATTATTAGAGAAATTGAAGATTCCATAGTAGTAGGAATCAAATTACTGTATATGAAATCATTCCATATTACCAAACACTATTTTTTTATTTTATATATAGTCATTCCACAAAATTGTTTACATTAAAAGGTAAAAATAAAATAAATAATTTTATGTATAGTCATTCCACAAAACCTCAAGTAAGAATGTTTATATTTAAAAAAGTAAAAATAAAATAAATAGCTATTGAGTGTAAGTTTTTAATTGAAGTTACAAAAACGCGTTTATTTCTTTGAATCATATCATCTCTAGCAATAGGTATCAATTACTCCAATCATATTAATATTCACAACAAAATTATAATTCATTGTGCAATCTACATAATTAAAACTTTATAACAAATAATATACTATTTCTTTTTTAATGTTGTATTATTTGTTGCATTAAATAGACTCCCTATCTAAGGGAAATGTATGGTGTACTCCATATTAGGGCTCTCACCGCGAGGATTGGTGAATGAGGTAAATTGCTATTTCAAGTATTTTATAGAGAAGCTCACTATTTGATTGTGTTTGCAATTGGCCAAATTAGGATTCAAATTCTCACATTACAAATATCAATTCAGTAGGAAAGTTTTTACACCCTCCAAAGCTATATTTGAAGGAAAATGTATCATATGTAAAAAGGGTTAAGAAGTTAATGACAGAGAATAAAGTGGAAAAGAAATAAAATTAGATTGTAATTTTAATAATGGCCCACTGCTGCAACTGATATATTAATTATTTAATCAACATATATTGGTTTTAAAAAATTGCCAATATCAAATCAGCAAAACAATATCAAATTTGGTTTGCATTGCATTGCATTGCCAGTGAATCATGTATGATCATTAATTCATCAAAATTATAAAATACTCTAATAATTAAATAATTAGAACTCACATCATATCGCAAACATAATACAGACATAATTTCCCCTCCATATATCTACTCTTATTATAATCATAATAATATATCATCATTCCATTTCCATCATCACTAACAATGAGAAGGATGAGGGAGCTTGCACTTATCAGGAAGTTGGATAGCTAGGTTAGGGTCAATTCCAAGGGAAGGTAGCAGCTTGGAACTCTTGTATGAACAAAGGCATCGGATATCTGCATGGGACAGGGCTGAGCAGCACTTTGCCGACGGCGGTGGCGGCCGCGGAGGCGTCACCGACGGCTTGCACGCCATCAGCTCCTCACCGGACATGTTGCAGATTGTTTGACAATTTATCCTGCCAATCATAATTAATGACACCAATATTACTGCCATCCGACTCTCACTCACTAGTATCACCATTTTTTCTTTTCTTTTCTTTTCTTTTTGTGTGTTGTATTAAATTAATGTTGTTGTTATATATAGAGTTCACTAGCCGCCCTGTAAGACTAGTGAAATGATAATGACAAGGTTGCAGATTTAATTTGTGGTGTTGATATTTTCTTAGGAATTTTTATAGGTTCACATGATCATGTTTTTATCATGTCTTCAACACTCACCTTATTCATCACTTAAGTTGACCTCAAGTCTTCGTGATTTGTTCTCTTGCACAAATTGTATAGAAAGATTCAATGAAGAATATACTACATCCATCCCATCCGAAAGTTGATGTTTGGAAAGTGTCAATGTTATGGCGAGACGAAGGGAGTACTTAAATTCTACTTGCGTTTTATTTGGTGTCACAACAAGTCTTGTAGGATGACATGAATGATAAATTTTTCTTGTTGATCCCCAGGTTAGGGATGATAGCATTTTCAATTTTTCTTTGAAAAGAATTTTGGATGATTTTAAATAAACGATGAATACCTTGCGGTGGAGTAGGGGTATTCGTGTCTCAATTCAAATAGCCAGTAGATAAACTTGACTTGGAAGTCTTCATGGTGGGGTAGTAGCAATTGCATTGAGATGAAAGAGTAGTCAAATCAAATCTAGTCTTATTTCTAACCTCTTTCCATGGGTCTTCTTGGAAAATGTTGTATTCATCAATTTAATCTCACTTCCTCAATTTAAAGAAAAGAAACATGAGCCTTTTAGAGATGAAAAATCAGAAGAGAGTTTCAAAACATGTACTGTACACAATAATTTAATCTACTCTCAGATCATCTTGAAGCATAACACTAATAAAAATTTGAAACAAGAGCAAGAAAATAGACTAGTTGTGAAGCTAAACAAACACTAATGAGCCAAGAGAGTACCATTATAAACAACAAATGTAACACTTGAACATGGATGGTGTAACCAGATGGAGGCGATTCCAACGGATCAAGTGCGAGCTCTCTTGTTGCTGCATGAAGGACACTTGTACTGCTTGATATGCTCGGCCCTAGCTGGAGTAATCTTCACGCACTTGCCGTGAAACCACGTCTCACATATGTCACAGCATATCCAGAACTCCTCCGATGCATAGTTATCCCCACAGGCTCCGCATAGGGCATCTCCATGCTCGTCTTCTTCCTCGTCCTCTATCTCATCCACTTCCTCCTCAACATCTTTTGGCTGTGCTTTTGAGTTTTTTCCCTGCAAATGCAAAAATGAATAAAATTATTTCTACACATCTCTATAAACCTCCTACACTCGTACCATGAAATGTTAAGCGACTCCATCCTTGTTCATACCAATAGAAAAAAGTCGTTCCACAAAAACTAGCCCATACCATGTCGTACCACCATAATCAGTTAACGAAGGTGAAGTTGTAGTTAAAAGAGTTTCTTTAAAGCCCATACAGGAGACTAAATTTGATTACTCTGATGAAAGAAATGATTATGATACAATCAAGAAGCTTAAGATTGGGAAGGATATCAAATATGCAGTGGGAACATATATGTGACATCTATATTTCCAGCCAATTGCTCACAGATGATTAGTATTAAAAAAACAATGCAGCAGATGACATCACAAGTGATCTTGATATAGCCAAGGCCCATTTAGCAGTGAAATTTTCATTAACCATAGTTTTAGGATCGATTAGAGGATGTCGTATAGCAGCTGGAACAGAATAGCTAACTACTTACCAACTTTGAGTTTGACTTGGACTTGCTGCTACTATTTGACACTGAAGATTTCTCTTTCTGTTGTTTTCTTGCTGCACCAGACACAATTTCATATACAGTGGGGAGTTCATTTATCATGTTGAATAGCCACTTCCTGCATTGAAACAAAGATTACTCTATTAGCATAATAACCTTGGTAAAAAACGAGAGAATACGTGACGAGAAAAGCCAAAAGCTACAGCAATAAGCAAGTGCATACATGCTATGTTATCAAAAGTACCAACAAACAACTCATGCCATACCAAACATTGAAGCAGTGCAAGATCAAGGGAGAATCAATACATCTAATTACCTATATTTTGTATATACCGACTTTATGTAACCATGAGCAGTATCACAAAGCATATGATTTACACAT
The DNA here is from genome assembly GCA_023678885.1 of Pogostemon cablin. Lineage (NCBI taxonomy): Eukaryota > Viridiplantae > Streptophyta > Magnoliopsida > Lamiales > Lamiaceae > Pogostemon > Pogostemon cablin. Next base: position 9,001,374 of record CM042955.1, on the reverse strand, counting down.
GAAAATAATATTTGAAAAGATGGCGACAGCTTTTTATGCAATATCAGGTTTATGCTAGTAATACTAGTCGAAAGGGTAAAACAAAGCAACACAAAAACAAAAGGAGAATTGAAGCTACCTTTTAGCCTTGTCAAATCCAAATCTAGCACCAAAATAGAAAGCAATGCCAAGCAGCCAGGTATCACTATGGACAGCAATTAGAGATAACCAGTCTTTTTCTTGCATCCCATCTCTAGCAAAATTGATACCCAAAGCAGGCTCGGGGAGTTCAGGGGGTACTTCTTCAGCAGGCAAATTGACCTCCCATTCACCATGAGGATGTCCATATAAGCACAAATTTTCTCTCTCTGTGATGCAAAAATCAATATAAATTCAAAACTAGTAGCACTATATACAAGAAACCCAAAAACAAGAAAGCTTTGGAAATTTCCCCAAGGCACAGATAAATCATTTCAAATAATAACCAATTCAAAATAGGAACATGTAAGATTAAAGTAAAAGAGCATATTAACCTCTCAGCCTTAGCCCACACATGGCTACAAATAGAGACAAGCTCAAGGGTTGCTGACAATTAATAAATACTTGACAACAGGATAACGAGCGGCAGGAAAAACATTCCCAGAGGCTGCACAGTGATATACAGGATACAATGTTTTTAATTAAAAAAATATTTTATATAATTCTCTCAAAAACTTTGATCAATAAAGTTATTCAAAATTCCATATTTGCTCAAGCAATGAGAGGCAAACAGAAGTTCTTTGTATGCGCAGATCAGTATAAATTTTGGAAAAAAAAAATCATAAAACTTAGATGTGGTGCATATGCCAAAGAGTAAGACATGCATCATTGCAAGATCAATCAACATGGTATATTAAATCCGATTAAACATAAACAAGATAATTGAAAAAACAAGATGCAGAAGGAATAGGGAAGTTATTTCACCCAATCCAACAATAAATAATGAGTTGCAATGCGACTAATTTCTAGAACAAACAAATTGGGATACACAAACTCATACTTAACATAAACATTTCCAAATAAACAAAGTAACGAAAGATTTAGACAAAGAGTGGCATTTAAAATTTTAACAACACGCCAAAAAAGAAAGAAAACATCCAAATATTTAAGAATGACTTTTGATCTCAATTCCCAATAGATTATACGGAAGAAAGTCACTTGAACACAATTTCAAAGATTCAATAAAGACACAAAACCACCATTAACTCCCCAAATAAAAAGTTTCAACTAAATTAAAGAACTTTTTGAAAAATAAAAAAATACTACATATAGTATAATGGTATTACAAGTCCCAAAACAAAACCAGCATTATCCCTTCAATTTTTTTTTCCCAATTAGCATCGTGAAATTTAGATAGAATGACCGATTAATAGATTAAAAAATAAAATAAAATAAAACTCTACCAGGATCACACTGTTGGTAAAATTCTTCAACATCTGCAAAAACAAACAACACCCCACATTAGAAAATAGAAAATTTGGGGAGGAAAGAAAAGTAGCAAGTAAATTAAGAGAAAAAGAGCAAAACCTGTAGTGAGGGCTTTAATAAGTCCAGCTCTTCGACCCTTGAAATCCTCGAAAACTTCTTCAACAGTTCTCGGATAAAGCCTCTCCACCATTCTCTGCAGCTTAGCTTCAGAGAAGAATCGAAGAATAAATGAAGTATGGTTGTTGTGGGGTGTGGGAGGTTCAAATTATATATGGCAATTTAAGAGAGAAAGGGAGCGGATTTGAATCTAATGAAGATGGACGGGTTTAACTGTATTTGAGAGTTTGCTGATGTGTCCGACAATTCCCTAATTCAACAATTCTTTCCTTTTCTTTTGCATATTTAATAATAAATTAATAACAAAATACCATTAATATATTCATTCAATCCTTTAAGAGAAAGGGTAAAATAAATAAATCCTTTGCATATTTAACTGTATTAGATTATTTTTTATATATGTTTATCATGTTACCTAAATAAGGTAAAAATAAATTCACATATCTTATTTCGAGTTAAAATTGAAAGGAAAATCTTATCTATTTATAACATGTCTTCGAAGTTATCATGTTGTAATAAATATAAGTCAAAAACTCGTCTTTTAGAATTTTGTGTTAAATGTATATCTTTTGATATAAAGATGTGTACCTTTTATTTTTTTGAAGAAAAATAAAAAAATATTAATGAAAAGTGTATACCTTTTAGAACAAAATAGTGTACCCTTATTAATTAAAGTATATACCCTTTAGAACAAAATAATGTACCATTATCCATAATACTAAATTTTAAAGCGCATGGTGTGCACCCGGGCGCACACAAGCCTCACTCTAAATAAAATACACCCTCCATCACGGGTATTTTCACTCATTTGTACTGGCACGGAGATTAAAACGTGTTATTTATTTAATATATAATGTAAGAAAAAATAGGGATAAATTAGTAATCTAAAAAAAAGTAAATAAAGTTGTGGGGAATGATGAATAAAGTGTAAAAATATAATTAAAGTTGTTGAGATTGTAAAAAATAAGTAAAGTAATAAAATATTATGCATTTTTACCATTAATGGAATAGGTAAAAATACGTGGAACATCCCAAAATGAAAAGTGGGTAAAAATACGTGGGACGGATGGAGTAATAATAATAAAATTTTATTACTTTCTTAATAAACATCTTTGGAGGAGAACAAATAGGGAACTGATCGTGACTATTTTTTTTTTCTTTTTTTCTTTTTTGAGTTGCATAATTTTATTTGTTAAAACAGCTCTGTGGTATTTATTTTTGAGTATGTGCAATATTAGTAACTTTCTTAGAAAAACAATAAAAATACCATCTACATGAAGAATTTCAGCAAGTACTCTTATCATATGTACTTGTGATTGTTACATCAATCTAAATTTAGACAAAGATACGCGGTCCACCTAATTTTCTTAATAATATGATACAAAGGAGTTTCACACTTGACCTCACATAACTAAATGATGCCTTTTTTTTCAAATTATTCCTGCATCCACATTCAAAAAATTATATATTAATAAATAAAAATACATATACTAATAAAAAAAATTATGCATTTTTTAGTAAATTTTCTGTAGATTTTTTAAACTAAATATGAAAATTTTATACAATTATTAAAACACACATAGACACCTTGCAGAATATTAATGTTTTTTTCCTTAATAAATTCGGAAATGGGTTCTGATATTTTTAATTAGTGACATTCTGCTGTATTTAAATTTCATGCGATACAATATTCTAAAACCATAACAATTATGCAAACAATTTGATGTTATTTGCTGTCTTGAAAATAAATAAAAAATCCTCTAACGCTTTACCCTTTTTTTAAAAAATAAAAATTAAATGCGTGGAAACAATCTCAAAAGATAATTAAATAACTTATTAAATTTAGATTTTTAATTGAGAGGCAAGTTATAAATAAGGAAAGTGCACTTGGTCAAAAGATAATTAAATAACTTATTAAATTTAGATTTTTTAATTGAGAGGCAAGTTATAAATAAGGAAAGTGCACTTGGATTGGATACGCTATGCATCCAATTTTAGAATATATACACCTGAATGAAAATATATATATCAATAAACAAAAAATTATATACTTGTTAGCGAATTTTTAATGAAAATTTTGAATATTAAAAATTTGTGCATTATTAAAAAGATATATAATATTGAATAAAAATTAATACATATACATCCAAACGCACATGATACCAACCCAATAAAAAATTATTCACAAATAACCTTATAGTTTAAAATTTTATAATAATTATGAGGATAGCAAATTATAAACAACCGCTCCATCAATCCTTACGGACGGATTTAATCCAAAAAGATTTAGAAGGAAAACGACATAATCCTTATTAGTACATTTTTTTTTTCCCACACAATTTTGAATAAGGTCGGTTAATCTCATACTCACTAGAAAGAGAAGCAAAAAAACTCGGGGAGGGGAGGGGGATTGAGATGGGAGAATTTTATTTACAAACCAAAATAAACTCGATTATAATAATAATAATAATAATAATAATAATAATAATAATAATAATAATAATAATAATAATAGTTCCACATCAAAAGAATATAAAATGGAAGGGAAAAAAAAAGTGGAGTAAACAGAAAAACTGTAATTGTTGATGTTAGAAGTTCCGTAATATGGATATATTAGTTGCCATGTCTTAAGATCTTGATTTGTGCAGCGTTTCCTAAAAAACACATTTGTGTCATTAGAATTTTTCACCATCAAAACACACTGGTTTTCCAGCTTTGATCAAAACTCCCGTCCCTTGTATGGCATCTCCTGCATCAATATATATTTAAACATTAAATTAAATCATCATAAACATAATCCACAACTTAGCTTAGGATACTAAAATGGATCTACAGTCTCGAGGTTTCTTCGGTGGAGATAGATGGGGGATGGTTCAATTACTTAAAATACTTTCTTGTAACAATCTTTTTTTGTAACGATACTTGTAAGCTAATTAAGCTCATCTTAGTCCGGCTAAAGTAAAGCTTAGAATCTCCTCAAGGGGTTGAGTTGTGGATTATTACATGGACATATAGAGTCCAAATTACAGCTTGAGGTGATTTGACTAAATAGGTCATCAATTTCAACCAAAACCATGCAACTTACCCAAGTGAAATGCAGCAGGCACTGAATTCTAATAGTTAATCTAGTAGTAAACTCATTGTGACAAAGTCCAAATCATCTTAAACTTTGTCTATTCTCATTTTCACATCTATAGAGGCCACCATCACTTTCTTCCCAAACAATCATATAAAGCTAAAATACAAATAAGGGACAAGGCATCTATCTTATCGAGCTAATTTTGCCATAATGATGCAAATGTGATGGTTTTATAAGTGACGCAATACCGTACAGTAGAAGAACAGAAAGGAATAAAATCTTACAGCTGGATAAGCTGGCATGTATAGTACAGGCCGAGGCTGTCCAATAAGCATTGGCTGTCCATACTGCAGTTAAGTTTCAACAATTAAGATCCAGTTAAGTATCAATAGTACAATTGAAAGAGGGCAAAGCCTAGGCAGAGGCATAAGTACTACAAAATACAACAAACCTGAGGTCCATTGGGATGATAATATGGCTGTGGTATCGGTCCAGCTTGTGGATTGAACATAACATGTTGTTGTGCAGCAAAAGGAGGTCCAATCTGAAAAATATACATGATCAGAAAAGTATAACTCTAGAATAACATAAAATTATTTAGCAATACCAATTATTAAACGCAGGAATGTTCTGTACAGATGATGAAATAAGCATCCGTTTTGTAATATTTTAAACAGCTGTGACATAGCAATATGACCACCCATATGCTTTCTTCTTCTTTTTTTTTTCTTTTTCTTTTTACTTGTACAAGGATACCATACAAACATCCTTCCGAAAAGAGAATTGAACCTATGGTCCTATACAATTTCCCTCGTGTGCGTTCTGGGGGAGAAGAGAAAAGATAGATGGAAACAGAATTGGTGGAAACAACACAACTTTGTTTCCCTCTTAAAAATTCACAAGAAAGCCACAGAACTGAAATGCAAAGGATCGGGTTCAATTGGAAAATGCACAGGGATTATATTAAGTAAAGTTCTCCAGAAGATAAGAACAAAACCAATCAGCACTATAAAATTTTACTCACCCCAATACCAACAGGCATTGCATGCATTTGTGTCATAGATGCCACATTAGCTGGATAGTAGAATGTACTATCTGCTACTGGAGAAGGTCTCATTGATGACTGAGATGGGACAAAACTCTTTGCATTTGGGTTAAATTTAAATTCCTGCCAGATAATTAAGTGGAGCAAGAAGTGAACCAGCATAATAGTTAATAAACAATAAGAGAATGAGATGGAACTAACAGCACAACCATAGAAAATGACAGAGAATGAGATGGAACTAACAGCACAACCATAGAAAATGACAGTTTTTTCTATCACCAACCTTAGCATTTGGATTTAGTGTTGACTTCTCGGAAGTCAATGAACTAACAGATGAACTTGATGATAATCCTCGGCTAGCAGAAGTTGAAGTAGCACCTCCACGCTCAGAAGTAGATGATGCAGAACTATCAGGTCGAGTAAGAGAGCTTGCTGTTCCTTGAGCTTTGGAAGGCAATGCGCCATCTGATAGCTCATTAGAAGAGCTCAGCTTTTCCGGTCCTTTAGATGATGCATGTGATGGTTCAAATGCTGTAGCATCTGGAGACAATGCAGCCTCATCAGAGCTATCCTTTAATCTCCGTATTGTATCCAAGTCTGAAGACAATTATTACCGTTAAAGCGAAATATAGCATAAAAGACAGATACGGGACAAGAAAATTAAATCACTTGCAAGTAACACAAACTAGACACTGAAAATCTGAAAGGCATACAGAGAGCGATCTAACCAGCACCAAATAGACTGTCAACTTACCCTCAGTTTTTGATGCTCTACTCTCATCAAGCACCTGCTGGGAAGACAAAAAGAGAAGATGAAATGATTGCGAGACAGTACTAACACTTTAAATGGAAAGTAGAAGCCATATTCAGAGCAGCAAAGAAACACCAACCAGTTGTTTTTCATTATCATCCTGCACTCTACTACTCTCAACATGCCCAGTAAATTGGTTATCAAGAACCCTAAATGCAAAGACACAAGAGATTGTGGATCTTATCATGGGAGAATTTATGTTATCATTGACATGTGACAAACAAGTCTTCAAAATTAGTATATGCAATAATTTAATAACTACTAGATAAAATCATACTAGGTATAAAAAAATAGAATAAGAACCTGCTTGCATCATTTGTAAAGGACTCTTTAGGTAGGTGCTCCGTTAACAGCTGCCGACCATGATCCCTGGAACCTAAATGGTACGCGTCCCTGCTCTTAACAAACACGGAAGATCGCACCTCTCCCTACAAAAATAAAACCATTTATAAATCAAAACATGTATTTCCATTGCAAACTGAGACCATAAACAAAATTATGAAACACAGTGGACAAATACGCAACAGGGTACAGAAAAACTGAAAGAGAGCCCCCAAAAACATACAAATAAACCACACCATAAAACATATAATGTACATTGGCATTACACATTTATCTCATTGAAACATGATATATTCAATTCTTTATGCAGAAAAGAATCATAAAGGGTAAGAAGAATACAGAAGTACAGATTCAAACGGTCCATAAAATTCTGACACTAAAATTATAAGACAACAGCAAAACCAAACGTCATACTAACTCTAAGATATTAACACTGATTCGCATTAAATTCTAGATGAAATCTATAAACTGATACCCCAGTACCTACACCAAAAACTCAAAAGACAAACTAACATGGAAAATATAAGAAACTGGAGCAAAAATAAAACACTTCAGAGAATCTCAATACAGAGGTTAAATCCATAAGCATAACCCCAACAGATTTAAGAATAACTGCCGGTTGTCTTTATCTTTTTCTTTTCCTATCTTTCGCCAAACAAACTATACAACTCTAATTGTCCTCTTTAAAATTTTTGAAGAGTTTATTAAAAGAAATGCAAGAAAAGATTCGATAGTAACACAGAATGGACAAACACCTAAGGGAATGATAGTATAATTTCTAACTAGTTGCAAAGGCGATGAAGAAAAACTATTCCCTGCACGATAAGAAATTACCATTGATGAAGATCTTGATGATTCTTGATTTCCATTACTGGTTTTACTAGAGTTTACAACTGTTAAGGGTTTCACACCAACAGAACTGGAGGCATCACCAAATGTTTCATCATTTCGTGAATCCAATGAATTATCCTCAGTCTCATCATATCCACTGTCATCTACACGCCGGGAGACTGAGGAATATCGAGTTTCTTCATCAATTTCTAGATTACCATCGAGTTTAATACCCCTCTCCTGTTAAGAAAATATAATTGGCTTAATAGAACAGATACTAGAAAGAAGAAAAAATACTAACAAAAAAGAAGGCAAAACAGAAGGTAGTCATAGTATATATCAAACCTCTGCTAGATGAAGATCAAGGGTATCCTCACCCTCAATCTCCTTAGCTATCCTCATAGCTTCTCTCTCCATTTCTCTCGTCTGAGGACCTCTCTCAAGCTTTGTTGTATAAAGTTCCTCATTGAAGGTGCTTTTCACACCAAATAAAGCAGCATTTGCCTCGAACTGATCCCAGCCTCTGATGAGCATGTAAAGCATTGCATCAGTCTAAAGAGCACGACATGGTAAAAGATATTGAGAACCACCACATGTAACTTGTTACTTGCCATTAAATTATTGTACAACAAATCACAGAGCAATAGTAAAAGGTTCAATTCATAAAAATGGAAAATTTCTAGGGTGATTTCGGGGTGCACCTGGGGAATTGGAGCACCCAGGGTTAATAAGTTTGAAATAGGGTTTAAAATTTTTAATTATTTTATTTAATTTTATGGTGAAGATTAAATTAAAACTTAATCTAATGGTTAAGATCATCCAGGTGCACCCTAGTTGGATTCAAATTTCTAATGTTGTGTAATTCTGTTAAAGAATGTAATTCTCTAACCTATTCCAAGGACCATCAAATACGTTCTCCAAATCAGGGTAAACAGGATCACTTTCATCGGGCATCCAGCGCTCCAATTCTCTCCCCACCTCTACATACCGAGACTGTGATATGCAGGAATCTGTCAAAAGCTCTAACTGTCTTTCATTCTGGAGCTCATTTGATATTCCATCCCTTGTTACAGGCACTGCCTATTCCAGACCCAGGAAAGTAAGTTAGTATACAACTCCCATAAAGCCATGATTTTGCATTACAATCGTTCATGTTGGTGATTTAGGCATTTAGCAACCCAAATCTGGTTTCATATTTGTAGGACAAAAAGGATATTGTATATACACATAGGAGAAAAAATAAAACCTTTGCTATCACTTGCACAAGATCCTTGGATGGTATGATCAGAGTCTTAGACAGAGGCTTGCTAGGAAAATCTAAAATATTTTTCTGTCCTCGAGAACCATCATTAATTAAGTGAGCCATCTTCAAAACAATTCCTGCACCACAAGGAATAAGTCATAAAGAATTTCCATTATAATCCATAAGAATAGTTCCTCATAAAGCCATCATAAATTTATGGCTGAAAGAATGCAAATATTTTTTCATACCAAAATCATCAGCATTAGTAGCATGAAATATTCCAGAATACACAGATCCATCAAGCAACTGGACTTCCACTTGATGCCCAATAAGGCATGTAGTCAGATATATCAATCGATCACGTGAAGGAGATTCTATTGATACTCCTTTACCTGAAATTAATACAGTTAGAATGGAGGGACAAGGAGTTGTTTCTAGACAACATAAATGATTGAAACATTACCAAAGTTAGTCCTACTAGAATTTGTTTTCCCAGCCTGAAACTTATCAGACCTAGCTGCAGTATCTCTTTCACCTTTACGGCGGCCATATCCATTAGAAGTAGATCTGGGCTGAACAACTTGCTGCATATTCATCTATAAAAGATGTCTCAAGTATATATGCAGATGACTTAACCCCTGGCTCAGAAGAAAACTGCAAAGTAGTACACTGTATAAATCAAATCTTTCAAAAGGCTCAATAAGAAGTCAGCTAACATGGAAAATTTTATTTTATTTAACTGAATTTATGATGTCAGACACAATTTCCACCAAGTTCTAGTGGTAACGCAATAGCAAACTAGACAAGATATGTTATAACATCTGCCTAGAAATTTCAGATGCCTCAAGTACAAGTACCAAACATGTTCCTGCACTTATTTTGGGTAACCAACATGACATTAACTAGACACTTTTACTCATCCATCTAATCAAACAACTTTTTCCTACAGACAAAAACATACTTCATGTTATAATAATAATGATCAACTGAGCACATAAAAGAAGAAATATTCATGTAGAATTTTTCATAAACAAAATGCACTAATTGTCACTGCTAGTATAGAACACATGAAAGCTTCTTTTAGAAAAAATTAAATAAAATCACCTGCTATGCCGATAACAAAAAAACTCGTTATTATTCAATCATTTTGACAGTCCTAAGGATTGCACAAGAATCACAAACATGATGATTTCGAAATGTTCACTATTCACATCCCTAAACTCAGGTAACTTTTACACTTGATCATACAAATTTAATGTCCAAATAAACCCTACAAGAGATTAAGATCAGAGAACTCCACGAGCATCAACTCATTGCACATATGCTTCACAAAGATGCCACTACAACTCAATGAAAACGCAACAGCTTACAAGTTACAACCAACAAACCACAAACAACCATATGAACGATTTCTTCTTTCTTTCCTTATAATTGGGTAGAAGCAGATGATTTGTTATTTTAAAAAAAAAATAAAAAACCCAAATAATCATTCACATAACCAGGCAAAAACCAGCAAACTGCTTACATTCAAGATTCATGGCATTAAATAGAGTAACCGGTTAAAAACCAGTTAATAGTCAAAGATGCTGAAATTCAAAAGCATGTGAAAGAAACCCTAGAAAAATCCTCCTCGAAAACCCTATAGATTGGACAAGTAAATCAATACACTAAACCTACAAACTGCATGCAGGGTTCAAGAAAGAGACTAACGGAGGAAATAGATAGGGCGAGAGTTGAAGCGATCTGCGGGAGAGAGGGGGATCGGAGAACCAAACCGTGTCGTACACGCGTTGTGACTAAGGTATTACTTCGCCGGACCCGAATCAGAATATGAGAATTGAATTGAATTTACGATCGGCAATGATAATGGGCATTTGAACGCAGTGACCCGAAAAATCTGGCCCGAATCCTAATGGATTATTGCTAGCTGTTCTTTCTGCATTAATTAATATAATATATAAAATAATCTATATTCTATAAATTAAATTTTAGAGCTAATAGATATACGGTGAATTCTTTTTATGGTATAAAAAAAATTTATACTATTTAAAGATTAAACGTTTACTAATCCATCTATGGAAATTCACACCACATCATCTTCTGTGTCACGCGTTAACTGATTAACACGATGTAAGAGGGGAATTAAATTCAACCATTGTCCCTAGGGTTTAAGGATTAGGGTATAATTTCCTCTCTCCTATGTATCGTCCATCCAACAATTTGACACAGGAGATATGTACAAAAAATCTGAGCCGGTCTAAATCTATCTAATCTATCCATCCTTCCATACATACATCTTCTCTATTAATATAATAGCAAAGTGAAAAAGTCAAAATTGAACCAATTTTTAATTTACACCTTTGATTTTAATTACTAATTCTTTTTTAATCTCATCCGTTCATCACATTACTGAATCTCATCCATTCATCACACTTATAAGATTAGATCTTGAACATTCATTTTTTTGTCATAATAATGATACCTTATTTAAAATGATACATTAATAATGATACCTTATTTAAAATCCTTATTTAATTTTTGAAATAATAATATCATATTTCACTAATTTTTATATTTTAACAAAATCCATAATATAGTTTTAACAATTAATTCATTATTAAATTATTTAATAATTACGACTACAGGTATTTCAAATATGTTATGTTATATAATTAATTAATTAATAATTATAACTTATAATGTAGTTTTAACAATTAATTTATTATTAAATTATTTTATTCATTATTAATAATTTTAAATTAATATTATTGGTCCTAACATCTTAATAATTTTAAATGGAGTAATTTATATTTAAATGGATTCATGATTAAATTATTTTCTTCATTATTAATAATTTTGAATTAATATTATTGATCCTAACATCTTAATAATTTTAATTTACACCTTTGATTTTAATTACTAATAATTCTTTTTTAATCTCATCCGTTCATCACATTACTGAATCTCATCCATTCATCACACTTATAAGATTAGATCTTGAACATTCATTTTTTTGTCATAATAATGATACCTTATTTAAAATGATACATTAATAATGATACCTTATTTAAAATCCTTATTTAATTTTTGAAATAATAATATCATATTTCACTAATTTTTATATTTTAACAAAATCCATAATATAGTTTTAACAATTAATTCATTATTAAATTATTTAATAATTACGACTACAGGTATTTCAAATATGTTATGTTATATAATTAATTAATTAATAATTATAACTTATAATGTAGTTAATTTACACCTTTGATTTTAATTACTAATTCTTTTTTAATCTCATCCGTTCATCACATTACTGAATCTCATCCATTCATCACACTTATAAGATTAGATCTTGAACATTCATTTTTTTGTCATAATAATGATACCTTATTTAAAATAATACATTAATAATGATACCTTATTTAAAATCCTTATTTAATTTTTGAAATAATAATATCATATTTCACTAATTTTTATATTTTAACAAAATCCATAATATAGTTTTAACAATTAATTCATTATTAAATTATTTAATAATTACGACTACAGGTATTTCAAATATGTTATGTTATATAATTAATTAATTAATAATTATAACTTATAATGTAGTTTTAACAATTAATTTATTATTAAATTATTTTATTCATTATTAATAATTTTAAATTAATATTATTGGTCCTAACATCTTAATAATTTTAAATGGAGTAATTTATATTTAAATGGATTCATGATTAAATTATTTTCTTCATTATTAATAATTTTGAATTAATATTATTGATCCTAACATCTTAATAATTTTAATTTACACCTTTGATTTTAATTACTAATAATTCTTTTTTAATCTCATCCGTTCATCACATTACTGAATCTCATCCATTCATCACACTTATAAGATTAGATCTTGAACATTCATTTTTTTGTCATAATAATGATACCTTATTTAAAATGATACATTAATAATGATACCTTATTTAAAATCCTTATTTAATTTTTGAAATAATAATATCATATTTCACTAATTTTTATATTTTAACAAAATCCATAATATAGTTTTAACAATTAATTCATTATTAAATTATTTAATAATTACGACTACAGGTATTTCAAATATGTTATGTTATATAATTAATTAATTAATAATTATAACTTATAATGTAGTTTTAACAATTAATTTATTATTAAATTATTTTATTCATTATTAATAATTTTAAATTAATATTATTGGTCCTAACATCTTAATAATTTTAAATGGAGTAATTTATATTTAAATGGATTCATGATTAAATTATTTTCTTCATTATTAATAATTTTGAATTAATATTATTGATCCTAACATCTTAATAATTTTAAATGGGTATGTGTAATCAACGGGTAATGATAAACGGATTAGAGACAGGGAGAATCATAATATATATTTTTAATGAAACGAGTACTTAAATGTGTAGTTTATATTTAAATGGATACGAGTACGTAACAATTAATTCATTATTAAATTATTTTCTTCATTAATAATATTTTTGAATTAATATTATTCGTCCTAACATCTTAATAATTTTAAATTGGTATGTATAATCAACGGGTAATGATAAACGAGTTTTGTATGAGTATGAGTATCATAATTTTTTTTAACAAAGTGGGTACGAATATGACTAAATAAACATTAGGGTGATCACATGACATATATTTTCAAATATCTGATTTACCAAAACCTTAAAAAAAACGAGTACGGGTAGTTATACATAGGATTTATGAGTTTAGGGTTATAGGGTTTAGGGTTTAGGGTTTTAGGGTTTAAGGGTTTAGGGTTTAGGGTTTTAGGGTTTAGGGTTTTAAGGTTTTAGGGTTTTAGGATTTAAGGTTATGAGATTAGATTAATTTGACACCTTATTTACAATTATAATTAAACAATTATCAACATCACAATTATCAACGTCACTACTTAATATAATCCATATGCATAAACTAATTTTAAATAAAAATTTAGTAGTTTTTTTATTTATGATATATAATTTAGGTTATTAAAATAATTAAGTATATAATATTTTCAATATAATATGATATATAATTTAAGTTATTAAAACAATTAAGTATATAATCTTTTAAATATAATGTTTTTTTATATTATAGATTATACATAGGGTTTATGAGTTTAGGGTTTTAGGGTTTAGGGTTTTAGGGTTTAAGGGTTTAGGGTTTATTGGTTTAGGGTTTTAGGGTTTAGGGTTTAGTGAACCAATTTTTTAATTTACACATTTGATTTTGATTACTAATCCATTTTTAATCTCATCCATTTATCACATTATTGAATCTTATCAATTCATCACAATTATGAGATTAGATTTTCTTCATTATTAATAATTTTGAATTAATATTATTGATCCTAACATCTTAATAATTTTAAATGGGTATGTGTAATCAACGGGTAATGATAAACAGATTAGAGACAAGGAGAATCATAATATATATTTTTAATGAAACGGGTACTTAAATGTGTAGTTTATATTTAAATGGATACGAGTACGTAACAATTAATTCATTATTAAATTATTTTCTTCATTAATAATAATTTTGAATTAATATTATTCGTCATAACATCTTAATAATTTTAAATTAGTATGTATAATCAACGGGTAATGATAAACGAGTTTTGTATGAGTATGAGTATCATAATTTTTTTAACAAAGTGGGTACGAATTTGACTAAATAAACATTAGGGTGATCACATGACAGATATTTTCGAATATCTGATTTACCAAAACCTTAAAAAGAACGAGTACGGGTAGTTATACATAGTATTTATGAGTTTAGGATTTTAGGGCTTAGGGTTTAGGGTTTTAGGGTTTAAGGGTTTAGTGTTTAGGGTTTTAGGGTTTAGGGTTTTAAGGTTTTAGGGTTTAGGGTTTTAGGATTTAAGGTTATGAGATTAGATTAATTTGACATCTTATTTACAATTATAATTAAACAATTATCAACATCACAATTATCAACGTCACTACTTAATATAATCCATATGCATAAATTAATTTTAAATAAAAATTTTGTAGTTTTTTTATTTATGATATATAAGTTAAGTTATTAAAATAATTAAGTATATAATCTTTTTAATAAAATATGATATATAATTTAAGTTATTAAAATAATTAAGTATATAATCTTTTTAATATAATGTTTTTTTATATTATAGATTATACATAGGGTTTATGAGTTTAGGGTTTAGGGTTTAGGGTTTTAGGGTTTAAGGGTTTAGGGTTTATGGGTTTAGGGTTTAGGGTTTTAGGTTTTAGGGTTTAGGGTTTAGTGAACCAATTTTTAATTTACACCTTTGATTTTGATTACTAATCCATTTTTAATCTCATCCATTCATCACATTATTGAATCTTATCAATTCATCACAATTATGAGATTAGATTAATTTGACACCTTATATACAATTATAATTAAACAATTATCAACATCACAATTATCAACGTCACTACTTAATATAATCCATATGCATAAACTAATTTTAAATCAAAATTTAGTAGTTTTTTTTATTTATGATATAATTTAAGTTATTAAAATAATTAAGTATATAATCTTTTTAATATAATGTTTTTTTATATTATAGATTATACATAGGGTTTATGAGTTAGAGTTTTAGGGTTTAAAGTTTTAGGGTTTAGGGTTTTAGGGTTTAAGGGTTTAGGGTTTTAGGGTTTATGGGTTTAGGGTTTTAGGGTTTATGGGTTTAGGGTTTTAGGGTTTAAGGGTTTAGGGTTTAGTGAACCAATTTTTAATTTACACCTTTGATTTTGATTACTAATCCATTTTTAATCTCATCCATTCATCACATTATTGAATCTTATCCATTCATCATAATTATGAGATTACATTAAATTGACACCTTATTTACAATTATAATTAAACAATTATCAACATCACAATTATCAACGTCACTACTTAATATAATCCATATGCATAAACTAATTTTAAATCAAAATTTTGTAGTTTTTACCTTTATCCCGTGCATCGCACGGGTTCAAAAGCTAGTACATATATAAAAACAAATCTAAAATTTATATTTTCTCTTCAATTTTTCTTTCTCTTTTTAGTTTATACAATACAATATTTATACAAACACATTCAATTTTAAGCCAATTTTGAGCGTCAATTTAATATAGTTGATCTCAGTCATGAACTTTATTTATATCAATAACAGATTTTTTATGTTTTAATTACAGTATAAATTGATAATATACTCCTCCGTCCCACATTTATCTTCACACTTTCTGTTTTCGTCCGTCCCACATTTATTTTCACACCCCAAAAAAGGAAACTCCACACTAACCAACAACCTCAAAAGTTACATTAATTTCAAAAATATCACCCTCACCTAACACACATAACATACTTTACAATTTATTTATTAATTAAAAATACCACAATACCCTTCAAAAGTCAATAAAGTTGGTTAAAAAGTAATTTTTTTTAAACTTTGTGTCTACAGTAAGTGCGAAGACAAATATGGGACGGAGGAAGTAATAATCAACATTCCATAACAAAAAGTAGAATATATATTTAAAGAAAGTGCAAAACTGCTATTAAAATGATGCATCATCATATACATACGTGGAGTAGTAATTTATTTATTTGTATAATGGGAAGAGCACATGAAATGAAGAATCTACACACACTAAGGCATTTACGGGGATTTCGAATTCGATCTCTAGAGTATTTCTTATCGAATATAATAATGAAAATCAATAGTTTTCATTTTCATTTTCATTTTCATTTTCATTTTCATTACCCACTCGCCCACTCACCAAACGCCCCCTACATAATTATATATACTCCCAGGTGGATGTGCATGATGTTTTTATTTAGTTGGAGCTGGTAATTATCACCAAAATAATTAATGTAGATTGATAATTTATATATATGTGGTTAGAGGTGGAGATTGATTTTGTTGGACCAGTGGAAGATGTGGGAGTAGACTTGATCGCCGCCCAGGTGGTCTCCGGTGGCGCCGGCTGCCACCCTGAGAACATCCTCGATCAAGGCGAAGTTCCCCATGATGTCAACATGTGCACCACTCTGCGTGCCTCGCCCTTCTAGAAGGTTGGCCGGAGGAGCATGGTCGTATTCTCTCACGTAGTTCCTCACCCCCCAGGGATTGAATCTGGTCTTCCCCCGCCACCCTTTGGCGCTCATGAATCCCGCGCTCAACACCGGCACCGTCTCGTCCCCGTCCACCGTGTACACCCCGTCTCTCAAGCACGTCTCCTCCTCCTCTCCGCTTGCTGACGTGTCGATTTCAAATGGAATGTGGCATTCTGCTGATGGACTCTCCCGGTAGATGTAGGCTCTTTCTGTCGGAATCCCAACTCCGTACATGGAGATGATCTCCATGTCCGGAGCCTTTGGCAACCTGTTAGGATTTACAATGTGAACTCTGTTTATGGGAGACTAACTCATTGAAGATATAGCTAGGTAGAATGGTTACTTGGTTTCAAGTGGATTAGACCAATATTTGTAGTGTTGATACTTGGGATCGTCGAGATCATCAGCTATCCCGTAGGAGAAATGCTGGCTGCCACGCGCCATCATCTTAGGGGCAACAAAGTTCAAGAGATCAACAATGTCTCCTGCAGTATAAGCTTTGTAGTCTGTCACAGCCTTGATGCCTCCAAATCCCATGTCATGGTACTCTGTCCACACATCGCGACAACTCTTGTTCGCCACATTTTGTCCTTTCACTGCATCCTACAATATCAACAACAACACACCACTTAGCTAGCTTGGACAGAGTCTACCAAAACAACTCTGTCTCATCTTATTTACCCGAAAATTTATTCTCTCAATCTTACTAGACTCGGCAGCTGCTACGTCTTGTCCAAATGATATAATCCGTCCATAATGCACGTGTTTCCACTCATCACTGCTATTGTCACTGCTCTTCCTTCTGCTGGGAACATAGCCATCCTCAGGTGACCGCTCAAGGTCTCCCCAAATAGTGTCTCCACCTTTGGGTATCATGGACATGGTTGAATCCCATGTCCTGGACATCCTCATCAACTGCTGCAGAGTTTGAATCCGAAACAAATCCTTATCCAGAACTCCAGGTGCTATAGCTCTAGCAACTGCAATGTCCCTTGCTTCGGCAGAGAAAAGTCCGGAAACAGCCTTGGGAACACCTAGAAGTGGTCCGCCGATGTTCAACACGGCCTTAATATGCTTAGCACACCAGTCCGGTCCACCCCCTCCGCCCATGGGAGCAGGGGCCTCCACCCACTTCATGAAGTGCAGAAAGTAGAGAACACCCATTGAATGTGGTATTATCACAGCCTTGTTTCCAGAGTTGGTAGATACCATCAGTTCTATGTTACTTTTTATTCTACTAAGGGTCTGGTCCCTTACCTGATCATTAGCAGGCATCCCAGGTTAATTAAACGACTTTCACAAAACAAAATGAAAATGGGAGGTGAAATAGAATTATAGTTACCTCTGTGTTCTGAAATGAAAGTCTCCAATCATATGAAGCCATGTACATGGTCTTCTCCTCGTATCCAATTTGAGCAAGATTTTGTATTAGAACTGCCCAGACGAAGTATCCAGGTGCAAAGTAATCTGCAGCAACCAGACCAGTTACGGGTCTCACCCGTATACCTGCCGGATCCAACCCCGTTTCATTGTCCAGAGACATATGCTCCACCCAGCACAAAGGTCTGTACTCAAAAGAGGAAAGCACAACCAATTAATAAATTAATCCAGCATTCAAAACAACAGTGTTCAACAAGCAACCTTAATACAACTTTAATCTCTCAGAAATCACATGGCAAAGCATGAAAACTTTGACTACAGAGCTCAAGGTTACGTCTTCCTAAAGATTAATTTCAACAAGAACATAATCCAACAATACAATAGTACCATAGAATTCTGCTCCAACATTAACAACACCCCATCAGAACTTCAAACCACATCCATTATAACCTTAATTTATAAACTCCAACAAAGAACAAAGAACACATCAGCTTACCTCTTGGACTCCCCCTATCCACCTTAAATCATTCAGCAACTATCATAGAAAGTAGAAACCTTCACTCCAATGAGCTCCCTCAAAAACACAACAGAGAATCTGAATTCCACATAAAACATAGTAATCACTAGAACAATAAACAATCAATAAAATAATTAACCTCTTATAAACTTCTCCAAAAGTCCCTCCCCACAATCGTTTCCTAAACAAGCCATCCGAGCATTGATGCCCCTCCCATAGCTCCAATCCTGCGGTGACAATCCCGGGAACAAAAACCACAGGATGCTTCGCCCTCAACCCCTCCTTCCTCAGCTTCACTCCGGGCGGGTCGGGCATGGGGCCCGTAATCGCCTCCTTAACGTACTGCGGAAAAGAGGAAGGCATGATATTGTAGAGAAACAACAGCCCCCACCACGCCACGCATATCCACCCAATAAGCCAGCAGCAATTATCCACACAAGACCACTTGCTCTGCCTCTCGGGTTTCCGGGCTTCCGGCTTCTCATCCTCCGGGTCGGGTTCTTCCGGTGGGGCCCTTCTTCTCCTTCGCATCAGCGACATTCTAAATTCTTTCTTGATGTGCGTGCTGTAGTGAATTAATCGCCTAGTAATATTGAGTGCGGCGGAGTAGTGGTGGCGATGGGGCTGAGGAATGGGTGGTGGAGAGATAGTGTGGGCCCAGCTGGAGGGAACGGAACTGTTGTTGCCAATTGTAATGACGACTGAGTGTAGCGGTTGAATAATGCTGCTGTCGGCAGTTATGAAATTTTCTTAGCTCGTTTTATGTCAGTGTAACGTTTTTTTTCTCTCAAGAACATTAAAAATAGTAGAAATGTCACTGCACTTTTAAAATAGAAACATTTGTTTTCCTTATTTAAAAGTAAGAGAAGATATTTTTTATTTATTTTGTGTTGCATATTTCATGAACATAATTATTTGTTGTTGGTCATTCAAATTTAATACTCCCTCCGTCCCGAGTATTTTTACTCGTTTGTACGGACACGGAGATTAAGACGTTTTATTTTTTTAATATATAATGTAAGAGAAAGTAGAGATAAATTAGTGATTTAAAAAAAAAGTGAATAAAGTTATTGGGAATGATGAATAAAGTGTAAAAAGTAATTAAAGCTGTTGGGATTGTAAAAAGTAGGTAATAAAATATTATGTATTTTTGCCAAAAATTTAATGGGTAAAAATATGTGGGACACCCCAAAATAGAAAGTGTGTAAAAATACATGAGATGGATGGAGTATATTAAACTCAACTTTTATTTAATTAAGTGCCCAAATTGAAAATAAAAATAAAATCCTTAACTCAATTAATGATTCGATTAGACATTTATAAACCAACTCATATATATATTAATCCAACATAAGGACTTGCAAAAATACTTAGTCAATTTTTGACTCAATAGCTCTGTTAGTAACTCAAATAAATACAAATATGTGTCTCCATTATAATTTTATTTAATTGAGTCATCTTATTTATAGTCCAGTCGTATACATGTATTTCGAGTTAATATATATATATATATATATATATATATATATATATATATATATATATGAGTCTATTTATAAATACCTAATCAAGTCACGAGTGCTTTTTTTTAATTTAGGCATTTAAAGATATAAATGTAAAGTTGGGTCACATAAGAAAAACCTCATATTCTTTAAGGTATGTTCAGTTTAACCCAAATTATTATTATTACTATACAAAAAAATATAATAAAACTCAATTTGATTTATAGAAATTTAATACTAATAGTATGTTTGATGTGACAATACTTCAAAAATAATTTATAATGTTTTTAAATTGCAAACATATTAATTACTAGCACTATTTAATATTTAATTTAATAGTAGTATTATTTATTTTAAGAGTTTTTTTATATATTAAGAGTACCACTTTATTAACATTTAATAATTTAAATATTATAAAATAAAATTTGAAACTTTCTTTGCGTTAGAGAAATGTGAAGTTATTACCAATTCGATTCAATTGTTAAATATAAGGAGGGGCAAGTCATTTGCACCCTCAGAATTACTGAACGTACCCCAAAAATATTTAAATTGACATAATTACTGTTATTAAACTTATATATGTTTGGTTGTTGCAACCGAACAGTCATCTAACAAACTGTTCGGTTGCAGCAACCGAACGGAATAAAGAATTCATCTATCTTATGTTCGGTTGCAGCAACCGAACAGAACAATTCATATTCATCTATCTTATGTTCGGTTGCAGCAACCGAACAGAACAATTCATTCATGTTATGTGTTCGGTTGCAGCAATCGAACAAAATAAGATTTATGATTTTTTTTAATACATATCTATATTACCGAATAGATAAGATAACAGATACTCTCTCCGTCTCCTTTCAGATGTCACACTTTCCATTTTGGGTTGTCCCACTGATGAGAGTGGAAATCTATGTCTTTTCGGTCGTTTATTACCGTATTTCTGCTAGGATAATGCCATATTTTCGTGTTGGAATGCGTGGTTTATATATTTTACACGATTATGGTGCTTCTAATGATTTTTGTGGAGTTTTGAAGGTTAAAACAGGGTAAGAATGAAGCGAAACCGAAGATGGGAAAGAAACGAGCTGAAAAGGGGCTTACTCGAGTTGCATGAGTCAGCACGGCTTAGCAACTCGAGTCGAGTAAGGTGCCATAGAGGTGCAAAATTGATCAGTGAGCCAACTCGACTTGTCTTGCATAACTCGACTTGTAGCTCAAGTCGAGCTGCGTATGGGGCAATTCGAGTTGTATGTCGTGTGAGGCAGAGCAGCATCGAATTTTGTCCAGCGAGTCAACACGAGTTGACAGGCGATGACTCAACTTGCTAGCTCGACTCGTGTTGATGTACGAAGGAAAATCAAATTCAGAGCATAGCAGCTCGACTTGACAGGCGGACGCACGACTTGGCAGCACGACTCGAGATGGGTTACTCGAGATGCATCATAAGGCAACTCGAGTTGGTCACTACAACTCGTGTTGCATTAGTTTAGACCAAAAATCGGGATTTTTAAATCCCCTGTGCGTGACAAACATGAGATAGAGCCCAGGAGAGTCAGTTTTCGTTGCCCATGATATAAAAGGGGGATCATAACACTTGGAGAGGGGACTGATTATTCACCAAAAAATAACAGAACGTGAGTTCCAATTCACGGTTCATCCACCCACTTCCACACACATCAGAATTCACAAACTAGGTTTCAGAGGTTCTTCAGGAGTCAATCTAATCGGAGAGACGGAGGAGAAGTGCAAGCCACAAACTAGGGTTTTGTATATTTTCTTTATCTTTACGTTTTGTGATTTCAACTATGAATTTATCAGCCATGAGGGTTGTCTGTAACCTCATAGGCTAAATACTTTTACAGTTCTAAGGATTGAGGGTTGAATGTAGTTGATTATGGTACTTAGACTAAACTGATCGATTTTACTGTGGAAATCCTTATTTACTTGTTTTATCCAAACTTTGTTATGCACTTGTAACGTCTTCATTGCATATTATTGATATTGCCTGTGATGCTTGATATGTTATGTTAGCTTGTGTGCATATGTACTTGATATTATTTGATTGCTAGGAATTATAGTAGTTTGCCCATGAACACGTTAATCATAAGAGCTAGTAAATAGAATACTTGATTATCTTAGTGAAACAATGCAATTAGGAAATCAAGTAGGAAGTGAGTAAGTTTGAATAGGAATTTCAGAGAATATATGTTAGTCGAATTGGCCATCCGGAGGTTTTTAAAATTCGCCTTATTAGTATCTATGAAGAAGATTCAAAACTATTCACGTATTGAATCAGAATGTGAATCCATTACAACAGTATGAACGAAAGTATGACGTCTAGGGAATCGAATCAACTGCATTAAACCTGATACTTTAAAGCTGTTATTTATCTCTTGAATAATTCCTTGCTTTTATTTATTGTTTCAAGAATTTTAGATATTAATTTATTCAAAACCTGAAAATTGGTTACATAATAATTATAGTTGAATAGTTATACAGAATAAATAGATAATTGACTGTCTCAGTGGGAATGATATTTAATTGGGGTACTTGCCTCTGCAATTGACATCCATGCACTTGGGGATTTAATTGGAGTACGCAAAATTGCCTAACACCCACAAAAGTTTGCACATTCCCAAAAAAACAAAAAGTAAAAAACAATCACTCTTCCCCATATACTTTATTTACAAAAAAAATCATATTTATCTAACATACTTTATCATTTATTTATTATAAAAAATACCATTATACATCTAAAAGTCATTACTTTCTTAATCTCCGTGCCAAAAAGAGGGGGCGCAAATTTTTTTGGGACCGAGGGAGTAAGTTTCATGGACATGATCGATCTTTAAACAAAAAAGTGATTCATGAAACATATCTGTTATTTTATTTATTCGGTAATATAGATATGCATTAAAAAAATCACAAATCTTATTTTGTTCGGTTGTTGCAACCGAACACATAAGATGAATGAATTCTTTGTTCTGTTCGGTTGCTGCAACCGAACAGATAAGATAGATGAATTCTTTATTATGTTCAATTGCTGCACCCGAACATATAACATGAATAACTGTTCGGTTGTTGCAACTGAACATATATAAAATTTTTAAGGATAATTATGTCAATTTAAATATTTTCTAGGTACGTTCAGTAATCTCGGGTACAAATAACTGGCCCCTATACCGAGTAAATGACAAGGCTCCGTTTAAAGGTTAAATTTAAAAAAGTTAATCTTATCCCTCCATCTAAGATTAACCCACCCTAATTCTTCCATACATATTTACTTTAAGCGAGAAAATATCAATTTTGGTCATATATCTTTTATCAAATTCAATTTTAGTCCTGTAACTTTTAGTATTTTCAATTTTAGTCGTTTTAGTTTCAATTTTGGTCATGTAACTTTTAAATTTTTAATTTTAGTCCTATAAATTTCAAATTTAATCCTATATCTTTTTGAATTATTAAAATTAGTCCTGTATATTTTGAAATATGATATAATTTATAATAGGACTAATTTTGATAATTAAAAAAGATATAGGACTAATTTTATAATTAAGAGGACTAAAATTGAAATTTTAAAAGATACATGACCAAAATTAAAATTAAAAAAACTAAAATTAAAAATACTAAAAGTTACGTTACTAAAATTGAGTTTGGTAAAAGATACCAGACAAAAATTGATATTTACTCACTTTAAGCCTTAAGGGTTATAAGTGGATCAATTTTACAAAATTAACCTTGATTCCTTTCTTCAATACCCTTTTTCCTATCGAAATCACTCTGCAAATGAAGGCAAAATAAAAATAAAATAAAATAATTTTCTTAAACTATTTTCTCGCGGGTGATGACTGGGTTTGTTTTTGGAGCCTGGAGGATGATCATGCGGGCGACGCGCCACCATGTCGCCGGAGTTATTGGAAGTGAGGTTGAGAGTTGCGCCGGAGAAGTGGTTCTGTTTGGATTCATCCTCGGAAAGGAGATCAGAGTGGTGGAGCTGAGAAACAAAGTGGGAAGCAGAACCTAAGTCCAAAATGTTGGGGAGAAAGAAAGACAAGGAATTGGGGGGGGGGGGGGGGGGGGGGGGGGAGCAAAAGGTTGGTGAAGAAACATAGAGAGAGAAAGAAAGAGATGAGAGGGGCGGAAAGCTTTGTGAGATAAAATTCCTTTCACAAATTCCTAAAATGTCAAGGGTAGTTTTGTAAATTCAGAAGTTAATCAAGGGTTAAAATTAGCACAAAGACTCTTAGGTGATGTTTGTTTCGAAGTTTTGGAGAGTTTGAAAATAAAAAATAGTGATGTTATGTTTGTTTTGGTTTTTGATAGGGTAGGTTTTAACTTTATGTCAAATCAATGTGTAAGAATGTATTAATTTATGTAAGAAAGTAGATGAGAGATGAGAGATAAAGAGAGAAAATGTATTAATTGAGGAGAGAGAATGTATATAGGTATATATATAGGGGTGGTTTTTAAAATTTAGATGTGGAATTTCAATTCTAATTCCGGGGTTTTAAAACCCGGAACAAATATCCCCTTATATACTTTATTTACTCCGTCTCATTTTATATGACACACTTTCTATTTTATGGGATAGTTGTCCCACAAAAGTTTGCACATTTCTAAAAAACAAAAAGTCAAACACAATCACACTTTCCCCCATATATTTTATTTACAAAAAAAAAATAAAATAACCCTTATTCCATCCGTCCGCTTTCAAAGGCATCATTTTTCCACTTTGGGCGTTCTCCTCCAAAGGTCTCATTTCTTTTTTTATACACACACACTAATACAACTAAAAAATGGGACTCACACATCCACTAATATAACTACTCACTACACATTAAACAACAATACTCCTTAATCTCCTTACCCAAAAGCAAATACACTCTTGAATCTGGATGGAGGTAACACATCTAATAATATACTTTATCATTTACTACTATTTATTATTAAAAATATCATAATACCCTTGAAAGTTATCTATTTTCTTAATATCCATGCAAAAAGTGGGGTGCAAATATTTGTGGGACAGAGAGAGTATATGAGCCCTGATCTTTTCACACACTAAACCCCGTGGTCCTCCATTCAAATTCTATTATAATTACTACGAGTTTAAATTAAAGAATCACATAATTTATACCATAAATTTAATTTACAGGAGACTAACTCTATAATTAAAACGTCCCTTTTGCGAGGGTTGGCAAGACCCTCCACACAGCATTTTTAACCCGAACCCACCAGGGCCCGAGGATTAACCCAAGTTTTTAACCTCCAAAGTACACAACGTGTGTTTTGAAGTTAAATACTACTTCCGTCTCATTTCAATGTTTACATATTTCTATTTTGGACGTCCCATTTCAATGTTTACGTTTTCTTTTTTGGAATATGGGACCCACCTAAAACAATTAATATATCACCATGGTCCACATATCCAACACTAATACACCTACCCACTTTACATTTAATATTATATCTTTCCACCCATTATCTATTAAAATACTATACACGTAAATATTGAAACGGAACGGAGGGAGGAAGATATATCCCCCTTGAACTCCAAAGTAAACGCTACCTTGATTTTCTATTTTTCTTATATGTAAATATAATAACATAATTATAAACTAATATATCTTTAATATATTAATTGAATTTTTTTTCCCGACTCTTATTATACCTTGATTATACACACGAATAAAAAACCACCCATTCTATGTGTTATAAAAAAATACTCCCTCCGTCCCACGTATTTTTACCCACTTTCCATTTTGGGGTGTCCCACGTATTTTTACCCATTCCATTTTTGGCAAAAATACATAATATTTTATTACCTACTTTTTACAATCCCAACAACTTTAATTACTTTTTTACACTTTATTCATCATTCCCAATAACTTTATTCACTTTTTCTTTATAAATTACTAATTTATCCCTACTTTCTCTTACATTATATATTAAAAAAATAAAACGTCTTAATCTCCGTGCCCGTACAAACGGGTAAAAATACCCGGGACGGAGGGAGTATAATTTTTTTGGATATGATTTTTTTTTCTTTCCATTTTTCTTCGAATTACTATATATTAATTTTATTTTTTATTAATATATATTAATTTTATTATAGTTTCTTTTAATGAAATTTATATATTTTAAATATCATTATGATTAATTTCATCATATTTTTTAAAGTCTTTTAATTAATTTTTATTTTTAATAAAAAATATGTTTTAATTATGTTTTTGTTTATTGAAAATTTTATTAGTATGTCAATTAAATTATGTTGTTTGTAAAAATAAATCTACCTTATTCTTCCTTTATTTATTTATTATTATTATTTTTATGTTTCCTGCAGACTGCAGTGCTTTTATCTAAAAGTTGGTCTTTTGTGTCCTAAATATAAAATGTATGATGGTATAACATTTTATTTTAAATTGTACACACTTTAATTAATAAGTATATTATTTATTCTTTAAAAATGTCAGTTGAAAAATATTATAAATGTTTGATTAACAAAATTAATTAATTTTTTCTCAGAAAATCAAGGATATAAGTTTTTATACAAAAAGATATGACATTTAATATTAAAATAACAACTTTCTGAAAATGTGAAATTTGGGGCACGGTGCTTTCAGAGACACTAAAATTTTAGTCAAAACCTCAATTCTTTATGTACATGTTTACAAAATTACTCTTTAATACATAAATAAAAAGATATTCATTAGAAAAATGAACTATTATTTTTTTTGAATAAAAAATATTATTACTAATCTCAATAAGAATATAAAAAATCATGACATATTGAAATTTGAAGAACAATATTTTTATTTATTTAGAAGTATAATAATTTATTCCTTTAAAAAATAATTTTTGTAATTTCCGTAGAGGTGAAACAGGATTCAGGATCATTCTTTACTTTACCTAAAATGTTGAAGTGAAAGTCTTTTATATAATAGCTAGTATAGCTTTATAAATAATATCCTAGCTATTCAATAATACTCCATGTCCCAAAGATATTGACACATTTTTCTTTTTGGATTGTCCCACAAAAATTAGCATATTTCCTTTTAAAGAATATGAGACTCACACAAAAACAATTTATTTATTTATATGGGCACACACACATCACACTCACTACTAATACAACTATTCACTATACATTAAATATTATTTCTCTCACTTCACTTTATATTAAATTATTATACTCCTTAATCTCGCAAAAAAAAAAGTGTTAATATCTCCGGATGGAAGTAGGATTAATTATACGTTTGAATTCACAGTTTGACAATATTATGAATGGGAAATAAAGTTGGGAAGTTTAGGTATGTAATTAGGTTTCGTTTCTTGAAATTGGTAACATATTACTATTACATTATTATTATATTTGTAAATATGAATAGGATTCAATGTTCGAAGAGAAGGGTGTGAATATAACTTCGTAATTGAATAATTCTAAATATGGTGTTCCTAACTCGATAATGATTGGAATATACTCTCTCCATCCCATACTTATCTGCACCGGTATTGTAGATAAGAAGTTTAAGAAAAGTTATTTTTTAATCAATTTATTGACTTTTTAGAGGTATTATGGTATTTTTAAGTAATAAATAAATTATAAAGTATGTTATGTGTGTTAGGTGGGAGTGATATTTTTGAAATTAGGATAACTTTTGAGGTTGTTGGTTAATGTGCAGTTTCCTTCTTTTGGTGGTGAAGATAAGTGTGGAATGGACGAAAACGAAAAGTGTGAAGATAAGTGTGGAACGGAAGAAATATATAATACTAATTTGGTGAGTTCCACGTGTCATGATGATGGTAGGTCTAATATGATGATTAATTTATAATACCTTAGAATAGAATTATGTTAACAAAACTGGTACATTGTCAGCATTTATATAATCATAATTATACTTTATTATTAATTAATTTTGTGTGACTTATTTTTTCCTTCCATCAATGTTAACATTATTTTTTTTGAAGAGTAATAATTTGGGAGTTAACCGGAGTATCTCAGCTCCCCAAACAAACTAATCCCACATCAAAATTTTGAGTGGGTCTGTTGTGCGCTCGGGTACACGGATTTAGATATGTGTCCTTTTGTAATTTTCGTACTCATTTACAATTTAAACTTCCTAACAATACATAGGTTTAAATAAAATAGGGAGGGGAAGTGTTGTGTTCACATGGAGACACGGACGGTGTCCCAGGGGTGCAGTAACTTTTGTCTCAAAACTTATCCACCCGTCTACCGAATTCTTGAATCAAATAAACTAATAAATTAATTCTGCAACCATGTAAATTGATATTTTGGCCTTATAATTGTTACATAAGCCACACGTCATCCTTAATAATTAATTACATGGATAAATGTGGCTTTTTAAGTATCCTGTGGAGGGATTTGAAGGTTGATTCTTTTGTATAATAAAGCCAATTTCAGTGATAAATAAAATACATAAAGATCGTTATTTGAATATAAGTTGGGAGTAGCATTAATAATTAATAATGATGATGTATATATACATGGTTGAAATTTGCTAGGATAGATAATAGTAGCAATACATGATAATTATATTGGAAAACAGTAATAGGTGGACCTCAAAATTAGGTAGAAAGAGGATGAATGTTTGCTTCCTACCTGAAGATTTGGGGTGAATTACATTAAATTTAGGCTTAATTAGGGCTGTATTTGCACCCGAAATTGTTAAATGAATCTCAATTACTAAGCGTACACCACTAAAATTAAAAATTACACATTTAATTACTTAATACACCCCATACAAAGACAACTTTGCCCTTTTAATTAACTATACCCGAATTTTAAATAACTAAGTAATCACAACATTAAAAAAAAAAAGAAAAAGAAAACGTTGGTGAGTTTTGAAAAAGAAAAGGAATGGCGCTGTATCTTCCTTGCTGTGACTGTTCAGGGGGGAAAGAAGAGGGAAGAACGTCCATACCTTCTATCCATCTTCAAGGCTTCGTCAATTTCGCTTATTCATTATGCAATTGACAAGAATTCTAGGGCTTGGATTGGTTTCAAAATTTTAAAAATTAAATATGGGTAATTTGAATTTGTGTTTCTGTAGTGTGAGGTCATATTTCTCTTGCAATTTTGAGTTGAATTTTACATAAATTAGAAGCAATTAGATAGGTTTCTGAGCAGTAGGTATGTGAATTCCAAAACCCGCTGCACTATGTTGTGTTCGGCTGCTTCAGTCGAACACCTTGGGTTGTTCGATTGTTGCTACCGAACAACCTATTTCTGCTCTTTTTTTTTCAAATCCTAAGTTCATCGATACCCCGTGGAACCAACAGCCTCCACAAGAAACACCCACACCCCCACCACCATACAAGATGAGCCCACCAATGGATTTCCGTCAAGCATGCTGGACTAACTAATTTAGATCTTAGTAAGCAGTATTAGTTTGGCACGGTTCTTTTGTTTTAGTGCATAGTTAAAAGAGTTATGTTGTGTTCGACCGCTGCAGTCGAACACCTTAGGTTTGTTCGATTGTTGCTACCGAACAACCTATTTATGTTCTTTTTTTTCACATCCTAAGTTCATCGGCAAGGGGCAATTTTTAATATGGCGCGAACAAATGGATTAGTGGGATTATAGCGAAGAAATACGTATGACCATCAAACCACAAACATGATTTTTACCTCTAAATTACATCCTCTCCTTCTATCTAAATTTAATTTAATATCATAATCACTCACAATAATATATTTAAATATTTTACGTATGGAGGTATGTTGAAAGATAAATATGCTAGATTGTATAATATCAGTTTGGATAAAATGAAAATGATTGCTGAATTGGGGACTTGGGTAGAAGGAAAATGAGAATGGGAATTTAGGTGGAGGAGACGTTTGAGAGGTATTGAGTTTAACATATTTTCTGATTTTATGCAGTATGTTAACAGGTTCACACCAGTTCACAATCATTGTGATAGATGGGAATGGAAACTAAACACAAAAGATGGATACAAAGTGAGAGAGATATATTTCATGTTGATAAACAGGAAAGCTACACCGATGACAGACGACATGGAGCAAGAGGCACTTAGACTCACATGGCACAAGGCTATCCCAAGTAAGGTGCAAATCCACATTTGGAGATCGCTCATGGATAGAATCCCGACAAAGACTAATTTGCTACGAAGAGGATGTTGGCAGGAAGGATCAGAAATGACTTGTAATAACTGCAATATGGGAATGGAGAATGTGCAACATCTATTCATTGAATGCCCCAAAGCACAAGAAATCTGGGCAGGTATTCTAGCGTGGATTGGCTTTTATGGACCTCTGCCTCGTGAGTTGAATAGGAACATGATAGTATTCACTAATCTCCATCAGAACAACAACAAGGTAAAAAGATATTGATGATGATTTGGTCATGCACAATTTGGACAATTTGAAAAACAGAAACAGACAGATCTTTCAGAATGTTGAGCCGAATACTCGAGACACAATCGAGGAAGTAAATATCCAATCTTGGAATTGGTTATGCTGGAGAAATAATAGTATCAAATATGTAAGCTTCTCAAGGTGGATGAGAGATGGTATTTCTATTACATGTTAGAATTGTGAGTTGTCAAGATTTTTTATTTCCAGTCTGTACAAGGTAAACCTCTTACCTTTATATTTAATTTAATAAAATCCTTTTACCTGATAAAAAAAATTTTGTGTATGGAGTTCAACTATACTTGAATGTCATCATTCTTTAATTCATCTATTAGGACTGCAATGGGATGCAAAGGCTCGTCCACCGTCGCCATTGTGGCACAAAATAATGTTTTAACAGGCTACAAGCGCAGGCAGTGAGCTCAGGTTGCCTCCTAAGATTTGAAGTGGTTGAGGGTAGGAAATATGAATTACCTATTTAATGTCAGGAGCGAAGCCAATGCGAATGCACGACCTACTCAACTCTTAATTAGGGTTCCAGATGATTATCATTCTCAATTTTTGGTCGTTCCGTGATGCAGAAGGATTTAGGGTTGATAGTGGTTTAGTAATTATAACAATGGGTGCATTTAGAAATTTAATTATAATTAATTTTATTTTATTATTTATAAAAGGGTATTTAAACCTTTTCACATTATCATATTTTAATATTATAAATTATTGGGGTTCATTTAATAATTTAGGGAGTGCAAATAGCTCTCCCCTTAATTAATTGTTTATGTAACATTATTTAAAAAAAAAAAACAATACATAAACTACGAAACTAAATTTACCACGTTCTCTCAATTAAGATAATAATAATAAATGGATTTTTTTTAAATATAAATAAATGGGGGTATAAATTAATAAATAAGCTCTAAAAAAAATCTGCGATTAGTTAAAACTGCATAAAAGTAACTTTATTAATTCTTAAATAATATACACACGTATTATTCCTTACCTTCGAATGTACATTCGATTTTTCTCTTTGGTTAAAAAATATGACTCCTTAGGGTAATGGATTCAAATTTTCTCCATAAAAAATATGACTCCTTAGGGTAATGGATTTAAACTCTTCTCCATAAAAAATATTGCATAATTTTATTAAGTTTAATTTTTTTTCTCTCAATGTTGAGTTGATCATGGAAAATCAAAAGCATGAACTAGAGTCATATGATTATGTTAAAACCTGAGTGATATATATATTTAAAGAAACGAGTTTTTGTGAGATATATAAAAGTTAATAATGTTTTTAATAAAAATACTATCTAATAATTAAAAGTGATAATAGTCCAATAATTAAATAATATAATAATTAATCAATAAAAGGTGAATCCACTTATATTGAGTTTTGCTGATTATAAGATTGAATTGTCATATATAGAAATAAATAATTAAGTTATTCTGTTAATCAGATTTAGAAATCCGAAACCATTCCATAACTGCAACAAGTTTTTTTAATTAATTAACAAAAAGTTTGAAAATTTTAAAAATTACAAAATGAAAAAGAATTCAATTGAATTCCATAAAAAAATATCAAGATCCAAATTGACATTTTTCTAATACATTTGACATAAAAATGAGATAAATTCAAATTAATTCTTCTTTTTTTCTTCCCAAATTTTGCAGTTAGGGGAAGTACATCGATTGTCTATGCGGCGGCATTTAAATCTAGGGTCCAATTTGGGTGCACTGGTGCATCTGAACGATCTTACCATTAAATTTAGTTGTAGTTTAATTGCTATCGTTAAATAAAATAATATTATTAATTTTTAAAAAATTAAAACTACACACTAACGAGATGGAATCAATTTAAGGACGTCTTTTAACTAATACCGTGCATTATATATACATACATGTACATAAAAAACTAAAGGTGAACTTATATATTTGGGGTGGTGGGAGTATACATTTTAAGTAATCAGGTATGAATCGGGTTTAAGTGTGAATCTTGATTCGTAAAATTACTTGTCATAAAAAATTATTTTTTAAGAAAATAATATTTACTTAGAAGAGTAATAATTCATCTTTTTAAGAAATAAATTTTCATGTATTAAAAAAGTAATTGCTAAAAGTTGGATTTATGGTTGAACTTGGTTCTTCCCATACATTTTTATGTTGAAAAAGAGAACCTTGAAAAGTCAAGTAGATTTCAACGAATTACCATAATGTTTAGATGCCAAATTAATAAATTTTGACTCTTGCACCTTTAAATTAAATTATAAAAATCTTTGCTGAATAGTAATTGGAAAAAAAGAATAAGTGGTTTGTCCAATCACATGAATTTAGGTAGGAAAATTAAGATTCCATGTATATATATATATATAGTAGCAGCATATTGTTGGTTTATATATGTAGAATAATGAGTAAAGTAAGAAATAAAGAAAGAAAATTACTTGTAGTAGCTATAAGAAGATTAAATATTGATTGATAGTGTGTGTGAGAATGGGGTTGGGGAGAGGGAGAGCCCCATGCTGTGATAAAAGCCAGGTGAGAAGTGGTCCTTGGAGCCCTGCTGAGGATCTCACCCTTATCAATTTCATTCAAAAACATGGTCACTCCAATTGGCGCGCTCTCCCCAAACTTGCCGGTAAACAATAATCCCTCCGTCTCAGAATAAAAGCTCGTTGAGACGGAGGGAGTATCAATTTTCTTATTTCACTTTTCAGTTTTAATTTGAAAAAGTTAGTTAAAAGGACTAAAATTGAAAAAATAAAAAGTTATATGACCGAATGAGGGGTGTGCAGGTTTATCGAGATGTGGAAAGAGTTGTCGTTTGAGGTGGATGAATTATCTTAGACCAGACGTGAAGAGAGGCAATTTCACTCCTGAGGAAGAGAATACCATCATCCAACTTCACCATTCTTTTGGAAACAAGTAGTGTACTACTGCTATATATTTCACTATGTAATTAATTAATTATAATTATACACATCCTCACTTAATTACTTGCATAATCATTTCAGGTGGTCAAAGATTGCATCTCGTTTGCCAGGAAGAACTGATAATGAGATTAAGAACGTGTGGCACACGCACTTAAAGAAAAGACTACTACTTACTACTCCCACTCACTCCAAAATCGATTCACCTTCCATCATTCCAACTCATGATCACAATCCGGAAAAGCCCGGGTTTTCGAATCCATGTTTGAATTCTCCCGCCCCTTCTTCCTCGTACTTCTCCTCGTTGTCATCATCATCATCATCATGTGTGTCGAAACAAGATACATGGGAGTATGAAATCGATTTCAATTTCTGGGAAATGCTCGATTGCCTGCAGGATCGGCCTTCAATACACTACTCCAATCCAATTACAGATTATATTGATCTAATGAATAATTCTGAAAATAGAGATGGTGAATTTGGTAAGTGGTTGACATCATTAGACAATGAACTTGGACGTGACACTGAAAGAACATTTTAGAGGTAGATAGATAGAAATATATAGTATATTAGACATAGCTTGCTAGTTCATGAAATTAATATTCCATTCTCCTATTCACTTCCTCTTTTCTCAATTTTATGTAATTGATAGACATCCATTTGTCAAATAGACGTTGATTTTATTGTACAAGATATTGAATTTTTCTATATCTATTTTAACATATGTATCAATTTTGTTTAGCAGTTATGGATAGACTGTTTAGTTTTCTTGGGAAATCTAACTCAACACAAACTAAAATTTTATCTATTTATTAGCATTTTATTATATTTGGTTCTTCTGATTAATGATCAAAATTGGACAAGAAAAATAAAATAAAAGTAGATTCAGACATGTTACTTTGATAATTTCACAATTTTTTATTTAAATCGATTAAATAGACCCATTAGGGCGGGCCGTTATGTGACATGAAAATCCCACGCAGAAATAGCCCAGGCCCATGCGCTGGATTTTAATGGGTTGGGCTTGTTGACAGTTGCATGATGGGCTACTATTAATTTTCAGCATCCAATGTAGTTGAATTTTGGCCCAATATATATATTTGTTCCACTCTTCTTCTCCATCGAAAATTAAGCATTACTGCATTAGCCAGTTTGGGTTGGGGTTTGAAGGGTACATCAATTAGCTTCAGAATGGGTAAATCCAGAGACGATAACAAGCACAAAAGATCTTCTCCTTCGTCCACGCGAGGTTTAGGGTTTCTTTCTTTCATTTAGATTGGATTTGTTGATTACCTCCACGGATTTTAATTATTGTACAATGGTTTTTGATGAATTTGAGCAGACGAACCAAGAAGCAAAAGGCACAGAAATAAGGACGACGACAAGAAACACAAGTCCGGGAAGAGTCAC
This sequence comes from Pogostemon cablin, assembly GCA_023678885.1. NCBI lineage: Eukaryota > Viridiplantae > Streptophyta > Magnoliopsida > Lamiales > Lamiaceae > Pogostemon > Pogostemon cablin. The sequence goes on along the minus strand of CM042955.1, from coordinate 8,966,193 downwards.
AAATCGCATAAAATTTCCAAGCGTCATTCTGATAAAGGTATTTCTCCCTATATTAATCGGTTTAAAGTGCAAAAAAAAAAAAAAAAAAAAATTGCAATTTAGTTTGTTGAATCGTCAAACGTATTCGGATTTTTTGTTTTTCGATTTTAAGCTCTCAGTTATTGATTGGATTCTAATTAGGCTATGAATGATGTCTAAATTTTGGGCTATATTCTCTCGCATTTGATTGCTTTTCTGGCTATAGCCTTGAAGTCTATGTATTAGTATAATTTAATCTCATTGAAACATAAGTTGTAATGTTGTATTGAGTTTTGCTTAAGTGGACTTGTTTTCCGATCTACAGTACTTGTTGTGAGGCATCTTTAGATTTTGGTGTACATTATTGATTGATATTGCTTCAGACAAGAAGGCTAGTGGAAAGCGCAAAGACAAAGGCCATAAGCATGATCTTTCCGTAAGTTTCCCTGCTAAGTCTATGCAGTTTCATATTTTTGTAAAAAAACTCTAATTTCTGATGCAACATTCAGCGCCTCTCTTGTTCTTGCCGTGGAATGCTCATATACGTGCGATGATTGAAATTAAGTCCTAAATATATGCACTGCTTTTTTTACTAAGTTAGTAATGCATAAGACTGCATTTGGTGCTCCTTTGTTCTGTATTTTCCTCATAATTCATGTACGGTTAGTAGGTTATATTCAAAGTTTTACTATTGTCTTGCATTATAGGTTTACTATGTAATATTGTGTTATGTTCATCAATAGGATTCATGTTGTCAAGAATTAAGAAAGTAATTTCTTGCGTAGGCATAACAGTTGAAAAATATAAATCTTTTCGTCTGGAAACTCTTTCTAAGAGTTGTTACGCAATATATAACATTAAAAATCCCAAAATCTATGTCTGAGTTTGGGGTTAGCCCATTGAGCCTTCCATTGAACGCGGCCAACCATTGCTGCCCCACCCCTGCTCAAGCTGACTATCAATGCTATCTACTCTCACCATTTTCTTCTTTCCTTCTATGTGTTGAGTTTCTCTCTCTTTTGTTACATCTTTCTAATTTAGGATTTGTCTAAGAGAAAATATACTTTGCAAACACTGCTCAAAGGGTCGCCTCTGTGCACCTGCCACCTCTTATGGGTGGTTTTTGAGGTGAAATTAGATTTGGAGATTGCAGGGAATAAGATTGAGGTCGTATACTGAAATTTACCTTTTCTTTTCCTTTTTATTTTCCCCTTTCAGAAAGTGAAGATCCAAGAATTGTCCAATGATGATTACTTCTCCAAGAACAATGAGTTCGCCATGTGGCTCAAAGAAGAGAAGAACATATTTTTCTCAGATCTATCTTCTGAATCTGCAAGGAGCCGATTCTCAGAATTTGTGACAGAATGGAACAACAAAGAGCTTGAACCCCAATACTATGAGGGTATTGCAACTGGGCCAAGGACATCTCACAAATGGAACATCAAACAGTAGAATGACCTCAAGTTCTCTTATATTTAGCTCATCCAATTGTAAGTTCCCTTATATTGAGTTGCATCTAATGCACTGTTAATATGTACGGATGAAAATTTTTTTCTTTCATAAACGATTAAGTAAAACAAACCTGATATAGGACATCTATGTGTCATGTACAGGCTTCCCGTTTCAATGTAGATGGTAGATTCGAATGTAGTTGTTTTCGGGCCAAATGCCCTTTATGTGGCTTTGGAAGAATCTATTAGCATTCATAATCTATCTTCATCTTTGTAGATTATGCATGTTTGTGACATGATTGATTTTGGCTTGTTTAGGAACTGAGGCATTAAAAGTTAAAACACAAGCTGACATGCTTTAAAACAATCATTGACACACTTGTAGTAAAACGCAATATCGCATATATGAACAACTAGGTCTCTCTCACACACTCACTCGTTATTTAAGTAGCTAGGTTAGATGAGATGAAAGTATTATAAATTGAGTTTGAATTTATTCTTACACATGGGACTTGAATTGAATGGATTTGAATAGCAGAGAATGTCTAATTAATTTGGGGTTTAGAAATTCTCTATACAAACGCAAGTTTATTCGAATGATCCAATTGTGCTAATATGGAAATTGGTATTGCATTATGTATAAAATCATGACAGACTGATGTATTCAAAAAATATGGAAAATGAATTAAAGAATTCTACCCCATTTTAAAAAGAGACTTGGAAACATCATTGATGATGGAAAAAGTGGGAAATTAAATTGAAGATAGGCCACCCAATTGGAAAAATAAGATGAGGAAACTCCAAAGGTTTGACTAAAAAATTTATTTATAGATAAACAAGATCTGTTAAGATTCATCAAATGTTTGTGACAACCTACTATACTACAGTCTACATATAATCAAATTGCATACTTACTTAAATAGGTGACAATAATGTACATGTATAAAAAGGGTTGGTGTAGCAAAGTTTCAATAAACAAAATCATCAATTGGATTCATATTAATCACCATGTCAAGAACCTTACACCCTGCTGTTTTCTTGTTTGTTCTTCTCACAATCCACTCAGCTCATGTGTGTAAGTACTCTATCTCCACTGTTGATGATCTCAATATTTTCTGTAAGCTCAACTCTAATGTTAGTATTTCCGCTTAACAGGGGCTGGGGGAGAAGATGGATGTGTGCAGAGCGCATGTGGGGTGAGGCTGAGAGATCCGTGCTGGTGCTGTTACACGGCAAACGTGCAGCTCCCTTTGCATCCGGAAGACGTTTGCTTTCCCACGCATGATGCCTGTGAAGCATACCCGTGTCCACGCTTCCCACCCGCTGCTGCTGGCCTGCATAAAAATCCATTGTACTAATGCAGTTCTCTCATCATCCTCACTGTTGTCATTTTAGTGCAAACTTCATCAGCTTCTCCTATTTGAATTCTCCCTAATGATGTTTGTTGCTCTAATACATGTCATGTAGAGTTGACATTGGTGTATTTGTGCACGTTAGTCAATTTCTTTTAATAAAGTGATAATAAAAATACTAATTAGGAAATGTTAAATTATAAGGGTAAATGATATAAACTCACTTGGCCACTGGGCTCTTCACAAAAGTGAGTGATTCAGGTTCGATTCCCATATGGGAATGAATAGGAGGTGGAGTTATAAGGAGGCTTGCAAAATAAGGGTGTAAGGGTTTATGGGTGTTAGGTGAACTAACTACTAACTATACTAATAACTAACTTTGTTCGATTAAAAAAAATGATAAGTCCAAAGTACAAGGTATAAACAATGTCATGTATTCATATATTTAGATTGACTAGATTAATTTTGAATCAATTTTGAAAATAAAATCATAATGATGTTATAAAAATAAGTTGCAAAGTTAAAATGAATAATGAATCATTTATTAATACTTGATGTTTGTTAAAGCAATGAAATACCAATTAGAATAGTGAATTCAATCCACTGCCAGTCCAGTCAAGAAAATGTGTTGGAGTTATTTGAGGTAGCGTATTATTTTGGTGAATTGCTACCCAATGCTTATATTGGTTTAAAACGAAACTTATATTGGTTTAAAACGAAAAATAAAATTACATAATCAAATTAATTAATTATCTTTAATTTTAACGGCTCATGTTACTACATTTATTTATTTTAATTAAAGAATAAACACTATTTTCCTTTTGGATTTTAATAGTACATTTCACCATGTACAAATATTATTCTTGATTTTTTTATTTTTTATCAATTAAATTTATTATATTAAAATCTTTGCCGTGTCTTTTAATAAAAAACAATAATATCTTTATTAATTAAAATAAACACTTTAAATAATATTTTTAAACACTCTTTTGTGACATTGTTAGATATTTTGATATTATGTGATGAATTATAACTTTTTCTAGTCAAATTATTATATTTGATCCTTTTAGGATCTTGTAAAATTACAGTAAAATTCACTTTAACAATTGCAGTTTTTAATTTTAATCATTTTCAAAAAAAATAAATCTAAAATTCAATAATTAAAGGGCGAATTTCGCCATAACAGTGATAATTATCAATTAATTAATAAATAAAGAGAGTAGCAATGAATTTGAAATTCGAAATGGAGTGTATAAAATTGGGCGACAAATGACCCACCAGCCTAACTCTTTTCAAAATTTGCACTCTCCCTCCAACGGTTGCATTTCAGCTATATCCAGGTAAACCTCCATATGAAGAAAATTATACTTTCTGCATATTCACATCCACTTTAGCTGTCATCACAGATATTTTCTGATCTGTATTTGGCAGAGACTATGGGTGTTGAAAATTATCACGTCATAGAGCTTGTCGGTGAGGGCTCGTTTGGCAAAGTTTACAAAGGCCGCCGCAAATTCACTGGCCAGGTTCTGTGCGTGTGTGTGTTTGTTTGTTTGTTTTTTTTTTTTTTTTGATGGTAAATACTGATCTGTCTAACTGTTGAGAGATCCACAGACGGTGGCAATGAAATTTATCCCTAAACATGGCAAAAGCGAGAAGGACATTCTGAACCTAAGACAGGAAATAGAGGTAACGCTTGTCTTCTCTATTTTTGACTTGTAGATCATTTATTTCAGTTATTGCATGATTTATGTATGATGTTAACTATTGAACCTGCAGACAATTGATCAGAATCTCAATTGTTCTGCATTGAATTTGCCTTTGGGTCTCAGTTTTTGTCAATTCAATCGAACCATTTTAGGCCTTGGTGTTTAGGGGTTTTCCAAGGCTATAGTGGATGCTTGGCATTTATATTCTCAGTAGCCGTTTATTGTTGCACTTAAGTATAGTGTGTGCCTTTTCTTTTTTGATAAAGGGTTTTCGTCACTTTTTTTTTGTTTGTTCATATTCCTTAGTAGATAAAAACGTACACTTACCTTTCTTTCCCATTATTTGCGTAATCCTATTCCTCTGTTTTCGCTATCTCTGTCTTATACATTCTTCATTAGCATTTGCAATGTCCGATTGTAATTGGCTTTTCATCGGTGTGCTGACATTTTTTAGTTATTGGGTCCACCGAAGTTAATTTTAATGGTTACTTTGATTGTTTCAGATCCTAAGAAAACTGAAGCATGAAAACATTATAGCAATGCTGGACTCCTTCGAGAGCCCACAAGAGTTTTGTGTGGTCACTGAATTTGCACAAGTAATTAGCATTTCTCCTTGGACTATCTCCCATTCATTTGTTCCTTTACTGCAAAGAATATTGTTGATCTATATTTAGTCAACATTTCATCCAGCGGATGCATCTGAAAGTAAAATCTTGTGTTGTTAATGAGGGTTATCTTGTTCCAGGGTGATCTTTTTGAAATTATAGAAGATGACAAGTGTCTTCCAGAAGATCAAGTTCAAGCAATTGCAAAGCAACTGGTAATCTGTTTTTCTTGCATTCTGTCTGATTGGCAGAGACAATCTGCATGGTGATGTCAATGCATAGTTTTAATACTTTGCTCTTTTCTTTTAGGTGAGAGCATTGCACTACCTACATTCAAACCGCATAATTCATCGTGATATGAAACCACAAAACATCCTCATTGGTTCTGGATCTGTAGTTAAGGTTTGTTTTCTGTAACAACTCTCATCATTCTTTGATGACTCTGTTCACATTTGGAATGAAGACTTCTTATCATTTTTCAAAATAAATATTTCAATTTTACATGGCTGGACATCTTAGTTTATTATCTTATGTTTCTCTTTATTTGTTAAATAGCTGTGTGATTTTGGTTTTGCTCGTGCAATGTCTGCAAACACTGTAGTCTTGCGGTCCATAAAAGGTAAGAGCAAACTAAATGACACCCAATAGTATTAATATTTACTGACTGGCTTCTTGTTTGATGGCTCTGATCTTTTTGGCTTCCAATTCATATAAGGAACTCCTTTATACATGGCCCCAGAATTAGTTCGAGAGCAGCCGTACAACCACACTGCTGATTTATGGTCTCTTGGTGTTATTTTGTAAGTACTACATCCTCTACCTTTAGCACCAGTAACTATTTGCTCTTTCTTAGAAAATGAGGAAAGTTTCAACCCTAGTTCTTGTAATCTGGTGAGCACTATTCTGTATTTGAATAAGATTCCCAGTGAAGAAGATAGGGTGCATTCACATGGAATTAGTCTAGGGAGATATTAGTAGTGATATTAAGGTTGCCTTTAATGCAGATAACTAACCCTTGAATAATTGACCATTCCTTAGCCATAATGTGTTTATTCCTATAATTATTTTTCTGTCACCTGGGATCAGTAATGTGAATTTACATCATAATACATTTTCTTGTATATGCTGAGCGACAGGAATTAGATGATTCATCAGCTGTCTGTGAATGGATAGCTGCCGCTTCTACATATACTTAAATTGATTCATCTCTCTCTTTCTCCAGCTAGTTGATACAAACTTTTTCTGCTGATGTTTATATATTTTATGAACTTGACAGGTATGAACTCTTTGTTGGACAACCTCCATTTTACACAAACTCAGTGTATGCACTGATTCGGCACATCATCAAGGTATTGGTGTTTTTCATGTGTCTATTGTTTGCGATATGTCATAAGATTATTAATTATATTTATGTACTATTGAAGGATCCGGTCAAATACCCAGATAACATGAGCTCAAATTTCAAAAGCTTCTTACAGGGTTTGCTGAATAAGGTGATGTTTGCAATAGTTGATATCTGTAGAAACATTTTCCTCTTATCCAATGATAATTAACTTAAAATATATATATATATATATATATATATATATATATATATATATATTATTTCTTATAACAGAATCCTCAGAACAGACTGAGTTGGCCTTCTCTTATGGAACATCCATTTGTCAAGGACACTTTTACAGAAACAGAAGTGAGAAAATATATTTTTTTTTGCAAATTTTAGGTTTTAACATCTTTTTTTGAGATATCTGTGATGTGTTAATGCAAATTTTTGTTTGATCTACAATAATAACCAGGATTTATGTGGTGAGAGAACAGGATCTTCAAGAGGTTTCGGAGCTCTGAGGCAAGAAAGAAATGCTGAAAAGCAAACTGGATTTACTGTTGCAAGTCAAGAGAGTGGGTTTTTGTTATTCTCTGAAGCTATGAACCAAATTTTGCCTGTCCTGTCTATTATTTACGGTAGGAATTTAATTAGTTAACTGCCGATATATGGTTGTAGGCAGGAGCTGTTCTCCTGCTGGTAAGGACAATGAGAAGGTCCCGCGCTCTCCAACCGATCCACATTCTAATGACACTACCTCCACAGCACACAATGCCTTGCAAAGGGAAGAGTTTCCTGGTTTTTCGGGTCAGGGTGGTGCAGTACATTCAGGTTGAGTTGAATGATTTCTTCTCCATTCTTCAATTTTTAACAATTCCCTTAGATGCCATGTGAATGTCCTAAAATTAATAGAATGGCGTAGGTAGCAATTCATAAGTTCTGTTTGTTTCAAGTCTTTCTCCTGCATGCAAGTTTTCTCGCATTGACGCTGAATGCCCCAGCCAATTTTTTTTTACATGCCTTAGTTTATTGTACTACTGTTAAGGATTTTACAGATACATAAATATTTCTTCAGGATAAAATGAAGCACTTATCTTTAGTGTGTATCTTTTCCCAAGAAATTTAGATATCTTCAGTCACTATATATGTTTTCTTGAGAAATTGAGAACATAGCGAATGTTTAGGTATCTCCAAACTATAGCAAACGTTGTGATGCTTTTTAGTAAACCTCTGTAGGTTCCTCTTTTAGCCTTCATTTCAGCTATTTATAATGTGGATTACAAATTATCAACCCAAGTGCCAATTGCTAAATTGCTTTTCTTCTTTATAGTAACTGGTACTGGTCTATATTTTCGTTATAGTTTCAAGTGTTCCATAGCATGGAATTTACTGGAAGTCTAGGCACGTTTTTCTGTGTGAGGATCACCTCTGTATTTTCTACATCTATGCCATTTTCGTTTTCTCTTATACTGTGTGTACTCTTCATCTTTTCTAATTTATCATGTTATATTTTAGTACTGTTGAAGGGTCTTAGTATCTATTAGTATAGTTCGTGTGGTCGTGGTGGGGGCTGGGGAATGCTATCTTTTCCATGAATTTTGCTCAGGTGTTACAAGTGCTGAATAACCTTTCACTCTATTCAGGTTGCCAAGTGCTGGACCGGTTAGAAAATACTTCCCGCATGGTTAAGGGTGCAAAAGTGATTGGTCAAGACAATGAAGCATTGGCTGCTATTTTGCTACCTTTTAGAAAATTATGTGATAGTTCCCAGCCTTCCTGCAAGTAATTTCTCATTATAGTATTCCCTCTTTCATATGATTCGATTGTAAAATAATTTGGTCCAATATTTTATATTCTACTCCTTTTTTCTTCTTCAGGGATCAGGATATTACTATATTTAACCAGTCTCTGAGAATTCTTGCAAATTTAATTGGTGCTGGAGCGGTCAATTCTAGGGGAATTCTGGATGAAATAATTAGTGGACTTCTTGGTTTCACTTCTACTGTTATTCAATTAAGAATATCTGATAGATATGACTTAATGGCAAAGGTATATTATTATTGTCATTTAATAATCATGAATATATATATATACGATGAGTGAAGGCCATGTTCTATGATTAAATTTTGTTGCCTGCGTTAGATTTCCCTCCTGGGTCTCTCTTCATGATAGCTCTGAAATTTTATTGTATTTAATTGTTTAAAAATGTTGGCTAGCCCTTTTTCATTGCCTCGGGGAAGTTCAAAATATGCCAGATAGTTCTTGTGCCTGTTGCTTATATTTTTAATTTACAGAGTTTTTCAGTGGTCAAAAGATTGCTAGACAATTGTGGAGGTAATTTTGGTGATCATTATTTCAGTCATTGGGTTACGATAGTTGGACTATATGCAAAGGTTAGTTTCACTGAATTATAGTTGTTGCAATTAAGCAGAAAATTTTGCAAGCTTTTTTATTCATATTGCGTATTTTTAAATCTCAGATTGCAGGTTGTGGTGATGAAATGTCTGGAAGAGTTCTTTACGAATGCACTTCATGTGTTGCAGTCATGTTATCTCAAGTAGCACAGTTTCTCAGAGTGTCTGCAGTCTCTTCAAAACTTGAGACAGCTTCTACTTCAGTTGCAGCAAACAAAACTATTCTACAGGTTTTGGACCATGCTAAGTCTTCAGGTGTACTAAGTTGTATGTGCTTGTGCTTGGAATCCTCTGGCCTGAGTTTGATATCAGGCTCTACAACTTTGTTGCGAGCTGCTTGTGAATCTTGCAGGGGCATTTGGTCACTCATTGATGCGCTTGAACTTCTTTCTGCCAAAGGGACTGAATTATTCCCCCTTAACTATTTTCGGACACATTCTCTAGGTCGACTTGATATCAATGATAATGATCAGACACCATCATATGGAATAGATGTAGGCGAAGCCATTGATTCGATCATTAAAGCATTTCTTAAGTCAAAAGCTGTACAAGTTGCTCTCTATTTTTGTCTCCACCAACGTCACGAGTTAGCTCTTTCCGCTGGGCTTCAGGTATCAGTTTTACTATGAAATCCTTCTCATATGAAATACTTTTGTTTCAAGAAAATGGGAGTTTTATCCAGTAATATTAACTGATGATCGAGTTTATTTATGACACTTTTGTAGCTATGATTTAATTATTCACGCTGCGTAATGATTTGGCATATTACTTTTTTCTACAAAATATAAATGGTAAATGCACTGTTTCACAGCTTATTTTGAGATGCTGCATTCGTAGTGATGTTTTGACAAACGTCCTCTGTGGGTTACCAAGTAAACTGCCTATAACCACAGTTGTCAGTGGTGGTGGTGATGGCACAATTATCTCGGAGACATTCTCTGTGCTATCATTATGTGCTGCTTCAAACAAGGAAACTACTAATGACACAGAAGCAGAAAATTCTAGACCCAAATTTATAGATACCCGTGCCTTGGTTATGCACTCGTGTCTTGTTCTTGCTGCAGTTGCTCATTGTTTGAAATCATCTGGAAGAAGTTCTGCATTGTTCATGTTGACAACAAATTCAAAAAAGCAGTTTGCTCGTCTCTCTATCATTGCTCACCATTTTTCTTCAGATGAAAGGATGCAGTCCTCATTGCAGCCCTCTTGTTCAGCTGCTATGCTAGCTTTTGCATCCATCCTGTCTCTTGAGAAGGGACCTTTGGTTGAAAATCCGATCTCTGAGATGGCTCTTCCATTAATTCCACGAACTGCAACTCTGTGTGACCATCTCAGAGCTCCAGTAAATGATGAAAACTTGATGAACCTTACTATGCTAAAGGGGATGCTTCCTTGCAGATATGGAGTTAGGGATGGTTCTATTGGGTTGTTGGAGTCCAGGTTGAACTGGGGAGGACCTCTGGCTGTGCAACAGCTATGTGCAAGTGGTGCTCCACAGCTTCTTATTGATTTAATGGCTAACAATGTTTCAAATGTTTCTCAGAAAAGTTCTGACTGCTCTCAAGATCAAATAGGATTGTCACCTATTGGAGTTGTGTGGACTGTTTCTTCAATTTGTCAATGCCTCTCTGGTGGAGTATCAACATTCCGCCAGATATTACTTAGGACTGAACACATCAAGTGCATTATTGATTTAATATCAGATGCTCATCTTAAACTGGTTGGGTCCTGGGGTGGACCTGGGGGAGGGACATGTGGTGGAGTAAGGGATACAATAAATGCTGTGATTGACTTCTTAGCATTTCCTTTTGTTGCTGCGCAAAGTGCACCAGGTCTGATGTCCACTAATGCATCAGTAAATAGTGGTTTCCTTTTGAATATGGGCTCTCCTGGTGGGAAGGTTTGCGTTGAAGACAGAGACATGATGAGAACAATACAGACAAGCATGAAAAAGTACATTCAGATTCTTGAGGAGGTTAGTTACCCATGCCTTTCTTGTTCTTTCAGTATTAGGTATTCTTCTTCATGAATTCCCTTACACTCTTTGCTACACAGCACAGACCACATCACTGATTTGTAGTTCTTTCAATTATACATCACTTTTATGTTTTAACCATACCTGAGTTATTGGATCATTTGGACATTCTATGTAGACTTCATGCCATTGCCATGCATTTACCTGGTTAGCGCTGTAGATTGTCTTTTAAAAATAAGCAATATGGTGTAACCTGGTGTTACATACTGTTTACCATGGTTTCCCCTGATTGAATATGTCATTCTCTTATTTACTTGAGCAAGCCAGTGAAGCAATACTTTGTGCAGACAATGAACAACTTATTCTTTCAACTCATTGAATTTAAATTCTATGATGCATAATGTGACATCACATTTAACTTTATTTTTCATTAGATTTAGTTGTTTCTGCATAAATAGGTTGAAGTACTCAATCATTCTTCATTGCATTGACCATAGCTTTATTATTCATGAGATTTAGTTTCTGCATATAGGTTGAAGTACCAACGATCATTCTCCATTGCCTTGATCATATGGAAGTGAAGGATATAGCAAGGGTAGTGGCATTTATTGCTAAACTATCTACCCAACAGCCACTTGCTCTTCAACTTGTGAGCAAAGGCTTATTGGATTCAAACAGAGCAAAAATGCTGCTTCACAGTCCCTGCCCTAAGGAAGTCACCATGGATTTTCTAATGATTGTTTCAGATTTAGCTCGAATGGACAAGGTAATATGACAGACTTCTACTTGAATATTTTTTGTTTATATTTTACTTATGCGAGGTGCAAATGATGTTTTGTGAATATTTTTACAAGAGAGAAGCAATTGAATTAAAAAATTAAAATTAAATGTCTTGGGGTTGAACAGTGTATGCTAAACTGTTCAATCATATAATCCAACAACTGACCTCTTGTGTTACTTTTACTCCAATGTTTGCTGATAATAGCTGTTGCTCAAAAAGTGAAAATTCATTTTTTATACTCAGATATAATGTTATTATGTTGTGCTAGTAATATTTCGCTGAGAGAAGAGCATCAGGGTCAGAATATGCTTTTATGAACGTGGTGTCTATTATGGGTCCTTCCAGTTTCACGGTTGACCGTTCTGTGAAAATTATGCCTGAAAGTTATTGAAGCAGATTGATTGCTAATCTCTAAGTATGAATTTGTTTGCAGCTGTTTTACGAATTTATAGATTCAGCGAACATCTTGGAGGATCTGAGGCACTTTCTTACCCATGAAGATCCAAACTTACGCTCAAAGACCTGCAGTGCTATTGGAAATATGTGCCGCCACAGCTCATATTTCTATATTTCGCTGGTAATCCAATGATCATTACCCTTTTCTCTTTGTAATGTTTTTACTTTTGGGTGAAATAGTCACATAAATTTTGTTTTTATTTTTTTCTGAAGGCAAAACACCATATAATCAGTGACCTTATTGATCGATGTGCTGATTCTGACAAACGGACAAGGAAATTCGCTTGCTTTGCTGTAAGTTATCTAATCATTAGTATCATCTGTTCCTTCTCAATTTAATCTGGTAAGCAAAGCAATCTTGGAGAAGATAAGTTGATAATGGATATGATGTCTTTGTGAAGGTTGGGAATGCAGCCTATCATAATGACTCCTTATATGACGAACTCAAAAGAGTCATCCCTCTGTTGAAAAATGTGCTGCTTGAAGAAGAGGAAGACAAAACTAAGGCAAATGCTGCTGGTGCACTTAGTAACCTTGTTCGAAACTCTAGCCGCCTATGTGAAGACATAATTTCCAAAGGAGCCATGCAGGTATTCTTTACTTTTCTCTCCTTTTAGCTTAGGGAAATATTAGGTAAATATCAAATCCTATGAAAAATATCAGTAAGATAAAATATCACATGAATCACAATAGTTAAATGTAATGACCATGCCATGGATGATTTATTTGCATCTATAGAAGGATGCACCTTCATTCTAATAGGATGGGTTTTGTTTTGATGATTTGTCAGGCATTGTTGAAGGTGGTGGCAGATTGTTCAACTGTAGCGTTGAACCCTCGGAGGGACGCGATAAATGAATCTCCTCTGAAGATAGCATTGTTTTCACTGGTGAAGATGTGCGCTTATCCGCGATGCAGGCAATTCATTCGTTCCTCGGAGCTGCTTCCTCGAATAGCACAACTCAGGCAATCACCGGAGCCCACAATAGCTAACTACGCCTCCGTTATCATCAGTAAAGCTTCAGAGTCTTGCTGATCACTATTTACACCTAAGGGCTAAGCACATTCATGTACAGTCTTCTGGGTTACCCAGCTAGTAATCTTGTTAAGTCTTCGAATATACATATGAAAGCAATGTCATTAATATTGCTAGAATGATAATTATTCCCAGAGTTTGCCATCAATGAATAAAAAGGCTGCATCCATTTCAGAGCCTACTATCAGCAGTTGTTGTAGTTTGTATTTCAAGTTTTCAACTCCCTCCATTCCACGATGAAATCTACTTGTATATAATAAGTTCAAGGAATGTTGTTTTCAGAAAAAAAGTAAAAAAAAGTTGCATTTTGACATATTTGTATGAACAATTTAATATTTTTGAATAATAAAAAAATTATAAATTAAATCATGTAAGTTGTGATTGGGTAATAATTTTGAAATTAAAATATATTTCGATGGCTTGGTTTAATCATTAAAATATTGTTTTTATTCCGATTTAATTTCTACTCTATATTCATCATCCACCCAAATATGACCATTAGCTAATCTAATACTCTCCATCCCGTCCTAATGGTTACGCTTCTTTGTAAATTAAAAAGGAAGCGTAACCATTGGAGCGGAGGAAGCGTAACCATTAGGGAGGAATGAATGGAGTATTGTTTTTATTTCCAATTAAATTATCACCTTTGGTTCTAGTATCTTGTCTAATTATCACAAAATAGAGTTTTGCAATTTATTTATTTATTTATTATTATTATTATTATTATTATTATTATTATTACCTTTTTTTTAAATTTTGGTCCTTCGAGATTTAAACAGGTACAAATCAATTTTCACATCATTGTCAAAGATCTTTATATTCTTGTTGATTTCTGCAGAACATTTATGCTGATTATTAGGCATAGCGAGAAGAAGCTCTCGTTTAAGTTTGAATCTCCATTAAAATTATCAACCACTGGTTTATCGAATCCCCCCTTCAACCAATGCAGAAAAGATCCCAAGAATAACATAATGCAATGCATTACCGACAACCCTCACCCAGAAATTTCTGGGTTTTTTCGGAAAGGCTTTTCGCTGATCACCAAAGAAATTATGGGAAAAGCAGTTCACGCACTTTGCATAAAGGGGTTGACTCACTTGAGCATATTTCACACAAACACATTGATAAATATGTACTCAAATTTCGGGAACATCAACCATGCCAAGCAGGTGTTCGATGGAATGCCCCAGAGAAATGAAGCTTCTTGGAGTAACATGATTTCTGGATTTGTGAAAATAGGACTGTATGAAGATGCGTGTAGACTGTTTCCTGAGATGTGGCGTCTAGGATTTGAGCTAAATGGTTATAATGTTCCGAGCTTGTTTACAGCAATTAGTAGATCAGGGCATATGTTTATTGAAGGACTTCAAATTCATAGCTTAGTTCTGAAGAATGGTTTGATTTCTGATGTTTTTGTGGGCACTTCTCTTTTGCATTTTTATGGAGGTTATGGGTTTCTTTCCAATGCGGACTTACTCTTCGAAGAGATGCCCGAGAGAAATGTGGTATCTTGGACCTCTTTGATGGTTAACTATGCTGACAGTGGATTGTTCTCTGAGGTGGTCGATTTATACCAGAGAATGAGGCGTGAAGGGACAAGTTGTAATCAGAATACCTTTACTGCAGTTATTAGTTCTTGTGGTGCTCTAAATGATGAATTTCTGGTGCATCAAGTGCTTGGTAATGTTATTAAATCAGGCCTTCAGACGAATGTCTCGGTTGCAAATTCTCTTATATCAGTCTTTGGAGGTTTAAACAGGATAGAATTCGTCGATTATGTGTTCAATAACATGGACGAACACGACACCATATCCTGGAACTCATTACTTGCAGCATTTGCTCATAACGGGCTATCCGAAGAGGCTCTTGGGTACTTCCATTTAATGCGTCTTACTCATGGAAAAATAGATGGCAACACACTTTCCACAATATTGTCCATTTGTGATTCTTTGGATAATTTGAATTGGGGTAGAGGGATTCATGGTTTGATGTTTAAGATGGGTTTGGAATTGGATATCTGCATATGCAACACGGTCCTCAGTATGTATTTTCAGACAAGAAGATATAAGGATGCGGAGAAAGTGTTTCAATTTATGCCACAGAAGGACTTGATCACTTGGAATTCCATGATGGCTGGTTATGTTTCAGTAGGCAAGTGCTTCGATGCCTTGAGGGTTTTGAGAGAACTGCTCTACATGGGGCACAAGACGAATTTCGTCACTTTTGCTAGTGCATTGTCTGCATGTGCAAGTGCTGAATATACATCTGAAGGGAGAGTCGTGCATGCACTTGTAATCGCGTCTGGGCTCCATGAGAATATGGTAGTCGGGAATGCACTAGTTACCATGTATGGGAAGTGTAGAATGACACAGGAAGCTAAGAAAATTTTTCAGAATATGTCTGAAAAAGAGTTGGTTACTTGGAATGCTATGATAGGTAGTTATGGAGACAATGAGGAAGTTGATGAGGCAATTAAGGCCTTTAGGTTGATGATGGAAAGTGGAGTTAGTCCAAACTACATAACCCTGACAAATGTTCTTGGATCTTGTCGTGATTCGTGCAACCTTCTGCAGTACGGAATGCCCTTACACGCGTACGTATTATCCTCTGGATTTGGATCAGATGAATACGTGAGAAACTCTCTTATCTCAATGTATGCTAACTGTGGTGATCTCAATTCAAGCAATTCTATGTTTTCAGCATTAATGAACAAGACCAATGCAACTTGGAGCACCATGGTTGCTGCTAAGGCTCATCACGGTCAATGGGAGGAGGCATTGAAACTCCTCCTGGAGATGCAGAGGGTTGAAGTGAATTTTGATCAGTTCAATCTTTCGGCGGCCCTTTCCGCTGCATCAAACTTGGCTATTCTGGAGATTGGTCAACATCTTCATGGTTTAGCCGTCAAACTTGGTTTTGATATCTATCATTTTGTTGCAAATGCTACGGTGGATATGTATGGCAAGTGTGGGGAACTCAATGATCTGTTGAACCTGATTCCAGAGCCCAAAAAGCGGTCTGGACTATCATGGAACATATTGATATCTGCCTTTGCTAGGCATGGATGCTTTCAAGAAGCCAGAGACACCTTCCACGAAATGGTGGCAAACGGAGCGAAGCCCAACCACGTCACCTTCGTCTCACTTTTATCCGCATGCAGCCATGGCGGTCTAGTGGAGGAGGGTCTCAGATATTATGATTCAATGACAACAGTTTATGGCGTCCCAGCTGCTATAGAGCATTGTTGTTGCATTGTCGACCTACTCGGACGATCAGGGAGACTAGCTGAGGCCGAGGCGTTCATCAAGCGAATGCCCGTCCCACCGAATGACTTCACCTGGCGAACATTGTTAGCCGCAAGCAAAACGCATGGCCATTTGGAACTAGGAAAGAAAGCTGCTCAGAACCTTCTAGAAGCAAACCCATCCGACGACTCAGCTTACGTGCTCTACTCAAATGCATGCGCGACATCAGGAAGATGGCAAGACGTGATGGGACTCAGAGGGAAGATGGAATCAGAGAAGGTGAGAAAGAAGCCTGCTTACAGCTGGCTCAACGTGAGAAACGAAATGAACACGTTCGGTGCAGGGGACGAATCACACGCTGAATGGGAGAAGATACGTGCGAAGCTGTTGGAGCTGAAGAGGGAGATCAGAGAAGCTGGCTACGTTGCTGATACGAGCTACGCGTTGCATGATACCGACGAAGAACAGAAGGAGGATAGTCTATGGAGACACAGTGAGAGGTTAGCTCTTGCATACGGGCTGATCAGCACGAAAGAAGGATCGACTCTTAGGATCTTCAAGAACCTTCGTGTCTGTGGGGATTGCCACTCGGTATACAAGTTTGTAAGCAGTATAGTTGGTAGGGAAATCATACTGAGAGATCCTTATAGGTTCCATCATTTTAGTGCGGGGAACTGTTCTTGCAGTGACTACTGGTAGCTAGTGTGACTGCTCCATTCATTCATGCTTTTGTGATCAGTTTTACATTGCTTTAAAAATGAAAGTGATCATAATAGAAATTTTCTTCATTATTCTTAATTTAAATTTAAATTTTAAAAATCAAAGTGATCATAATAGTAATTTTCTTCATCATTCTTAATTTAAAATTTCTTCAAATTAAAAAAATGAGAAAAATGTGCTCTTGTTGAGAGTCGAACTCAAGACCTCCCGCTTACTAAACGGGTGCTCTAACCAACTGAGCTACAAGAGCAGACTAAAAATCCTAATATTTTTATGTTTAGTAATATCATACTAATGAACTGACAATATAGCTTTTTTTAATTTTTTTTAAAAAAATTACATTTTCATTTTATAAATCTACCATTTTATTGGAAATAATGGAAAAATGAGCCACACCGTAAATTCACGAAAACTGTATTGTTTGAGACAAAACTTAGGTTGTGATTATAAATGCTCTTTTATTTTGATAAACAATTATTTAAAACATACATCATCACTCTTTTTTTTCCTTTAATTTGTTTGAGAATGTCTTCACACTCTAAATTTAGTTTGTGGAAACCATTTTTTTATGATATTACACTGAATACTGTTCAATCACCTTAGATCTCTTTGTCTTTTCACTTTCAGTAATAATTAAAAATATATTAAAATAAAGTGTAGAATTAAGTAAAGTAAAATGTGCCCTGAAATAAAAATGTTCTCCATTGCTCTTTAAATTTAAAAAAACTGTTATGGCATGCTCTTACGAATTACTAACACCTAATTATAGTAAAACTCTTTCAAAAATGTATGCATGTTTGTTGCTTGCAATCAACACTGGATTGAAATACGGAGTTTATCATTGCTAAGAAGGCATGAAAATACATAGCAAGAAAGTTATCTAGATTTTTATGTATCAATACACCTGTGAACTCTGAAATGAAGTTAGAATCTTTTTGTTCAAACACGACATCGAAGAATAAACAGGAAATCGTGGGTTTCTACCCTCCAACATGAGGGGTAGGCATACCACAACTTCCCATCAAAAAGTTCACAAATGTTTAGATGAAAACACCCGTAAAATCAAACACCTGATTAACTATTCCACTTCCTGTAAGTAATCTTCAACTTCAGATGAGGTCAAAACCCTGCAAGAAAATAAGCAATCAACACCATCATCTGCATGTTTTGTTATAATTACTACTATTATTATTATATTTTCAGTATTAAAGATAATACTAACTTGAATATTTTGTCACTGCCAATCACACCAATCTCAATGTTTTTGCCTGAAATTTGTCCTTCAAATCTGCAAATAATAGCAAGGAAAATCAGAGGTCACAAGGACAAACTCTTAGCACAGTGATAAATCATAAATGGCTAATATTAGAGAACATCAATGATCCTGCTTTTTAGCAAAGAAACACGAGGATTTGGAGCCGGAACAAGTAAGAAACACTGTCATGGAGATTATTCACTTCTACTGAAAATTTTTGAGTGAACCTTGTATATTGAGCTCCACCTTCTCAAAAAAAAAAAAATGTTTCGTATGCAAACCAACTATTAAAGAGACATCCCAGAATCAAGGCACTTACCCCTCCTTCAATGTCAAAATCGCTGTATGTACAGCATCATCAAGTTCCATATCTTCAGTGTACCTGTAGAGGATACCGACAATATACATTAGTAAATCTTGATTACATCAGACCAGGAAATGCACCATGACGAGAAATACATTATAACCAAAACATTTATTTGATCAGATAACATAGTTTTTGTAGGCTAAGAGATAGTTGGAGCATCAATGCTTAAACAAGAATGGATGTTTTAGATGCTTATCATCATCTGTATGGATGTGTGTCTGAGTTGGGTACCTACACTTAAGTTAACTTAGGGATATAATCCCTGAAAGTGAGATTACTAACCAGCAATTGATCCAAGACCTCACAAAATTTTAGAGCTCATACAATATCAACTTGGTTATCAAAGAGCCCTAAAACTCTCTCAATTAGCACAGCTAATGCTTTGGCTTAAACAGTCTTAAGATATCAGGTGCGGGCTCCAAAGGAATGAGGTTATTCTGACATATAATAACACACAAAATTTTCACATAAAAGGTCCTAATCATATGTTCCATACAAGAGGAAAGCTCAATAACTAAGACCTTATCTCTAATAAAGGCATTTGATTAACACGTGCATCAATGAAAAAATGATAGGAGCCAAATTACAAACAGATTTCATATATTGTGAGACTATAGACGTCTATGCATAATGCCATAATCACACTATATATCACTTCACATGCTATAAAGATAAGGCACTCAAACCCAAAAAGACAAAATAATGGAAGTCTGAACTCTGAACACACAGAAGTTAACCACCTCTTCTCCAGAAATGTCTTGGCATTGGAAACATTTTTTCCCATGGCAGAGGCTTTCCAAGAGAAATATGAACCTGACGGATCCACCTAAACAGAAAATTAAACATCTTAGAAAATGATTTCATTTTGTCAAGGATCATAAGCAATGGTTAAGCACTAAATTAGAGCACGGACCAGAGGCATTTAAAAGTGAAACCACAAGAAAACTAGTGCATCCAACTTATCTGATGTACATGATATATCAAGTAGACAGACTGGAACACTAAAAGAAGCAGTTGAGCATGCATATTATAGCAACCATACATGAAGGATGTACAGAAGGATGCCACATGACACAGAATCATGCACACCTACAGTACTTCCCAAAAGATAATAGACAAAAATGGGAAAGGAAGAAAGAGAAACAGAAAGGGGAAAACAACATAAAATAAAAACAAGGAGATAATGAGAAATAAGATTTTGAAATAAACCAACCATAGAAATCAATCACTTGTCAGTAATGTGAGGGTGAAAAAAAGAATAATGTGAAATAAATCTAAAAAGAAAAGAAACATAACCAAGTATGCAACAACAAGTGGTATATTGGCCATATTTGCTAGTAGGAATTAACAGATACAACTTTCATCACCAAATAGACCACCAAAGATGCAACTGCAATGTCAGAAAACTCAGAACAAGCTGTTTGTATACCTGATATAGCTGCGGACCCTTGTCATCATACCCAGCAACCAAGAGTGATACACCAAAAGGCCTCACACCACTACCAGAAAAGACAGAAAATTTAGAAAGATCATAAAATAAGAATAATAATTTAAAACTATGTTTTACAGAAACATGGAGCTAAGTTAGGTTCAGCGGCTATGCATGGTTTCCAAAACTAGTTTTCACATTCTCAACTGATATATAGAACTACAAAATTTGACTTTAGGGTAGCTATGAAGAGCAATTACAATTTCAACAACGATAATACTGTTGTTCAACTTAGTTTTCTGCACCATTGACCCTTGCTGCTATGCATATGCATACTTAAATCAGAAGATTTCAAAAGAAAATTAAATCTGGATATTCACATCAAGCAATAGATTAATACATTATAATAGCAGGCATAAAATTCTGGCAGCAACAAGTATTGAAGGTCATATATATCAATCACACGGAAAACCACCTTTCTAATACATGAACAACAGCAAAAGGTCTTAAAAATGAACAGATATAAAAAGCTATGAAGGTGTGATTCTAGCGCATAGCCATATGCTGTGAAAATGTTGGTGATTATATGAAATAAACAAAGTGCAGGGATTATTAGATATAATTCCTTGAGTAGTTTGCAAAAGTCAGCAAGCTTAATCATACACAGACATTTAGAAACATAAAATCTTTAGTTTACTGAATTAAACAAATATCTCTACAATTGGAAAACTAAACTATCCAGGAAGTCAATTTGATAGGTAACCCAAACAGCCTCCTCGGGGTAGTGAAGCACAAGCAATTGAGAATATGTTACAAGAAAATAGACAGAAGTAAATTGATAAAGGAAATAATTCATATAATATCTTGTTGCTTGATACATATTCATGTGACGCTGCCCGATTGTATAACTAATATGATCCCTTACAGATATACAACCGTCAACAGCCAGTAGGCTCAAAAGATAGTAGCGCTTGAGATAAAATGCTAATTTTAAATTTAAAAATAAAATAAAATTACTTCACTAGAAAAGGAGAAAGAATTAAGAAATAACTGATGATACATACCCGGATTGAGTGAATTCCTGCATAACAGTGGCAGTTTCCCTCACTAACTGAGTCACGGGAATAGGTTCCTAAAATTTATGTTGGCAAATAATGAGTCAGTATAAATTGATAGAATTGTGCAGAAACTAATTATTGCAGCGAGTAGAATACTAGAAGAGCTACAGAAGCATGGAAGTGGCATTTAAATGGATAATTACATTAAGCATCCACAGTTCGCCATTCCGACTAAGCAACGCTGCAATGGGTTTTAGAAATTATAATTTGAGTTGTTCAAAATGAATTGGATGATTGCAAGTGCATAAAATAATATTGACTATACATTGATAATTATGTTTAAAATAGTAGTAATTTTATTACGCATCATAATTCACAAATCAAATATGAAAAAGCCGGATTCACAAATCCAATATGATATGAATGAAGCATGATTGACTTTGACTGCATCCAATGTTAACAAATAGAAGTATTTTTGTTACATCAAGTATTAAAGATCGCAAATCCTATGCATACAAATACTGGAAATATAAAGACCAGGTGCAAAAGATTTAACTACCTTATACAGTCGATAGTATTGCTCAGCCTGCTTTCTACTTTTTCGAACCAAAACTCGAGAATCAGGTCCCATGCCACTGTACAAAGAGAATATATAGTCATGCTATAGGAAACTTTAGAGTAGATAGTTCCCAGAAGAAGAAACAACCAAGGAATTTTGAGCCTTTGTTTTGTAACGACGATACTCAATAAGAATTAGAATGAGATTGAATGAAACCACCGGCACAGTTGGTGTATAAACAAGTGTAAGTTTATAGTAGCAACGGATGGTCTTGAAATGGGTCAGAGAGCCACTGATACAGAGTTAAGATTTTAAATGTCTCATTAATACTATTTAAATACCAAATATTGGTTACATTTCTTTAGCAGATGAAGTAGCCAGATATTCCCAGTCAACAATAATATCAGGATTTGCATCACAGGTGAATACATAGAAACCTCCTAAAAATTATTCTTGTTGGCATTTCATAATTTGTCTTCTTATTTTAAGTTTCACCTAAATTAAGAAATTCCATTTTGACCCAAAGCATAGATGAACAGGAGATGGATATTAACCTGTATACAACTCCAATGTTTGGGGTCAAAATCTGGATCTTTTGCACCTGCAAGAAGTAGATCAATTCTCAGGAACCTAGGGAACCCATTATTATTATCAAACTGATATCCAAAGTTCGAATAAATACCAAAAGTTAAAGGATAATCAAGATCCATGGAAGAACGTACATAAGAAGACAAAAACAGTAAAGAGTCGGTATTGCAAGCTACAAACTTCAAAACCATACTGTGGCCACAGAAAAAAACTTACAGATGTTTCATCAACCAAAATTGATGGCAGTTTCTTTTCGGTTGCAATAACAACTCCATTAGCAGCTGCAAACCCATATAAAGCGGTTCTCAGAGAGTTAGGAAAACCTTATATTTCAATGCATGAAAAAAGGGAATTTAAAATCAGAATTGATGATAATACTTCTACTCTCATACCAATTCTCAAGAACAGCTTCCAGGTTGCCTTTTTGGAAGCATAACATAATTATTTAAATTTTAAGTGTAACTCAAAAATATTATCAACATCCTCATATCATTTTTACAATAAACAATATAACTGAAAAAATAAAAGCATTATGCAACTCTGCATCTAACAATTACTCAATTTATTTGAAATGTGCTACATCCAATGTAGATTGCATTATTTGTCAATATAGATTATAGCCAATTACAATTTATACAACCTCCTCGAGTCCCCTTAAGAGGCAAACTATAAGTAATCTATGCACAAGTTTCATGAAGGAGATAACACAAATTTACCTTTAATTCCTAGAGAAGTTTGACCTGATCCAACAGCAGTCAAAGCATGTTCTATTTGAACAAGCTTACCTGAAGGGCTACAGCCATGAATTTTAGGAAATAAGCATTATTACTACCACAACACCAAAAATAAAAAACAAATGACAATCAATCATTAGTGCAGCCGATAATGCATACCTGAAAGTGGTGAGGGAGAAAGAGTATTGACTGTCACCCATTGATTTCTAGACGCAAGTTAGGCTCTCCTGAAACCAAGCTACAAATTAATCAAACCCACTCCACCAACGCATACACACACCCAGAACGTCGAATTTAAAGCCAGCGTGAAAACCCTGAACCTCCATAAGGATAGGTTAAATTCTACCACCGCAACATTAAACTGGATTTCTCATAATAATACAAGGTTCATGATAAAGAAATAGAGATATGTGATCTGTAGGAAATGTGCCACCGACGAGCAAAAATCATCATTTGCGAATTATTTAAAATAAAAAATAGAAAAAGGTAACTTGTTGGAAACCTAGAAAAATGTCTGAACACAAGCCCTAACTTATCGACAGAAGATACTGAAGTAGGAAGTAGAGACGAAAAGACATACCTTGATTATTACTGGAAGAATCCGCAAGTAAGAGGTTTTGAGGAGGTAAACAGAGTGTTTTATGGAGTGTTTCTTGAGGAAGAAGATGAACGAAATTCTGAAATTTTTTGAAGGACCTCCAAGCCCGTCAGTGGATTTTTACTCATAATGGGCCTGGCCCATTTGGATTTTTCATTATGGTCAAATTAGGTGAAGCGGGTCAGTTTGCCCAGTAGCCGGTTATAAGCCGGCCCATATAGCCAATTCTCAGGCTTAAATTTTTTTTCTGCCCATAACCGGTCAAGTAAGGGGATATCTTGAGACCCGTAATGCGGGGGAGCCTAGGGCGGACGAAATCACCTTTCGCACACGAGGTTTAAATTTTGCTTCTCTTTTCTAGGACACAATTTTTATATTTTATACTATTTTTCTTTTCTTATTTTAAGACTTATTATTATAAAATTTATTTTCTAATTTTAAGTCATACAAGATAATTAAAAAATATTATTATACACATCCAAATCAAATTATTATATTAAATATATATTATTTTTATTGATATTTTATATTATTATCTTATAATGTATATTGTATTCGGGAAAATAAAATAAAATAACGATTAATCTTATTTAGAGAAAAAAAAAGAAGTAAAATTCCAACTCTAAAATAAGATACTCCACTTCTTAGATGAGGGAGGCTTTTGTGCCCGGAACACCTTGCCCCTTTGCAATTTTCGTGTTCCTTTACAATTTAAACCCCTAGCAATACATAAATTTAAATTGAATATGGAGAGAGAGAGTTGTGTTCCCATAGGGCACGGTGGCGCAGAAGCTACAATAAACAATGAGTTCTTCGATCTTACGATCTTTTAGATGAAAGCAGACTTGATAGAGCGAAGCCCAAAATTGAGACATATTAGACTTTGTTTGAAAATTTTCCTTTTATTTTTTACAGCACAACACATATGACATAGAGATCTTAGATTGACGTGATGATTAAGAGCATCTTCTAAAGCCTCTTTAAAATAAAGAATAGTTAAAATTTAAAGAGTAAAATATAAAAATTCATGTCCAATAACCTCTTCAAAATAACAAAAGAATTTGGCTATTCAGAGAGCCAAAACAACTCTTTAAAATTAATTGTATTAATTATTTCATCACTTCCAACACTTATTCTTCTTGAAATGTCCACAAAAAATATTAATTAATTCACATCTATGATAAAATAAATTAGGAAATAATATAATAATATAATAAAATGTATAATAAATAAATATTGAGAAGATAAAAAATTAATTGAAATATAAAGAGAATGTTGAAGGAGATAAAAAATATGACTCAATAAATTTTAAACACTCTCTATTTTACACAAAATACTCTCTAAATTATACAATTGCTTTGGGGATGCTCTAAGTTCTGAATAATCATTGGAATTAATAGTTTTGTTGAACTGAGTTGTTGCTACTTAAGGAGTGTATTTATTTAGAATTTCAAATGTTACTTACCAGCAAATTCATGCCAGTAACCGAAGTATAACGATGAAAAGAGCTTCACGAGAGCAAAGTTCACTAAACCAGCATGAAACAACTGACATCATTGAATTCGTTGATCGATTCGCTCTGCCATTCGGGAAAACTTAGGAGAAGTTGTGAGGCTCTGTATGCACCGTGTACTGGAACCACACCATTACTCTGTTTACTCGAAGATTCTTCAACTTTGCACCGGCTTAAAGTCCATCAAATATGGTAAAATGATTCATAGTCATATCATTGCTAATGGGGTGCCCTCCAATACGTGTGTAAACACCAGATTGATCATATTCTACTCTAAATATGGTGAAATGGAAAGCGCACGTAAGATGTTCGATCAAATGTTTAAGAGAACTGTCGTCACTTGGACTGCTTTGGTGTCTGGGTATTCTCAGAATGCAGACTATGATGAAGCTTTGATGGTTTTCTCGGCTATGCATTCTGAAGGCGTGAAGGCTAATCAGTTCACTTATGGGAGCGTGCTGAGAGCATGCACACGTTTGTCGAGCCTGAGGTGGGGGAAGCAGATACAGTGTTGTGTGCAGAAGGGTAGGTTTGTAGATAACTTGTTTGTGCAGAGTGCATTGATAGATTTGCATTCAAAGTGTGGGAACATAGAGGATGCTTGTTCCATTTTTATGTCCATGCAGATTGCAGACAAGGGACTTGATCTCTTGGAATGCATTGATTGGAGGATATGCAGCTCAGGGGCTGAATGACAATGCACTTTTAGTGTTTCTTCAGATGCTCAGAGAAGGTATATCGACGTTTGGAAATTGGAATAAGCTTATCTTTCCTAATTTATGGATAGCTGAATCAATTTTGTTACTAGAACTACCATCCTAGGCATATGTTGAGCAACTGTATTAAAGATTCTGGACAGTCTTGAAGTAATTTTAAAAGGTTCATGGAATATGTTTTTCACATAAGATATAAAGTGATCAACTTAAAAAACTGAAAATTGTCTAACAAGGATTTGATCACTTTTCTCTGAGTTTCATGTATATAGAGATACCTATGGTTGGTTTATCTTTATACATGTGTGTGTACATACACGCATGGGAGACAAGAATGTTGATGAAGAGTATCACTACTATGAAGGATCCTGGATACAGCTTAACTTTGCCAATCAATCAGTAAGGCGGGGATTTGTTTGGTGGTGCAATTTGCATCCCAGAATTGCTATTTACTTGTGTATATAGAATTTTGAGTATATTAACAATTCTAGGAATTTGACAAAACTACCCTTCTCCAGTATCTGACTCTCTGATGTTGTTTCATTGTTCTCGTTTGCATTCTGGTCTTGACAAAAATGCCAACCACTTTTATCGCATGTTCATTCCATAACATAGTACTAATTTTAATGTTATTTAAAACTTGGCTAGTTATGAGTTAATGTTATTCACTCTTTAAAAGAATTAAGAATGACATTTTTTCTGAAAATATTCAACCTTTTTTTGGCCCAGAAGTCATTATTTCTTGTTTTGAAGTATTAGTTACCAGGTTTGTACTAAATCTTACTGAATATAACAAACTATTTCATGTATAATAAAAATAAAAAATACTACGAATATAAAGTTGTCTAAATGGTGGCATCCACTAATATATTCGATCTTCCTCTTCTTCTCACTTCCACAAGCCTCAAATTCTTACTTTGCGTTTCAGTGCAAGTCTCAAATACTTCATCATCCTCTCTCTGTCTCTTAATCTTTGGTCCCTCTCATTATTTCTCTTGGTAATTTCTTATGGATTTAGTTCTCTGTTTCTCCTCCCCTATTTCGTGGTTTAATGTTTTTTTTTTTTTTTCCTTTTCCCCTCGGAAATATTTTTTGTTTCTTTAGCTTCTGCGCAGTCAACTGTAAATAAATATATAGTTTCAAATTTCTTTGTGCTGGAAAAAATGTTAAAATAATTTCATGGAGTGCGTGTATGAATTTCCGTTTGCTTATTTCAAGGGTGATGTGTTCTGGAAGTAACTTGAATTGAACAAAAGCTCTCAGTTGAGGTAAAGATATGGGTGGAGTTCAATTTGTTCGATATTTGGATACTGTTCTTGAAATCTACTGAAGCGACCTGCCTTACCTTTGATCTTGTGATATGATAGGAAGAGGAAACTTTTGTATGTGAGTTTTTCTGGCTCCTAAACACCTATTCTAAAGCTTTTGTAAATCTTAGGTGGAATCATGTCTGTAATCCTTGTTTAGTTTCTTCCATGGATTAATCAATCTTTAAGTTTGCTCCCTTTTGGCTTATAAGATTGTCTCCATTTAACAGAGCATGTCTTCATTAGCTGCTGTTTCCACACTGCCCATATGGACCAATGAGCCTGTTGTTTCAGTGGACTGGCTCCATGCCAACCTCCACCAACCAGATGTAAAGGTTTGTGCCATTACATTCGAATCCTGGAGGTGGATACCCCTGTATTCCTTCACTCTGCTATTTCTGATACATTTAAGCAAATTTGATTGATAGTATTATGTCTGAACAAATTCTGGATATGCTATTGTAGTCATCAGCCTTGGGCAGCTTGCAAAATGTTTATCTTCTTTACTTTTTTCAGACTACAACTCCCTTTTTGTGGTGTATCCTCTGCGTACCTTCACTTAGGAATAATGTACAATTATGTTCAGGTGTTGGATGCATCCTGGTACATGCCAGATGAACAGAAAAATCCACTTCAAGAGTATCAGGTGCCATATTAATGTATCTTGTGTTATCTATTCTCAATCAAAGACATCATGGTTTTACTTATCATAACTTCACGTGCTAGAAATTTTTCCTTTCATTCTTTCCTTCTAAATTAAATAAACTGCAATGAGGTAATTCTTATGATATGATAGTTTATTTAATTTACTACATATTTCCTACCATATATTACCTGGACTCTTCTATTTTATACTTTTAACAGGTTACACATATTCCTGGTGCACTATTCTTTGATATTGATGGCATCGCGGATCAATCTACTGATGTGAGATGCTTTTCTCTGTGAAATCATAGCTGCATTTATGTGCATGCGTTAGTGTATGTAGAATTAAGTAAACTAAAAGTCTTTCCACACCTTTTTGCGGCATACAGCTGCCTCATATGTTGCCATCAGAACAAGCATTTGCTGCCGCTGTTTCTGCTCTTGGCATTGAGAATAAAGACAGCCTTGTTGTTTATGATGGAAAAGGGATCTTCAGTGCTGCTCGTGTTTGGTGGTGAGCTTCTAAGTTCTAAAGTTCAAAGAGAAAGTGATTGTTGGGTTAAAGACACTATTGATTTCAGAGGTAAACCATGTATTTGCTAAAAAATCAGGATGTTTCGGGTGTTTGGGCATGAAAAGATCTGGGTTTTGGATGGTGGCCTACCTAGATGGCGTGCTTCAGGGTTTGAGGTTGAATCAAATGCATCAAGTGATGCTATATTGAAAGCTAATGCTGCAATTGATGCCACAGAGAATGTGTGCCAAGGACATCCCGTATGTTGGTCCTATCGGTGTTGATTTCCAGTATCCCGTTTTTTATGTTCCAGTTTTATAACTGTGCTCCATTAATTTAGGTCAAGTGCTTGATTTTCAGGTTGGACCAGTTACCTTTAAAACGAATTTTCGCCCACATCTCATCTGGACAATTGAACAGGCATGTTTTATCCATTTATTCTCTTACATGTTAAAATGCTCTAAATTGGTAAACCCAATGCCACATTAGTCTCAGTTCCACTGCTATCTCCTTAACTTTGATGTCAAGGAAAGAACTGCTTCATTCAGGAACCGATCATTTGAGTGATTTATGAGATTTTATCATTCAACACTTATTTTATGTATCAATTTGTATTCTGTCAACAAAATGCAAAAATATCACCTTTTAGGAAAGTTCCAATTCTCAACAATGAATTCTAAGATAGTATAATTATGTACTTAAGATTCTTATCAATATGGATTACTGCAAGGTGCTTGAGAACAAGATATGAGGAAGACAATTAAGATTTTGTGTTTCTTGTTATTTTTCAGGTTCACAAAAATATTGAGGAACAAACACATCAGCATGTAGATGCTCGATCACAAGACAGGTAAATTACTCTTGAGATGTTTATTCGTAGATTGTTATTTCTTATGCACTCAATCGTGTCTCCTTATGTGGTTCGTTAAGGATCAGGGAGTAACTGACTGCTTAAACATAAAAGCAAAGATTGAGCATATTTTCTCTTGAATCCTTAAAACATCACATAATTTGGGATAAGATGTTTTTTCTAAGAACATCATGCTTTCTGGGATGGAGAGAGTATTTGATATGTAATTTTCTATTTTCCTGTGTAATATAAATACGTGGGCCAATAAGAATGAATACAAGACATTCGAACATCAATCCTGCCCTCTTGAAGTTTGCATCTTAACAGATTTGATGGTGTTGCACCGGAGCCAAGGAAGGGGATAAGAAGTGGCCATATTCCCGGGAGCAAATGTATTCCCTTTCCTCAGGTAGAAGAAGTCCGTACGTTGGTTGAATCAATAATTCAAAGAGTCCATCTTTCAAGAGATTGAATGTGATTCTATTCTATATTGTTCTGTACACCATTTTTTGATAGGGTTTGATTTCCTTTCAGATGTTAAATGCCTCTCAGACACTCCTACCGGCAGATGAGCTGAAGAAGAGAATCGAACAGGAAGGTTAGAAATCATTTTGTGTTTGCAGAGCCTTATCATGATCTTTGCTTTTGATTTTGATTGCTTCCTCAAGTGATGTTTCATGAATCAATGGAATTAAAGCTCTCTCTTAAAATTTCCAGTTGCTGTATATCTATCTACTTTACATCATTTGACTCTAATCTTTTACAGGAATCTCTTTGGACCACCCCATAATGATATCATGTGGCACTGGTGTCACTGCTTGTATTCTGGGTTTGGTGTGTCCATTTATGTTTCCTTTGATAAATTCTATCGATCATCTCAGTTCATAACACAATAAGACTTGACTTTTTTACAGGGCCTGCATCGGCTGGGGCTGGCTGGTGTCCCATTATACGATGGGTCATGGACATAATGGGCAATAAATCACGATATGATCGATCCATCCTCATGACTCTTTTCGTCGTCTCTCCTCCTTTCAGTAATTGTCATGTCTACACTGAACACATTTGTCGTCGGTTAAGTAGGAGCTTGGAGAGTTTTACTCCTGGATATTGAACATAACAACTTAAGCATTTGCTCATGGGTTTAATTGATTGGGTTGGGAGATCACCTCTTTTTTTCCCACTTTAATTCCTCTCTCTCTGATTTGCACTTCCCATCATCTCAATTTATTTAATAGTATTGTTTTAACATTAATTTTTTTTAAAAAAAAAAAGTACGCCTAATGAATTGATTAGCAGGTAGATTTTTGGAAGATAACAACAGGTGTAAAACCTCACTCCCCCAATTAAAACCTGTGTAACCTTTTCAATAAATCCTAAATTACAAAGTTAAAATTATAAATATTCCACAGACCTTATAAATAAAATATACTCTAGATCAGTAAAATTATAATTAACCAGGGCGATACCATCCCTTCACAGAAGTCATTGCCCCTTTTTGAATATGTCTTTGTAAAGATTAACTACACGTCTTGAAATAATGATGTTATGTTATACGGTAAGGATTATAATGTCAATAATAAATAACCAAAATAAAAATTTAATTGCCATTTTAGTATGAAAAAAATTAAAATTGAGAATTTATCTGTTACCAAACAATTAAATTTTTAAAAAAGAAATGCCACGAGAGTGTAAGCCCCGTTCAGTTGGGTGGGTACCCAAAGTGAATAACTGTGTAATCGGCCAATTTATCCGAAGCAAGACTGGTCATGGGCCTGCATCGGCTGGGGCTGGCTGGTGTCCCATTATACGATGGGTCATGGACATAATGGGCAATAAATCACGATATGATCGATCCATCCTCATGACTCTTTTCGTCGTCTCTCCTCCTTTCAGTAATTGTCATGTCTACACTGAACACATTTGTCGTCGGTTAAGTAGGAGCTTGGAGAGTTTTACTCCTGGATATTGAACATAACAACTTAAGCATTTGCTCATGGGTTTAATTGATTGGGTTGGGAGATCACCTCTTTTTTTCCCACTTTAATTCCTCTCTCTCTGATTTGCACTTCCCATCATCTCAATTTATTTAATAGTATTGTTTTAACATTAATTTTTTTTAAAAAAAAAAAGTACGCCTAATGAATTGATTAGCAGGTAGATTTTTGGAAGATAACAACAGGTGTAAAACCTCACTCCCCCAATTAAAACCTGTGTAACCTTTTCAATAAATCCTAAATTACAAAGTTAAAATTATAAATATTCCACAGACCTTATAAATAAAATATACTCTAGATCAGTAAAATTATAATTAACCAGGGCGATACCATCCCTTCACAGAAGTCATTGCCCCTTTTTGAATATGTCTTTGTAAAGATTAACTACACGTCTTGAAATAATGATGTTATGTTATACGGTAAGGATTATAATGTCAATAATAAATAACCAAAATAAAAATTTAATTGCCATTTTAGTATGAAAAAAATTAAAATTGAGAATTTATCTGTTACCAAACAATTAAATTTTTAAAAAAGAAATGCCACGAGAGTGTAAGCCCCGTTCAGTTGGGTGGGTACCCAAAGTGAATAACTGTGTAATCGGCCAATTTATCCGAAGCAAGACTGGTCATGGGCTCCACACGCGTCTCAGCCTTACCAATTCTGCAATCGGATTAGCTTGTTTCCAAGCCCACATCTCTGTGGATTGTGGCCCGGGGACTTTCCTGGGTCTGGCCCATCAAATTATAATGGGCCGCAACCCATTCACTTCATCTCGTGGCAAGTTGGCTTTTAAAACTGGGATCTGCGTTCATATATTTGCTGTGATGTTGTCACGTTTCCAATGTGGGATAACAAAGGGGAAGAAAACTTGACTGCTCTTTCAGATTACTACCTTAAGAGAGTCATCGTTCATCAAAACAACAACGAATCTCCCATATTCCATTCACGAATGACGAAACTATATCTCATTTCTTAGATAATAGAACAAGCACAGGAGCGGATGGCCGGTTTAGCATTTGGAGTTTGCAGCTTACCCAATTGTCAGCAGGCAATTCTGCAGCGAAAGCCTCGATTTTCTCCAACTCCTCCCTACACGCGGACACCATAAGTTTATCACAGGCAAAAACCAGACCCAAAGACAAGGGCGAATCATGATGATTGGAATATGCAGTGTTACCTTCCACCACGATGGCCAACATAGGCCAATACGCTGACAAGACCTCCACGTGAAAGTATTTTCTTGGCAGCCTCCAATGCAAGTAATGTTGTTTCTGATTCTGTTTTTATCTGTTTGTCACTCCCTGGTAGGTAACCCAAGTTGAATGCAACTAATCTGTAGAAAGATGAAAGTTCATAAACATCATACAGATTCTTCTAATTTATGTTCAAACTACTACATTTAATCACAAAAGTGTACCTAACAGTATCATCACTGCGAACAAGTTCTTCCATTTTAGTATGGCACATAGCATAAAGTTCAACAAGTTCTCTCTGCATCACCAAAATAAGAAACTACATCAACAACAAAAAGAAATCCAGAAACTTGGTTGGTGAAACAACAGAAACAAGAATGATATTGATTACTAAAAATTAAAAACCAACAGGAAAAAAAATCCCTAAATCAGACATCAGATTGCCACCAATTTAGGAATAATAGACACTTGGCAGCAGTTCTGAGTTTGTACTCAGTCTAAACTAGTACAATGTGATAAAACTAAAACCAATCAAGTGAAAACCAGTGTTACGTTCCTATGAAGTTGTACGCCTAGCTAAACTGAACACATTATGAATAAGTAAGAAAAACAGTATCCTTTTTGGTTAATTGATTTCAAAGAACAAGCTTGCTATGCACTTTTGATTATTTATTTTTAGAAAAAAGCCATCAACCTTTACAACGGCATCAATAAACAAAAAAATACTTGCAGCCACATGATAAATGATCCAACAATAAACATGGCTGATCAAACTGATACAATCCACAATGGATGAAGTTGAATTAAGTTGGAGCCATCTATGAACTTTCCATATGACTTGTATTTAAATACAGTGGATTTCTAAGTAAATAGCACAAACAGAAGTCCTTAGCAGCAAAGAAAACAGCACCTCATTGGCAGTGACAGAACGATCAAGCAATGATGAAGTTCTTTCTAAAGCATCTTTCTGAAGGTCCATGGCATAAACACGGCCTCTGCGTGTGTCATCAGCAACTAATCTTAGTAAAGCCAGTGTATCATAACCATTTCCACATGTGGCATCTATAACCAGGTCCCCTTTCCGAACAACATTAGTCCAAATCCTAATAAAATCAACTAATCACTACTCCAAAAACGATCATGATTAGATTAAAGACACAAGGTCAATTAAAAGATACCTACGCGTGAGCAACCTCAGTAGCCTTTTTCTTGCCGAATATGTATCCTGTCATTGCCTCATCCAACCCTGATAACAGTCAAATGAGTTTAAACAGAGTAGTCCAGAGAGGGGGAAAACGGACATTTGAGCTCGTATAGAAGTTAATAACACAAAAATGCACATCAACAATCAGATAGGTGGAGAAATTAACAGAAGTCAGGGCATAGAGCGAACCTGTGAACGGGGATTCAGATGAACTGGAACGGGAAACTTCAACTTGGGAGGAATCTACATCGCGTTGAGCAACGGAATGGGTGAAGATTGACGCTGTTCTTGAGATTGAACATGTTTTTGACGAAAATAACGATGGAGCGGAGAAGATTAATTTGAGGTTGTTCTGCAATTTAGTGAATTTATGAGCTACCGAAATATAAGAATTCGGATATAATGCCATGAAAGCCGTTTCACTTGTTTCCGAGATTGAAATTGGAGGACGATTGAACCCTAATTTTCATCCCAGCAGACAATTTAGTAGGGAGATTTACCCAGAAAAATTTAACTTTATGATAATTACACTCCTCACGAACATGGATGCAATATTTTAGTTTTGGAATTTAGGAAATGTATTCGCTTGGTATTATATTATTAAAAAAATTGATTTAGATCGCAGTAACAGGTGCAGGTAATCTTTAATCTTGTCTTGGTTTCTAAAATGAATCCAACAAAGCAAATTGGGTCCGCTATAATTCTGATTTGTGAATTTATTTTACAGTTATGTTTTATCACAGAAGTAATTTAAGTAGAGGCTGTTTGGTCAAATTTACTAAAGAGAATGCATATATTTGTGAAAATCGGGTTCACAATAAAATAAAAGGCAAACACTTGTAGGAATTCAGCTCACAAATGCACACTGATTCACCAATTACTCTTTATTAAGTACTCCCTTGGCCTTCGTACCACGTTAAGATTTAGGTTCGAATAATAGTTCCACAAAATTCCATTAAGACCAGAAACATCACTCACAAATACTGTCTGAATAATACATCAGAGTTTTGTTATTTCAGCAAAAAAACATCTCCACCAATGGAGGTGATGATTATTTAGCATTTTTGGCTTACCTACAAGACTAGATCTAAAACCGAAATTCTCAACAATCTGCTCTGTTGAAATAAGGAAACAACTGACATGCCGAAAGCAGATAAACATAAGGGATCAAACAGCTTAAGCCTCGTCGAGGGCAAGGACTCCAGGTAGTGGCTTGCCCTCAAGAAGTTCCAAGCTAGCTCCGCCTCCTGTTGAGATATGACTCATCTTGTCTGCCAGACCAACCTTCTCAACAGCAGCAACTGAGTCTCCTCCTCCGATGATTGTTGTCACTCCCTTGCCACCAAGTTCCGCCAATTTTTTGGCAATAGCCTGAAATTTAATGGCAGGAGTTTAATTCATTAAGTCACTTGAACCATAAAGCAATTTGGAGTTATTTTTCATTATGTGATTTATCGCTCGATGAATACCTCTGTTCCCGCTGCAAACTTGTCAAACTCAAATACACCCATAGGCCCATTCCAGATGACCGTCTTTGTGGTGTCCAGAGCTTCACCAAATGATTTAATAGTGTCCGGTCCAATATCTAATCCCATCCATCCATCAGGGATTGCAGAAGCTGGAACAGTCTATGATTGAAACAGAAACAAGTTTAATCTTCATTTTGGACATGGGAAGTCAAGAAAGACAATGGATTATAAGCAACTTAAATCAGCTCTAACATAACATAAAAGCAGATGCATACAGATGCTCAACACTTGATGCTAAATTGCACACCTTGCTGTTAGCATCAGCAGCAAATTTGTCAGCAATAACTACATCAGTAGGCAGCAACAGAGATACTCCTTTGGCCTTGGCTTTCTCTAGAAGTGAAGTTGCAAGATCAAGCTTGTCATCCTCCACAAGCGAGGATCCCACGGCATGTCCTTGGGCTTTGTAGAAAGTAAAGATCATTCCTCCACCAAGTAAGAGAAGGTCTACCTTCTCCAAAAGTGACTCAATAACACCAATCTTTGAGGAAACCTTTGAGCCACCAACAATAGCAGCAAATGGCTTCTTAGGGTTGGAAACAGCCCCAACTAAATAATCAAGTTCCTGAAAATGTAATAAAGAATCATATATTACTACTGGCAATGCAATGAATGATACTATGAGCTGCAATTACACGATCAATGATATCTAAGATCCAACCATCAAAATTCAGAAAAATGGAACCCTCCAAAAGTTTGATTAGTGATTCCACAAGTAAAACATTTAAAATCATTACATCCACAGAAAAACTAGAATAGGATTAGTTCTAATATGTCACGGAAGAAAATAAGGTACGGAAAAGAGTAAAAGTACAAAAGCTCACTGACCTTCTGCATAAGGAATCCTGCTACAGAAGGTTTCAAGTACTTGGCCACTCCCTCGGTGGAAGCATGGGCTCTGTGTGCAGTTCCAAACGCATCATTGACATACAAGTCCGCAAGGGAAGCAAGCTTCTTGGCAAACTCAGGATCATTCTTCTCCTCTTCTTTGTAAAACCTAACATTCTCCAGGAGAATCACACCTCCGTCTGACAATCCAGCAACCAACGTTTGGACTTCTTCACCGATGCAGTCGTTAGCGATCTTAACCTAACACCACCAGACAACTCAGATAAGCAAAACACATTGGCACAAGAAAACGGAACTTTGAGAAAAGAAAAGGGTATATATTTAAGAACCTCGACTCCAAGAAGTTCAGAGAGTCTAGGAACAAGAGGCTTCAAACTGTATTTCGGTGTAACACCCTTTGGGCGCCCCTGAAAACGACATTATGAAGGAAATAATCACAAAATGAACGGCTAATACACGGTATTAGGCCAATACCACTATCACAACATTAAGCTCACAAATCATTTTTACTTAACTAAAAGGATAACCTGGAGATCGCACAAATATAATATAAACGAACAGGTTATTTCAATTAAATTAAGAAACAAATGAAACAGATAACACCATATAGAGTCCCGACATAACAACTCACTCGTGCAATATCAGCATAGATCAAAACTCCAAATGATATTCAATCTAAATATCCCGAACAGATCGTAGTTTTCAAGAGATAAAAATGTAAAAATACAATACCAGAAATCAAATTCATAATAATACAAATAGAAACCCTATCTTAACACATAAACAGCATATCAATCAGAATAATCGATTCAAACGGCTGCTAAATCAGAAAGAAATTACAAAAAATAATTTACCATTCCAATTGATCTAAGGATTAAAAAGACGTATGGAAACGTACGAGGTGAGTGGTGAGGATGACTTTAGCTCCGTGGCTCATCAAATACTTAATGGTAGGGACGGCGGCTCTAATCCTGGTATCATCAGTAATTTTGAAGTTATCGTCCAACGGCACGTTCAGATCCACTCTTACTAGAACTTTCTTTCCCTTCAGATCGGCTTCCTTCAACGAACCAACGCTCTTCTTTGTCGCCATTTCTGATCAGATCAAAATGATACAAGTTCAGACAAGAAGAACGATGGAACTCAGGATTAGAAGAAAATGAAATTAAAATCGCTGAAGGTAAGGGGCTATGGTGCTTACGGTGATATAATCGATGGGGGAGAGAAAAATGAAAAGAGACTTGCCACGAGAAGTGGTGTGTGGAAGAATCGACAAGATTTTTATATGTTAAGCTTGGGGAATAGGGCATCCCTTGGACCTTTGTTATCGTGTTTAATTAGTACCCTCCCTCCCATAATAAACCTAGTATTTAATGTAGATAGGAATTTTTTAAAAATTGTTAATTTAATTAATTATATGATTTTTTTTTTAAATAATACTCCTCGAGAAGGCAAAGCTCCTCATTTGCTTAAAAAGGAAAAAATTAAGGATATTTAAATAAGACGTTCAACATAATAAAATGGCAAAAGTTCCTGCGTCCCCGGAACACGGAGGGATACTCCGTGTCCACATGTGAGCACAACTCTCCCCTTCTATATTCTATTTAAACATATGTATGGCTATGGATTTAAATTGCAAAGGAACACGAAAATTGCAAAGGCGCACGGATGTGCTCTGTGTGTCTGGATGCACAGGTGTCTTACTCTAAATAAAATTGAAACATTTCGGTAGGATGAATAGAGTATTAGTATTTTTAACAATGTAACAACACTCAATATAATAAAATTGGAACCTTTCGGTATGATGAATAGAGTATTATTTTTAACAATGTAATAAATAAATTGTAAAGTAAGTTCTATGTTAGATGAGAAGAATTTAAAAATTAATATATATTTTGAGATTTTAGATTAATATAGTTTTTTTTATATTTATTGTGGGACAAATAAAACCAAAATATGACATTTATAACCACTTTCTTCATTTTTGTCAAGATAAAATGTAAAACGAATTACTCCCTCAGTCCCGGACAAAGAGATGCGTTTACTGTAATTTTTGTGAAAGCTTTTTGCAATCAAACGTAGCTGTTTGATCGAACAGAAGAAATATGACACAAAGCTTCAGTACTATCGATTGAAGTCAACCACAAAATAAAATAGAGACAGTGGGCGTGCCATTAACCACGGCGGATCTTCAATGTGGTTTTGTGACGGTTGATATCCCCCCCTTTCCATATTATATTTCACAGTCTATTTCATAATTTATTTTTCAATATAATAAAACCCATAATTGAATTAATTTCCTGCCGCCCACTCTCTCCCACCACACGCTCACATTTGACACAAAGCTAATCAACTCTTAAAAGTTTACATATTATTATACCCAAAGAACCAGATTTATTGTTCCATCTTATATACCCAAAAAGGGCCAAAACAAGAATATCATTCCATCACACAAAAGAATATAAAAGGGCAGTAAGGACAACACTGATACAAGTATTTGATTAACTATTACTCCTCCATCCCACAATACGGAGAAAATATCTATTTTGATCCTATATTTTTTACGAAATTCAATTTTAGTTCTATAATTTTTAGTATTTTCAATTTTAGTCTTTTTAGTTTCAATTTTGGTCTTGTAACTTTTAAATTTCAATTTTAGTCCTATAATTTTCAAATTACATCTTTTTGAATTTTCAAAATTAGTCCTATTATAAATTATATAATATTTCAAAAGATACATGACTAAATTTTGAAACTTATAGGACTAAAATTGAAAATTTAAAAGTTATAGGACTAAAATTGAAATTAAAATGACTAAAATTGAAAATAACAAAAGTTACAGGACTAAAATTGGATTTTGAAAAAAATATAGGACCAAAATTGATATTTTCTCCCACGATACGTTTCATGTTTACTACATTGTTTAAGAAACATTTTTTGACCAACTTTATTGACATTAGAGGGTATTGTAATATTTTTTAAATAATAAAAACAATATAAAGTAATGTATGTTTGTAAAAAAAATGTCAAATTTGAAATTAAAGTAACTTTTTGGATAAAGTAATTTTTCCTTTTTTTTGGGGGTGGGAAGGATATTGTTGGAGAAACAAAAGAGAAAAGTGCTAAGGATTTTGTGGGAGAGAGTATTTTATTCATGCAAAGATATGGCTTAATATCCATCAAGTCTCTATTTATTTTTAGAGTAATTATATACATGCTTAATACCAACACGTCTATTTTCATATATTGACTACATTAAACAGACATATTGACTACATTAAATTGGGGCAAAAAATACTCTGCTATTTGACACAAAATAAATGATCAGTAAGCTGATTGATTAAATTCCCATACCAAACACATTAGTTAATACTCAGTTCTTTAAAACAAACGCTCAGATATCAAATGTAACAAGGCTCAAGTTCTTTAATTACATATATAACATCTTCTCAACAAAATCCCAGTTAGCATTAGATTTATCTTCATACCCAAGTGATAAGCACAACAAACTCCACTGATCCAAGAAAACTTAGATTTGACACATGTAACAGGATCACAAAAGAGTTACCATTATGCCTCTGCCAAACCAAGAAGGTGACTCAACTTGGAAGCTTCCTTTTGTGCAGCAACCATCATCAGAAAAGATGAAATCTCTTCTTTGTCAAAATAGGAAGCTACATCATAAGTTGCCAAAAGCAGCAGAAATCCCACCACTTCCAATGAAGTTGGATTTTCACCACTGCTACTGCTCATGTTAGACTTCCATTCGAGTGCAAGTTTTAAGGCTTCTTCTCTAACACATGGCTTAATTTTTCTGGACACGTTCATTAGCTGCTTTAACAGAGCAATGCAGGTTGCCCTAACACCCGCCGTCGTGTCCACAATCCTTAGGTGGGGTGGGTAAAAACCTACCATTGCATCCAGAACCAACTTTGCAGGATCGGATGATAGGTGAAGAACTTTGAAAATTTCATCACCCATTGATTCCAAATCCTTTTCAGGGTCATTCAAGAACATTTGCAGATTTTTACCATCCATCCTCACTGTAAATTTTAAGTCCACAGACTCGTCTGGTTTCATCAACACATGGGAATTTGAGTTATCAGTCGATCTTTCCCTAGCTCGATGCTCATTGTAAGAACTACGCATTAGTTCTCTCATAGAATTCTCTCTGGCATTAAGCTTTTCCGACCGCCTCTGGTTTAACTCTTGTGCTGAATCAACTTCTAGCTGTTTAACTTCAAGATCCTTTTCCCAAGCCTGCAGATCGCGTTCAACTTCGATTTCCTTCGACAATACCATTTTGAACCTCTTATCAACCTCCCCTTTCAAGCTTTCCACATTGTCTTTAGCCAACTTCAACCTTTTCAACAGATTATTCAGGGACCTCTCTCCTGCAATCATTTCTCCATTCCTCAACTTGGCTTCCTTAGAAAGGTTTTCACTCATTTCATTCAGTAGCTGCGCCTTGGAATTCAACTCTCTCATTTTCTCCTCTTGGAATAAATTAAATTCACCCATCATCTTCCCAAACTCCTCCAACTGTTTCTCCATGGATTCCTTCAATAACTCTCCTTCTTTCAGATTAAGTGCCACTGATTCATAAACCACATTCTCACGACACTCTACCTCTCTCAACCTCTTATCTATATCCTCCCTCATCTCCTCAAGCTTCTTTTCCAAAAACTCTAGTCTCTTGAAATCCATTTTCTTTAACTCCTGTCGCTTTCTAAGATTTTCATCCACCAATTTCTCCTGCTCAGCTTGAAAGCAACTAAACTCCTTCTCCCTCGCCTCAACAGCACTAATCCGTTCATCCAACGTCTTTATGATAGTATCAACTTTTCTCTCTCTCTCAGCCAAACATTCACGCGCTATTTCTAGGTTTTGTTCACGAGATTCAATCTCCTCCAACTTCTTACGCTTACGCCTTTTCCGGTGAACTTCAACTCGACCCACATCCACCCACTCAGCATGCTCATCAGAAACTTCTTCTCCCATTTTAAGATCGTCGAAAGACTCTCGCCGCTTCAAATTCAATTCACCTTCATCTTCAGCCGCCGCCTGTTTCTTCTTCATTTGCCGGTCAAATCCCTTCTCATTCCTCTCCAAATCAGTCAACTCTCTCTCCAGCGATTTAATAGGGCACTCAATCTCCATCATCGGATGGCGATTTCGCTTCCGAGACTCGATTTCCGCACCGCTTTCTACCAAATACTTGAATAGTTTTTCCAGCACGCCAATCCTCCCGCTTAAATAATGTAAAGGCTTCCCCATCAGCGTTCATCCAACCACAGCCACATCAGTAGTGTGTACAGTGAACAAACAACAAGCTTGTTACAGCTACACCAAAACTACAGAGCAAGTAATTACCGATCAATCACTATTACTATTACGACACTTTGGGGTAGAATATTACGACACTCTGTAGAATTGTAGAAGTGAGTTAATACTGAACATTAAAATACAAAAAATAGAGAGAAAAGAAGTAGATAGATGATCCCCTATCCTCTATCTCTACCTACAGATCTAGGGTTCTCTACTTACAGATATAGGGTCTTGGATCTTAGATTTTGAAAGTCGAGTCGAGTTGAGCTCTTTATACAAAAAAAAACACGCCACGACTTCTCATTTCCGACGAAGCAACATTAAATTCCGACAAATTAAGGAGGATAAAGAAGGGTAAATATCAAAATTAGTACTCTAAGTATGACATTTTCCAACTTTAGTCCTTTATCATTTGCAATTCTCAGTTTTATCATTTTTAGTCCAGTTTTAGTCCTTTTAGTCCAGTTTTAGTTCTTTTGATCCAATTTTTGTCCTTTTTTTCAAAATTTGATCATTTTTTGGTCCACTATTGGTCCTAAATGTATACACTTTCGGATTATTTTTTGATATTTTTTAACATAAATGACTAAATTTGGACAAAAAAAACTAAATTTGGACCAAAATGACTAAAACTGGACAAAAAGACTAAAATTGAGAATTGCAAATAATAAAGGACTAAAGTTGGAAAATGTCATACTTGCAGGACCAAATTTGATATTTACCCGATAAGAACTGAATTGCTACTAGATACAAATGCTTTGTGTTTTTTTTTGTGATTTGAATAAATAATAATAATAATAATAATAATAAATAAATTCTAATTATTTAGTTAAATGATTAATTTATTAATTAATCTTTATTAACCAATTCAATTCCCCCAATAAGATAGTTAGTGAAACATTAAAATGGTTTAAAGGCACTAAAAGGCTATCGAAGAACTATAATTCACACCCAACATCATCTAACAAATCCATTCAAATAACTTTTACAGGATCTTATCTTATACCGGTGTTCACCATATCAACGTATTCACCTATCTTGAAAATTTATATGAATCAGAATGAGTTGATAGTAAAGCTCCTAAATCACTAAATAATACTCCCTCCATCCCGTTTCAATATTTGCGTTTCTATTTTGCGCGTTCCATTTCAATATTTACGTTTTCCTTTTTGGAATATGAGACTCACCTAAAACAATTAATATATCATCTAATATTAATACACCTACTCACTTTACAATAAATATTATATATTTTCATCCATTATTTATTAAAATATTATATTCCTTAATTAACGTGAAAAAAACAAACACAAATATTGAAACTGGATGGGACAGTAACTAGTTAACATCTCAATAGATCAAATACGAACAAATGGTCATGATAGACTTTCAGTAGTGTGGTGCATTAAATTGAGAGTACTACTCCGTTCAGATGCATTAACCAATAATATATTTTCATTGGGTACTTACGGATGCGAATTACCTCAAGCAGCACCATAGCCCAATGCATTTTGTTGTTGATATTTCATTTTTGTTTCTTTAAATAAAGGGGATCGAAGGGATGTGAGGAGTTCTTGAGGATAGAGCGTTTAAGTGGATTTTAATGGAATCTTGAACACCAAGAGTTCACTACTTTATTAATGATAACTAATAAAGAATTAAATTATCAAAATTATAAAATTTCCTTCTTAGAGATAAATACCAAGGTTTAAAAGTAAATATAAAAAAAGTGAATGGATAAAATGGGAAGAAAATGTTTGTCAACTACTTTTCACTTTTATGATTTTATTATGATAGAATATAATATACAGTGACAATATTGGAGCTACTTGTGCTCAAAATCTTGTATTTTACTTTCGGATGAAACATATTGTTATAAATTATCATTTTATTCGTGATTTGGTCTAAGTCTTCTCAACTCTGAGTGTTCATGTCTCTTCTATCGATCAAC
The DNA here is from genome assembly GCA_023678885.1 of Pogostemon cablin. Classification (NCBI taxonomy): domain Eukaryota; kingdom Viridiplantae; phylum Streptophyta; class Magnoliopsida; order Lamiales; family Lamiaceae; genus Pogostemon; species Pogostemon cablin. The sequence continues at coordinate 8,922,920 of CM042955.1, read as the reverse complement.
TCTCGTGGTGTAGTATTTTATATTTCATTCACAATAGAAAAGTATACAAATACAAGTACAATGAGATTGCTAAGTTACTACTACTCAATATAGGACATCAAGAAGATAAGAAATGAGTGAGGTTCTTGTGTCCCCGGGATACCGTGCCCTTTTGTAATTTAAGTTCCTATCAATACATAGATTGAAATAAAATATGGAAGGGAGAATTGTGTTCGCATGGGACACGGCATGTCCCGAGTGCACAGGAGCTTTTGACATAAGAAATATGTACACAATTTGTATACTATCTGTTGGAAATCTTACGTTCAATAAACGAATAAACATACAAAGAGAGTAATCTCACTTACCTCTCACCGTGTATGTTGCAGCGGAAGAATCTTAAGAACCCGGTTGATACTCACGTTGTTAAACCGTGATCTCTGGATCAATCCTCCAACACGGGGTTGAGAGAATATATTTCCACGAATGTGTATTAACTGTGGAATATGATGACTGGATATTTTGTGTGTGATTTCGGGAGAGAATACGAGAGAGAGAAATGCTTGCGCGTTCTGTACGTGTTCTGCTTCTGCCTTGTGTTCTGCGTTCTGTAACGCAAACGTATATGCGCTTCAGCGTGAACACAAACGTTTTAGCCTCTGCACTCTGCAATGCGTATCTCGCTCCCTCATCAACTGCATGACGCGCAGTATATTAAATCCCAAGGAGACAGGAGTTGAGTAACGGTTTCATAACTCCTTCTGTCTCCCTTATCCACTTCTTATGTGGAATTTAATAAATAATAATATATATTATTTACATCTCCCACTCACATATGAAGTCAAAAGTCGCCTGACCCAATTTCTTCATAAATCATATTCTCGTACAGATTAATACATCGTGTGACCCACGAGATATGAGTTTTAATCGCTATACACTTGTTAGAGATATATAGCAACTCAACCAGTTTATCAATGAAACTCAACAAGCTCGCTATACCCCAGAACTCTTGAATATTTAACATAAATTGACATATCTCTTTTCAATCCCTGAATTTGTCAGAGCATATTCAACCCTTTTGCAAAATTACTATGTATTCATAATCAAGACACTGCTTGATTGACTAGTCAATGAATCACAATAGTATATGTTAAATTAAGACGTTCTTCCCATCTCACTAAGTATCTACAGTCTCCCACTATAGCTGCTTTCCTAGACATGTACCGCATCGCCGTTATTAACCATAGCTCTTTTGGTAGCATGCTAAAGTAGCAACACCAAAGTGAAGACTTAGAACATAGTAGAAAGTCATAAGGGTAACCAATAGATAAGGACTCATACTTTTGAGAAAATAGAGATAATTTTCTCAATCCTGTTAGGGTCAACTTAGCACATGTCGTTTTCCTAAAACACATGTCACAATGTCTTTAACTTCCTTCCAAGAAAGCGTATGTCTTATTTCATCTAATTTAGACATCGTGTAAATCAGAGTTCAAGTGTGTCCCATACACTTTAACTCGGATATCCTCCCTCCAAGGTATAGGATTTCCATCGATTTAGCTTTACAACAAGTTGGATTAGATTCGTGGCGAAATCTATCCCGATTACATTAATTATCGTAATCTCATCTCTGCGCTCCCACTGAGCCAGAGGCGATTGCTCGTATGAGAGAGCCAATCATTACTTGCCGACATACTATTATATGTGAACCATCACATATAATTTATAAAACATATATGTATAGTTAAGCCATTAACTATTCCATTAACATACATGTACATATTCAATACATCGTTTTAAATCCTTCATAGACTCAAACGAGTAGAAATGTAATTAAGAATCACTTTTCTTCTTATCTACAATATCTCTAACAAAATTGAACTTCATGTCAATGTGTTTGGTCTCTTCATGATATTTGGGATCTTTTGTGTAAGCAATAACCACCTGATTATTACAATTAATTAAAACAGCTCCCACTGGAGTGTTTGAGACCTCCAAATATTTCATGAATCTTCTCAACCAAATAGTCTCTTGAACTGCAGATGAAGTCTGTTTCTTGTTACACCATGAGATTGCTCCATCATAGAGCAAGAAGACATAACCGAGAGTTGATTTACGTTTATCTAAATCACCACTCCAGTCAACATCTGTATACCCATTCAGTGATAACAGAAAGAATAATCTGCAGTCAATCACATTGGCATATGGTACTCTGGCCATTTTATTCTTTTCATCTTGAGTCTTGGGACACATTTGTTGACTCAATGATTCACCTTCCGCAATGGGAGTATCTATAGGTTTGCAGGTGTCCATCTTGAACCGTTCTAAAAATTTCTTAATGTAAGTCTCTTGAGACAAACCCAATAATTTCTTTGAACAATCCTTATGGATCCACACACCAAAGTATGTACTCTACTTCACCCATATCTTTCATTTCAAAATTTGAAGACAACCATCCTTTTATGGTTTCAAGATACTCTTTTTTTTTTATTTCCAGCTAGAAGTATGTCATCTACATACAAGGATAGAATCACAAAACAATTATTGGACCGTTTAAAGTAAACACAGTGGTCTTCATTTATCATAACAAAGTTATATGAGATGATCATTGTGTGAAATCTCAAATACCACTGTCTAAAGGATAGTTTGAGTCTATAGAACAACTTCTTCTATTTAAAAACTTTATCCTCTTGACCTTGAAGAATAAATCCTACAGGCTGTTGCATGTAGATTACTTCTTCTAATTCTCTACTGAGAAATACGGTCTTAACATCCATTTGCTGTAATTCTAAATCCATACTAGCCACTATAGCCAACAGTAGACAAATCAAGGCCAAATTCACTACAGGTGAAAGTGGTTTCTACGTAGTCTATACCCTTGTAGTGTATAACCTTTTATCACCAAGCGAACTTTCTACCTCTCTATTGAGTCATCAGCATTTCTTTAGATTTTGAAAATCCATTTATTCTCAATTTTCTTTCGTCCCTTTGAAAGATCTACAAGTCCCCAGACTTGATTTGACTTCAAAGACTTCATCTCCTCTTTCATCCATTTCTCCTTTGCCGGACAAGTTAGAGCTTCTGTAACGTTCATAGGCTCTTCCTCGTCAACAGGAGAATCATCTCCATTTTCTGGTGAAACTAAGAAGGTTTGTCCTTCGATGTCATAATGCCTTTTGTGCACATGTTTCCTAGAACTTTTCGAGATGAGATAACTTATGATGGTCTTCTGTAGTCAAAATGCCCTCATTGAGAATCACCTGATTCTCAATCGGCAAATATCTATCAAGACACCATCAACTATCAAGATCCACATCATCAGCTTATTACTCCCACTTGGATCTTGTAGGTATTGATTTCCTACCATCTCGAAAACAGGTCCGGCATCCCTGATGCCCTTTCTACTAGGAAATTCAGTTTCCAGAAAATAAGCATTACGCGATTCTGTCTCAGTTAAGCTCTCATTTTCATCTCCTATGAACACGTAACCCTTAGAATGTTTGCCTTTAGGACCCAACTTTTCATACTGACTCGATGAATCATGTACAAAGCTGCTGATCCCCAAGCTCTAAGGTTACTCAAGTCAGGTTTTCTACCCGTCCAAAGTTCATATGGAGTCGAAGCAACTGACTTAGAAGGCACGCGATAAGCACATAAGCTCCCGTAAATAACGCATCTCGTTATAATAGCTTGTGCCATCATGGATCTTACCATCTCCAACAAAGTCCTATTCCTTTTCTAGCAACACCATTTTGTTGAGGTGTATAAGGAAAAGTTGATTGTCGGATTATATCCTTTCATTACAAAATTCCTTGAATTGTTCAGATAGATATTCATGTCTTCTACTTCACTCAAGTATCGTCTAAAACAATCCAATGCTTCAGACACGTGAGATATCGTATAGACTGAATAATCATCAATGAACGTAATGAAATAGTGAGCTCCATGTCGTGCTCTCACATTTATAGAACCACATATATCAGAATGGATTACTACTAATGGAGATTAAGACACAATGGCTTTACCAAAAGATTTTCTAGTCATTTTGCCAGCAAGATAATGTTCGCATTTGGATAATTCGACCTTAGAAGAAATATTCAACAATCCTTTCACAAGTCTATCATCCATCTTGCTCAACATGACTTAATCTAGCATGCCAAACATCATTCACATTTGCATTGCTAGAAGAACAAGTGTTTAGCGAATATGAATGATCATCATAACTACTAAACATCATTCTTTACAATATAAAAAACTTTAAAGCCATCAGTTATATGTCCAGATGCACGACAAGTATCATTAATGCTAATTACCACAGTTTTAGTGAACAGTACATCATAACCCAAATTACGTATAACTGAAACAGAAATCAAATTTTGCGTGATCTCCGGAGCATATAGAACATCATGTAGGATAAAGTTCGGACCATCGTTAAGGACCAATTTGCAAGTCCAAAGTCCTTTGACTTCGACTCATGCATTGTTTCCTACATATTTCTACCTAGTCCCCTTCGGAACATGGCGAAAATCTACAAAAGCTCCTCTGTCTCTCGTCACATGGTCCGTTGCTCCCGAGTCTATAATCCTCAAAGGATAAGAATCAGACAGAAAGACAGTACTTGAGACATTAATTTCACACAAAATAGAATAAGATGAATCCACCTTTTCCCTCCCGGGATCAGGGCATTCACGAGCATAATGACCAAACTTACTTTAATTGTAAAATGGCATCATGCTTTTATCTTTCTTATTCTTTTTATCACACTTGTTTTCCTTTTTCTGTTCATCAATTTTGTAGTTGGATTATCGTCAGGCTTACCACCATCACCATCAGATCGCCTGTCCTTCTTTCTCTTCTTCCAATTCCTTTTCCTTTTGAAGCATGAAGCTCCTTTAGAAGTAGAACTGGCATAGAAGGCCCCAGAATAAGGCTTTGAGGCTCAGAGCTTCTCATCTTCCAGCTCAACATGACTAGTAACATCATTGAAAGTTTTAATACTTTCATTATGTGTCAAGTTGACTTTAAGATGTTCCTTATGATCAGGTAAAGAGCGTATTAAGGCTTGGACTTACTGATCCTTAGAGAGCATATGACCGGTAGTCTTAAGTTCGATTATCATATTAGACATCTCCCTGAGATGTTGTCTAATGTTATGATCAGGTTTCCTTTTATAAGTGTCGAACTTAATAGTCAACTGCATAAGCCTTGTAATCGATGTACCTCCATACTTCTCACGTAGATACAACCAGATATCATGTGTAGTTGGATTCATGAATCATCGCATCGATTACTGAGCTTACAAGAATACCTCGTGAAAATGGAATTTTCCCTTTCCATGCCTGGTATGCTCCTTGGTCACACTTCCTTTGGTTTCCAATACCCACGCCTGGATAAGCCATCACTTGGTTTATAGCATCCAATGCATCTTGTTCATACAATATGTACCAAATTTTATGACGTCTGTGTCATAATTGTCACTATTGAGTTTCTCACCTTTGTGCAACTCAATGACAATAGATTTCGATGTTCATTTCTTTGTTAGAGATTATAGTGATTCAGTATGTTATTTATGTTTTATTAAGTTTTACGTTAAGCCAAACACAGACATCTCAATAAATAACACAAGACTTGATCTCGAAAAATAGCTCGGAGACTACTAATCATCAATCTCATCAAGTGTCACAATACTAGATTCTTGCTTCAAAACATAAAACACATTGTTCAAGTAATTAACAATAACATTGAACAGCCACTCATAAATTTAACTTTAAACAACCATCCACAATAGCGAAAACACCAAGTCTGACAAGTCATGAACATAAAAATTCTAATGAACTCCCTGAGTTTCCAATTAGAAATACAATGGAAATAAATTAAGGAAATCTACGGATTAATCTCCCTAATTTATCATTACTAGATTTCCATCGATGCTCATAATCAAATTTCTTAGTCCCCACACTATAGATAGCTTGCCCCAAAGGATCTATATGAGGATTCTTTATCCGACGCTTCTCTCGACCACTTAGTCTTAAAGAATCAGAACGTCGAATCCTTCCCATCCTTAAGCAGGCCGATCTTAGTGCCTGTGTCATATCTCTTGCTACAGAAACATCAACCAAATCTTCCATAATTTGTCGACCATTAGGCTTCACTTCATAAGTCTCCCACTGAGCCCAAAAATCCTTTTGTAGGTAATGAGGCAAAGTGTTCGCCCAGGTCTCAGGACAGAAAACTTCGAAATACTTATCACGTGGAATTGCATTGCTATAAATCAAAGGCAATAATCGGTTGTAGAGTTCAATCAAATCAATTGCGTGGTCCCTTATGTTGTGTGTAGGTTTCATTTTATAATTCAAGAATTCATGGAGGATTTCATTTTTAGTGCTAATGTCTTCCTCTGAAATTGTTCCCGGTCCTGACATGCCTCTGAGAAAACGAGCAACCAAAAACAAACATACCAGTGTTAGTCAAACTATATCACATGAATTTCCTCTCCATTTAATGCATATGGAAACAACTTTCCAAGATGCAATAGGTATATTCACAAGTGAATCAGTCCAACTTGGCTCCCACTTTCATAGGCTACAGGAGTTTGAACAATTCAAACATCACCAAAACACCATGAATATAGTATTAAATGACATATAAAGGTGCATATTCTTCAAAAATTGCAACCAAATAGCCACCCCGTAGGTTCGTATTCAATAAATATGTCATTAAATGAAGCAAAAACACACATACACACTAAAGACGACGTCAAACATTCTCGAAAACATCACCATCGGACTCAACGCATCGAAAACACGTCGGAAACATCAAACAGTGGCTGGAAAAAGATTGCACGCGCCCGCACGCGCCCCAACGCGCCGACAGAACACATCCACGCGCCAGCACGCGCTCCCACGCGCCGGTAGCCGCCGTCACTGGTTGCCACGCGCCCGCACGCGCCGCCACGCGCGGCTGTGTGCAGTCTGAGTTCTGGCGCGTGTAACACACGCGCTGCCGGCGCGTGCACCACACGCACCTTGCCGGAAACGGCACGTGGGTGTCACGCGCCTCCGCTTGCCGCCGTGTTCTCCGGTGATTCCGGTCACGGGTTGACCCACTGGACCGACCCGGTTCTGCTGGGTCTGACCCGGATCCGTCTGATTGACCCGGTCCGGCTTCAGGTTTTTCGAAATTACGATCAAGTCCCTGAACTTTATCGAATTTTCAAAAATCAACCCCTGAAGTTTCTGAACTTTTGCAGTTTAGCCCCAATTTCGAAAAAACTTCAAAAAATCATATCTTGAGTTTTAGAAGGCCAAAAAATTGCACAAAAAATACTGACGGACTCCTCTCGACGAGCCCTATCCAGTGGTATAATCAAAACATGCTTTTGCTTGTACAGAAAAATGACGAAAATTCACATCTTAAAGCATTCATGGTGAATTACACATCATACATTCATATATCCACTGGAAACAAGGCAATCTGCCTTAAGAACATATTAATGACACAATCAATGTCACATAATACATTTATCATATGACACCAAATACCAAATCATGTCATGTAATAGTATTGAAACTTAAGGCAGAAAAACTTAAAACATTCCAGAGAGAAAACATAAACACGGAGTACCAACCATTGGCTCTGATACCAATGTTGGAAATCTTACGTTCAATAAACGAATAAACATACAAAGAGAGTAATCTCACTTACCTCTCACCGTGTATGTTGCAGCGGAAGAATCTTAAGAACCCGGTTGATACTCACGTTGTTAAACCGTGATCTCTGGATCAATCCTCCAACACGGGGTTGAGAGAATATATTTCCACGAATGTGTATTAACTGTGGAATATGATGACTGGATATTTTGTGTGTGATTTCGGGAGAGAATACGAGAGAGAGAAATGCTTGCGCGTTCTGTACGTGTTCTGCTTCTGCCTTGTGTTCTGCGTTCTGTAACGCAAACGTATATGCGCTTCAGCGTGAACACAAACGTTTTAGCCTCTGCACTCTGCAATGCGTATCTCGCTCCCTCATCAACTGCATGACGCGCAGTATATTAAATCCCAAGGAGACAGGAGTTGAGTAACGGTTTCATAACTCCTTCTGTCTCCCTTATCCACTTCTTATGTGGAATTTAATAAATAATAATATATATTATTTACACTATCTTAATACACGTGCTGCTGATATATAACCATACACTAGTAGAAAATATAAAATTTACTTAAAAATATATAAATATAATTAGTTTAAGATGTAAAAGCGTGGATTCTGAGCTCAGCTTAGATAATTAATCTCCCAATTGCAGATGGTCATGAACAGAATTATGCTTGCAATAAATGTGAATAATAATTTGAGAAACTCATATTCTCCGTACGTATATGCGAAGCGGGTAGATTAGTGGGTGTAACAATAAATTTTGTATTTATTAAAATAATAAACACAAAAAAATTACAATGATGATTCGAGATGGATTGAACTTGAGAATTTGAATAAACAGCTTCTATTTATCATATAATTCCTCTCTTGAGTTGACTTCTTGATTTTTTAACTTTTCGAGCCGAATCTTCGGATGAAGCTTGTCCGAGCTTGGTTTTGAGGGCTATAGAACGTTTGTCCGAAGGCGTCGAGCCTTTGTTCGAATCGAACGTCGACTTTAATATTTGTTGTAAGTATGCCGCTCAATTTGGTAGAACGTTGACTTCACGGAGACTGCTGGATGAATTTGATATGAAGAACACCATATCGAAGAGGCTTAACACCTTGGTCTTTGATCGAAGGCTGTTCTTGACTTGAAGAGGTCTTGAACTTGACTTGAAGATCTTGGCTTCACTTTATCTTGATCTTCGCTTGACTTGGATCTTGACTTGATCTTCCGAATTCTTCAGATCTTCAGGATTTTTAGAGTGAATGGAATAAGGATTGAAGACCCTTATTTATAGGTGGAGGAAATAACCACTTGTGAGATATTTTCACCTTGAAAATATATGTTGGGTTTTTCTCCTTTAATTAAGTCTGCTGGACTGGATACGAGCATATTTAATTTAATTAGGCCTGCTGGATTTGATTTCGGCCTATTTATTTAATTAAGTCTGCTGGACTTGATTTGGGCCTATGTAATTTAATTAGGCCTGCTGGACTTGATTACGGGTTAGGCCACTTAACTTGGATTGAACTCATTTAACTAGAATTGAGCCCATTTGACTTGGACTTAGGCTAAAATAATATTAATTATCAATTATTTATTTATTTATTTTAGGAATTAATTAATTTAAATTCCTTAATAAATAAATATTTAATTAATACTTAATATATTTTCCTTGACATTTATATTTATTAGGCAATAAAATTTAATTGCCTATAGTGGGTATTTGGGTCATGTTTAAATTCATTTAGGAATATGTATGGGAGTCAACTATTTGTACTCTCGAATTTACTAAACGAACTCCAATTGTTAAATACACTCCACTAAAATTACAATAAACAAAACATCAATCACTAAACATACCTATGCATAACTATTTTACCCTTTTAATTAAAATTAAACATATGATACAATTTTTATAAAAAAAAAAACTCTTAAATAAAATATGTATTAATTAAAATAAATTAAAAAATTAAAATAATCATTATATTTAAATAAATAAAATTAAAATGAAAAAAAAAGGTGAATTTGAGAAAATATTATTAAAGCACTGCCTCCCATCAGGTTCTGTAAATTATGGGTAGAAGTGTAAAATACGTGTGGAAGTGTCCTTTTGGAAATTGTCAGATGGGCCAATTTTTTATAATGGCCCAGATTTCGGAGCAGTTGGTTGAACTTGATTGCAAAATATCAGTGGGATACTAATTCATCGAAGTGGGCCGCCAATTTGTCCAACAGCAGAAATGGGTCAATTAACATGGGCCATGAGCCATCAAATAAAGAGTCTTAAAGAAAGATATACTCAATATTTCAAGAGTTTTACAGATAAAGACACGATTTTAAATATGTTTTTTTTAATCTAATGATCAAAATATAAGAAAATTATGTTTCATGTTAAATTTTAACTTCTAAGCGGGGCAAGGGTCCACACGTAGCTGCGGGAGCAAGTCGGATTTTGAAATTCAAGTGAAAGAGTAAATAAAAAAATGTGATCGCTCCAACACTATACGGCTGCGTCGAGCTTTGGTGAAAAATTATTAAAAGAGGAAACTGTGATGTTGAGAATTTTAACGATTAACCTAAAATTATAAAGGCATATATTATTATTAACTAATGTGTATAAAACCAACAAATATAAAATAAAAGTTGGCAATACATTAACATTTCACCACATATAATATAACACACCATATTTGATGGGTACGTACAATATTACAAGCTTACAAACATTCATGCGGTTTAACTTAATCTTGTACTCACAAATACACACCTAAACACATTATTTGATTTATTTTTAATGTAAAATAAAATATTTATTCTGAAAATAACACGACACCAAGTGTTACTGAAATGAAACAACATTCCCATTTTGTCAGCGACGGCTTCAATCTTTTTTTGTGATTCCTGTAAATAATTATACTATTAATTAATCTACCTTAGAAATGATTAATTAAATATTGTTAGGAGATAGTAATAATAAATAAAAATAAAAACCTTATCACGTTGGGCGATCTTTATAGCAAGGGCATGTGAAATGGCATCATCTTTCTCCCAATATTCCACGATCCACAACCTGTAAATAAATAAATGATTACGTGTGAGATGATAATTTTAAAATTAAAATATAGTTACGTGATGATATTTATTTATTTGAAAAAAAAGGTGAAATTTAATATTTAAACCTTATGCTTAGAAATGGCCGTGGGATCAATATTCCAATTATCGAATATCGCAGTCTGTTGAACGCCGAAGTGTGGTTTGCCTATGGGTTTTGCTATTGTCCCTTTAAATCCTTCACCTTCTCCGACAACCTTATAGTCATATTCAAACTTGTGTTTCGATTTTCCTTTAGCAGAATCATATGTGTCTCTATTAGAGAATATTCTATTTGGTTAGTCTCACATCAGTTGTCGTATACATTCTTTAATTATTGTAATCTTTACATTAGGAATATTGTATTTAGTTAGTCCTACATCGATTGTTGTCTACATTCTTTCATTGTTGTAATCTGTATATATCTTCTCCAATATTATCAATACAATTATCTTTTCACTCTATCTTCTATATGGTAACCAGAGCCTAATTGGCTAACGCCTTCCTTATCCTCCACAATTCTCTCAGCCCTTGATTTTTTTTTCTTTCGTCATTCACCATGGTTGTTGACGAAAGCAACATCACAGCCACCCCATCAGATGCCCCGCCTAGCCTTGTGGCCTTCAACACCACATCTCAAGCCCCACTCAAACTCACATCAGCGAACTATGTAGCGTGGAGTTTTCAATACATAGTTTGCCGATGTGAGTTTGAGTGGGGCTTGAGATGTGGTGTTGAAGGCCACAAAGCTAGGCGGGACATCTGATGGGGTGGCTGTGATGTTGCTTTCGTCAATAGCCATGGTGAATGACGAAAGAAAAAAATAATAAAAAATAAAAAATCTAAGGGCTGAGAGGATTGTGGAGGATAAGGAAGGCGTTAGCTAATTAGGCTCTGGTTACTATATAGAAGATAGAGTGAAAAGATAATTGTATTGATAATATTGGAGAAGACACTGATATTGAACCCACTTCTATCTCACAGGCTTTGACATCTTCATTTTGGCGCGACGCCATGACTGCTGAATTTAATGCCCTAGTTAAAAATGGAACGTGGTCTCTTATCCCTATCTCTACTTCTCAGAATGTTATTGGATGTAAATGGGTTTTTCGTATCAAACAAAAACCTGATGGTTCTGTAGATAGTTACAAAGCCAGACTTGTTGCGAAAGGTTTCCATCAATGACCGGGTGTTGATTTTTCTGAAACTTTCAGCCCTGTAGTCAAAGCCACAAGTATTCGTGTTGTTCTGAGCATTGCAGTTTCTAAGCGGTGGCCTCTTCGTCAATTTGATGTCAACAATGCTTTTCTTCACGGCACTCTAGCAGAGGAAGTTTATATGACCCAGCCACCAGGTTTTATTGATTCTGATTGCCCTACTCATGTATGCAGATTATATAAGTCCATCTATGGTCTCAAGCAAGCTCCCCATACATGGTATTATGCTCTTCGCAGTTTATTCGTGTCGTATGGCTTCCACTGTACGAAGTCAGATAAGTCGTTATTTGTCTATCATCATTATGGAATCCTAGCATATTTCTTGGTGTACATTGTCATCATGGAATCCTGGCATATTTCTTGGTGTACGTTGATGATTTGGTACTTACTGGCAGTGATGCTATTTTTCTTAAAGAATTTGCAGCTGCGTTGGCATCCCACTTCTCCATCAAAGATCTAGGTCCTCTTTCTTACTTCTTGGGCATTGAAGTTTACCGTACTGCTGATGGATGTCATCTATCTCAGTACAAGTATCTCACTGATCTTTTGTCTCGGCACAATATGTTATCAGCTAAACCAGTTTCTACTTCTTTATCTGCGGGGGTTAAATTCACTCTGAAGGATGGAACAGATCCTTATGATACATCCAGTTATATCCAAGTCCTTGGCAATCTCCAGTACCTTCTCTTAACTTGCCCTGATATAGACTATACTGTTAACAAGCTATCTCAATTCATGCATGCACCAACAATTACACACTGGAGGTGAGTTAAACGCCCTCTACGAAATCTGAATGGCGCACGTCTGTCTTGCTTTATCTATGGCGGGACTCTCCTCTAAGCTTACACTGTTTCACAGATGCTGACAGGGCTGGTGATATTGATGACCGGTCCTCCACTGAAGCTTATATTATCTTCCTAGGGGCTAATCCCATTTCTTGGAGGTCCCGCAAATAGAGAACTGTAGCTCGTTCCTCGACTGAGGCTGAGTATCACTCTATCGCTTCTGCCGCCGCCGAAGTACAATGGACTCATTTCTTTCTATCAGAACTATGTGTATCGACGGGTTCACAACTCCTGCAATTTATTGTGATAATGTTGGTGCTACCTACCTCTGTTCAAACCCTTTTTTCCACTCTCGAATGAAGCATATCGCTATTGATTATTACTTCGTTCGAGATCTTGTTCAATAATCACAACTTCGGATAACTCATGTTTCTTCCTCCGATCAACTAGCTGACGCTCTTACCAAACCATTGTCTGGTCCGCAGCTTGCCTTACTTATGTCCAAGATTGGCGTAGTAATCCGTCCGCCATCTTGAGGGGGCGTATTAGAGAATATTCTATTTGGTTAGTCTCACATCGATTGTCGTATACATTCTTTGATTATTGTAATTTGTATATTAGGGATATTGTATTTAGTTAGTCCCATATCGGTTGTTGTCTACATTCTTTGATTGTTGTAATCTGTATATATCTTCCCAATATTATCAATACAATTATCTTTTCACTCTATCTTCTATATGATAACCAAAACCTAATTAGCTAACGCCTTCCTTATCCTTCACAATCCTCTCAGCCCCTCTCAGCCCTTGATTTTTTTTCTTTTGTCATTCATCATGGATGTTGATGAAAGCAACATCACAGCCACCCCATCAGATGCCCCGCTTTGAGTGGGGCTTGAGATGTGGTGTTGAAGGCCACAAGGCTAGGCGGGGAATCTAATGGGATGGCTGTGATGTTACTTTCGTCAACAACCATGGTGAATGACAAAAGGAAAAAAAATAAAAAAATCTAAGGGCTGAAAGGATTGTGGAGGATAAGGAAGACGTTAGCCAATTAGACTCTGGTTACTATATAGAAGATAGAGTGAAAAGATAATTGTATTGATAATATTGGAGAAGACACTGATGTTGAACCCACTTCTGTCTCACAGGCTTTGACATATTCATTTTGGCGCGACGCTATGACTGCTGAATTTAAATCCTTAGTTAAAAATAGAACGTGGTCTTTTATCCCTATCTCTACTTCTCAGAGGATGTAAATGGGTTTTTCGTATCAAACAAAAACCTGATGGTTCTGTAGATCGTTACAAAGCTAGACTTGTTGCGAAATGTTTCCATCAACGATCGGGTGTTTATTTTTTTAAAACTTTCAGCCCTGTAGTCAAACCCACAAGTATTCGTGTTGTTCTGAGCATTGCAGTTTCTAAGCGGTGGCCTCTTCATTAATTTGATGTCAACAATGCTTTTCTTCACGGCACTCTAGCAGAGGAAATTTATATGACCCACCACTATGTTTTATTGATTCTGATTGCCCTACTCATGTCTGCAGATTACATAAGTCCATCTACGGTCTCAAGTAAGCTCCCCGTACATGGTATTATGCTCTTCGCAGTTTCTTGGTGTCGTATGGCTTTCACTGTACGAAGTCGGATGAGTCGTTATTTGTCTATCATCATCATGGAATCCTAGCATATTTCTTGGTGTACGTTGATGATTTGGTACTTACTGGCAGTGATTCTATTTTTTTTAAAGAATTTGCAGCTGTGTTGGCATCCCGCTTCTCCATCAAAGATCTAGGTCATCTTTCTTACTTCTTGGGCATTGAAGTTCACCGTACTGCTGATGGATGTCATCTATCTCAGTACAAGTATCTCACTGATCTTTTGTCTTGACACAATATATTATCAGCTAAACCAGTTTCTACTTCTTTACCTGCGGGGGCTAAATTCACTCTGAATGATGGAACAGATCCTTATGATGCATCCAGTTATCACCAAGTCCTTGGCAGTCTCCAATACCTTCTCTTAACTCGCCCTGATATGGCCTACACTGTTAACAAGCTGTCTCAATTTATGCATGCACCAATAGTTACACATTGGGGGGAGTTAAACACCTTCTACGATATCTGAATGGCACACGTCATGTCTCGCTTCATCTACGGCGGGACTCTCCTCTAAACTTATACTGTTTCACAGATGCTGACTGGGCTGGTAATATTGATGATCGGTCCTCCACTGAAGCTTATATTGTCTTTCTAAGGGCTAATCCCATTTCTTGGAGGTCCCGCAAACAGAGGACTGTAGCTCGTTCCTCGACTGAGACTGAGTATCGCTCTATCGCCTCTGCCGCTGCCGAAGTGCAATGGACTCGTTCCCTTCTATCAGAACTATGTGTATCAATGGGTTCATCAACTCTTGCAATTTATTGTGATAATGTTGGTGCTACCTACCTCTGTTCAAACCTGTTTTTCACTCTCGAGTGAAGCATATCGCTATTGATTATTACTTCGTTCGAGATCTTGTCCAACAATCACAACTTCGGATAACTCATATTTCTTCCTCCGATCAACTAGCTGACGCCCTTACCAAACCATTGTATGGTCCGCGACTTTCTTTACTTATGTCCAAGATTGGCGTAGTAATCCGTCCGCCATCTTGAGAGTGCGTATTAGAGAATATTCTATTTGGTTAGTCCCACATCGGTTGTCGTATATATTATTTGATTATTGTAATCTGTACATATTTAGTTAGTCCCATATCGTTTGTTGTCTACATTCTTTGATTGTTGTAATCTGTATATATCTTCTCCAATATTATTAATACAATTATCTTTTCACTCTATCTTCTATAGTCACCACCGATTGTTTCGCCGGCAGGCACTCCTCGTATTTCCAATCAAAAGCTCCATCCAATCCCTCATCGATGGAATGATTGGGGCCATGGGGGTGACGTGAACCCTTCCAAGTTGGTCACCTTCACCTTGTACTTGGATACCCACATGTAGTAATTAAATACTCCCCCTATCTCATACTTATCTTCACACTTCCTTTGTAAATTACAAATGAAGTGTGAAGATAAGTATGGGAGGGAGGGAGTAATAATTAAATTAACAATTCAATTGATATGCACCAGGTGCATTTAGACGATTATTTAATTTAATCTCAATTATTAAATAAAATAAAATAATAAAAAATAAAATAAATAATCAATCATTAGCCCTTAATTTATACCTATATAAACTCTAGATGCATCGATGCATTCTAAAATTGCCCTTTAATTAAATAATAGTATTATTTATTTACTATTATGACCCTTTTAGTAAAATGAAAATGAGTGAGACTCTTATACGCCCAGACCCTTTTCAATTTTTGTGTCCCTTTACAATTTAAACTTTCTAACAATACATAGATTTAAATAGAATAGGGAGGGGAATGGTTGTGTTCACATGGGGACTGTGTTCCGTGTTCCCGAGAACGCAGGAGCTTTTGCCAATGAAAATATCGTAGATAGACACCTTAATAGCGTAGCCAATGACAGTTTCTTGTATAATGGTCGTAAATGCGGAACCTCTATAGCTCCGCCATGTACGATATTATGTTCGGCATCCTGATTGTGTATTATAGAAATAAAATTAATTACACTCGAGATAAATAATAAATATTCATTATTTTAGGAGTCTGCGTTGCACTTGGTGCATTGGACAATCTTAATCATTGTATTAACTTTTAATATAATTTATACCATTAAATATAATAATATGATTAATTTAAAAAAAAAACTACCCTCTAAAATATTTTATACTATAAACATGGGGTGTTGCTCGGCTTACCTTAACCATTTGTTTCCCGAATTCGATTGCTTGTCCCATTGGATATTCAATCTCTCCATCAACTCCGCCGCCGGTGAACAGATTTACCCTTTCTCGACCACGATATCTTTCGAATGGAATTGCTCCTCGTCGGGCGGCCCATCGGGTTTACAGTGATGGCCTCCCCCGAAACTAGGGTGGTCCTCCCCTCCACTCCAATGGGGGTGAGGGTGAGGGTGGTGGTGGCTTCCCTCATGCCTATTCATCTCTCTTTGATATGTATTGATTCTATTAATGTATTGCGTGAGTATTCTTCCGCGCAATTTTGTAAACCTTGTTGTTCCCCTTAATTTAAATACTCTATCAATACATAAATTATATAAAATTAGAAGGGGACGCAGAGTTTACACTGTGAACTTGGTTTATACAAGTGTTTGTACATAAAAAATTCAATTATTGCTCTATACAAGTGTTGTGCACAGAAAATAATGTACCAAAATGATAATAGATAATCTGATTTTATAAGCAAATTTTGCGTTGCATATAATTTTCTTCTCTCATACATTTAATGGTATGTCACAGAAAATAATGTACAAAAATATATAGAAAATCTTATTTTATAAGCATATTTTGCGCTTGCGTGCAATCCTATACATTATGAATGAAAAAATTAAGACGATCATTTTCTATTAATTATTACTCTATTATACCTTAATTTGGTTAATTATGAGTAAAATATACCTTGAAACACAAATATATTACCATATCAACCACAATAGCGAAATTAAAAATATATTCTTGAAATAAATTATAACTATGAACTATAAAAGTAAAATAGACTAAATTATTACAAATCAAAGTAAACAATGAATTAGAAAAATAAATCAAGGACCTACGTACAATTATATACGCAACATTTTACCTTGACTCAAAGCTCCATTGGATTATAAAATATGCATGATTCTAAATAATCTAAACCCTAAATAAATATAAGGGATTAATATACCATTAATCATTAGTGTGAAAATAATTAATTATTTGAACCGTTGTATAGAATTCTTTGTCTCGGCACGTTTTTGTCGGCACTCGTACATGAATTAATGGATGGGCCAAAGTCTCTTGAATAATTTTGACAACTTTTAATATTAAGTAATTGTATAGATCTTTAGGTTGAAATATCTTTTAGTTATACACATTATTTAATTAGAATAAACATGTGGTAATCTTATTGCCACCAATCCATGGTGATTCGGTGAAGATCCATAGTATATCAAACAAGAAGATATCATTGATGAATGTCCCACATTTTCCCTACTCACCATATTTGTTTCGACAATGACATGAAAGATAATACTCCATTATAAGCCACAATAGAAAATAACTCTACATTTTGTGTAATAATGCTCTCAAGATAAGATGTAAGAATCGTAATATCTGAGTTGTCGAATTCATGTGATTTGAAGATAAAAGAATCACACATGATTAGTATAAGGCATAAATTGGTATCACATGTGTGACGGCACGGATAAGAACGGACTACATTTTAAATAAAAAGTGATATTTATATTAATAAAAAATGATAGTATTACGGTGCATATTTAATGAGCAATTTATTATACAGATAAAAAGTAATAATATTTTTACTAAAAAATAATAGTAATATATTGAATAAAAGTGATAAGCATTAAAAAAAACATAAAAAAAGCATGTCGTGTGAATAAATGTACTGTATAAGACAAATTATTTTATGGAGTTGATGCATCTATAGAATTTTTTTAATTCTTTTTTTGTTTTAAAACTTATTTTGTCCATAAAATTTATTATTTATCATTAAAATTTTTATTTTAATTTTAATGATATAATTGTAATTAACAATGAAAAAAGTGATAGAAACACTTTGCAGGAAGACTTATGAGATTGTTAAAAAGTGATAATACTCTAATAAAAGTTGATACTTAAATTAATAAAAAGTGTTAATGGTGCAATAAATTATTTTATGAATAATTCATTGTATAAATAAAAAAATTAACTATTAAGAAAATGTGTGAGACGGTCTCACAAAAGTGTTGCCCTTTATTTTTTTTAATTTTACTTTTAATTATAATTCCTACATATTTTTTACTAATTTAATATTCATCATATGAATGTTAGGAAATTTTAATTTCCTATGTAATATAATTGTGGGCAATATATTATTATGCAATTATATTAGCTATTCAATTATTTTATGGACTTAATTAAGTGATCCAATTCAGGTTAAAAGTTCATGGGCTATAATAATATTGATATGTGTCAATTGAGTAGATACTCAATACTACGTAATTAGGTGATAATGGATGACCTGATTGAAGTAGTATATAAGGTTACCCAGGTTATGGTTCCCAATATACTAAATCGAACATGGTCTTCTCTTCTCCCCATCGGAAGGATTACTGTGGTCCCATAAGGAATAAGGAGGCTTAGTTGAGGAAGACCGTAATACCTATTTCTCCGAGTTCGTGTTCCGCCTAGAGGACTCAATGGATCCAAGGTACGCTTCCTGTTATGTTTAGATCTCGTTAATCATGATAGTGTTTAATGTATTAAAATTTAATGGATTTATTTCCAACAATGAATAGTAAAATTGCATATTTGTGTATCAATGAGGCAAATGTATGTATTTATTATACGTAAGAAACATATGAATACATATTGTATAACATAATACATGCTGTACATAAAAATGAACTACCCGGGTTAGGATTTTTGGGGAAAATGTGAGATAGTGATCTATATTCAGATTAGGTTGGACTACTTTAATATTTACTCTCTTTGTTTGGAGAACCCTTCACGTTTATTATTTTATTCTCCTATCATTTATGAAATTGTAAGTTGTCATGGCACAAGTAAATTAGGACACACTTGTACCATTGAAAATGAGTTATAATTTTATTAAAGTGTGAGATGTGATTTATATTCAAATTAGGTTGGACTACTTTTACATTTACTCTCCTGTTCGGAGAACCTTCACGTTTATTATTTTATACTCCTATTATTTAAGAAATTGTAAGCTGTTATGGGACAAGTAAATTAGGACACACTTGCGTGAGCCGAAAATGAGGCAATTTTATACTTTCTTAATTAATTATTACTTACTACTTTCTAAATAATATTATAAATTTTTATTTATATTATAAATTATTCATTAAATAATTCATTGCATCGATTTATTTTTTATCTGGGTTAATGTAGTCATGCCGGTGTCATAAAAGCCTTTATTGAAAGAAGCCATACACACATGCTGGCAACATATATATCAAACCCAGCTTATTTGATATGACCCATATTACAAAGCTGCTTACATTTTAAGTGACTCAATGCACTCACAAATACACACATAAATATAATAATAGAGTAATAATAATTATTATTATCTTAAATTAAATTTAAATGCAGACGAGTTATTGATTCAACCAAGTTGGTCGCCATCGCTGTTTTGTTTACTCATCGTCGTCACTCGATTTTCGGACACCCGCCTGTAGTAATTAATTCATAATTAATAAATTAAATATTATTCAAAACTTTTTTATGTATTTATTAACCAAAATAAATAAATTTAGTTAAGTGAAAGTTAGATACCTTAATAAGGTCGCCAAAGGTACTTTCTTCTATCGCGGTCGTAAATGCGGAAGCTTCTATAACTCCTCCTCGTACATGATTATGTTCCGCATCCTTTTAAGTATATGTGATTGTGTATTATAGAAAAATAAATAAATACATAAACAAATCATAAAATAAAATTAATTACACAAAATAATAATAATAATAATACTCCCTCCGTCCCACGTATTTTTACCCACTTTCCATTTTGGGGTGTCCCACGTATTTTTACTCATTCCATTTTTGGCAAAAATACATAATATTTTATTACCTACTTTTTACAATCCCAACAACTTTAACTACTTTTTTACACTTTATTCATCATTCCCAACAACTTTATTCACTTTTTCTTTTTAAATTACTAATTTATCCCTACTTTCTCTTACATTATATATTAAAAAAATAAAACGTCTTAATCTCCGTGCCCGTACAAACGGGTAAAAATACCCGGGACGGAGGGAGTAATAATTTTTTTGGTGGATCCTACTTGAGAAAATATTTACCCTTTCCCGACCGCCATATCTTTCAAATTGGAATTGCTCCTCATCACTGCCTTTAGCAGGATATGTTGTCCCATCTATTGTTTCGACATCACCAGAGGGGGGCACTCCGTCGTGGTCCCAGTGAAGAACTCCCCCCAATGTAGGCCCACCCTCACCGGTGGAGTGATCGGTGCTGCCTTTAGCAGGATATTTTGTCCCGTCGATTGTTTCAACTTCGCCGGTGGGAGGCACTCCGTCGTGGGTCCAGTGGAAAGCTCCCCCCAGTTGAGGCCCACCATCACCGGTGGAATGATCGGTGCTGCCTTTAGCAGGATATTTTGTCCCGTCGATTGTTTCAACTTCGCCGGTGGGGGGCACTCCGTCGTGGGTCCAGTGGAAAGCTCCCCCCAATTGAGGTCCACCCTCACCGGTGGAGTGATCGGTGCTGCCTTTAGTAGGATATTTTGTCCCGTCGATTGTTTCAACTTCGCCGGTGGGGGGCACTCCGTCGTGGGTCCAATGGAAAGCTCCCCCCAACTGAGGTCCACCCTCGTGGGAATGACCACCTCCGAAATGGGGGTGGTCATCCCCTCTACCTCCATGGCCATGGGGGTGAGAGTGAGGATGGTATTGGGAGTGGCTTCCCTCGTGCCTATCCATCTCTCTTTGATATGTATTGATATTTCTATTAATGTGTGTGCGAGTACGGAGTACTCTTCTACACATTTGAGCGCAAATATATAGGCTTGGAAATGGAATTAATTATCATAATCATTCTTTTTACTGCAACACTAATCATTCTTTTTACTGCAACACTAATCAATACGATACACATGCATCCCTCTGTCCCACATAATAAAACAATTCACGTTTTGCTTAACAAAAATTATTTTTTTAACCAATTTTGTTGATTAAAGAGGTATTGTAATATTTTTAGGTGATAAAAAAGTACTACCTCCGTCTTGAAACAATATAATACTCTCTATTTCATAAAAGATTGCACCAATCTAAAATGAGACGGAGGGAGTACATTTGATTTTTCCCGTAAATTTAGGAGTATAATATTTTAATGTGTGGTGTGTAGTTATATTAACTAGTATTTTTGACCCGTGCGATGCACAGGAGTGTGTTTATCATTATTGTTTTTTATTTTGTTATTTTTATTTTTTGAAGATGAATAATCATAAAGATATTCTGAATATGTTGTTGTTAAATTTTAAATATTATAAATTTAAGTTTTCATTTTTATTAAAATATATTACATTTGTTAAAGCATAATACTTTAAATAATTTGGAACGATTTTATTGTTATGGTTTTGAGAACAAAGTTACTCTTATGTTTTAATCTGTCTATATTCAACGTATTTGTTATATTTATATTTTATATTTAAAATTATGTCTTTTTTGTGTGTTTATATTAATGTTCTGAATACTTATAAATGTTTATATAATTTATTAATCATATATTTTACAAAAATAAATATTTTATCTTTTATGTTTAATACGCTAGTGATATATGCTTTTGAGACATTTTATTTTTTTAGGATTATAAAGGATATTTTGTTCCATAATCCATCCCGATAACTCATTTAAATATATGATAAATTTGTATTTCTAAATGATTTTGTTAAATACATTGAATTTATAATATTTCCAATTCGTATAGTATTGATTCCATTATGATTAATATTAGATATAAAAAATTAAATAAATCAAATAAGATAAAATATTATATATGTAACTCATCCAGAAAATTATTTGGACTTTATTAATATTATTACTACATTCAAACGTCATGGTTCAAATAGATTATAGTTGCAAATGCATATATACTATAAACTAAAGGAGGGTTTTGGATTTATTAGGTGACATCATGTGAGCAATTTAGACATGATGTGTCATTTTTATAAATTTTTGAATTTTTTTAAATAATAAAATTGCTTAGGAAGGAATATAATGTACTTACTTTATTTTAAATAATCAATCAAAATATTTCATTTTTTTATCTTATTTAAAATTTACCTAAAATTTTAAGTGTTTTTAACTTTTTATTTTTAAATTGGATTTATATAAAATTTATATCAAATTAATTGTATTTTCATAATCTTTAATTTGACATCCATATTATCAATAATATATGATTGGAGAAATAGATTCTTAAATGAAATAATTACTGATAGGTACACACTTTGTACCCCTAATTACTACTAGATACATTGATTTAAAATAATTATTATTTAATACAAAATATTAAAGTAAAATACCAAATATACCCCTAAACCCATATACCTTTAAAACACTAACCCCAACCTCCACCCACCACCGGACCACCGCTGCCGCCGCCGGCGGAGCTCCGGCGGCCAGTCGCCGGAAAATCTGTTCGTCAAAAAAAAAAAAAAAAAAACTGGTCGCGGAAAGCTGCCGCGCCGCCGCCGTCGGAGCTCCGGCAGCCGGTCGCCGGAAAAACTGTTCGTCCAAAAAAAAAAAAGAGAAAAAAAAAAACTGGTCGCCGGAAAAACTGTCGCCGCCGGAAAAGCTGCCGGACCGCCGCCGCCGGACCACCACATTTTTTTGCTGCACACACTTTTTTTTCCTGCACACATTTTTTTTGCTGCACACACTTTGCTGCACATGAACTTTTGCTGCACACAATATTTATGTGCAGCACATTAATAGGGGTAATATTGGAATATCACTATATATTTTTGTACCTAGTAGTAATACTTTTGTATGTTTGTATCTCATAGTAATTTAGGGTTTTTTTGTGTACCTAGTAGTAATCCTCCCTTCTTAAATTTAATAACAATTTTTATGTTGTAAAATATTCTTTAATAAAATATATTAATAAATAAAATATTTGTAGAAGAGTAAGAAATTATTTAATATATTTAATCTATTTATCCTTAAAATTTTAAGTTTAATAAATTTAGTTAATTATAAATTTTTAAATAAGGAATTTCATGAAAAAAATAAATCTTAGTTTAATATTAATTAATTTTCATAATTTTTTATCATTAATTATTTACTTTATATTTATTTTATTATATTTAATAAATTATTTTTAATTATACAATAATTTATAATCGTTATTTACTTTATATTTATTTTATTATATTTAATAAATTATTTTTAATTATACAATAATTTATAATCGCTATATACATTTATTAATTTTATTTATTAAACAATAATGGTTAGGGATGGTAATGAGATGGGCATTTCAAGTACCCGTTCTATCTACATCTTAATATGGCAGGTATGGATAATTGTAAATGGGCTTGGGACGGATATAAATAATTGTAAAAATCTCATTAGGGTTTGGAACGAGTACGGATAATACCTCGGACACCAGAGGATACCTCATATATATATATATATATATATATATATATATATATATATATATATTACACACAAAATTTAATATATTTTTTTAAAATAATAGAATTTAATTTATATTTAATTCATAATAATATAATTTTTAAATAATATAAAAGATATAAATATTTATATATAATAAATTAGTATTAAATGGGTATGGGTACCCGCGTGTATTGGTAAACGGGTATGAGATGGGTACGAGTACCATAATAAATTTTTTAAATGGAATGTGTACAATTAGTTTTTTTTTAAAATCGCATAAGAGTACGAGTACAAAAAAAAGCGGATACCCTACCCGTTGACATCCCTAATAATAGTTTTATGTTTAATTATGATTTCTTAAGATTATACTTTTTATGTAATAATTTAAATATGATAATATAAGAACTTAATATATAAAAATATATATTTTGCATTGGCAATATAATATTGAAAATTATATATAAATTTATACTATAATGTTATGAAATTTTTAATAGACATTACAAAAGTTTAACGTGTTGTATATAATTTTTTTTATTTAAATTTTTTAATATTAAAAAAATTAAAACTTTTAAGAATAAAATTATTTTTATTAATTTATATAATTGTTAATATTATGGAAAAGACTTGTGCGAAACCGTCTCAGGTGAGGGCTTACGTCATAAGTATAAAAAGTAATAAGTTTTATAATGGAAAGTGATATTTAATTGACGAAAAACGATAATATTATTTTATGAACAATTTATAATATAAATGAAAATTAAGTGATAAAATTCTATAATAAAAGCGATAATAATTCATAATGAAAGTGTTATCACCATCTCTCAAGGATCATTCAATTTCTCCAATTGAATACATTTTTTGGGTACTTCAACAAATACACTATATTGTTCGGATATTACAACCGAACACAATATAAAATTGAATACATCTTTCGGGTACTCCAACCAAACACACAATATACTATTTGGGTACTACAATCGAACACAATATAAAATCTTAATTATTAGAATATTTATATCTTATTAATTTTGAATATTTTAATTATTTTTTGAGTACGTTTAGCAAATTCAAAAATACAAATAACTGATTTCATAAAAAATTTGAATATCCCGCGTATTACGTGGGCTTCGTACTAGTATATGTATATAAAACAGAAGCGATTATTTTTAAGTGTTATATTTGAGATAATGCTAAGTAATTATAATAAACATTTAGATGAGTGTTGTTAAAAACACACCCCATTTTATTAAATACATACCCTCTTTAATTTTTCTTTTTTCAAATTTCATTAAATACACACCCCTTAAAATTTCAAAATTACCCTTTTTAATTTTATTATATACACACCTAATGAATTTTATTTTAAGAACAAGCGAGAACTTCATATGGGGAGTTTGGGAGCTGCACGTCATCATCTCCAAATGATGACATAAAAAATCGATGGAATGTCGACAATTTTGGTGGCATCTATCTTTATCCGTGGGGGTGAAGAACACTTGCAGCCTAAAGCTGATGGAAACAATATATATACATGTTTACACTTGTCTTGTATGAGATTCTGGCACCACCACACACAACTACTTTAGCATTAACATTATTTTGGAATTACACGGGGAAGTAATTTTGGGCAAATTCTTTCATCATTTGTTGATCTTTTTCGAAAGATATATATAACAGTATATATAAAATCTTTAATTAAATAGATCAATTGGAATACTGAATATATCAATTCTAGACAAGAATAAGTTGAATCCAAAAATGCATATTCATAGTATCTTTGATTGCTTTAAAATTCAATGAGTTTAAATTCTTAAAAAAAACAAAAACTTGTTTTTCCTAATTATGCCTATATGAGATCGCCGACATTCAAGATGAGTTAGAGCAGTGGGCGGCGACGTATGTTGTCGAAGATGAATAAATTTGCAAAAAAATATGGAGTAATAAAAATGTGGGTTTATATATGTTTTGTTTCGCTAATCTCATCTACTCCTTCTCATATTGCACTGGTCGGAATTGGGGCTGCAGCCGTGGATGTGGCAATCCTACAACACGACGGCGACGTTGTTGAAGATGAAGTCCACGATGCTGCCGATGATTCGTTTCGAAATTTGATGGCCTATGCCAAAGTTATTTAAAAGAATATGGTGTGTATTAAA
The DNA here is from genome assembly GCA_023678885.1 of Pogostemon cablin. Taxonomy (NCBI): domain Eukaryota; kingdom Viridiplantae; phylum Streptophyta; class Magnoliopsida; order Lamiales; family Lamiaceae; genus Pogostemon; species Pogostemon cablin. Next base: position 8,896,758 of record CM042955.1, on the reverse strand, counting down.
TGAGACAGGGTAATTTAGACTTTTTAAAATTATAAAATTTAAATATATAATAATAGGGGTGTGTATTTAATAAAAATAGGTGTGGTGTGCATTTAGTGGAACCCTTTACGTATTTGCCAAGTATTTGCAAGCATTAAAGATGATTACGGATAAATATATATTATATTGATCTTATTTTGGTTTGAGAACCAAAAACTTTATCAAGAGACAATTTCCCATTGCCAAGTATTTGCAAGCATTAAAGATGATTACGGATAAATATATATTATATTGATCTTATTTTGGTTCGAGAACCAAAAACTTTATCAAAAGACAATTTCCCATGCAGATACTCCACAAAATACACAACAGATATATTAAAAAGTATGAGGATAACCACATATGTAATGAGCACTAAAACAATATTAATTCAAAACATTCCTAAATACTTCCCTAAAAACATAGTTCTTGCAAATAGCCCTATCATCTCCTTCTTTTTTCTGAAGCATTATCTTCAACCTTTTTTACTTGTGCATCTTGAAACCGCAACGTACAGCTGCCCATGACTGAAAACTGGTCTTTTGAGGAATAAACCAACGGTATTGAGTGACTGACCTTGACTCTTGTTGATCGTCATTGCATAAGAAACAATTATAGGAAATTGTCTTCTTTGGAACCTAAATGGCAATCTAACATGAGTCAGTGTCAACATCAACATTGGTATGAGAACTTTATCGCCTGCATTGTTGCCGGACAACACTGTCACCTGAAGCACTCTGTCGTCCGTCACAGTAATCAGCATCCTTGTTCCATTACACAAACCCCTTGAGTGATCAATATTACGCAGCAGCATTATTGGCGTTCTAACCTTAATCTTTAGCTCATGATTTGGCACTCTAAAACACCTCAGTGTGTTTAGGAATTCTGGAGTGTGGACGTCGGCAAATATATCCACATTCGCATCAGATTTACACGCAGAGTCGGAACTCAAGTAAGTTCTCAATTCATTATCATTTAAACCTATCATGTAGTCGTTGATGCTATCCACAACGTCTAGTGTTGGTGCAAGGATCGCTCTGTTCTGTAAGTAACTTGGATCGTCCAATATATTGGAAAAATCAGGGAAAGTACTTTTAACAATTGCTGCAATTGGATCTTCATCAGCACTAAGCAGAAGGTCATCCAGTATCTCGACATCTGCTCCGTAATTGGTGGTTTCACCTACAGTTCCATCTCCAATCTTGGCAACCCATTCTGCAAAATTTTTTATGCCTTCAGATTCCATATTTTTTTGGCATGTTCATGAGTCTCATGTTCTTTGTAAGCTTCAAGACCTTTATATCATTCCATAAATAAGAAGAATTTATTGTGGCTCCTATTATAATCTGTCTTGATGCCCTTGATCACCGGCAAAATCTGTCTAAAGTCGCCCCCAAAGACTACCATTTTTTCTCCAAATGGTCTTTCTGCAGACAATTCATCACTCAGTTGCATAATGTCCCTCATTGTTCTGTCAAGTGCTTCAACGCAAAATCTGTTAACCATAGGAACTTCAGCTTGCACTTTGCCAGAAGTTGTGCTAGGTAACTTCCCTGTCTAATATTACACGTGGATTCTTCGTGGATGTTTATTGGAATTGCAAACCTCGAATGGGTTGTCCTACCTCCTGGAAGAAGCAGGGATGCAATACCACTAGATGCTACATTGAGGACTATATCTCCTTTTGATCGAATAGCTGCTGAGAGTGTTCTCCACAAAAATGTCTTCCATGTTCCTCCGTATCCATATACAAAAAAAATTGAGCCGAAAACCTCTACAAATGACTTCATTATTTTGTCATACATATTCCTCTGATCATCATTAAGCTTTCGTACCATCGACTCATGCTCTCTTCTCATCTCATCTCTATTGTAACAAAGTTCATGCAGTATCATTATGTTCTCATAGTGTGTTTCACGATCAAAATCAGGTAAGGGCATTTCTACATAATCATTTCAGTAATTTTTCCCATTTACTTACATAAGAAATTAGTTAGAATGAATGTTCAATAACAAAATAAATATTTAGACACATATAATTATGATTTCTGTAAATCCTTAGTGACCACTGATTTGAAATTATTCACATTTAGATGGGCTCCTTCATAATTAGGGATAATTTTTAGGAAAAGGGTATACACGTTTTGCATATGTGTTGTCGATGTTCATACCTCAGAAAATTTAAGAGGAACTCGTTCTCAAATAAATACTTATCATGCAATTTCTTGTGGGAGTAAATCATTAACATAATAGAGGAATTGTTGACCATAATATATGAATTGTTGACAAAATACATCAAATGTAATAAAAAACGATGGACTCAATATGCCTTTTCACAATGAAGCTGGCTTATCTCAAATCTTGATGTTCACATTCACTCTATTATTTTTGGAGCACTAAAACTAATGTCTTTTAGCGCCATGTGATTATGGTTATTTTGGAGCAATTTTGTGCTAAAAGTAAATGTGTGGTCTTTATTATTGTTTAGGTTTGGGTTTTAATTCATAAAAATTTTAATATCTACATTTTTAATAGAGATATAATAATAATTCTACTAATAATTATTAATACTCTTTTTTTTTCAGACTATACCAATTCAGTTTATCCATACCTACCTGTATGAATTTTCGAATGAACTCATTTTGTTGGATACGAGCAATAAATCTTCAAGGATTTCTATTGAACGTAAAAGTAACAAGTACCATTTTTGATTGGGATATTTTTGAAAGATTTTATAACATATGCATTGGTGATATTATACTGTTTATCTATTTTAGAGATAATGTGCTGATGTTTAGAATCTATAACAATGATGAATTTATTAAGAATTCATATTTGATTGGAGATCCTACAGAAGGTAATATCTCCTGTCAAATAATTAATTATTTTTTATTTGTTTAGTACTTATGTTAATACTCTGTTTTTTTTATCAAATTCTTTTTAAATAAATAATATACATCACATGTTTTTTAATCTTTGTGTAGATGATGGAAAACACTGTATTGCCACTGATGACTTTTATGTAAAATTCGGAATGCATTGTGTTTGTTGTTTCACATAACCATAATTTTTTAATACATTTGATTATGCTTGTGTTAATTTATAATAATTGTACTTTATTTTATTCATTTTTAGGTATTTCCAAATAATGTCTGTCACAATGCATTTGCAAGTGCTAACTGTAAGATTATTTTTAATCTCATCTCATGGCATTTGACTTCCATTATCTCAAACTATTATTATGTCTTCATGATCAAACGGTGGAAATAAAACTGTCAAGTTTATTAAAGCTACATGATGTTACTGAACGAACTTATGTCTACATTTTATTTCATTTAACTGATAATATATATGTTCGGTGCTATCGCGGTAATCGTTGCTCATTGAATTACAAAAATAATCAAAAAAATAATTATCTTCAAGGTAAATCATCGGCTATGTATTTAGGATTAAACAATGAATTTGTTTTAAATAAGAATTCTTATGTTGGAAATTAATCCATGAAACCTTAACCCTATTATGATTAACGAGATTTAAACTGTAAAGCGGAAGCGTACCTGATCCAATGAGTCTCTAGGCGGAACACGAACTCAGGATCAGTGGTTATATGACCTTCCTCAACTAAGCCTCCTTATTCCTTATGGGGACCGTAGTAATCCCTCCCGATGGGGAGAAGGGAAAACCATGTGCGGCTTAGTATATTGGGGACCATAACCGGGTAACCTTTATATACTACTTGACTATACCACCCATAATCACCTAATCACGTAGTATTGGGTATCTACTCAATAAGCCCATATCATTTATTATTATAGCCCATGAACCTTTAACCTTAATTGGATCACTTAATTAAGTCCATAATATAATTGAATAGCTAATATAATTGCATAATAATATATTGCCCACAATTAGATTATAATGGAAATTAATAAATTTCCAACAATCTCCCACTTGGGCTATATATTTTCCCAAAGCAATTATATCAAGAGTCCTTAGTTGCGCAACTTTATGCTATTCCTCTTCAGGCCATACTTAACAATCTGGTCCATCTCATATACTAATATGGAACTATCGCGGCATTCACCACATTATAAATCGTGATTAAACCCCGACAATCACCATATCAATACACTCAATGACATAGATCAAATATGGTGAGTAGCATGGAAATTACATGTCAAATGTGATCAACATCATGTCTATTTCCAACTGGTCCAACTTTAATCCTTAGTGAGATCAATCCATAATATAAAATATTACAAAATGAAAAATTAACTTAAGTGAATTCACAATGAATTCAAATCCATCAACTCAATTCTGCAGAAAACCGAATTATCTAAAAACAAAGTGTCTTAAAACTTTAAAGAGCAATAAATATAGACTCCCACTGAACCAATGTATTCTAAAACCATATAACACCCACATGAGTAGCTAGCTCATAAAATTACAGGGCGTTGAATACATGATTGGCGAATCCGTATTTAGAGTCTATCATAGTATGCTCTACCAAAATTTATCCATAAGAACACTTTCTTTAACAACCAAGAATTCTATGTCAATATGCTTGACTTGTAAGTACTTTTGTTGTTAATAATTTACTGCGAACTAACTGTCACAATCAACTTTATGTGACTAAACTTCGCAATCTTTATTTCATGTTTGAATGCCCCTTAGTGTGCTACTGATTCTGTTGTCATGGTTAATGAGCTAAAGTGTTTGCTTAATACTTTTACTTGTATAGCTCTCCAGACCAACAGAAGATGTAGCCTGAAGTGGATCTTATATCGTATTGGCATCCAACAAACTCATAATCAGACTACTTTATGATCTAATACTAATCTGATTATCTCTAATGTTAAAGCATGTTATCCTTAGTTCTCTGTAAAGATCCATACTAGAGTTACTTAAATGTCTACTTAATACACCAACAACAGAAGCCAAATTAAGTCTTGTAGAGACCTCATCATACAATAACTTCCAACAATCAAAACATATAGAATGTTTATACATTTCTTAAATCTTTAATTTAACTTTAGGGCACCTTATTGAGACTCCACTTGTCTCCCTTAGTTTAAACATTCTCCCACTGAATCACATAATTATCTACATTTGTCTCAAAACCAAATGAGACAATTAATTCATGATGATACTTGTGATTCCTTTACGGAAAAGCTTTCTTGAATGCATAGATGGATTTCCTTTTGGTTCTTAAACTTATAATATCGTATCATGTTGCCATCAAGGAACTTTATCTTTACATCCATCTAAATGATTCAAGATTAAAATGTATTAATAATATCACGATTATCTCAAAACAATGCCTTCCTTCCCTTTAGAGTATAATCCTTTATCAAGATGCAAACCTAATAATCTTGTATTGATTTATACTCATAACTTATGGCATTAACCCACTTTCGAGTATTTGGACCTTGCATGGTTTGATGAATATTGTTTGAATATTCTACCATTAATTCCATAGTGTCCTCTTTATTTAGGAGAAAACTACATAATTATCCGAATTGATTTTCTCCCAACTTTAGTGGTTTTCTTAGTGACATTAATTCTTGAGGTTGTTGATTTTATTATACCTTAAATATTATTGACATTGTCCCATTAATATTCTGAATTTACATAATTTCTAGTAGGGACCATATTGACTCCCCCTCAAAGACAATGTCTCTAATATTATTCTTCCCCCAAATCAACATCCTCACAGAATACCGTATTACCCGTCTCAAATATGATCCGATTAATTGGATCATAAACTTTTATTTTTATTCATAACCAATAAAGTAGCTTACATTTATTTGAGTCCAATTTTCTTTAGTATATCCCAATGATCTAGCTTTAGTTGGACATCACCATATGTGAAACTCAAAGAGTTCTCACAACTACTTTGGTTAAAAAAATTATTGAGACCATAAGTTGCAATCTTAAGTATTTCTCACATTAGTGATCATATGTTGTGGAGTTCAATTATGTCTTTTAACTGCACCATGCATACTGAATAATTTAATGCAGTGTATTATAAGACAATTCCACATGCCTTTAGGAGAAAACAAAAGGTTATACTTTAGTTGTCTTTAGCAGCTTTCTTAATGGGATTTCTTGTATTGCCCTTATACTTTATTGAGATTAAGTTTGACTTATTAGTCTCATCCTTATTGTGGAAGTTCACTCATCAAGTATGATTTTGTTGTTGATATATGGAAAACTTAATTAGCAGACTTCTTAATTATACAGAGAATTAATGCAAAATAATTTTTCATGCTCGCATTAAACTTTATAATCTTTCAAAATTTAACTAAATTATAATCATCTTGAAGATTCGAGCACAATATTAGTATCAAGTCTTTGGACAAAAAATACTAATTTAAATGATGCTCTCATGTAGTAGTCAAATACTGACAATAAAACTGTCAATCAATAGCCTTCCTGTGGGCCGACTTATTACTCACATGTCAAACCAAATAATTGTCATGTATTTACCACCACAGGTACTTGTGTATTTCTGCCAAATATTAATCTACCTGTGGGCCGATCAATACCCGCATGAAGATACACTCATACAACATTATTAATTGGGGACCCATCACAAGACACCTTGTGCAACATTAACCTCGTCTGTGGACAAAAATTAACTGCAGGAGTAATCTTGGTGTAATAATCAAGTATTGACAATAAGTTCTGTCAAACAAGAGTCTATCTGTGGACCGACTAATGTTCACATGAACAATCCAAATAATTATCACATACTTATTATCACATGTATGTTATTATTCTGTCAAACTGTGCCTACCTGTGGGCCGAACACAGAACACATGAATAATTACACACCCATCTATGTAATTTCAATAAAGTCGCACTTCACACACAGAGGCTGCTGTGGCAACATGAGGCTTTGATTGATTAGATTGAAAAATTACTAGACCAATTAAACAAATATTTAAAAAAAATATTACGTTTAATTGAACGACATTAAAAAATAATGTCTCCCCAATTTTATTAATTTAATTCAATAAATTAAATGGAAACTTTAGATGATTCATACCATAATGAAAGATTTCTTAATTTAATTATTCCATATCCTAATTTAGAAAAAAATTAAATGAGGCAAATATTTTCTCATAAATTATTGGAATATAATATCAACTTGCCTCAACAAAATTTGATAATTAACTTACCCAAATAAACAAAATTCTTCCCATAATTGATTTTAGCACAATACCAATTGTACGTTTCTATTTGCATATGTACATAAGAATTGCTAATTGCCATAAAACCATTTACTGATACAAAATTTTAATTCCATAAATATCAATAATAATAATAATTGAAATTGTTACTAATGATGACACCAGCATTATTTAAGGGTCGAAATCTTTATTAAAAAGGTGCACAGCTAATAATTAGCCAAAAATTACTAATCTCAATTATCATGACCAAAATCATTAACCAAATAGATAAAATGAGATCAGACATATTTTCACGCAATAACAATTGTGATAAAAAAAAGACCATTTATAACCAATCTAAAGTTTGCACATACGTATTGAATTATACTTGGCAGATCACATGCCATTAATTATTAAAATGACATAATCATTCAAATTCTTAAACGGTGAGCATAGATAATTGAAATACAATACATAGTACCATTTCTAAGTAATTGTTTACCACCGATTTTCTGAAAATATTACAAATAGCACATGAAATTCACTGAAGTTTATCACCAGAATTCCAAAACTATACATCCAACCTTATATGCGATTAAACTAAATTAAATAATTAATCGCAACACAATATTGAATAAATAATCAAACATAGTATATGATTAAAAATTTAATTTCATTAGATCTCAGAAAATCATACATAGGGTGGCTCTGATACCACTTGTTGGAAATTAATCCATGAAACCTTAACCCTATTATGATTAACGAGATTTAAACTGTAAAGCGGAAGCGTACCTGATCCAATGAGTCTCTAGGCGGAACACGAACTCAGGATCAGTGGTTATATGACCTTCCTCAACTAAGCCTCATTATTCCTTATGGGGACCGTAGTAATCCCTCCCGATGGGGAGAAGGGAAAACCATGTGCGGCTTAGTATATTGGGGACCATAACCGGGTAACCTTTATATACTACTTGACTAGACCACCCATAATCACCTAATCACGTAGTATTGGGTATCTACTCAATAAGCCCATATCATTTATTATTATAGCCCATGGACCTTTAACCTTAATTGGATCACTTAATTAAGTCCATAATATAATTGAATAGCTAATATAATTGCATAATAATATATTGCCCACAATTAGATTATAATGGAAATTAATAAATTTCCAACATCTTATTTTTTATTTTTTATTTCAGGAAAAATTATTAACCGTTTCAGTCCTTTTTTTTACAAAGTGTCTAACTTTGTCTGACTTCAAGAAATCCTGTATATTAATGGGACAGTTTAATACATATCATCTTAATATTTCTCATTTGCAGATCCTTCCTCAGTATGTCGGTGACGCACTTCTTGAAAAATCAACACATGTTTGTCAGGTTAAATCTATTCATGATAAAAGTGTGTACATATTCCTTAAGTACGGTGGTGACAACACAAAATTTGATTTTGGTTGGCCTGCTTTTGTGAATTACTATTCAGAATTTGACTGCAAATTTGTTACACTATACTGCGATATAAACAAGAATTGATTTATTATAAAGCTCTATAATTCTTGTGGTTTCTACTTACGCTTTGAAGGTGAGATTAGACGCGTGTTTTTTGAATATTTTATACACTTTATTGCATTATTCTGTTGTAATAACATTGAAATTTATATTCATTAGATCGGATCGTTCTTAGCGCACTTTTCATTGGTTTATCAGAATCAGATAGTTCAGAATTTTGGAAGAAGTATCCAAAAAATTCAAAATATTTATCGTTTGCATATACACTTACGCGACACGATTTATGTAGTGATATTCTGGTAATATTTGTTTTATTTTGTTCTAAATTAATATTTAACTCCTCGAGTTAAAATGTTTTATATTTCATAATAATTTTTAATTTAGCTAATGATTTAATGATATATTTATTTTCTTTTAAACAGGTTCTTCCATATTTCATTTGTGATGTCTTGAAGAAGAATTCATTACTCGATCATCATGAGGTCTGTATCATCTATGATGATCGTATGTGGAATCTGCTGGCCTTAAAAAATGATGATGGATTCATGTTTTCACAGGGAATTTTTAGGCTATGGATTGAAATCAACATTACTGTTGGATCTAGATTCCTTTTTGAACTTTTGTATCACTCTTCCGTTACGTTTCGAGTTTCTAAGATTCAGCGTCATTATTGATATGATTCAGATAAGAACTCTTAAGAATAATTTGCTACATTTTCTTTTTTTTTTTCAAAAGAACATTTCAGTTTTTAATGTATTGTCATGTGAATAAATTAAATTAAATTAAAATTGAATAAAGAAATATATTGAGTTCTGCTATTGAATAAGCATGATTTGTTTAATATGATTTCTGCAGATGTTTAAATAATTCAGTAATTTTGTTTTTAAAATTATTAAATATTGGATAAAAAATATTGTATAATATATTTAACTAATTTATTATCATATTATTATGTGACTAATTGATCTCTAATAATATATGGATTACGAAATAAAATATCCTTTATAATCTTTAAACATTAAATGACTCAAAGGCATATCATTACCGTGTAAATCATAAAAGATTTATTTTTGTAAAATACACGATTAATTAATGTGACGTTGAAATACAATATCTCTTTTATGCTTTGAAAAACATATTACAAAGTTATGAGAACTACAAGTAATTTTCTTTTAAACATTTATAAGCATTTAGAACATATATAAACACACAAAAAAGACATAATTTAATTATAAAAAAATAAAAATATAACAAATACGTTCAATATAAACAAATTAAAGCATAAGAGTAACTTTGTTCTCATAACAATAACAATAAATTCGTTCTAAATTACTCAAATTATTATGTTTTAAGATAAATAAAATATTTTGATAAAAAATAAAACTTAAATTTATAATATTCAAAATTTAACAATAACATAATCAGAATAACTTTATGATTATTCATCTTCAAAAAATTAAAATAACAAACTAAAAATCAATAATGATAAACACAATATCGCGCATCGCACGGGTAGTCATTTTTCCCATAGATTTAGGAGTATAATATTTTAATGTGTGGTGGGTAGTTATATTAATATAGTATGTGGATCTCATGTAAATTTAATACTATTTTGTGTAGATTTTATATACTATGTAAATTTAATAATTATTTTGTTTAGATTTCATATACTAAAAAGGGGATGTATACTTTGTTTTTTTTTGAACAGATCTAAATGAAAAGTGTATACTTTGTTGTGGGATGGGAGGAGTATAAAATAATGGTACGAATATAAAAAAATGACAAATTTGAAATTAAAGTAACATTTAAGATTATTGGATAACTTTTTTTTTTGAGTGTGAAAAATTTTTGTGGGATAAACAAACGTAAAAGCCAAAGGGAATGAATGGTAAACCTAGGTTGTTGGGAAGGCTGTTGGATATTTTATAATTTAAAATAATATACTTTATTATAATTATTATTAAACTTATTTCATGTTTTAAAACCTCATAATGGTCTTGTAACCTACTCTAAATTATGACCCCATTATTGATATTAATACTCATAAATGTGCATTAACTTTTTTGTTGCATGAGATGTGTATAAAATTTCTATCACCCTCATATGATTTGAGACACATTCACATATACACTATACAATATATATTTCTACATACTATATGAATATATATTTTCTATATACAAATATATTTTATATTGAGCATTGAGTATTTTGTGGTTCGGGTTTCTCATCGCTGCACACGAGAGGACTATCGGGTTGTCGAATCTTGGGAGAAGAACGTGTAAATCAAGAATATCATACCAGTGCAGTGGGGGCGTTTCTTCTCTAAAGATAGCGCTACGGCGTACTTCGACCCAGGCTACTTCTAATCTTTATTTATTTTTAGTTGAATGTTTATTGTTGAACTTGTTTAATCCTAAATTAATATCCCCACTATGTGTTGATTTATTTGTATTTAATTGAAATTTTCTAACAATTTTAGAGAAGAAAACGTTTTATTAATTTAGAACAAAAATAAATTTTCTAAGGTTTTGTCATATGATGAAATATTATTTTTAAATGTTGTATGCGTTTTTAAAAAAAAATTATTAGAGTTTTGTGAGAAATATTCATTGAGTCGGGTTTTTAGTCAAATAAAATTATTATTTTTAGATATGATCAATTTGTTGGCAAATATTTTATATTGGACTCTACATCAAGATTAAATTTAAATGTTTAGTAAAAAATAATAATAATAATAAATCCTAATTCTGAATCCTTGTTACATCATTTGGTGTTTTTGAATATTTGCGGATGACTTGTACATTTCATTATATTGTTTAGAGTTATGCGATTAATTGTTACAATTAAAATTTTATATATAGTGTTAGTAGAATGATGCTATTACATATTTGCTCTTATGCGGAATTATAATTGCTTTGATCTTGATGAAGTTGATCATGATATTTATAAATTATGATTTCATAATAAATAGATAAATAAATAAATAAAATTCCAATCTTCCATAAGTTAATGATATGTTATTAGGCTTAGTGATGATTTATGTGAATACATTTGTTGGTACTTTAAGATTCTTGTTGGACACGAAATAAAGGTGACTAATTTGTTTACTCATATTTTATTATGGCTACATGCTTATTTCATGAGTGATAGTTATTCCTGTGATAAAATCGGATGTTAAATTTAATATTGAGTTTTTGAATGATTAAATTGATTTCATAGATGAAATGTATTGGCCTTGAATACAAGGTAATTTTATGTGGTGTTTTGAGAAATTTATTTCCTTGTAATTTTTTGAGAGATTAAAAAGAAAAAAAAATTGGGGTGAATTTAGCATATAATAATACAACGCCTAATTAATTTCATTAACTCTTATTGACATGTTTTTAAAATTACAATTATTAAAAGTTGGTTGATATTTAGATGAATATAGAAATTTCTTTCTTAAATGGAGATTTGCGTAAGAAATTTTATATGGCTCAATTTGAAGATTTTATTGTGACTTATGAGCAAAATAAAAGGTTTGTAATTTGTTAAATTTTTTTTTTATCGATTGAAAAGTGCATACTACGTAGCATGAAAAACTTGATAGAGAGGCATGACTTATTATTGTTTTGTATCATATGATACATGTCTTTATATAAAAGTTAGTGGAGATAATTGTGTTATCTTATGTTATTATACATGTGTTTATATAAAAGTTAGTGGAGATAATTGTGTTATCTTATGTTATTAATGACATTGAAAATTATTGTCATCTCATTTAGAAATGAAAGTTGTTAGTCCTACACATAATTTTTGGGGACTAAATTCATTAAAGATGGTGACTCCATTTTTTGTGACAATCTCACTATATTGAAAATTTGGGTTCAATATTTTAATATTAGTTCACATATGTTGTTGGTGGTTTAGTGAAGTATACTTATATGCACTTGAATGGTTATTTAAATATTTTGAAGGGGTAAATTATGTTTTTAATTAATTCACTGATTTTACTAGTGTCTTATAAGATTTCAGTGATGCAGATCTAAGTCCACTTGTGGGTGGCTATGTGTGGAGGAGCAATATCGTGAAAGTCCACTAAAGAAATTGTTATCTATAGATGCTGTTTTTGTGGAGGACATCTACTACCTAAGCCAATTTCCTCCGTATCTTCGCTTTGGGATAGTCAAGTGGCAAATTGTTTGAGTGAAGGCATCTGACTATTAGACATAAATTAATTAGACACTTAATTTTTCACGGTGTTGTTTCTTTGGATTTTTTCAGGTCTGAAAATAATACAACGCCTACAAAGAGACTGACGCGTCAGCAAGTTTTATATTATATATAATCATCGAGGGGAATGGGATTGGAGCCTATTAATTAAGTCACCACAGTGGAAACCCGTCTTCGGAGGTATGGCGATCCCATGAACGAAGTTCAACGGGTAAAAACGAAACTGTAAAGGGGTGACTTGGAAGAGCACACGTGATGGATATAATATTTTTGCGGAAATATTTTCGAGTCTCATTCCTATGGTGATAAGTGCTCTTCATGTGACGTTTGAGGTTGAGTCTAACTCTTAATGAATCCAAAGGCATATCTTTGCGGGGTGATTGGTCACAAGTTACCCTTGGAGGATTCACCTAAGTGAACATAGTAGTGGGGTCGCTACTGTGGGGGAGTGGGCTACTCCCTAAAATGTTCATGATACAAGATTCCGTGCATGACCGTAAAGCACACCACTGATAGAACCACAATGTTTACTCATACCGTGTGTGGAATGGATTACCATATTTTTCAAAGGACATAGTTCAAGACATTCATGTCACTGTGTACCTAATGTGGTAGTTCGTTCACACTAAGTGGAGGTTCAAACCCGGAAGGTACCTACACCTATTACACGGTATTATATGCTCAATTTACTTTTTTATATATATTATTTATTTTAAATTATGTGGGGGATTGTTGGATATTTTATAATTTAAAATAATATACTTTATTATAATTATTATTAAACTTATTTCATGTTTTAAAACCTCATAATGGTCTTGTAACCTACTCTAAATTATGACCCCATTATTGATATTAATACTCATAAATGTGCATTAACTTTTTTGTTGCATGAGATGTGTATAAAATTTCTATCACCCTCATATGATTTGAGACACATTCACATATACACTATACAATATATATTTCTACATACTATATGAATATATATTTTCTATATACAAATATATTTTATATTGAGCATTGAGTATTTTGTGGTTCGGGGTTCTCATCGCTGCACACGAGAGGACTATCGGGTTGTCGAATCTTGGAAGAAGAACGTGTAAATCAAGAATATCATACCAGTGCAGTGGGGGCGTTTCTTCTCTAAAGATAGCGCTACGGCGTACTTCGACCCAGGCTACTTCTAATCTTTATTTATTTTTAGTTGAATGTTTATTGTTGAACTTGTTTAATCCTAAATTAATATCCCACTATGTGTTGATTTATTTGTATTTAATTGAAATTTTCTAACAAAGGCAAGTCTACCAACTATCAACGCATCCAATTATTTTATCGCAAATTAATAAAAATTAATTATTTATTTATTTAATTATGAACAAGCTATCTCTAACTTCAAGTTAAAAAAATATACTCCCTCCGTCCCGCATTATGTTCACCGGTACTGTAGATACGGAGTTTAATAAAAGTTTTTTTTGATCAATTTTATTGAATTTTTTGGGGTATTGTGGTATTTTTAGGTAATAAATAAATTATAAAGTATGTTATGTATGTTAGGTGAGAGTGATATTTTTGAAATTAAGAGAATTTTTTAGGTTGTTGGTTGATGTGAAATTTTCTTTTTTGAGTGGTGAACATAAGTATGGAACGGACGAAAACAAAAAGTGTAAACATAAATATGGGACGGATGGAGTACAAATGAACTTAAACTGAGCTCCATTGTAAACAAAGCTCAACTTGGTTTACGTATAAAATTGCAAGCACAAGTGTTGATGAGATAAGACTCGTATAAATGCTGAAACCGACGCCATAACCAAACTACTTTGTCGTTAATGGATCAATCATATTGGCGTATTTAATTAATGAGAAGTTTTTTTAAAAAAAAATTATTTTAACAATAATTAATATTATGTGACCACATGTTATAAAGAGCTTTGAAGCTCTAGCTGGAAATTGGAATATTTGTTATGAAGTATATATGAGTTCTTAAATTTTTTGAATTAGTTGATTTACTAATCTGATACCAATGAATTAAAATTAAAAAAAAAAAGTTTATAGCGAAACTTCTCATATCGTCTCACAAAATGAGTTTCGTAAAATTGATAAGAGGTAATAAAATTTTAAGGTATTCATTTTATATTTTGGTCGTCGATTAAAGGTATTCATATTTTTTTTAACAAAAGGACCCCAAACATTATACATCACTAAATACAATACAACTATCCATTTTATATAAAATAATATTATTATTAATCTATGTGAAAAAAAATTAGACTACTCCGCGATGTACTCATGGAGATAGTATTAATTAGATTTAGAAAATGTTTGCACCATTCCATAGTATGTACCTAATCTGATTGATTGATTTATTTATTTATTTATTAAGTGAATCATTTTTTAATTGAATTTGATCAGCTATATCAGATATTTTCAAATTAAAAAAAAAACTCGATTTGAGCTGGGCATGATTAATTAAACACAAAAAAAAAAGAATTAACTTGTGGCCAATGGTACATCCTCGTGATCAAATGCAATAATTTGTATAATTGCATGTTTTTGTGTGCACTCGTACTTAAAATATATTTTCAATATGGCCAAAGTCTTGAATTATTTGACAACTTTTTAGTCGAGAGTGTTGTATAGATCTTTAGCTTTAAATATCTTTCAATAATACATCAATAAATTAAAATAAACTTGTGGTATTCTTATTGCCACCATGATCATAATCCAACATATATTAAACAATTAGAAGATATCATTGATGACTGCCCCGCATTTTCCTACTTACCATATTTGTTACGAAAATGACATGAAAATTAATATTATAAGCCACACTTAATTATTATCCAAATGTATGTGGTTCAAAAATAAACAAATAAATCAATTTAAAAAAAACTATATCCATATATAAAAATATCTTTTACATTTTTAAATAAGACAAACGCTGGTGAGATTGTCTCAGAGACACTGTCTCAATGAAAGAGTTTCGTGTTTTGGGACAAATAAGAAGTGTAATATTTGAATTGAAAAAAAGTTATAGTGATATAGTGGATTGTTTAATGAACAAATTTGTAGTATAATAAAAAATAGATAACATTTTTTTTATAAAAAGTAATAAATATATTTAATAAAAAGTCATAATTTTTTTTAAATGTAAAATTATTTCACGTGAGACGATCTAATATAGATGTTGGTACAAAAGAGTAATGTGATCAGATGAGTGAGTCTGGTGTGAATTGAGTTCACGTATAAACTCTATTTTTGCAAAATAATCTTTAGTATATAAAAAATTACTTTTTGAAGTGTAATACTCCCTCCGTCCAGTCGAAAGGTCATCAGTTTACTATATTGGATGTTACATTCAAAGGTGTTCTCATTTTCCATTTTTAGTAAAAATGGTCCACCGCTACCCACCACTTCTCTCTAATACAAGAATTCAATACACATAAAATAATAATACTTCTTAATCCACGTGCAAAAAGTAAACGGCCACCTTTATCCGGGACGGAGGGAGTATTTTTTATTCAGAATAGTAATAGTTCATCTTTCTAAAGAGTAATTTTTCATGTACTAAAGAAAAATTGATAAAATTAGAGTTTACAATAACTTGAAGAATAAAATTTTTCATTTAAAAGAGTAATAATTTATGTCTCAAAAGAGTAATTTTTTATGTATCAAAAAGTAATAATTGAAAATAGGATTCACGTGTGAATCACACCTTATTTAAAAATTGTAAAGTTAATTATACATTTAATTATTATAAACTTTGAGAATAAAAGTTAAACCCTAATGGAACATAAACCACTAAGGATCAAATGATTAATTATGTGAATTATTCCATTCACGCAAGTGTTTGCCTCACTTCAAATGTATAAAAATGTAATATTATTATCGTAAAAACTAGTACGAAACGGGTTCTATGGTGAAACGGGGTTATTCTTATTTAATTGAAGTTTACTCTTTTATTATAAAGTAATACCTATTGTAAATAAACTCTCCCAATATTTTAAAGAGTAATCATCGATAATATAAAGAGTAACACCTCCAAGAAAGGGACACCATATATCTAGTTGCACACTCTGTATTATTTTACTACTAAGGTTTATGTATTCTAAAGTTATGACATTCTTTCATAATTTCTACCATTAATCCATTTGAAATTAAATTTGATAATACAAAATTGCAGATCCTTGTAACTACACTATTATTACTCTGAAATTATATAAATTGACAAAGAAACGATAACATGAGATTTTGTGAGCTCCAAAGATTAGGTACTTGAATTGTAATGTAGTAAAGATAATTGGGCCATAGAAAAGAAAGGATGATCCAGAGTCTGGACAACAACCTACGGGTCCTGAGACGGAGTGAATGGGTTGTAGCCCATCTAAATTTTAGTGGGCTATGACCAATTGGGCCTCTTACCAGGCCGATGTGGTCTTGATAAAATGATTTAGAGCAACAACAAAATCATCTTTATAGTTATGGGTAAAATAAAGAGCATCTATTGATTTTAATTTTTGTTTTGGTAACTTCCTCCTACACACTCTTTAAATTTTACTCTTTATTTACTCAATTTTCCATATTTATTTATTTACATATTTTATTTATTCAATTATATTTATGTTACAATTTATTAAATTTTTTAATTGCACCTTTTCATAATTTCCCATAAAATTAGTATAGGGAATTGCAAACCAATTAATGAATTTTTAATTTTAAAGAGTATTGGTGGCTCTTTAAATTTGAAGAGTGAAAGCAAAAATGTTAAACTCAAAAGTTATAATAGAGAGTCTATTGGATTGAATTTTTTGTGTTTTACTTCTTAAATTGACTAAAATTTTATGTTTAAAAAGTCTATCGATGCTATTAAGTAAATTGTTTTTTTTTCTTCTTATAAACACAAGCCTAAAAAAATATTTTGTACTACAAATAAAATAAAATTATATACTAATTTATTAACACGCAAGTTCAACAATTACTATGAGAAAAAAAAAATCAATGACAGTGATTTTTTTATCACATTTATGATTTTGGCATGAAATTAATTTTACGAAATTTAAAATTGATCAATTGACCTTAGAGTTATTATTTTTAGTGGATATCCTTCGAGTTTACGTTATGCATACAGTTTTTTTTTTCTTCTCATGACGAACTGTGTTAAATTTAATTGACTAATGTATTTATTTTTCTTAATAAATGTATTACATATATTTAACAATTAATTTTTCTATGAAAAGTTTAAAAAAATTTATAAAACATTCCCTAACAAAATTGTATTTATTGATACCCGTGTATGAATTGAACGAGAACGCAGTGTTTGTACACTCCGACACATATAATATTTGAGTAAGTCTCTTGTGAGACGGGTTATTGGTGAGACGGATGTGAGACGGGTCAACCCGTCACTAAAGTATGCTTATTTGTGGTTAAAGTGTGCTTATTTGTGGTTAAAGTATGTCGATAATAAATCAAATTATAACACACTAACATCATACTTTAATACATAATCCAACATACTTTAAAAAACATAAATTAACAACCATTTAACATACTTTATTTAAATAATCGACATACTTTAACACGTCAATTAACAACCATTTAACATACTTTATTTAAATAATCGACATACTTTAACACGTCTCACAAACTGTCTCATGAAGGTAGCGTCTCACAAGAGACTTTGTCATAATATTTTGCCTTTTTTTTTTCTTTCAATTGAGTGTTATTAACTTATTACCAATACGTGCTTTATCATTTCAAATTTATTTTGCTCCATTCTACTTGAAATTTTAATTTCTTTTTGTGTGTTTATTCCTCTGATTTCAAATTTACTGAAGTTTAGCATACATGCAAAGTGCAAACCCAACTTTTTTTATGTTTGTGATTAATTAAAAAGAGCCTAATTCAGTAATTTGTGTGAAATGAGTGTAACACATACATGGAGATTAATTGATTTGAAATATTTAAATATAAAAATATAATTATGTCCTAAAAATAAAGTTTAAATTCTGAAGGTAATAAAGACATCACATGAACCCATATTTTTAGGGTTTTGACACAAAACATGAAAAGAAAAAAGTGATTACTCAAATATATTTTGAAGTATTTTTGTTCCTGTTATACATGTTGACACCTCATTGTCATTACAAGAAAAGGGCGATTCAGACAAAACAATGAGGCTAGAGTGAAACATCTGCAGCATCAACTCATATACTAATACATTTCTCGTTTGCAGACTAGAGACCAAACATTATTACAGATCAAGTTAAAAGAATCGAGAAGAATATCCGTTTACGACTTACACAGCAACGGGAACGGCTTCATCGAGGGCGAGGACACCGGGCAGCTCTTTGCCTTCCAACAGCTCCAAACTGGCACCACCACCGGTCGATATATGGCTCATCACATTGGCAACTCCGACTTTCTCCACTGCAGCAACTGAATCTCCACCGCCAATGATTGTCGTCACTCCCTTCTTACTGAGTTCGGCTAATTTATTCGCTATTGCCTGCATAAAGTGTTGCACGCATGCTCAATAAACATTTTCTCTTTTCTGAAGATGGAGCCATGGTTGTAAGAGTTATTACCTCTGTGCCAACTGCAAACTTGTCGAACTCAAACACTCCCATTGGTCCGTTCCAAATAACAGTTTGTGTGGTGTCCAGGGCATCATTGAATGTCTTTATGGAATCTGGTCCGATATCCAATCCCATCCACCCATCCGGGATGCCAGATGCTGGAACAATCTGCAATGTCATATGATGGCTTAGACCTCAACTATAATCATCCAAAACACAAGAATAATCTACAAAGGATTTTTTATTGGGGTGAAGGAGTTGGACCTTGCTGTTTGCATCTGGGGCAAATTTGTCAGCTATTACCACGTCGGTGGGTAGCAAGAGGCTGACTCCCTTGGCCTTTGCCTTCTCAAGGAGTGATGTAGCTAGATCTAGCTTGTCTTCTTCTACCAGGGATGATCCTACTGAAAGTCCTTGCGCTTTGTAAAATGTGAATATCATCCCTCCACCCAGTAGCAATATATCACATTTCTCAAGAAGTGATTCGATCACTCCAATCTTGGAAGAGACCTTCGATCCACCAACAATGGCAGCAAATGGTCTTTTCGGGGTTGAAACTGCCCCAACGAGATAGTCCAGCTCCTAAAGAAGCAAATTAACTAGAAAATCAATTGCCAAAATTCAAGATGATATAAAAGCACGCTAATGTGCGTGCGAGTGCGAGGGATATGGCGTTATAGACTGTATAGCTATTGTTTGTGTTAAACATGTCAGGGAGGTCCTAGAGTGAGATGGCTAAGAGAGTGACCTTTTGTAAAAGGAAACCGGCAACTGATGGCTTAAGGAAGTTTGTCACTCCCTCAGTAGAGGCATGAGCTCTGTGGGCGGTACCAAATGCATCGTTCACATAAAGATCAGCCAATGCTGCAAGCTTCTTTGCAAATTCAGGGTCGTTCTTCTCTTCTTCTTTGTAAAACCTCACATTCTCGAGCAGCAGAACACCACCATCAGGTAGTGAAGCAACCAATTTCTCAACCTCGGGACCTATGCAGTCATCTGCCTTTACTACCTGATTGAGTAAACAGAGAAAAACTTGAGTTACTTCAAGGTCATGATTAACATTAGAAGATATCAATACAAATACATCTAGCAGCCCTTTGTTTAAGCAAACAACAACATATTCTGAAATTTGTGTCAGTGATGTAGACTTCATATCTTTCTATCAACCAAAGGTTTAATTTCCTGTATATTAGTACCTGAATACCGAGCAGTTCAGATAGCCTGGGAACAAGAGGTGCAAGACTGTACTTTGGCGTGACACCTTTCGGTCGTCCCTGGAAAGCCAAAGGTATGAATATTAAGTGAACAGACAGCTTGTGGAAACGAACTATTACAGCAAGATAAAGAAAAGGGCAGGTGATAATGCAGATAAAAACAGTTGCTCGCCAATCCATTGCCATAGCGTCTTAACAAGAAGTAAAAACACATTACGAATGAAGCACACCCTAATAAAGAGAGGCCATATTCCCTTAATCCCTTTCTAAATTTCTAATAGAAGCATCTAAATAATCCATATGTTGAACTAAACTACGTCAATGGGGCTCTATTAACTCATTTACAAAAAAAAAAAAAAAAAAAAAAAAACCAATCAGAATCTAATGCATTCACATCAAAGTCAAACACAGACGGTACTTACATTCCATAAAAAGTTTAACTATTCTTGAGGCCTAAATATCACATACTACATAACAACCAGAGCGAGTAAATATGCGATCAACTCCTAAATTTAATCAGATTGAAGTCAAAGGGTGAATAATGATAAGGACAATGCAGAAGAAACCAATGTGCTAAACAAATTATTCAAGAACAAAATCCACAGCCCATAAAACGAAGAGTCTAAATTGACAAAAATGAACTCACCAGGTGACTACTAAGAAGGACTTTAGCCCCATTTTCAATCAGATGCTTAATGGTCTGAATAGCAGCTCTAATCCTAGTATCATCAGTAATGTTCTGGTTTTCATCAAGAGGCACATTCAAATCAGCCCTAACGAACACTTTCTTGCCCTTGAGCTCCGCCGCTCCGAGGTCCCCGACACTCTTCTTAGCCATGGAGGCGACGCCTCTGATGGGCTTGCCGGAATTCCCAAATGATCGCAGCTTCGTGGCCACGTGGTGAGACAGGAAGGGCTCGGCAGCAGCGCCGGCGAAACCTAGGCGGCGGAATGGGGTTTTAGGGAGGAAGCGGGTGGTGGGGGCATTGAGTGAAGCTCTGGCGGCGGTGGTGGAGGCCTTGCCGATGCCGCAGAAGGCGGGAGATGCAGCAGTGGACGCCATTCAGAGTGGGTGGTAATGGAGTGTGTAGTGTGGGGGGATACTGGGGGTGCCTTTCACACTAAAAAGTGCTCTCGTGTGTGTGAAAGAGAGAGAGAGGGTTATGGGTGGAGTGAGAAAGTGAAGCTATGGGAGTTTGTGGGGTGGGAATGAGATTTGATGAGATTTCTCTTATCGTTGGGTTGAGGTTGACGATGTTCGATGCCTTTCATGTTCACTATGCTTTCTTTCCTTCCTTTGTCTTCTCTTCCGCTTCCTCTGATTTTTTGACAAATGGGCCCATTGATAAGAAAGAACTGGATCGGCCCATTAAACTCAAGTACAAAGCCCATTACACTGGATCGGTTCATGTTTGAAGAAAACAAACCAGACAACTGTAAGCTAAAATGGCGAGATCAATATTGTTGCCCACTCAAAAAATCTCACCCCTTTTTTCTCTCACTCGATCGTTTCAATTCTCATTAGCCGCTCAAAATCTGCACAGTAAAATCAATGGATACCACTTCAGAATCAGAGCGATTAGGGAGTGGCAGGAGTATGAAGAAGCTGTCAAGAAGAAGGACCTCGCTCGAGCCCTTCGCTTCCTTCAAGGCGAGAGTTCTTCAATTGAGTCGAACCGGCCGGAAAATGTTCAGTTGGATTTACTGGGATTCGAGAGGGACTGGGAGGTTTTGGACACGTGCTTGAACGCTGATGATATGATGCTTGTTGGGAGCGCCTACGCTTTTCTCAAAGATCGAGGTCTATTGTCAAATTTTGGGAAATATCGTAACATTGGTAAATTATCTTCTGGCATTTGGTTTTTTATTCCAATTACACAAAGTTCTGCATCATATTTTCCCTTATATTTGGTTTATATATTAGCTTATGAGTTGTCAAAATTTTGACAAAAATATCATGTGTGGCCGTTAGATTTGGTTTAAAGGGCTTATGATATTCATAGATTTTTATGTTAGTTTCAAATGTGAATCTTATACTCAATTTGTTAATCAGATTAATGTATGAAGTTATTGGTTGATGTGGCTAATCAGATGATGCCGAGAGTAATTAATTTCTGATATTGTTGCGTTACATGAGCAGATTAAATAAGTGACATTATCAGAAAAAAGTGAATGAAAAAGAACAATGAGACTAAAATTAATCGAAGAAAATGTGGAGTGGAGAAGAATTGAGAGGGAAAAAAAATTAATGGTATGGTTTGTGAGCATTCATAATCTAAGCAATATGTATTCTGAAGGCATATAGCTTTTCCATGCAGAGGTCAGCCATGGGGCATGGGCAGAAGTGTAGGATAGGTAGATATATAAACCAAATTTTACCAATCTAGTAACTCCACACACCCCCCCACCCCCAACAGAAGTTAATTGGTC
The DNA here is from genome assembly GCA_023678885.1 of Pogostemon cablin. Lineage (NCBI taxonomy): Eukaryota > Viridiplantae > Streptophyta > Magnoliopsida > Lamiales > Lamiaceae > Pogostemon > Pogostemon cablin. The sequence continues at coordinate 8,873,618 of CM042955.1, read as the reverse complement.
TGATTAACTTGTAAAAATGTGGTACTTGAATTGGACAATGGTTATGAATGTAGAGTTAGTTTTCATACATAGCTTTTAGTAAATAATTTTATTAATTTATGCCTTAGATTATTAAAGTTTAAATGCATAAGATGTGCACCTGTGTCATGCAGACCTTGCCTTACTCTTTTGTGGGTAGCAAGTAGATTTAAATTTTTAGTACTTCTGAAATGGATAGAATGTTTCTGTACTGTTTAAGGCCCTAGATGCTTAAGTACTCATGTTTTGCAGTTTTAGAGGGAACAAGAGAGGTTACACCGTCTGTGTTGAAGTCTTCTACTGGCCTAGAAGGTATTAGCTCATCTAAGTAAGTATTACTTTTTTTGCAAACAGCAAATGTTATGTTATATATTTTCTAAAAAAAATTAAAAAAAAATGAGTCAGCTGTTCTACTTACTTTTCTATTCTGTATTAGTTGGCTACAAGTTCTGTTCCATATCTTTGTTTGATTCCTTTCCCTCACATTTCTGTTGCTGTTCCAGTCTCAAAACTCTCCCCTAAAAAGTGGGGAGTGTCTGGAAGCTCTAGTCTTCTTTTGATAGCTCTACTTGCTGGAGTGTCTACTCTGCTGAATCAAGGAATAGATATCAGACCAAACCTCGCAGCGATTTTGGGATTGTCGATTCTAGATGCTATTTTTCTTGGTGGTTCATGTTTAGCTCAGATTTCAAGCTATTGGCCTCCATATAGGCGTCGTATTTTAGTTCATGAAGCAGGTCATCTTCTTGTAGGTAATCCATGTAACTTGTTATTTGTAATTTTATCGCAACAACAGAGAATGTTATAATGATTAGAATTGTCAAAATAGTTGTCTAAAGTTTAGGGTTATGACTGCATAATTCATATATTGCATTCATGTTGATTTGTGCGTGATTAAATTATTTAGTACTATTCTTTTCTGCCAAATGATGATTAGCAGCATGAAGTTGTGGATTTATTTTCTATTTCACTCATTTAATAGTTCTGATGCAGCATACCTAATGGGTTGTCCAATTCGTGGTGTAATTTTAGACCCAATTGTTGCTGTTCAGATGGGCATCCAGGGCCAGGTATTTGATTCCTGCAAGTTTTCTGTCACAACCTTTAAATTAATTGATAGGATGGGTCTTCATGCTATTACCTTTACACTCCAAAGTGATTTTTCTTCAGCACTATAGTTTACTTGCTATGCTTTAAATGAGTCAATGGCAGTCAAATAATAGTTTTTGATGTTTCAGGGTACAATTTATAGTCTAGTGGTTCTCTGATAGTTTTTACCGACAATGTATAGGTGATTTTTTATTTTTTTTAAAGAAGTGTTATTGTTTGGCTTGTGACTTAATCTGCTCTTCTTTTCTGTCCATGATCATATTTTTTCATGTCTTCTTCTAAAATAGTGCAACATGCTTATCTTACATATGAATTTGACTGTCAAGTGTCAACAATTCATAAGCTTATTTGCTTTTAAAATCATCTTCTTTCATTTTCTTCGTGTGCAAAAGTTTGTTTCTCCTCTTGACTTAAAAAACCACCACGAAACGCTTTTTTGTTTATCATTGTATTCTTTATGCAACAACTTTGCAGGCAGGAACACAGTTTTGGGATGAAAAACTTCAAAATGAACTTGCTGAGGGCCGTGTAAGTGGTACTGCCTTCGACAGGTGAGTGGTGTTCAAATGTAGCTATATTTAAACCCAGTAGTTCCATCATTTAATATATTCATAATTCTCTTAGTAGTTATATCTGTGCATAAAATGTGTAACCAGTAGGTTTCAATGCGAAGTCGAAATATGATGTGGAAATATGTAAAATTTTCTGATGTGAATTTGTAATTTTTATTTTACTGTTGAAAATGTTCAGGTACTGCATGGTGCTTTTTGCTGGGATTGCAGCTGAAGCTCTTATATATGGAGAGGCTGAGGGTGGAGAGAATGATGAAAACCTATTCAGGAGTTTCTGTGTTCTTCTACAACCCCCACTTTCGGTTGCACAGGTCCTTCTTTAGTGTCAATTATCTTTCAAACAATGGTAAACTTATGTTGGGCCTTTCCATTTCAAAAGTTGAAAAAAACATCTGAAAATTATGGATCATTGGTAGCATAATCTCTTCCTGAACTATAAGGTCTGACTGCTTCTCCATTCATCACTTGGTATATTAGTATACATAGAAAATATTAAAAATGCCTTCATGTTGGTTTATTTTTTAATATAGGCACTGTCTATTTGTTTTCTATGACAATGGGTTTGGGGTACAACGATGAATGATACTTGAGTAATTGTTGGAGTTTAATATATCTATTAATCTACTGTTAGGCCACCACTGTTCTCTGCATGTCTACAACCCAGTCTTAATAGTATTACTTGGTGAAGAACTAGAAGTAATTGAGAGTTTGAGCAAATAAATTACTTTTAAGGTTGTGACAGTGTCTCAATCATAAATTGAACCAAATGATAGTAATAGATACATGTAACAAGGATTACTGGTGGCGTGGCTTTGCTGAAACATGAGTTTGATTTGGTAACAGCATCGAGGGTTCATGTAATGCAAGATTATTATTTTAAGTTCTAAAAGTATGTTTATGATTTCTTGTATTTAGTTGAAATTCAGCATTTTATGAGGTGGTAACATAGTGCTTGATTCATTCACTCCAAAAGGTGTCCTTGCCAAATTTCAATATTAGTGCAAGTTGTTTTCAGCTAGTTGTGATTATGTATTACTGTGTGGAACTTGACATGGTGTTATATGAATAGATGTCGAACCAAGCCCGTTGGTCTGTGCTGCAATCGTACAATCTTCTCAAATGGCATAGACGAGGCCATAGGGCGGCTGTCAAAGCTCTGGAAAATGGGGGCAGCCTGAGTGTAGTTATTAGGAGAATTGAAGAAGCCATGTCTTCCAATAGATAAATGAACCGAGTTGATGTCTGCTTCGATCGAGTCCATCGCTTTGGCTTGATGCTGTTTACCGAACGGGACGGGTTGCAGCAGAAGCACAACTCGTAGATATGCATATGAAGTCGATTCAATATTGTCTTATTGATCATATGGCTGCTAAAGAGATGGACTAGTCATGTGCATATTTGCAGTGTTGTAAATATATATAGGTGGGAAATTACTTTAGAGGTTATGAAGAGCACATGAATCCTGATGGTTAATTATTTAGTATATGAAAAAATAATAATTAAAAGAAATTGACTGTTACTCTTCTTACTAATATTCTTCGAATTCTAACATGCTGTGATTTTTATACTTATGTAGAAAAATATTAGTAGAAGAGTAATAATTGAAGTATTTTTAACTAAAAATAAAATGTGGTCATCCGAATTTACATAAGACTCATCTTTGAAAAGATATATGACACCTTTTCATTAGTCTCGCTGTTCCGTGACGCATTTTATACGGGACTTCCTCTCGTTTTTTACAGTAAAATTAGATTTAGTATTACAGCGTGTCACAAGCAATGGATGAGTAAATAATTAGGCCTTCATAATCATCTACCCCAAAAAGCAAGTATTTTTGTGTCACGTCAGCGTCACCTCAAAAGTAAAATATCTCTACTTCCAAAACATCTCCACTTCCCCAATCATCTACCTAAAAAGCAGGTATTTAGGGGGTCCACTTGAATTTATTTAATTCTCATTTATTTATCAATTATATTTATTTAATTTTCAAGATTATATTTATTTAATTTTCAAAATAAATTATAAATAATTAAATTTTCAGATTATTGAATTTAATAAATTAAAAAAAATATGAAAAAATAAATTATTTATTTTTTTCATTACATAAAACATAAAAACAAAAAATAAAATGACACACAAATTAAAAAATATAAGCAAAGCTTCCGAAAGCAACAACATAAATTTCGATCCGGCCAATTATAATGTATAGATAATTATTCTCCATATTGGGCCCAAACATATTCAACTAAGTCTTGTCGAAGTTGAAGATGTTTTTGCTTGTCTCTTAGTTGAACACCTCTCCTGACGTAGTCATTGAATGCTCCGGCTGATCATTGACTTACTTGTGGAGGCGAAATGGCCACATTTGGATCATCGGACCAATCGATCGCTGCATTTCCTTCATCTTCGATTATCATGTTGTGCAATATAATACAAGTTAGCATTATATCCTCCAAGTTATTCTTATACCAGAATCGAGTTGGACTGCTAATCATCGCCCAACGAGCTTGAAGGACTCCAAAGGCTCGTTCGACATCCTTCCTAGCTGCCTCTTGCAGTCGTTTGAAGAGTTGTCTCTTTGGATCTTGAGGACATGGAAAGCTTTTCACAAAAGCAGCCCACTCTGGATAAATTCCATCAGTAAGATAATATCCTTAATTATATTCCCTATCATTGATTTTAAAATTAACAGATGAAGCGCGTCCTTGCAGAGTATCCGTAAATAAAGGAGATTGGTTGAGCACGTTGATGTCATTGTTGGATCCTGCTACTCCAAAGTAGGCGTGTCATATCCATAGATCTGCAAAGGCAACCGCTTCGAGCATGATTGTTGGAGCACCATGATCACCGCGTGTGAATTGGCCTCTGCACCAACTATACGCAAGAACAACTCTCTCGACATACGAAAACATTGACGAAACGTCTCCCTTCCATATACTGGATTTTCAGAGAAGTAGTCGAGATATAGTCTCTATGCCCCGCCTCACGATTACGGTGCACATACGTTCTTCGTTTTCTGGTACCGCCAGCAGTAGTCCCAGCACGACCAAGTAACTCTTGTTGTTTTTTTAGCAAGGACTATATTTCTTTCTCTATCGTGTCATCGAACATGAACTCATGAAGACTATCACTTTCGGAAGATAATGAATGTGAAGAGGAAGACATGTTTGAGAGTGAAAGAAATTGAAGTATAATCAATTACAAGACTGTGATGTTCTTAGGTAGGAGTTCTAAGCATCCGATGACCTCCTTTAAATAGAGTAGTGTTCCACAACGGCTAGTTTCTAACGGCTAGTTTTATAACGGCTAGTTTTCAAAATGAAATAAAAAACATTGATAAGTGTTTATATCAAACAAAGTACAATCGAATATTGAAAATGCTAAAATGAAGTACAACAACGAATATTAAAAATGTTGAAATGAAGTCCAACAACGACTAATTCTTCAAGTTTACCACCCCATTTTCTTCTTGATATTCTCCACAACTTGGAGATGGACACGTAGTTGATCAGGTGTCATCTTCGAGGTATCTTTCATGAATATCTTATAATTTTTAGATCGATTAAGGATTTTCAGCTGCTCAAGCTTTTTCTTGTTAAACTCTTCCAACTCACGACGAATTTTCTCAATATCGTCGCTTTGTCCGGAGGACGTTGTCGCTTTTTTCTTACCCTTCCCGATACGTCTTGCTGCGTTTCTCCCCATTGGGCAAGGGGTTTTTGCCCTAGCTTCATCTCCAGGTTCTGAGTCAGTATTTGAAGACACCACATACTCTCCCGTTGCTGAGAGTCTTGACTTTTTCGATCCGCGAACATCACAATCTGGATCAGTGAACTTCGGACTGTCTTTCAATACTTTCCATGCCTTGATTTGTATAAAATTGGAACCATACTTCTCTTTAAATTGAACCTTTGTTTTTTCTATAATATCAGCATCGCTGCAACCACTTCCCCACGCCTTCTTCTCCTGATTGCAGCAGACGTTGAAACCCTTTACAGCTTTCTGCAGTGTGTAGTAATGCGACTTCAAATTAGCGAAAGACCTAAACGTCATGTTATCTGAACGGACACTGTTGTAAGCATCGGTGATCCGAGTCCACATTTGCTCTGACTTTTTATCATTTTCGATGATGGAGTCCTTGCTGATATCGATCCAACAACTCGCGAGAAGAGCATTTTCATCAAAAGAGTAGGGAATTTTTTACCAGTAGGAGCCTGTGGCGGAACTTCGGTGGCCTCAAAGTCAGCAGCGAGATTTAACCTATCAAGTCTTGTTGGAAAGTATTGAGACGAAAAAAATGAACGCTGAGAGTTCGGAGATGCAGTGTCTTTATCTGTATCCGGTGAACTTGTGCCGATGGTTGGACGAAATCCGTATTGAGGATGAGGAGCCATGTAAAGATTTGGATACATGAAGAATGGTGCGCCAAATGAATTAAAAGAATTGGGTTGAGATAAACTACTTTCTGAAAAATTTGGAAGGTTAGTATGAATATTTTGGGATAGAAAATTATTTGGAAAATTTGACGGAAGATTAGTAGGAAAATTTGACAGAAAATGACTTGAAAATTTTGAATTTTGAGGATGATAGTTGGCACGTTGACGAAAATTCATACTTGGGGGCGTTGAATTTTCTCCGGAGTTAGATGAATTGAACCTGAAATTCATCCATGGATCTTTATCCATTTTTTTTTTACTAAAAATTAAAATACCTAGCAAATTTGAAATTTTAAGATGTAGAAGAGAAAATAATGTAGTTTTAAAGAATGGAGTGTGATATATTTATAGTGATTGTAAAATAAAAAAAAAAACTAACGGTCATTTTTTTTTTAAAAAAAAAAGTTGAACAGTCATATGAACGTTGAAGCATAATACAAATCTCTTTTTTTTTAATATTAATTTTTAACGGTTAAATAAGAAAAAAATAATGAAAAAGAAAAGAAAGAAAGAAAGAATACAAAATGAAAAAACAGCATATTTGAAAAAAAAAAAACAAAAGAAATTACAAAAGGAAAGGAATGACAGGAGGACCCACCATATACCCAAGTAGAAGCAGTACTACATGTGTTTTTACCTCAATCCCTCCCCAACAGTATCTCTCCCCACTTTAAGTAGATAATTTTGTCACTTCATCCTATCGTCTTCCCACTGTGGGAGGCCTTAGTGGAGTATTACTAAGGTTATTGCGACAGCTTGCATCTAGCATGCTTCCATGTGCTGTTTTTGTTTTAAAATTGTACATATTTAGCACGACACAGTTACATACACAAATAGCCACAAAGTCAAAATAATAATGTAGATATAAGTTTGAATTTTGGTTCAACTATTTGCACCCCAAAATTACTGAACGTACCTCAAAAATATTTAAATTGACATAATTATTCTTATAAAATTTATATATATTCGGTTGCAACAACCGAACAGTTATCCATCTTATTTATTTGGTTGCAGCAACCGAACAGAACAAATAATTCATAAATCTTATTTGTTCGGTTGCAGAAATCGAACAGAACAAATAATTCATTCATCTTATCTGTTCGGTTGCAGCAATCGAACAAACCAAGAATAGATAAGATAACAAATAAGTTTCATGACATCGATCTTTAAACAAAGATGGTGATTCATCTCCCAGGGAAAGTAAGCAAGTTTCTGTCACTATCTTTATTTAAAGATCGATAATATTATGAAACTTATCTGTTATCTTATCTATTATTAATATAGATATGAATAAAAAAAATTCACAAATCTTATTATGTTTGGTTGCTGCAACCGAACACATAAAATAAATGAATTATTTATTCTGTTCGGTTGTTGCAACTGAACACATAATAGATGAATTATTTGTTCAGTTTGATTGTTGCAACCGAACAGTTTGTTAGATGATTGTTCGGTTGCAACAACCGAACAGGTATAAATTTTATATGCGTAATTATATGAATTTAAATATTTTTGGGTACGTTCAGTAATTCTGGTGGTGCAAATAGCCGCTCCCTCTGAATTTTCATGTATGATTTAAAAGATACATTTGGTTATTATTAAATTAAATTATAGAAATGATTCATGTGAAATAGTTAATCTCTTATAAATCAGGTCAATATGTTAATCTCTTATAAACATTGTGATCCCTCTTAATTTAAACACCTAACAATACATAAGTATATAGAATTGAAAGAGGATCACAAAATTTACACCGTGAACACACGAATTATATTTATGCACATGAAATAGGTTTACTCGAACGAAAAGACGCATTTCTTTGCTTGCATAACGTGAGAGTACAGGCCATTGGCAGTCCCAGTAGTATCTTTATATAACTAAAGGAGGGTTTTCTTATGTCACATGTCACTGTTTGAGTGCCTTTAGAATGATGTGTCATTCTAATAGTTTTTGGATTTTTTAGACATTTTTAATTCTTTTAACTTTTTTAAGACAAATTCTCTTGTGAGACACTATTTACATGAGACGGTTCTTGAGACGGGTTAAAGTATGTCTATTATTTAGATAAAGTATGTTTAATGGTTATTAAAGTATGTTTTCTAAAATATGCTGGATTATGCATTAAAGTATGATTTCAGCATGTTATAATATAATTTATTATTGACATACTCTAACTACAAATAATCATACTTTAATTCTACAATAGCATACTTTAGTGATGGGTCGACCCGCCTCACACCCGTATTCCAAATAACCCATCTCACAAAAGAGTTTCTCTTTTTTTTTTTTACATTTCTTACCTCTTCCGTTACTAATTGATTAGACTTAATTGTTGTTTTAAGGTTAAGGAATTTTTTTAGCCATTTTTAATTCTTTTAATTTTTTTTAGAGATTTTAAATTCTTTTAGTTTTTTTTTTTGGACATTTTTTAATTCTTCCATTACTAATTGATTAGATTTATATTGTTGTTTTAAGGAAATTTTTTAACTGTTTTAAGTCATTCACACTACGTCGGTTACTATAATTTATTAGACTGATTTATGAATGTTTAATTATTTTAGTTTTTAGTCATTTTCTTTGTTTATTTAATTGATTAAATCTAAATTTTTCTAAAACTATAATACACTTTTATGATCACCCATTATGTTTTCTCTCTACCCCTTCTTCTTTGATGTGGACGGTGATCTACTCAAGTTTCCAATGTGATTATTGGCGAAGCTTGGCCTATTGAACGTGAAAGGACATTAACTTCATTTTAAACAGTATGATCTATTCTTATAATCGATTTCATTTTTTTTTCTCAAATGTTCTTACATGTGTTTTATTTTTTATCTCATTTCTTTTATAATCATACTACATTAGTTTGCGAATTAGGCCTACAACAACTTATTGATCTCAGTAAGTGGAGACGGAGACTACGAATGATTTTGCTGAATCTTAGATGACAACATCAAATTTTGCTGAACCCATGGCTCATTTAGCGCATAGTATTCACTTTCATCTATTGTCATGGTATTTGTTATTCATATTTATAGTATTTCTAAAATTTTAATTTTTGGTTATATATAAAATTAACTTTATTTTTTAATTTTGTACATTTGTTTTATTTTTTGTATTTGTTGATTTCATGTTCGTTTCAAAAAATTCAAATGTTGTATGTTTATATGCTCTCATTTTTTATTATTTTTTTAAAAATAAAATTCGCGAGTATTGAATCTATTATTGCAAGCAAATCTCCTCCTAATTAGAAATAGATGCTTACTTATTCTTTTTGTATATGTATTAAATATTATGCAATTATTAGTGTGTTTTTTTTCTCAGAAAATGCTGGATTTATCCAGTACTTGTTAGTTGATCAATTTTTTTATTTTCATTTGATTCCCAAAAAAGCTAAAGTTTTTTAACTTATGAATGAATGACTTTTACATTTGTGTTGAACTTTTAAAATAAAATATTTCATGTAGTATACATATGAAAACAAGATAAATATTACTCTTTTACGCACCATCTTTCTCCCATATCACTCTGCATTTTATTATGTTGATACCTACAAACTATACTCCCTCTACTCCACTCAAAGTTAATACTTTACTTTTTACATGTGTATTAATGAATATTATTATTTAATGTTTATTGAGTAGTTATATTAATGGGAGACTCCATATTTCAATTGTATTAGTGAATATGTATGAGGCTTATGAATATAAAAAAGAAATATGACTCTTTTGGGTGGGGATGCCTAAAATTTAAAAAAAAAAAACCCTCATTCTTTAGCGAAGTAATTTATTTCACTTTAGAATTGTTATTTAGCATAATAAAAAAAATATTGATAAAGTGATAACTTTAATTTGTATAGGGAAAGTGAGTTTGTCTCATAAATTTATAAAAAAATGTAATAAGAAAAAAAAAGAAATTTATCAATTCAAGGCCTGAAAAATGGGTAAACTATCAATTCGGGGCTTGAATTATATTTTCTATCGATTAGGGGCCTGAATTATGTAAAACTATCAATTCAGGGCCTAAACTTATGCCCTAAATTGATAAAATATGAGGTAATATTTGACAAATTCAGGCCTTGGATTGATAGTTTTACATATTTCAGGCCTTGGATTGATAAAAAAATAATTCAAGTCCCGAATTGATAATTTACCTATAATTCGGGCCTTAAATTGATAAAACTCCGAAAAAAAAAACATAAAATTCAAATATTTTTTTATCAAATAAATACTCAAACGATCCAGCGTAGGACACGGGTTCCATGCTAGTGTTATCTATATAAACTTGTCCATTTCCCCATTGTCATATGAGAATGGAAGACGGTGGTGCATGGGTTTTGATTGTTCTTGTTCTGATGATGAGTATGAGCCCCTGACCTATGCTCTTTTCGACCCTACATCCGTCGAGCTCCCCAGATCGGTCGCATCAGGAATGATGAAAGAACTTAGGCATGAATTTGATTATATTGAGGGCTTCTGCAAGAAAAATTGCTAGGTCTACAGGATAGGGGACACATTCAAAATCCCTTTAACCGCTCATATCATTTAACATGCGTTCTTCTCATTCTTGTTTCCAAATTTCATTTTCAATCTCACCTCTTAAACTTTTCCTATTTCACAAATACTTGTATAAACATCTGATTCTCCTGTATACAGTGTACCCATGTGTACAGAGTACAAAATAATATTCGTTTTAATTTATAGGTGTATTACTTTTCAATGAAAGAGTTGTTGAAATATGAATAATATTAATATTTGAGTTTTTTTGAAAATTAAAATAATAAAATTTTATACTAATGATACGATATTTATTACTATTAAAGTATACAACCTTTTGAGGTAGTCAGCACGCAATGTTGTTTATCCTTTATTTTTAGTTGTTAATTACAAAGTATGTAATGTGTGTTAAGTGAGAGATATATATTTGTAATTAAAATGTAATTTTATGGTTGATAATTGATATGATGTTTCCTTTTGGATAGTAAAATTTATTGTGGAATGGACGAAGAAAGTGTAAAATTTAACTTTAAACGAAAAGAGTAATACAATAACTCCTATATCTTACTACCACCGTACATATTAAATTTCACAATTTCCGTCCCACGTTAAATTGAACAATTCATAAAAGGAAACATCACATCAATTCCTAATCTTAAAAGTATATCTTAATTATAAATTTACCACTATCACCTAACACACCTAACATACTTTAAAGTTTATTTATTACCTAAAAAATACTTGTACATTACTTTTCAAAAATAAATACTTAAAAATTTATGAAAAATTAAACACCATATTTACATTGTCAGTCCAAGTCAATGTGCAATTTTTACATAGGGGAGGGTACACGGTTATATGCCAGGGGAGAGGGACACGTGAGTCCACTTAATTAATTAAATTAAATAATCAGGAAATTAAATTACATTAATAAACAAAAATAAAAATGGATACGAGTGTTACCAGAAGCAATAAACCCCTATTTTCAAACCCTATCCCTCGTTCATGTCATATCTCTTTTAGAATCGAATCGATCGGCAAGTAATAACCGCGAAAGATGCTTCAAGGATCTCTCATGGGATCCACGTTTCGGGGCGGAATCTGTCGGCTCCGCGGATCTGGATCCGGACGAGCATTCCATTTATCCCCGCAAATCCAATCTCAAGCCGGTCCCTTCTCAGGTTAGTTTCTATTGTTCGTCGTTTCTCCATTTTTTAGTTATTATCAGTTTATCCTATGGGCTATGAGTACTAGAATATGTGCAGAATTAACGCACCCGTTATTTTTATATGCTTTTGTTGAAAATTTCCGGATGGAGTGAAAATGTTGTTTTTGGATTAATGTACTGGAATTTCTATTATTCTTGTTGAAAATTTCGTCGTTGCTGTAAATTCTCAAATTAATGTGCCTAATGTAACAATCTACTTAATTTTCACACAAATGAAGAACATGTCTGGAACACTGTAATGTGTGTTTGGAAGAGAATGGAAATAAACCAGGTGATCGAATTGTATTGTCGCCTGTTGGTATATCGACTAATTGAATGTAGTCATAAATGTATCCCTGCGCTTTGTGATCGAAATGTATGTATTGTCGCCTGTTGGTATATGGACCTGGTGACTGTAGTTATAAGTGTCTCCCTGTTCTTAGTGATAAAATTTTCCATGTCATCATAATTTTTCACGTTCTCTTTTCTTTGGAACCACAACCCCGGATGAATTATTTTTGTTGCAGTGTATGTATTTTAGCTATAATTATCCAGCTGTTCATTACTGTGTTGCGTCCAAATTCAAGCATGATTATAATTTGCCTTTAAGATATTCTGTCTATCTGGGATTGATGCAGTGAATTGGTAATTTTTGGATAAAGAGAGCTTGCCTTGTTATAATGGCAACCTTATTCAATTATAGTTTTTCAGGTAACATGATTACTAGTAAAATCATCCACATTAAGTAATTTAATGAGTGGTTTATTTAGGTCTAAGAAAATTCAAGTCTACTTTCTTTTCTCTATTTTCATTTAACAAATAACTTGCATCTTAAAGGATTGTTTTACCAATGCAGGATTGGTTAAGAATCCCAAAATCGATTCACGTTTTGTTTCATCGATCTTTGAAAACTTGCGCATGAAATTAGGTTTGGTCAGGGTGGCGAAGAATGTATCTATGCCATGTGATTTGAGTTTTAGTCGTTCCATACATTCTGGGGAACCAAAGGAGATTGATGAAGGAAGGACTCCTAATCCTATGGACTATCTTCAGGATTTACGCCAGCAACTTGGAAGGGGTGAAAATGAACGACTCCCACTTAATCGTGAGAGAAGTTCACTTAGATCAATGAACAATGTTCAGGATTTACACCAGCAAACGGGAAATGCTATGAATGAACGACCACAACTTTATGGTGAGGGAGGAAGGGCTCTTAGACCTATGGACTGTATTCAGGGAATACTCAATGAGGATAGAGGAAATGCTTTAAATGGACGACCTCGACTTTTTCAGCCACAGTCTGAAGATGAAAGGGCTTTGAGACCTACGAATCATGCTCAAGGAGTATTCCATGAAAGAGGGTTTCGTTTTGCTGGAGTACCTCAACTATATCAGCCTTCACACCTTGAGTCGAATGCTGATATTGTTCACATAAAGTTAACTCGTAATAATTCCTTTGTCACATTAACAGATTCTAAAGGGAACATAAAGACTTGGATTTCTGCTGCATTAGCATCAGGGAAAGGTGACAAACCTAACAGATATTCAGCCGAAGCAGCTGCAGAGTATATAGGACGTAAGGTGAGACAGATGAAAACGAGATCGGTCGTGGTGAAAGTGAGTGGACATACTTTTTTTAGGAGAAAGAAGGACGCAATCTTAGCCTTTAAAGATGGCTACACTAATTCACGAGGAGACATGAATCCTATTGTACACATTGAGGACACAACCCGAAAACCACATAATGGTTGCCGTCTCAGAAAGAAACGCCGTATTTGATCATGTCAATTCCATGTGCGTTACATTGGAAATGGGGGATTGAGGCTGATTGTCCGATTGTAGGTCGAAGAATGTTCTATTTTGTTGCATTTAAGATAAATTTGGAGGCTTAGTAATGTTAGTTATCACTGCTCGTCTATCTAATGGCTAGTGTTATGTTGATTTTGATTTAGATGGAGGATAAAAGAGACTAATACCATCCATGCGTCTTGGCGTTTACTTTTGCTCTACAAATTAACTTTTCAGATGGAAAATTTTAAAATATTTTTAATGTAATAATGATGAATTGTGAATGTTGATCTATGGAGCAATGGATGAAGATTGAATTATCTCAAGTGAGATTATATATTAGCTTTTGATTGCAATTTTATGCCATTGGATTTGGTTTAAATGACTTGTGATACATAAAAATGAACCTACTGTGGACAAGTTTAATTTTATGCTATTTTTCATGTTTAGCTCAGATTTCATTTTAGTTCATGAAGCTGGTCATCTTCTTGTAGGTAAGCCATGTTACCTGTTGTTTGTAGTTTTATTGCGACAGAGGAAAGTTATTTAAAATGATAGAACTATGTATATAGTTTCACATGCGATGCTTTAAATGAGTCGAATAATGGAGTAGTTTTTTTTTTTTTTTCATGTTTCAGCACACAATAGTGGTATCTGATAGTTTTTACTGACAATATCATGTAATAACCCAAACTTAATTAACAATCTGATGTTATATTTTTTAATAAAAATGATAGTATCTTTAATAAGAAACGATATGTAAATATTAAAAGTGCAAGACATATCAAAAGTGCAAGATGACTTCCGTGGCCCGTGCTATATAGTTGTGGCATGGTCGTGCAACTCACGAATCACAACACAAAATTAATCCAACTAATACAGCAATAATACAGTAAATTTGAGGTAGAATTAGATTAAATTAGTAGTTTTCATTGTTGGGTTTATCTGGCCCAGCGGAGCCGGGCCCACTCAATCCACTAGCATGATATTGTCCGCTTTGGGCCGCCCATTGGGCCGCACGGTTTTACCACTCTGGGCATCACACCCAAAATGCCTCATGCTAGGGAGAGTTCATCCCTCATTTATAAACCCCTCGCTAATCCCACTTCTAACCGATGTGGGACTTTGGTTGACACCCAACCAACATTTCCCCCTCAAACAAAGTCCCGCAGCTAGACCATCCAGTTTGAGGTCTGAACATCCCACCAACCCCGGGCTGGGCCGGTTAAGTCTGGGGCCTGTCTCTGATACCACTTTTGGGTGTGATGCCCAGAGTGGTAAAACCGTGCGGGCCAGTGGGCGGCCAAAAGCGGACAATATCATGCTAGTGGATTGAGTGGGCCCGGCTCCGCTGGGCCAGATAAACCCAACAAGTGGTATCAGGCCAGGCCCCAAACTTAACCGGCCCAGCCCGGGGTTGGTGGGATGTTCGGACCTCAAACTGGATGGTCTAGCTGCGGGACTTTGTTTAAGGGGGAAATGTTGGTTGGGTGTCAACCAAAGTCCCACATCGGTTAGAAGTGGGGATGACGAGGGGTTTATAATTGAGGGATGAACTCTCTCTAGCATGAGGCCTTTTGGGTGTGATACCCAGAGTGGTAAAACCGTGCGGGCCAGTGGGCAGCCCAAAGCGGACAATATCATGCTAGTGGATTGAGTGGGCCCGGCTCCCTGGACGGATAAACCCAACAAGTAAATCCTCATGGTCAAGGTCAATTAGAAGCTGAAGAGGAGAATCAGGATCAGCCTGATTTTGGTAATGACGAGCATGTCGATCATCCTTTGCATGATGAAGAGGATATCGATCAGCCGCAACCACCTGATGTTCCAGAACATGAGGTTCAAGAACCACCTAGAAGAAGTAGTAGAGCTCGTGTACCTTCTAGGATGTATCCTCCTTATCAGTATGTGCTCTTGACCGACGGGGGAGAGCCTGAATGCTATGGAGAAGCAATTAGTGGAGAACACAGGAATGAATGGTTAGAAGGAATGCAAGATGAGATGAAGTCTTTGCATGAAAATGACACATTTGATCTGGTGAAACTACCAAATGGGAAGCATGCTTTGAAGAATAAGTGGGTGTACAGGATAAAACATGATGAACACACCTCAAAGCCTCGATTCAAAGCTAGATTGGTTGTTAAAGGTTTCAGTCAGAAAGAGTGAGTTGATTTTGAAGAAATTTTCTCTCCGGTTGTTAAAATGTCTTCTATCCATTTTGTGCTTGGTTTGGCTGCTAGTCTTGACTTGGAGATTGAGCAGATGGATGTCAAAACTGCTTTTCTTCATGGTGAGCTAGATAAAGAGATTTACATGGTGCAACCTGAAGGTTTCAAGGTGAAGGGAAAAGAAGACCATGTATGCAAACTGAAGAAAAATCTCTACGGTTTGAAGCAAGCACCTAGATTGTGGTATCAGAAATTTGAGTCAGTTATGGTGGAGCAAGGCTACCAGAAGACTATTTCTGATCATTGTGTGTTTGTTCAGAAGTTCTCGGATGATGATTTCATTATATTATTGCTGTATGTTGATGATATATTGATTGTTGGCAGGAATGTTTCAAGAATTTACAGGTTGAAGAAACAGTTGAGCAAATCCTTTGCCATGAAAGATTTGGGGCCAGCAAAGAAAATCCTTGGTATCAACATCACCCGAGATAGAGCAAACAAGAAGCTGCACTTGTCACAGGAGAAGTATATTGAGAAAGTGTTTGAGAAATTCAATATGAGCAAAGCTAAAGTGGTTAGTTCTCCTATTGCCACTCATTTTAAGCTTGGTGCTCATCATAGTCCTTCAACCGATGAAGAGAAGGAAGCAATGAGAAGAGTCCCATATGCTTCAGTTGTAGGAAGCTTGATGTATGCAATGGTGTGTACGAGGCCTGACATAGCTCATGCAGTTGGTGTTGTTAGCCATTATTTGTCTAATCCGGGAAAGGAGCATTGGAATGCTGTGAAGTGGATAATGAGATATCTACGAGGTACGTCTAGTTTGAGACTCACCTTTGGAGGTGGGAAGCCCGAGTTAGTTGGCTATACCGATTCAGATATGGGATATGATGTGGACACCAGAAAGTCGATTTCTGCTTATCTAGTGACATTCGCAGGTGGCGCTGTGTCATGGCAATCAAGATTGCAAAAGTGTATTTCACTCTCCACAATAGAATCAGAGTGGCGCAGCGGAAGCGTAGTGGGCCCATAACCCACAGGCCCCAGACTTAACCAGCCCAGCCCGGGGTTTGTGGGATGTTCGAACCTCAAACTGGATGGTCTAGCTGCGGGACTTTGTTTGAGGGGGAAATGTTGGTTGTGTGTCAACTAAAGTCCCACATCGGTTAGACATGGGGATGGCAGAGGGTTTATAAGTGTAAGAGAGTCTCTCCCTAGCATGAGGCCTTTTGGGTGTGATGCCCAGAGTGGTAAAACCGTGCGGGCCAGTTGGCGGCCCAAAACGGACAATATCATGCTAGTGGATTGAGTGGGACCGGCTCCATGGGCGGATAAACCCAACAAGTGGTATCAGAGCCAGGCCCCAGACTTAACCGGCCCAGCCCGGGGTTGGTGGGATGTTCGGACCTCAAACTGGATGGTCTAACTGCATGACTTTGTTTGAGGGGGAAATGTTGGTTGGGTGTCAACCAAAGTCCCACATCGGTTAGAAGTGGGGTTGGCGAGGGGTTTATAAACGAGGGATGGACTCTCCCTAGCATGAGGTCTTTTGGGTGTGATACCCAGAGTGATAAAACCGTGCGGGTCAGTGGGCAGCCCAAAGCGGACAATATCATGCTAGTGGATTGAGTGGGCCCGGTCCGCTAGGCCAAGATAAACCCAACAAGTGGCCCGCACGGTTTTACCACTCTGAGCATCACGCTCAAAAGGCCTCATGCTAGGGAGAGACTCTCTCACACTTATAAAGCCCTCGCCAACCCCACTTCTAACCGATGTGGGACTTTGGTTGACACTCAACCAACATTTTCCCCTCAAACAAAGTCCTGCAGCTAGACCATCCAGTTTGAGGTCCGAACATCCCACCAACCCCGGGCTGGGCCGGTTAAGTCTGGGACCTGGCTCTGATATCACTTGTTGGGTTTATCCGCCCAGGGAGCCGGGCCCACTCAATCCACTAGCATGATATTGTCCGCTTTGGGCCGCCCACTGACCCGCACGGTTTTGCTCTCTGGGCTTCACACCCAAAAGGCCTCATGCTAGGGAGAGTCCATCCCTCATTTATAAACCCCTCGCCAACCCCACTTCTAACCGATGTGGGACTTTGATTGACACCCAACCAACAGATTGAGTGGGCCCGGCTCCGCTGGGATAGATAAACCCAACAAGTGGTATCAGAGCCAGGCCCCAGACTTAACCGGCCCAGCCCGGGTTTGGTGGGATGTTCGGACCTCAAACTGGATGGTCTAGCTGCAGGACTTTGTTTGAGGGGGAAATGTTGGTTGGGTGTCAACCAAAGTCCCACATCGGTTAGAAGTGGGGTTGGCGAGGGGTTTATAATTGAGGGATGGACTCTCCCTAGCATGAGGCCTTTTGGGTGTGAAGCCCAGAGAGCAAAACCGTGTGGGTCAGTGGACGGCCCAAAGCGGACAATATCATGCTAGTGGATTGAGTGGGCCCGGCTCCCTGGGCGGATAAATCCAACATTCATAACATATACTAATCCAAAATTATGACAGAGTATGTGTAACAGCTAGCACCTACAGGATCTATTTTAAAATTGCCAATGTTCATCACGATACAATTTGTTTACTCCAACTTGTTTAATTGACTAAATAAAAAAAAATGGATGCACAGTTGTATCATTACAAAATTAAGTTAAGCCAGCTTTGAAACCCCTTCTGCCAATTGCTATAAATTCAACATCACTTAATTCTCCATCATGAATAAATCAATATTAATACGAAAGGAAAGAGAACAAGCAGCTTCCAGCTAGCTAGCTTAATACATTAATTCAGTAAACATGATGGGCATTCGCAGTGGTGCATTCATTTTGGTGGTTGTTTTGATGATAAGCATGAGCTCGGGAGCACGCCAGTTGACCGATGCTAAGGTGTCATTGGAAGGAAAGCCGATTCTGTGTTACATCGAAGATGCAACAATCGACCAAGTTCAAGTCACTACTCCACAGTGTATTGACACCAATGGTAATTCCATTGATCTAAAGGCCACATCCACTGAAGATTTATTCGAACCTAAACTACCCTAAATCCTCCTTTATACTTTCATCTTCCTATTATCTACTCTTTTATAACCACTTTTTATCTTGTTTTCTTAATTATAATCCCTTTTAAGTAATCCCATATATATGACCTATGGGAGAAAAAATCTTAGCCTCTCTCCTAGGGTTATATATTTTAAGTGGCCGTTTGCAACAACAAATGTAATAATTCACAACAACAAATGTAACGTTGCAAACAAATGTAATAATTCACAACAACAAATGTAACACTAAAATACAGCCGAAAGCGTATCAGACCAATTTAGGCATGGATGCTCTGTTGCATTTATATTGATTTTGGATTTGGAATAATATTGAGTATAAGTGTGTACGTAAATTACAACAATTTATTCCGCACGTGTGCAATATTGATGTTTCTTTCATTTTATTTGTTTCATGAAATTAAACTTTATATATATATATATATATATATATATATATATATATATATATATATATATATATATATATATATATATATATATACTCCCTCCGTCCCATTCAAAGAGGATTTTTTTTCCATTTTGGTCGTCTCACTCAAAAGGTCCCTTTTCATTTTTTACACACATAAGACCTACACACCCCCTCTAATACAATTAAAAATGGGGCTGACACTCTCACTAATATAACTACCAACTACACATTAAATAATAATACTCCTTAATCTACGTGTAAAAAGTACAAGACCCTCTTACGCCGGGACGGAGAGAATATATATATATATATATATATATTTATTTATTTTATTTTTTTTATGTACGTGTGGAAACTAGAATGCATAATATTTCTTGTAAGACGATTGTGAAACGGTTTGTGAGATGTATTAAAGTATAATTGTTATATAGTTAAAATTTATTGGTGGTTAAAGTTTTTTTTTAAGTATGATGAATGATGCATTAAAGTATGATTATAATATGATATACTATAAACCTAAATACTTTAACTACTAAGAAGTACTCCCTTCGTCCCCCGAAGTATTTCACACTTTCCTTTTTCATCTGTCCCTCAAAGTATTTCACACTTTACTTTTACTAAATTTGGTAAAAAATACATTATAACAATACACACTTTTTACACACATCCCAATATAATACTTATTTTTACTTACTTTTTTCACATCTCCCAACAACTTTACACATCTTTTTCATTAAATCAACTAAAATATATATTCTCTTTCTTACTTTATACACAAAAACACAAACTTTTCTTAAACTCCGCGCACACCAATACGTGAAATACTTGTTGGGACGGAGGGAGTATATTTTACCTATATAATAAGCATATTTTTTAATAATGGATGGACTTATCTCACTATCCTTCTCACATACACTCGTCTTACACAAAAGTTCCGCACAACTCCTCTTTACTCTTTATTATCTTATTTTTCTCGTAATTAAATTGCAAATTTTATGTATTGATTACTCATTCATCTGGAATTGGATTTGTGCAAATTTATACATTAAATTTATCTATTCTAAATATAGTTTTCCAATATGCAATTAGTTTTCATTTTCAACAAACGAAGTATTACAAGAATATTGATCAAATAAATATGGGTTTATATAATGAAAATACCAATTCCAGACAATAATTTCTACTTTCCTAATTCAATTTGAACAAAATAACAATATGATTTAAACATATATTTTAGAAAAATATATACAGCTAATCCTATGAAAATGTGGATTTTCTAAAATAGAATCAGAATATTGAACACACGTCATGATTTTTATCCTGTAATAACATTCATAATAAACTGTCATATGTACATAGTTAACATAGTAGAAGCTGACTCATTTATAGCGGTTCAGTTCTCCTATTACATTTTGGTATTGCACCCTTGCATCGTTGGATGATTGACATGTATGATATAATAAAATATATACTCTAAAAAGAAAGTTTAAATTCTAAGGTTAATGATTGTGATTTTCTTTCCCCTACATGTATCACTCATCTAACCCGTATAACATGAAATGTAACACCAAGTGTAATAGAACATCCAATATTCATGAAGAGATTCTACAGACAAAGTGAATAAGAATCCAAACCCCAACTATAAACTTCATTTGCATTCTTCATGCATAGCTTTATTATGGTTTTGTGCGTAGAGCATGATTAACAGAAATGAAATAATTAAAATTATATTTATCATATTTTTAAACTAATTAATAAAAGATTTTAGTATAGTTTTTTATGGATAAATTTAGCCCAATGATTAAATTAGGACTTAATAAATAGGGTAAGCTTAAAAATTTTGAAGTACGAATTAAATACAAATAGTAAAACCTTTAAAATATATTTATTGTAAGGATGTTCTTATTAATTAGAGATTTTACAGCTTAAATTTTTACGAAAAATACTACATTTAATACTTCCGGGTGCATGCAAATATGTAAATGGATTTCAAATCTCATCATGTAAACCCAAATCAAACGTACCTGTAACGTGGCGTCCTAAAAATAAAAACTAAACATATTAATAAAACAACATATGAACAACGAGATTAAGAAGGAATTGTGTCACGATTACACCTAAATTATTATCGGATTATAATACTAATAACAATAATAATCATTGAGGTCATGAGGTGAGACCATCCTAACCATTAATACAGTTGGTGGCATGGACGTGCAACTCACGAATCACAACACAATATTAAATATTAATCCAACAAATACATGAGCACTACTCGCGGACATTAATTAACTAATATTAATAATAATCTTTATATATACTCCAGTTAATTTGAGGTAGAATTATATATAATTAAAGAATTCTCAAACATATAATATTATTTATGAAACATGTTTGTTAACAGCTAGCACCTAACAATATTTGACATGATCTATTTTAAAATTGCAAATGTTTATTTCAAGTGTTTAATAAAGATGTTAATTGATCTTGGATATATTGGGTGTCAATTATGTATGCATGGCTAACATGTTATTTGACACACTGTCTATATCTAGATTTATTCTGGATCGTCCAAATTGATGGTTTCCTTCATTTATTTGTTTCTAGTTGTGAAATTAAACTCTTGTAATTGTATTTTTTTCCTGGAATATTTGTATTTTGTAATTATTTTTTCCTCCTCTTTACACTATTATGCTTGATCATGATGTATAATTGTTATTATTACATTATAACGAACTAATACAGAATAGGTCTTTATTACATAAAAAATCAACACTCATAAAAAATTATTATCAATTAAAGTTAAAGTCATTGAAAAAAAAAGGGTAAAAAAAAAGTTAAGATTTAACCACTGCCAATTAAAATAGACAAAGTTTATTGTGAGATGCTATTTATGTGAGACCGTGAGACGTGCTAAAGTATGTTTATTATATAGATAAAATATGTTTAATTGTTGTTAAAGTAAGTTTTGTAAAGTATGATGTATAATGAATTAAAATATGATTTTAGGATGTTATAATATGATTCATTATTGACATATTTTAACTACAAATAAGCACATTTTACCTATATGATAAACATACTTTAATAATGAGTCAACCCGTATCACAAGAGAGTCTTTCATTAAAATATTTTATCTTTTAATTTACTTTAAAAAATGGTTATTATTTCAGGAGTATTTGAAAAGAAAATAATATGATATCCATCCAAAAAAACTTATATATATATATATATATATATATATATATATAAAGTATGCTTAATGGTTGTTAAAATATGTTTTGTAAAATATGATGGATGATTAATTAAAGTATGATTTTAGGATGTTATAATATGATTTATTATTGATATACTTTAACTACAAATAATCATACTTTACCCTATATGATAATCATACTTTAATAATGAGTCAACTCGTCTCACAACTGTCTCACAAAAAATCCGTCTCACAAGAGAGTCTCCATATATATATATATTATACATGTATATTAAGAAAGATTAATTACTTTTAAATGTATTTTATATTTTTTTTAATAATAAATAAACAATAAAGTATATTCAGTGTTTTAAATAACGGTAATATTTTTATAAATAAATCCTAAGGATTTTTTTTTCAAAAGAAGTGGAGTATCAAATACACATTGTATATGAAAAAATTGAACTCATATTCATTAATCAAATTAAGAGTCTAGTGCACAATTCTTATTTAATCATAATCATAAAATAAAATAAAATAATTTAAAATAAATACAATAACTACCCGCTACATTCTAAGATTTACCTTTAAACCTTCAGGTGCAACTGATGCACCCAAAATAACCCTCAAATTAAAAGGCATACAATTACAATTAATTAAATATGGTTCAAATGTATTAAGAATGGATAAAATATGTTAAAATTGATATGCATCTTAAATAGAGTCATATCCCGTGTAATCTCAATCGTTAAATTAAATATTAATTTTATTTCATCATTAAGTAAAATAAAATAAATAATTAAAACAAAATAAATACTCCCTCCGTTTAGGTTAAACAACACCATTTGCTTTTTATACGTATATTAAGAAGTATTATTATTTTATTTTATGTAAAAGGGTAGGTGTATTACATAGATGTGATTGATAGTGGTGGGTCATTGACGATCTTTTTTTACTAAAAGAAAAAAATGATACAATTTGAACAGATCGATCAATAGTAAAATTGTGTTATTTGGGCAGGACGACGTGAGAGTCCTCCTAATTTAAGCAGGGGACACAATAGTAGTAACGAATAAAGCGGGTCGAATAATTGCACGCCCGCGGACCCGCACTCCGCTCCGTAGTTTAACGTTAATCTTAAACCCTTCTTCCCGCATCCATTGCTCCTACGCCGGCAACCGCCGTTGTTCCTAGCATTCAAAATCCATCTGCCTCTCCGCCGTCGGAATGAGTAGTTGGAGAAACCTACTGCTTCGAATCGGCGAAAAATGCGCCGAGTACGGCGGGAATGTCGATTACAGAGATCAACTCGTGAGCCTCTCTTTCTTTACTTTCTTTATAAACCCTAGTTTCCCCCCATTTTTTAATTATGAACTATGGTTTTCTATGCTTACCCGCACTCGCACTTCTTGTTGGTCTCACCAGCTCTCAAAATCTTTTCCATAAACTCTACTTTACTTACTTTCACTACCATTTCTTCAATTGCAAAATCTTAATTTTTTTTCCAATTGCAGGAGACATGTTTTGGGGTTGTTCGCCGTGAATTGTCGCATTGTGGTGATGATATTTTATTTGTGAGACACTTGTTTCCTTTCCCGTTCGCTTAATCTTTTATTTTTCTATTTTGTTTTTGTTTAGTTATGCCTTTATTTTGTAATTGTTAATCTCCAGCCTCATTTACTTTTATTTCCAGCTTGGTATAATTGTTAATATTCAAAATAATCTAGTGGATGAAGGGGCCTGATAAGTGATCCACTGCCTGTTGCTTAGCAAATGTGTAGTGGGTTATAGGAAAATTTAATTTTGTTGCATGAGCCTTTTTTTTTTTCCTCTCTCTCTCTACATGTATGAGCCTCCCATATCTTTATGTTGTTGTGTTGTGGCAGTTCCTTCTACAGTGTGCTGAACAGTTACCTCACAAAATACCTCTTTATGGAACCATGGTACGATTGCTCTTTATTACTTCCCCCAGCAATGAAGCTCTCTCTATCTATTTTGTTATTGCCCTATATCTGTATTTTTTTTCATTATACTAAAAACTTGCTTGAGAACGTAAATGTTTGAAGGATCTTATCGAAATGGTACAGAAATTAAGCTCATTTAGTAATATATTGTAGATGTAAGGATTCTAGAATTGATTATCTGTTGTTTTATTTGTCATGAATAAATTTGTTTAACTA
Source organism: Pogostemon cablin (assembly GCA_023678885.1). Classification (NCBI taxonomy): domain Eukaryota; kingdom Viridiplantae; phylum Streptophyta; class Magnoliopsida; order Lamiales; family Lamiaceae; genus Pogostemon; species Pogostemon cablin. The sequence goes on along the minus strand of CM042955.1, from coordinate 8,848,978 downwards.
AGTCTGAACCTGGTATCTTGTGATGAAATTTAAGTTATAAAAAAAAAAGCAATTTCATAAATATGCTGCAGTGCTTGTCTCAAAATGTATTTGCGTTGCAAGATTGCTCTTAATGTCTTAAAATTTTGTATATATTTTTTCATATGACCTCTTAATCAAATAGAGTAAGATAGTGATACACAAATGAAAGTTTAACGTAATAGGAATTCAGGTGCTTCTCAAGTATTTGAACAAAAAATCAGTATCAGTCTGAAAAGAAAATAAATTTTTTAAGGCTTATATTCATATGTTGTATGCCCAATCGCTAACTTTCTTATTTGTCTCTCTATAATTTATATCTGTAATGGTTAAAACTTGCTCATATGCATCAGTATATAATTGGATTTTTTTTTTTTGTGTGTGTGTGTGTGTGTAGAATTACCATTCTAGCGCATGATTTCTTCTGATATTTTATGATTTTTTTAATATTTTCTTTCAAATTTAGATTGGTTTGATAAATTTGGAAGATGAAGATTTTGTCAAGAGAATTGTGGAGAAAACCCATGATAGTCTGCAGGTAACCAAAACTACAGATTACATTAGGACTTACCATACATTCAAGTGAATTTATCACTCTCTCTTCACTCACACACGCGTATGTCTCCCACCCACCCAAAGATTGCACATGCAGGTGATTGTATACATGCTTGACTTGGTTCCCCTCCTCAGTTTGTGGTATATGTTATTTTTAAGGATGTATGTCACTTGGATCAAGCTTCTTTTCTTTATTTTTTTTACAAGTACAAGGTAAGCATGTTTGTGAGCTCGTTGGCAAGTTCATGAACTTTTGAGCTGAATGCACATGGGCTCTATTTGGCTAGATAACTTTTACACGCTCAAAATGCGGGCACGGGCTCATTAAGATTTAAAAATGAATTTGGCCGAATATTTAATCTAACGGAGACTTGGTAGGTTCACGAACTACCTGGTTTGAATCCTTATTAATGTTTGGTGCTTATCTCGAATACATTGTTACTCTGAGGCATGCCGGCATAAAACTTATTTTTCTGCGTAAATTTTGGACGTGTTATTGCTAGTCATAGCCTGTTGTGTTTGAAAGGAAATTCCTGTTTCTATAGTTAGGTTGGATGTTGCTGTTATACTCAACTCAGTTGATGGATCTTTTACTCTACACCAATTTAACTTTATTGTTTATTGGCAGGTTGCTTTAGATAGTGGAAATTGCAGCAGCATGCGTATACTAATGCGCTTTTTGACTGTCTTGGTATGTGTCAATGAACTTTTTTTATTGTAACCTGTTCTTATTTTTACACCGTTTATTCGGTGGAGATAATAAATGTTGCCTTTTAATCTACTTCCAAATTCAAAGTGGTTATTCCTACTGAACAAACAAAAGCTTTCAAATGATGAAAACGACTAAAGTTATGGATCAAACTATAGCTACTTCGCTTGCTTATATCTATGTGTCTGGGCCATGACCCATATGGCTTCTAAATGTTAAACAGAGAAAAATATCTGAATTTTATTTTATGAAATTAAAAAAAGAAAATTCTAGATCAATTGATGACTTAGAGGAGCAGCAGTAGTGATGTTTATTGGCACATCTAAAATTCTTTCTTCCTCTTGATCCTCTCATTGACCTCTTCCATGGTACCTTTGATTAGCTAGAAATCCACTGGCCAATTGCCCCTTATTGAATTATCTTAATGAGTTAAAAACTCAAGAGGTTGCTTAATGTGCTAGCTTAGTTGGGATTCTATTATTCTATAGAAAATTACCTATTAGAAAACTGACATTTGTTATCTCTTTGTCCATGCCAGTGGTCACATCAGTTTGTGTAGTTGTGAAATTATTGAATTTTGGTTTTCGTTGAAATGATTGTAAAATTGATATATTTATTTCAATGAGGCTTTTGCTTATGGTAATTTTCTTTTGTGACGAATGAATATTCAGATGTGCAGCAAAGTTCTCCAACCAAGTTCCTTAGTTGTTTTGTTTGAAACACTACTGTCATCAGCTGCCACAACTGTAGATGAAGATAAGGGAAATCCCTCTTGGCAAGCTTGTGCAGACTTCTACATTACATGTATTTTATCATGTCTCCCTTGGGGTGGCGCAGAACTTGTTGAGGTAAATTATTACTTTTTTTCTTACTTGATAATAATTCTTTGTTATCTGTTTGTGTACTTCAAATTTCCTTTTTCCCATAGTACGCCTGTGAAGCTGATTCAGAATTACAGGGTCTTAGCTTGTACCTTATTTAAATGATAATCCAAATTTATTTGATTGCCAGCAAGTTCCTGAAGAGATTGACAGGGTCATGGTGGGAATACAAGCCTACATGAGTATTAGAAGCCATGTTTCTGATGCTGGCTGCTCTGCTTTCGAGCATATTGAAGATAGAAGCCAGGGTGATGGTGGAAAAGTATGTATTCTACACATTTGTTTCTGTATGCACATCTAATTAAATGTATAATTCTGCTTACTGAGAACTGTGCATAATAGCCTATAAAATATGGATCGAAAGGTTATGCAGAGTCATCCTGTTATTTACAGCAGATTTTTCCATATGTGTCCTTTAGGATTTCTTGGAGGATCTTTGGAGCCGTATTCAGGATCTCTCTAACAAGGGTTGGAAGCTGGATAGTGGTATGTACTCTTTCTCTGTTTTCCTTCTTTGCCTGGTTATTCTTGTCTTATTTTCTATCTTGGATTCACAAATGGATCATCAAACATCTCAGTATTCAGATTTAACATACTTGGTTTGCAGACTATGTTTCCTTATTTTTATATGCGAACTTCATAAGAAATTTTTAGAGAATTTCTCACAAGTGAATTTTTATTCTTAAAATATTAAATTTCTCTACTTTTGTGTTTGTTCATTAGAGCAGTGAATCTTTTGACCTGATTTCCCTGATGAGTCGCAAGAAAAGTTCTGGTTAAAACCCTCCATTTTTCACACCTTTTGCTTCTGTTAATCACTTTTAATAGCTTACACTTGTCATGACATCTTAATTTGAGATATATTAGCCTCACGCAAAGTGTTTCTATATATGAGATCTTACGTGGTGAACTATATCTAGCAATTGGATTCAAGATGTTTTGTTAAGCATCACCATGTGTTGCTCAGTTTATATTGCTTTTCGCTGTAGAGCAAGCTGCATCCTTCATTTTGTCTTTTGTGAGAGTGTGTCTACTGTCTATATAGATGCATTCAACTTATCGCTGAGTTCTATTTCCTTTTCAGTTATTAGACCACACCTTTCATTTGAACCACAGCTAGTTGCTGGAAAGTCTCATGATTTTGGTCCCTTAAACTGCCCTGAGCTTCCTGATCCTCCAGCTTCAGTTACTGGCATTGAGTATGGAAAACAGAAGCATGAAGCTGAATTAAAGTATCCTCTGCGTATTAGGAGGCTTAATATTTTTCCTGCTAGTAAGACAGAGGTAATTATGCTGCACCACATAATTGACGACCTACTGCCAACTGATGTTTCCATATCTGTGCTTCTTGATTATTTCTTCTTAATGAAAATGTTGTAGGTTTATTTGGAGTTTGGAAATATACTGTATCAGTGTTTTGTGCTTGTATTATTTGCTGGTACTAAGTTTGTGCTAGTCTCTGTTTTAAACACTCTGCCATATGTTAATTTGTTAACTTTGGTTATTTTAAAGATTGTTATTGCCTTTCTTTTTTTTGAAGACATTTCCTACATTTATATCATAAGTGTTAACCTTTTATTTTCTTTCAGAATTCCTTCACCAAATTCAACAAAATTATGCCTGAGTTTGACTTCCCTTAAAATAGTGTATCAATTTGCATCTTCCGTTCTACTGAAAAACTGACTTGGTAATCTGTCGCATTTATAACACGGTTTTTCTGTCACCATGATACTTTTAGGAATCTGATTTGATGGCCTATAACTACTTTGTTACTGCTATAAGTTTAATGCCTAATATTTTTTAATCTTCACGTCAACAAGTTCATGATGCCTATTCATATTTTCCTTATTTCTGAACTTATGATGTTATGGTCTTTTATTTTCTGTTGCCACAAGACACAACAGAATGAGAGATTAATGGCGTGCCTTTAATGACCCCTATTTGTCTCTTCATCTTTCAAGGAGCATCAAATTTCCAGATTTTAGTTCTAGTTTCCTAAATACGTGGGCCATTAAAAGGAGATCTGTAAATTTAGGCATTGCTTGGAATTTTTTTCTTTCCATTTCCAGGATTACGTTTCACATATGGGTATAGAAAGATGGACTGAGGAGTGAGGATGAAAATATTTGAACTAAATGCTTTCGTTTGTTATTTTGGTGACAGATATCAAGTCAAATTCCTATTTGCGAGAATGAAAATGAGTTGATTTTATTTTGGTGGTGGTCAAATTGCAGTAGATGTGAGATAGATTTCTTTTTCCTTTGTAACAAAAGGGGCTATGTTGTTTTATGTTCATTTTAAGATTATAATATAGTGTTACAGAGATGACAATCAGTGGGAAGTGAAAATGGTTAGACACATTGCTTTGTTTTTGGGAAAAAAATTGGGCCTCTATCTGAATAATCTTCCAACTGCATTTTTAATATTGAAGTTAGAAAGAAAAATTGGAGAAGAGAACCAAACATAGGCTGCATAACATTATAGACCTGTCTTTCTTTTGAATTCTGAGAACTAATATAGGAGCATTGCATGAAAGTAACAACTAGTCTCATTCAGTAGTTCACCTATTAATCTTTTTTTTTTTTTTTGCTTCTTAATGTTCATATCCTTATGTTTCTTCGTCTTTGTCCCATTGCTTGCAGGACTTGCAACCTATTGATCGGTTTGTCGTAGAAGAGTATTTGTTGGATGTGCTTTATTTCTTAAATGGATGGTTGGTAACCCATGCTGATTTATTTAATTACGATAACTGTATTATACTATATTGAATTTCGAGTTACAATAACAGTTTTAGGTCTGGCTGCACAAAGTTAATTGAAGAAATGTATTTGGAACTCCTAATTTGTTGCCGATTCTGGGATTCATCTGATGGCTTAAGTTTTGTTTAGTCTGTATATATTAATGTCTGAAGAAAGGGGCATTTTTTAGATCAAGAAATTATTGATATATGCAAATTAGTCAATATGTCACTTCTTCTGTTGATTTCATCTTCTGCTGTCATTTTGGTAGATAAGCAAGAAGAAAAATGTTTGTTTGCTGTCTGAATAATTTCTTTGTAGAGGTTATTGAAAGATTATTTTCTATTTAGAGGTACTTCATTGCTATCTTTCTAATATTTTTCTTTTCTTTGTTCTTTCTCTTGGTTTCTGCAAAGCTAGTCGAAAGGAATGTGCGTCATCCATGGTTGGCCTGCCTGTTCCCTTTCGATATGAATATCTTATGGCTGAGACTATATTCTCTCAGGTAAAAAGTAATGACTCAGTGTTTGTTCATTTATGTTCCTTTATGGTTTCTTATGCTTGAATTCAGCATTATCTATTTCTATCAAGTCTCTTGTGCTCATTATGAAACCATAATCCTTGGAAGATTTAAGGGTTGTCTTTTTGTTAGTTGTATGCATGTAAATGGGTCTTTTTAGATTGGTGGAAAGAATTTTGTTGAGTTGAACCCAACAGCCGTCAAAACAGGAATTTTTATAATCGCATTCGCTACAGTAGTCAGGATAGACTATGCTTTGATGTTGGGGTTGGGGTGGGGGTGGACTGTCCTGGATGGACCTTTATACAAGATTAGCTTTACCTTTATTTTTTATCAATTATTCATATGGTCAAGTCTTGTATCTTAATCATGTCTGTCTTACAGATTCTCTTGTTGCCTCAACCTCCATTCAAGCCCATATATTATACATTGGTCATTATGGACCTATGCAAGGTGCCTTATTCCTTTTCCATTGCCCATGATAGCCAATTTACTCTTGTAAAACTTATTTTGATACTATATTGTTATCAAGGATGTGTCTGGTGCTCTAATTGCTAAATTTCTTTCTAGGCTCTTCCTGGTGCCTTTCCAGCAGTTGTTGCAGGGGCTGTTCGTTCACTTTTTGATAAAATTGCTGATTTAGATATGGAGTGCCGAACTCGTCTTATTCTCTGGTTTTCGCACCATTTGTGAGTCATTCACTAGACCCCTCCCTCCACATATTATATAGACAATAGCTCAACAGCTGCTATTATTGCTCAGAGAGTTACTTGTGCTTTTCCAAACTAACCTTAAATTGAGCAACATTTAAAAAAAATTGGCAGTGTCATTGAAGATAAAAGTATCTGGAATATCATCAGTAGTGTATACTTCGGTGACTGAGATAACCAGTTATTGTTGGTGGAGATTGTGCAAAAGTTCGCTTTTACAGTCTCACATATACCTGATTTTGGTTTTAATAATCGATGACTGAAAGGATATTGTTGTTACAGATTGGACAGTTTTCATGTTAAATTATTCTTCATGCTTATGCTTCGTATTATTATTGTTATTATTATTAATATAAATATAAATTATTTATGTTATGTTTTTATTTTTTAGATCAAATTTTCAATTTATTTGGCCATGGGAAGAATGGGCGCATGTCTTGGACCTTCCAAAATGGGCACCACAACGAGTGTTTGTTCAGGAGGTCTTGGAAAGGGAAGTACGATTATCGTATTGGGACAAGATTAAGCAGGTAAATAAGAATTTTATTCAGCTGACATTCTATACCATCCTCTAAAATCAGCAAATAATCTCAGTACATCCATTCTTCATTTCAGAATATTGAATTTCAAAGTTCTTTATAGTTTATATTATTGGGTTGAGATTCTAGGTAACCTTTCATGTGTGTATCCAAAGCTGAGTACAAGAATGGTTGTCATGGAAGAAGTTAGTGATTAATTTGTACATTGATTGTCATTCTTGTTGATTAATTATTCCTTCAACTATTATACTGCTGCAGTTATATTTTCTACTTGTGAAACAGACATTTAATTTTTAACCCGTAAAATTTTTGTTTTTTGGCCTCCATTTAGAGCATTGAGAGTGCCCCTGTCTTAGAAGAGTTGCTTCCAGCTAAAGGTACGGCAAATTTCATTTGCAACAGTGAAGATGGAGATCAAATTGAGCGTGGCCTCTCTTCAGAACTTAGTGGCATGGTTAAAGAACGTTTGAATTCCATGGAAATTATATCATGGATTGATGATAAGGTGCTTCCAGTTCACGGTCTGGATATTACTCTGAGAGTTGTCGTTCAGACGCTTCTCAATATTGGTTCTAAAAGCTTCACCCATTTGATTACTGTGTTGGAGAGGTATGGCCAAGTCATCACAAAGATTTGCCCTGATCAAGACAAGCAAGTTATGCTGATTTCTGAAGTGAGTTCTTTTTGGAAGAACAATGCTCAAATGACAGCAGTGGCTATTGACAGGATGATGGGATATCGTCTTTTATCTAATGTGGCTATTGTGAGATGGGTTTTTTTACCATCGAATGTAGATCAGTTTCATGTTTCTGATCGTCCATGGGAGGCAAGTCTGAGCACTAATTTTTGTGCTAAGCATATGCTATTTTAGCAATTAATTTTTATGTTCCTTGTTTCTTTATTAAGAAAGTCATCTTTCTATTTTATCTTTATCTCGAAAAGAGTCATGTTTCATATTTCAATTGATTGCAATAACTGATGAAATATCTTTCATTTACAGATTCTGAGAAATGTTCTTACCAAGACATTTAATCGTATTTCTGACTTAAGGAAAGAGATATCATCCCTCAAGAAGAGTGTTGTATCAGCTGAGGAATCTGCATTGAAAGCTCAAGCTGAGTTAGAGGATGCTAATTCAAACCGTACACTTGCTCTTGTGGATGGCGAACCAGTTCTTGCTGAAAATCCAGCAAAAATGAAGCGTTTGAATTCAAATGCTGAAAAAACTAAAAAGGAGGAAATTTCTACTCGTGAAGCATTGGAAGCAAAAGAGGCCCTTCTTTTGCGAGCAGTTGATGAAATTGAGGTATTCCTAAAATGTTCCCAGTGGATAACTATTGTTTCAAGACTATGGTTGGAATGGTTTTTTTCCAAGATAAATACCAAAATTCAATAAATTTATTATTGCTCGTGTTACCCGCAGGCATTATTTTTAATTTTGTACAAAAGCTTCTCTGATGTATTGGTGGAACCACTTCGAGATACAGAGGTTTCTTTGCACCAATCTAGTGCTTCAGATGAGATGGCAGTAGAAAATGAAGATACATCAACAATGGAGTTAGACAATGAGAGTGGTAGATCCCCAAAAAGGTGCCTTCTACTTCCATTTTCTGAAATCCTGTTCTATAATGTATTGCTGACAATCGTTTCCTTGGATTTACTACCATTGCTTCTTACTACTAATGGCTGTATTGCTGTTTTTGCAGTGATTCTAATGGTGGGAGAACTATAAATGCTTATAATGTTGGGGAAAAGGAACAGTGGTGTTTATCGACTCTGGGGTATGTGAAGGCCTTCTCGCGTCAATATGCTTCAGAAGTAAGTTCTTAGACTTTTCGACCCACACTAATATTTATTTTGCTATTCTTCTGTGAAATCTCATTTTCTTTGCTGCAAAGTTCATATTTGTTATCTAAATTGTGTGAGAACAATTCAATTTGTGATTTTAAGGCTATGCCTGGGATATTATATATAGTACATTTTTTTAAGTGGTGGTTGGAGTGCGGCTGTACACTCTTGTGTTGCACAGGTGTTTACTGTAGATTATCCTAATTTTATTGGGAATAGAATTAAATCACATGGATTTCTTGAATGGGTTAGGTTATGACTACCCAGATGCACAAGTGTGTTTGTGATTGTGCGTTAATTTGTGGTGGTAACCCATGGAGTGCACAGGGTATTTTAATTTTTGTGCATGTTAAAAGTGCTTTTCTGTTGTAATATTTCAATTTCTGAATCTGTAATTTCTTTCATGTTCTCATTTTCTCCATTATGCTTTGTTCTATAACAGATTTGGCCTATTGTTGAGAGACTAGATTCTGAGGTATTAACACACGACGTTCATCCCCTTCTGCGGAATGCTGTATATTCCGGTATGGGTCGACCTTATGAATCATAGGTCCTTCTTTTAGTTTCTTGTGTAAGTTCTTTCTCTCTCGGAGGTCTGTAGTTTTGGTTAGATATCCATTGTAGTTTCATAGATGTACCAAATTATTCCTACCTTAAGCAGAGGACAAGATTAAGTTATTACTGATTATTATGAAGGTGGATTTGGCAAAGTAGGATGTACAATTTGTTTGTTATGCACTGTTATTTCCTGTTTATTTTGGTAGAATATTCAAGTGGCTAATCTATGAATTTGTCATCATTACACCAGTCAAGAAAAACAGGTTGCTCTTTCGTTTTGTTTTTTTATTTTTTATTAAGCAAGCAATTTTTTTTTTCTTGAGTCCATCTCTATCACGCTGATCTTACAATATTTATACATTAGTCCTACATTATTAACACATAAATAAGTACAACATTAGTAAGATTTTAGTATAATAATTTGTAGTAGATACTATTACAGATATTATGCGTACGAATGTCACTAAACTGATAAAACATGAATAATCTCACTTTGAATATTTTACTTATTTGCTTATTTTATGCTATATGAAATATTTATGTCACGCGTTGGAAACATTCTATCAGGAAAATCTTAGTAGTATATTACTTTAATTTATTATTGGTTATAGTAAACTAATTTACTTTAATCATAAATAAATTTATTTTATTAATATAATAATAATAATATTTAAATATTGGATCAATGAGTCTCATATATGTATTTTATATGTTAAAAAATAAACTTAGATGTAAAATATGCCCTAAACTACTATAATAAAATATAATCTCAAACTACATCTTAACTAATATATGAGTGTAATTGGTAAAGATTTATGTACATATTTTGGACATCCAGAATTTCATAAAAATGGTGTACTAATCCATTTAAGCGATACTTAGCCCTATGATTTAGGGTATAATAATTTAAGGTTTATAGTTTTAAATGTTAGAGTTTATATTTTAGGGTTTAGAGTTTTTTTTTTAATAAAGGATAAATTAGTAAACTTACATTTTATATGGTATATGGATATCCGTATTATGAATATTTAGCATCACCCTTATAATTATACCCTTTCGTCCTTGGGTATTGGGTATTGGCCCTAAAATTATATTAAAAAAAAAAAAACAAAATCTTAATAACAGAGAAAACGGTTCTACAGAATTATTTTTTGGAATTTGCCCACACAAGTTTTGCTCAAGTAATAAGCTTTGGCGCTTTTCAAATTCAGATAAAGTGCGAAAAGGGTTTTAAAACCTTTAAAACCCTGCTCTCATCTCACCAGCCGAATGCCAGTGGCGGAATCTCCATCGACAATCTGCTGCAGCTGAGAAAGAGTATCTGAGGCTACAATTTTCGTTTGTTTTTAAGTCGTTTACAGTTCTATCCTGTAGTTATGGAAATGGCGACGGTTCATTGGGGATCAAACCCGGACCATTTTCACCCAGGAAGCTTCCTTCCTATCCAAAGAACAAACGTCTACTCCTTATCTTATCTCAATTATAGGCCCAAACGTTCCCGTCGAAGGACTTTTATGATTTCAGCATCCAATTCTTCAGATGAGCCGCCGGGATTCTCTTGGCAGCGGCTTTCGCAGTCAATTCGTCGCGGTTCTCAACGATTTTTTGAGAAATTGGGCGATTCCGTGAAGAAAGAAACCGGTTTTAGTTTAGATGATGCTATGGTTCGAGTTGATAAGTGGGACCCAGCTCGGAAGGCACGAGATACGTTTGAACGAGTGAACTCCGAGCTGCTGCCTCAGTTCATCAGTTGGAATAAGTGGGAAAATTGGAAGGTACAATTTTTTATGCTGAAGTTATAAGGACTACATTACTTTCGTTAAGCTGATTTATAAAATTACTGTTCTACACTTTCTTGGATGAGTGTGTAGGTGCTCAGTTTATCAGTTAATTCTGTTTTCAGCATATAAAGAATTGGGATTCAAAAAGATTGGGTGCTTTGTTGCTGTACGTATTTATAACGGTCTTTTCCTGTCAAAGTATATATAAGGCAATCCGAGCTCCTATTTTGGATCGTGAAAGGCGGGAGTTGGCTGAGGCTTACATGGAGTCATTAATTCCTGAGCCGACACCCACAAATGTGAGAAAGTAAGAGGCATTGTCTAATTATTGTTTGCTTATTCCCTGTGTTGTGAGCAGTATCAGTAGAAAACTAGTGAAGTCCCACAAACATCAATTGTGGCTACTTGATGCCTATGCCATATGAAGTTATAATATTTTCACTAAAAGGTTGCTCATTTGTCACTAGAAAGTAGAGGGTGGCACTTTGAAATGCGACTAATTACTCTAAAATCCTAATATATAGTGAATTCAGTTTTTCTCAGTATAAGGATTTGCCCATCACTCAAATAATACGGTGACTATAGTGTCTTTATAAGCTAACAGACTATCTATATGTCCTTGGTTTTTGCGGATGTCTGTGGTTATGACTTATGAGGGAAGGTTGAAATTAGTGGTGTGCTGTATTTAGGTTGTTAATGTAGGGCTTGGTCCTTCTTGTATTTATATTTCCGCTTGTCAGAGGTTGTTAAATTACCAAACCACTGGTTTATTGAGCATGAAATTAATTTGGGTGTATTATCTAGTGAGATTAGATATTTCACAAACCCTGAGACTTTGTAGACCATTCATATTAAATTATATTTATTTTTCCTAAATTTTTGCAGCTATAAACTGCATGTTGCTTATAACAAGAAAAAAAAGGAGTTTCAATAGTTCGCTGCATAGATTACATAATATTTCTTGGGCTGCTGATAAAATTGGTTACTGTCTGCTTGTTCGGTGCTTACATTTTCTCAATCTTATAGATACAAAGAAGGTTTATGGAGGAAAACTACCCCCAAAGGTCTGAAACTCAGAAGATTTGTTGAGGGACCTGATGGCACCCTTGTTCATGATAGTTCTTTTGTTGGGGAAAGTGCATGGAATGATGATGCCAAAAAGGCCCAGGAGAACATAAAAGAAATAATAGAACAGGAGACAAAGTTGGATGCTGATGATAGAAAAGTTCTCCAGAAAGATTTAGGTTTATCAGGTTCGGCTCTTAAAATTTTGTATAGTTTGAAGGAATATTAGGTTTCATTTATGGTTTAAATAGTCTAGCTCTCTTCCCTAGTTTTGGAATATGTCCATCACTTAATCAAGCCATTTCACCAAGTGTAGCCTGCTGGCTGTGTGTCTGCGTGTATGATCTCTTTAATCTTTCTATATTCTTAAAACTCAGAATCCCTATTATTTGGAGCAGAACATGTGAATTCGAATAAAAGCATCTTGAGCTTCTTCTGTCATGTTGTTGATGGTATAATGACATTCAATTATTTAAAGCTGTGTGTTTCACCTTGTGTCTAGCTTGAGTAAACCGGTAAACCCAGTCTCTGAGTCTTCGACAGGATTTTGAAAAATAAATCAAAATTTACTTAACCTACTGTATTACAGTAATGGAGGGACACTATCATTATAGAAAAAGAAAAAAAAAATGAAGGGACATATATATGATTTATCAATTTTGGCTGCACCTGGTTGATTCTATTTCTATATTTAAAAGTTATTTAACAAGGTTCATGGGACTCTGTGTCAAATAGAGCAACATTATTATCTTCTCTGCTTCCCTTAATTATCAGCTTAAGCAAGAAACCTAGTATACACCCTCGATTGGTTCAGCCATCTGCATGTATTGTGAAATATGTGTTGGTTCTAAAATAGAATTCCTAGGATTTTATCAGTTGGCACCCTTTACACATTTAAAATTTCTATGAGGAAAAATTTAGTTAAAAATTAATTGATGAACAAATAACCATGATTTTTCCTGTCTTTTTCATGCATGAAGTAAACAATTTATGTGCAAAAGATTGATAGGGAGATTCCTGGTGCTTTTCTTAGCAATTATCTAAACACGTAAACATGCGTGTTGCATCATCACAGTCATTTTTGTTGTCTGGCTAAGGTATTATTCTACTACAGGATTTATATGCTTTCAGTTGTTATTGACTTTTGCTTTGACTGGGGATCATCAGATTGTTGTGGCCTTATTTATTAAAGAAATATTATGCGGGTATCATTCATTTTAGACAGAAAATAGTGTCACGAACTTTATTGAGCTTGGGCTTTTGTTTATAAGACAAAGCATTTCTCATGAATTTTTAGTCTGTAGCACATAATTCAAGGCCTTAAGGCAGCATATGACCTTAAGTATTGAAATACTGATCCTGAGCAGTATGCAATAAATTAGTGATTTGGAATCCTGCAAACCAAGATGTTTAACTTGCTTATTGAATATTGTATTTTATCTTTCTTTTTTATTTGGTTCTCTGGCAGTTGAGAATAGGGATACTGGAGACACATGGCGTGATAGACTTAAAGCATGGAAAGAAATTCTTCAGAAGGAGAAACTAGCTGAACAACTCAATTCACAAAATTCTAAATATGTGGTGGAATTTGACATGAAGGAGGTTGAGAACAGTCTTCACAAGGATGTATTTGAGAAGGCCAAAAACACACAAGGAACAAGGGCCCTGTGGATCTCCAAAAGATGGTGGCGCTACCGTCCAAAACTGCCTTACACTTATTTCCTACAAAAACTTGATTCCTCTGAGGTAGATAATCATACCATTTTTCAGTTCCCTCTTCCTCTATCTTCATTCAAATATTTTTTTGTTCAATTCCTTTATTTTTGAGCATAAAGTCTTCAACCTGACTGATAAAGTATAAGACCTTTCTCTAGTGTGCCATCACTGTGTACATAGGTAAGTTTCTATTTTGCTTTGAAAGCTCTTGCATAGTGGTTCAGAAAGGCACTTATGCTTTAGTAGATTTTTTTTGAGTTTGGTGAGCCCTTCCACCATTTTATGAGCATGATATTGATATCAATGGTTTTTCAGCAGTAAAAAGGGAGCCTTACTGCATGGTTAATTTAATTAATAAACAATTAAGCAACTGCATGTATTAATCTAGGAAGTTTCAAGTGCCTAGATTTAAATTCAATAGAAAAGCAAGGCTATGATATAATGTTTCTTTACTATATCCCTCTAGACAAAACTTGCGAAATACAATTTATATTCTCAAAAGGTTTTGAATAAAAATGTGATAACCCTGTTTATTGACAGTATTAATTGCAATATCAAATTTGAGAGTATTACTATGGTGCACCTGGATGATCTAAGCCATTAATTAATGATGTGATTGACACACATCTAGGATTAAATAAAAAAATAAAAAGTTATAATTACTATTATACCCTAATAAATACCCACAAACCGTAAGGTGCCCCCTAGAATCAACCCAAATGTGATATCTAAATCCTCAGCTCCTTTCATTTAGATCAACCCATCCAAAAAGATAATTTCCACTAAGAAATTAATATTACCTGTATTAAACTCGACGTTGTTTAGATCTATTATGTTCAGGTCATTAAAAAATTTACTTGAATTTGATAAAGATGGGTCTTTACTGTGGAATAATTGGTTATGTTAATCAAGACAAATTTGAAAATTTCAGTTTATAATTGAAAGAGACTTTATACATGGATTATTTTTCTATTTACAAAAATAAACTTAAAACATTTCTTTGTATAATTTTTTTAAAATCTGTCTATGATAATTACTTCCATAATAAGTTCTACAATAATTATGCTTTAGACACATATGCATTACATATTTCTAAGTTCAATTAGGACTGTCTATACATTAATAAATATGCTGTGTACAGTATGCATATATTATACCTGCCGTGTACATCAATATGCATAAAATTTGTGGTCCAATAATGGAGGGAATCCTAAAGAGAAACTCTAGTTTACTTGCAATCAAATATTTGAAGTTTCTACAAACCTACTAGTCATTGAATCATCTTATCCCAAGAATGAAACATACAAACTTCAACTCTAATTTTTTTCTTAAAAGTGTGTATTTGAATATATATCTTATTTTACTTCTGATTTTTTCCCCCTCAAATTCAGTATGGTCTAAAAATTTAGATCAGGGCCTGTGCCTTTCAGTTTAAAAGGCACTGATTCACTAATTTAAATATTCACTTCATGCCATAATAAAATTGTTTCTTCTCTTTCAGGTTGATGCTGTTGTCTTTACTGAGGATCTAAAGCGGTTGTATGTGACCATGAAAGAAGGCTTTCCTTTAGAATATTTTGTGAGTCTAGTATCATGGTTGTGTACTGATGAAAGTTTTCCTTCGATTTGCTTGCTTATATTATTCATTTCTTGTCTAGGTTGACATCCCACTCGATCCTTTTCTTTTTGAGGCGATATCAGCTGCTGGAGTTGAAGTAGATCTTCTTCAGAAGCGACAGATCCATTATTTTCTGAAAGTCGTAATTGCTCTGTTGCCTGGAATTCTAATCTTATGGTTCATCAGGGAATCTTTGATTCTTCTTCATATTACAACAAATCGTTTTCTTTATAAGAAATATAATCAGCTTTTTGATATGGCATATGCTGAAAACTTCATTCTGGTGAGTTTTTTTTTTTCTTTACACAGGTTCATTTGATCTCCAATTTAGTTTTGAATAATAAATTAATATTATTTGATAAATTGTTCTTTTCAATCAGCCAGTTGGTGAAGTTAGTGAAACGAAATCTATGTATAAAAATGTAGTGTTAGGAGGTGATGTCTGGGATCTTCTCGATGAATTGATGATATACATGAGAAACCCCATGCAGTATTATGAAAAAGAAGTGAAGTTTGTGCGAGTAAGTTTATAATCTCCTAAAAACTGATATTACACTGTGACTGAACCATCGTTTTAAATACTTACGTTGCAATGTTCTTGTTCTGTCATGCAGGGGGTTCTTCTATCTGGACCCCCAGGAACAGGGAAAACCCTTTTTGCAAGGACACTATCAAAGGAAAGTGGGTTGCCTTTTGTTTTTGCTTCTGGTGCAGAGTTTACAGATAGTGAGAAAAGTGGTGCTGCAAGAATTAATGAATTATTCTCCATAGCAAGAAGGAATGTAAGCTTTGCTGCTCTATCTTATGGGATAGATTTTTAAGTACTGGAAAAGCTGTTGAGACATCAAAATTAGCTTAGACCTTAAAATAATCTTAATGCCGTGCTGATTTTGTGAGGTTAACTTTCGTTGAAATAGGTCACTTTAGTGGAAAGAGTCAGAGTAAGAATATACATAGACTTTACTTAAATGAATTAAATTAATGTTAGAACAATCATTTATCTAATTGAAAAATGAGAAATATTAGGTATATTATCTAATACATATCTGCAGTTTTAAGACATGAAACTAAAAGACAGTATTAAGAATCACATAATGTCTGATATGTGCCCAGCTCTGTGGAATGTCTCAAATTGCAGAGAATATCTATCAAATCATGAAGAACAACATTATCAAAACAATACAGGCATGATTGTGATGTTTAACATCTACAGCAGATAATGTCATAACATCACATAGAACTCAGTATTTCAATTTTTTTCATCACCCTACATAATGAATATATGAAATAGCTAGTGCTAATCTGCACTACAAGTGAGTGCTTGTCCATGCATGTAAAGAGTGGTCTCATCTGGCATTCACATGGAGGGCTGTCTATGACTATGAGCAGGCCCATGCATATTCAGATTATAATATTTGTAAAAAGAAATATATCAGTAAGACACTCCTTTTCTCCAGGCTCCTTCTTTTGTATTTGTGGATGAAATAGATGCTATAGCTGGAAGACATGCTAGGAAGGATCCAAGAAGAAGGGCAACCTTTGAAGCACTTATTGCTCAGCTGGAAGGAGAGTAAGTAATGGAAGTTTGAATAGTGAATGAATTCGCTGATAATGACATAAATTTTCATATCATGCTTGTGTGCAACTATGCTGTACCTTGCAATTTGCACATTAATTAATCCTCTTGAATTTATTTTCAAGCACCAGCTTTTGTTGACCACTTAACTGATATATTCTGGGTTTTCTGTGAATTAATGAATGTGGATTCATGTTTTAAATTTAATATAATTTCAGGGTCATTCACATGCTGTGTATCCTTATGTTACTATATCTTTTACCTAACTTTCACTCATATGTATACTTCATTTTTTGCAGGAAGGAGAGAACTGGAGTTGACAGATTCTCACTGAGGCAAGCTGTTATTTTCATCTGTGCTACTAATAGACCAGATGAATTGGACTTAGAATTTGTTCGCCCTGGATGTATAGACCGCCGTGTATATATTGGGTTACCTGATGCAAAGCAGCGCGTGCAAATCTTTGGTGTTCATAGTGCTGGGAAGGAGCTTGCTGAGGATGTTGATTTTGAAAAGGTTTTCTTAATTTCTTCACTTAAATGTATTTGGCTCTATCTTCGAAAGATATTCCCCCTCTGCTCCCCTCCCTCCTTTTCTTTTAGTGAATTTTGGGCACATTTTAAACAATTTACCTAATTACTGTCTTTTAGTGGAGTCCTTTCAAGCCTTATTGTCACGGATAGGTTGAGAGACTATCCTAGTATTATAAAGTATCTTTTCATTCTTATGCTTCATTGTGTTGTCCTCTTTCCATCTTTCCAGGTTGTCTTTCGCACTGTTGGGTACTCTGGCGCAGATATACGAAATTTAGTCAATGAAGCAGGGATTATGTCTGTAAGTCATCTGTGCTTCACACTTGATAACTTGTTTCCAATGTTATGTTTGTGAGGGCCTATGTACTTGGCTGTTTTTGCTGTATTTATGATTTGTTTTTCTAGGTAAATATCCGGCCCGATGAATGAACTTGAAAAGAAAATATGCACTTCATTTTCTTCTTTGGATTCATGTGTTATCTCTTTTTCTGGTTTCTGAAGATGTGTAGTAAAGTTGTGGTTAAAAACTCCTTTAAATTAATCTCTCTGTAACTTTATTCTAGCAGCTGCATTGCTGTTTCTTCCAATAAAAATGACAATTTACTGTAAAAGGTGAATTTTGTACAAGTTTCTTCTCTACCAAATTATTCTGAGCTGTGTGTATGTGTATTTGAATTGCTAGTTAAGGTGATTTTCATAATATGGACAGCCAGAACTTAAGAGTTTTTGAAAAAATAAATTAAGAATGAAAAAAAGGGGGTAATTATAGGGTAGGGCATGTCTAAAATTATATTAAATTGCTAATATGGGTGGCCTTTTTTTGAGTTTGAAAGATAGGGCTGGTTGTCTAAAATCTATATAACTGTTAAAGCCTGTTGCATACTCAATCCTTGATGTAACTTCACTTTGATAATGAATGATTCTTGAAAAACAGGTCAGGAAAGGGCATTTAAAGATCTGCCAACAGGACATTGTTGATGTATTGGACAAGCAGTTGCTTGAGGGGATGGGTGTACTTCTCACAGAGGAAGAGCAGCAAAAATGTGAACAAAGTGTATGGTTTCTTTGGAAACATCCATGGAGGTGTAGCTTATATCTTGTTTATCATATCCAATATAATATCCTACATTTTTTAGGTATCTTTAGAGAAGAAAAGACTTCTGGCGGTGCATGAAGCTGGTCACATAGTGTTGGCTCACTTATTCCCTCGATTTGATTGGCATGCATTTTCTCAGCTGCTGCCTGGTGGAAAGGTAGTGTGGTGTTGATCTGGGTAGTATTTTTTATTCAATTCAAATTTAGTTGACTTAATCTGGTGTTTTCTTGTGCAGGAGACTGCCGTATCTGTGTTTTACCCTCGGGAAGACATGGTAGATTGAGGTTATACAACCTTTGGGTACATGCAAATGCAAATGCTGGTTGCTCATGGGGGGCGATGTGCTGAGCGCATAGTATTTGGCGATGACATTACTGATGGAGGAACAGATGATCTCGAGAAAATTACCAAGGTAACATGAGAGCCTGCTACATCATATCAAGTCTTACCATCAAAGTTTTACTTGAGCTGTGCAAGTGAGTTGTTGAAAAAAGAGAAATGGAAAATTCATTATTGTCTAGAAAATGTCTTCATCTCTTTCAGATAGCTCGAGAAATGGTTATAAGCCCAAGAAATCCAAGGTTGGGCTTCACTGCCTTGACAAAAAGAATTGGGCTAGTTGATCGACCAGATAATCCGGATGGTGAAATAATAAGATACAAGGTACTCCGTACTCATCTACATCATTACGGTGAAATGTAGAAGTTTTTGGTGTGGGTATTTTGATTAAAATAATTTTGCTTCAATCTTCTTGGCATTAGTGGGATGATCCTCATGTGATCCCTGCAAACATGACACTTGAAGTTTCTGAGCTGTTTACAAGGGAGTTGACATGGGTAATTTCTATTAGCCTTATGATACTCTCTCTCCTCCCCCCCACCCCCACCCCCGGTTGTATGATATCTTGTGCTTCATAATATCCTTGTTTGTTCAACTCTATCCACCTGAATATGGTGTTCTTGTTAATGGTAGTAAACAAAAGAGGAACAGTCCTATATAGATACTATTATTCTTATGCACGGGGTAGCTCACTCTAAACCATCATCAACAGATTCACATCCACTACCATACATGAAAGTTTGGTTGCTGCTTGGCCTTAACTTTAATATGAAATACCAAAATTATTGTTGAGTGATATGATTTTTGCGAGGATGCTCACTTTCTATGAAATTTTCTTCTCAGCAAATTATTGGTATCTTGCAAATATCAAGCTACTATGAGATATAAATTCTTTCACATCCTGTTTACATGGGGACTGACTACTAAGTTGCAATCTCAAATAGTCATACAACGCAGTGAGAAAGAATCAATATCTCCATCAGATGTAAAATATATAGTTAACAGATTAGGATAATCTTGATGTGGACAAGTTGGATTTAACCAATAAATTATAAGTACAGAAATCAAGATAAAGGTAAAACTGTAGTAGATTCAGTTGTGCACAAGATTGAGAGTGTGTCATAGATACTCTTTAATTGTCGAATACTGTTTTTACCTGCTTGCGGATTCATTCTGGTGCATGATAACGCCTTTCCATGTAATATTGCAGTATATTGATGAGACAGAGGAACTTGCTATGAAGGGATTGAAGGACAATAGGCATATATTAGATGCAATTGCCAATGAACTGTTAGAACGATCAAGCATAACTGGATTGGTAATGCACTATTTTATTTTTCGTGGCAACTTAACTGAACAAAATAAGTTTCATCAACTTGAGTGAGCCTCATCTGTTAACATCTCCACTATACCATTTTCAGGAAGTAGAGGAAAGAATGAAAGGGTTATCTCCTATCATGTTCGAAGATTTTGTGAAACCTTACCAGATTAACTTGGAAGAGGTATGCACTTTATTGAGGCCTAAGACTACTATTATCTTATTGAGAAGTTCTTAACAGTTTTTAATGGCTAATGATTTTGATCAGGATGGACCGTCACCACATAATGATCGACTCCGGTATCAGCCCCTTGATATATATCCTGCGCCACTGCACCGATGTTAAAGTCCATCGGGGTCACATTGAGGTCTTTGGCACGCAAGAGTGCTGTGTGAGAGTATTCAATAAGGAAGAATATTACATCATAGTTTTCTCTTTACTTTTATTTTTATTCGACTGAGTTTGTCTAATTTGCAGGTTTTATTACTTCTGTAGTTTATATCTCCCTTCGAAGGGGGTAGATTTTACTGGGGGAGTCGTGTGGGGGAGTAGGTATGTCGTATGTGAGGTTTACTTTCAGCTGTGAAAAAAGCTGTTAAGAGGTTAAGAATTTTGATTTGTATGATTAGATACATTCATGAATTGATAATTAATAAATTTTGTAAATGTATCAATATAGTTTATCCTTCTCTCTTTTCTTGGTGCTTTTGGAGTTTTTACTTTTGATGAAACATTGTGTGTGATTATTTTATTATTAATTGAGTGAGATTAAAAAATATTGTGATTTATTGTGTATTACGAACTTTTTTTATTTATGAATTAAAAAAATAATTATATATTTAAATATCATACACTAAAAATAAACAGTATAGCGTATGGTAAACTCGGTGAAAGAAGTACTTGGCTTATTTTTATTACTTATTTGTGCAAGATTATGAGAATAGTTAGTTTTTATATATTTCAAGAATAGGTAACATACTAACGACAAAGTTTCGGTGAGACGAGTTATGTTTAATGGTTGTTAAAATATGTTTTTTAAAGTATGCTTGATTATGTATTAAAATATGATTTTAGTGTGTTATAATATGATTTACTATTAACATATTTTAATTACAAATAAGCATACTTTATCTATAACTTGTCTCATAAGAGAATGCCTCCATACTAACATTGCATGGTTTCCACAAAGATTCATTAATCATAAATAGGTGCTCCAAAATACATGAATGCGACCGTACTATCTTGTTAGATCTTCTTACTTGTTACGTTCAACATTGATCAGTCATTAAAAAGAAGAGAGAGAGAGAGAGAGAGCGCGAGCTGGCAGATATCTGTTACAAATACAATTTATTTAGATGCATTGCTAGCAAAAAAAATTCCATCAATACAGTCTTAGAGCATATATAACATCAACTCAAAACACAAATTTACCTATAAATATGATTATATATGTAATCACTGGGTGAGATGATGTGATGAAATCCCTTGTACAGGACAGGGATCAAGTCCACAACAAATGGTCTGAGCGTAGGCTACAGTTTGCTTGTCGGAACACCTGCGGGGACTGCACGAGATCTTTTCTCAACAGCTCGAGAGACTTGTCTCACTGCATCTTTGGCCAGATGACGGGGCCTGCTCAACCATAGTCCTCCATCAACGGGTAGGATACTTCCATTGATGTACTTACCTTCACATACCATAGTTACAATTTTCATTATTGCAATTTGTGTGAGAACAAAAAAAAAAAAAAAAAAAAAGGAGTAAGCAGATATAAAAGATTGAGCACTTTGACAATGCATACGAGGCAATATGCTGCACATGATATACATAACCAGGGCAACTGGCTCAAGGTTTTTCAACAGTAGTCAATGACTAAGGGGGCTATTAATAACAATTCTGGTCCTTCAGTTTGAGGATCAGAATGCTGAAGTGTTTTGAGCTTTCTGCTTGACTGTTAGCTCGAGCTCAATTGAAAACGTAGAGCTCCAACTTGATAATGCTTGTGTTTCCAAGCTTTAGTTCAACTGACTGCAAGCTTGACTACTTTACGAAATTCTAAGCATGATATGATCCATTAAAAGACTCAATAAGGCTAGACTTTATTGTTTATGTAAATAACTAATACTAATAAAGAACACTCAAAGCTCACTAAGGCTCACAAGCCTCTTGAGATGGGTATTGTGGAATTTGAGTTCAAGCTCAACTTGGTTAACTTCGAGAAGTTTTCTTGAGTAGCTTGTGAGCTGTCTCTATTGAACTATTGATTATACTCCTATTATATGGCACAGTTGAGTTGATTACATAATTAGCATTAAAGGCTGCAATTTAAAATTTTCTATAAATTAATGCAGAACACAAAAAAGAAAAGAAAAGAAAAGAAAAAAACCAACCAGCATCGGATGCAATGTAGACAGCAGCCATAGCAATATCCCATTTCTCACCCAATTTGTAAAGAGGCATATAATCTCTGGTTTTATTGCTAATTTCATCAGGCAAAAGTTTACTCATCCCAGCAGTATCTCCAATAGGGCCTGGTGCAATCCCATTAACTCTTATATCATAATCAGTCCCCCATTCAAGGGCTAAGTTTCTCGTGAGGGCATCAACAGCAGCCTGGACAGCAAGAGAAAGGGACAATATGACCAAATTGCAAGAAAGAAAATTATCTTTATAGCAAGTTTCAAAGTACAAACCTTGGCTGCAGACACATGGATCTGATACCAGGCTGCCGTATAATGCAATGTAGCACTGATATTCAGTATAAGTCCTCCACGGGATGAACCTCTTCCAGGTCCATCTTTCTTAAGATACCCAAGTGCTTCGTGACACATTGTAAATGTGCCAACAGAATCAATATCCATCACTGCAGAGCATTTTACCAAGATATACCATAAAAATCAGGTCTTTATCACTCAGATGGCAGATGAAATGATTCATGTCTCCTCACTCTCTTATGATTCAATTCACTTGTATTCAGAATACAAAGAGAGGAAACAAAAGCAATTAAACGAAAAGATTAAGAAAAAGAAAAATAGTGAATGATGATTCCATTAATTCAGGAGTCAAAACCTGTTTTAAAGCCATTGGGCGAGAGATCTTCAGCCGCTGCAAGAAAATTTCCAGCGGCAGCATTCACAAGTATATCGAGCCTACCAAAATGATTCGCCGTCGCCTCAACAACTCTTTTTGCATCTTCCTTACTCCGAACATCCCCCTCAAATCCAACTGCCTAAATCATGAATCAGAAAAAAATAAGCATACGAAATTAAACCCAATTAATTTATATGCTCAATGCTCATGGGCTTGTTTTAGAGCTTCTGTTATAGAAGATCATTTCCAAAATTGTGAAGTGAAAGTGTACGCCGATAAGCAATAAATCAATCATTGAAACAACTCAGTAGAGAGCACAAAGAAAAGGCGAGGCGATGATGCCCCATTTAATTGCAAAGTAACAGAAAAGGAAGAGTAGGAAAGGATTACGGGGATGCCGAGGGAGGAGAGGGCGGAAACAGCGTCGTCTAAGACGGACTTGCGGCGGCCCATGATGGCGACGGAGGCGCCATGCTTTCCAAACTGGGTGGAAATCTCGAATCCGATACCAGAGCCGCCTCCGGTGAGCAGTGCAACTTTGCCTTTTAGCACGTCGGGCTTGAACGGAGACTCCATTTCTGTAAGTCGACAATGGAAGCAACGCAGCGGTGTTAGGTTAGCCGGCCGTGCGGTCCCCCCAATTCTTTCTGTTGTTATAGTTTTGCCTTATACCTATCGCACCCCAATTTTCTAAATAAGGAGATTTGCGTTGATTTTCTTAAATAGGGCATGACTAAAATTTTTAAATAATCATTTAAATCATAATGCAAAGATAAAGGATGATAATTAAGGGACAAGTCCCGTAAGTTTTATCAAAACTTTTAAATAAATAATAGAAATAAATAGGATTAGGTCCTTTAAGTTTTATGCAAAATATTCAAAACAATAATATTATTGGAGAACTTGTTAAATTTAAGTTAATATTACTACTACACCATTTGAATAAATAAACAAGTAGTTGTTTTTTTTTTCCATCGGTCCTGTAAGTTTTTATCTAACATTTTTATAACTATATAAACATATAGGACATCCTTTCTCATGCTATTAAAATAAATAATATAAGGTGAAGAACCACCCCAACCGAACAACTCTGTAATACATTATTCCCACTATTTCCTTTAACTTATTTTAAGTTCCACTAACTTTTTTTCGCCACACCTTTTACTCATTAATCAATGGCAAAAGCTCCTGTGCGCCCGGGGACACGGAAAAATGCTCCGTGTCCCGTGTGAATACAGCCTCTCCTCCAATCATATTTAAACCTATGTATTACTAGGGGTTTAAATTGTAAAGGGACATGAAAATTGTAAAAGCGCACGGAATTTGCTCCGGTGCGCCCGGGTGCACAGGAGCCTCACTCTAATTATATATTGTAGTTGCATGAAGTGTGAACTACACAAGTAGAGTCGCCCTTAGCAGACTCTACAGTACACATTGGCCCATCCAAATCTTTAATTAATGTAATTAAATCAAGAAATCATTTTTATTTATAATCTAAGAGTGAGGCTCTTGTGCACCCGGGCGCACGGAACACATTTCGTGCGCCTTTACAATTTTCATGCCCCTTTACAATTTAAACCCCTAGCAATACATAGGTTTAAATAGGATTGGAGGGGAGGGTTGTGTTCACATGGGGACACGGAGCATCTTTCCGTGTCCCCGGGCGCACAGGAGCTTTTGCCATAATCTAATGGATGAGATTTAAGGAATTTTAATTTTAATATGATTAAAGGAGTTTTTAATTGTGTAAAATTGTTTTAAAGTATGTCTTACCCTGCGGAAGTAATTAGGTTTCTTTGTTTCTTCAACCTCTGAACAGCGCTTCGACCTCAACAATCATGGATGAAGAAATCAAAGTCGACGAAAACTTCCCATTGTTTTCCCGGAAGAAGAAGCCCGCCCCTACAACCACCGTCAGCAAGAAACCCCCACCACCAGAAACCGCCTTCGCCGCGCCGCCACTACTTGAAAAAGAACTGAACCCTATTCCCACACCGTCCCACGTCACCTTCGCCGATTTAGGGCTCGCCCAATGGGCCGTCGACACCTGCAAGGAGCTTGGGATGAAGCGGCCTACTCCGGTTCAGTATCACTGTATCCCCAAAATCCTATCTGGCCAGGATGTTTTGGGCTTGGCGGAGACCGGAAGCGGAAAAACGGCGGCATTCGCCCTACCGATTCTCCACCGCCTCGCTGAGAATCCGTTTGGGGTGTTTGCCCTGGTTGTGACTCCGACACGGGAGCTGGCCTACCAATTGGCGGAGCAGTTTAGGGCACTCGGCTCAGGGTTGGGACTGCGTTGCGCGGTGATTGTGGGCGGCATGGATATGATTAACCAGGCTCAGAGTTTGACGCAGAGGCCTCATGTGGTGATCACCACTCCTGGAAGGATTAAAGTTCTTATTGAGGAGAATCCTGATGATATTCCTGCTGTTTTCTCAAATACCAAGGTGATTGATCAATCTTGTCCTTGAATTTGCGGTGAATTTGTTGTTATTTTTTCAATTGTTTATGGTTGTTTTTTCGTTGATTGTCATGTCGAAAGTTTTCTATGAAATGTAGTAGTTCTTGTAATTGCATTAATCTCCTCCAAATGTAATGTGCAAGCAGCTTGGGTAAAGTAAAATATTATGTGAATTGATTGTAGATGAACACCTTTTGGTAAGATAAGATCTGTTATCAAATTCAGGAATTAAAACGCTTGCTTAGCGTTAGTTTTTGTTCAGGAATATAATTAATCCTTTCTCTTTTGGCAAGTATATATATGCTTCTATTTGAATTCTCTCACGAAAGGACATTGCTTTTTGCTAGATTTCTCACATTTGTTATTGTCCATTGAACTTCTGAATGAGATCTTGTGAGCGGAGTATGCAAGTGACAAGTAGACATGTGTTGATTTGGGTGTTAAACTATGACACCAATTATCTTGGTCATATTCAAAGTAATCCATGGCTATGATCGTATACATAACGTACCAAACATTGTTTGGGAGTTATAATTTGTCATTTCCCACATAGGCTGGGAAACTAGAGGTAGAATAATGTATTAGTGGATGCAATGGATTCATCTGACTGCTTGATTAACTATTTTTGCTGAGTGAGTACGTATGTACCATGGATATTTAACTAAAGTTCTTTACTATTTTTTTTTATTTATTTTTAATACATTACATGTCTCTATGTTTTAAACCTGACAAAGAATCTTGTGTCAGTTTCTAGTATTGGATGAAGCAGACAGAGTTTTAGGTGTCAACTTTGAAGCAGAATTAAGAGTTATTTTTCAGTGTTTGCCGAAGAAACGACAAACTTTATTGTTTACCGCCACCATGACGAGTAATTTACAGGCACTACTTGAGGTTTCTGAAAATAAGGCATACTTCTACGAGCCTTATGAGGGTTTTAAAACAGTAGAATCTCTGAAACAGCAGTACATATTTATCCCCAAGAGTGTAAAGGATGTGTATCTTCTTCACATATTAAACAAAAGAGGAGAAATTGGTGTTCGATCTGCCATAATTTTTGTTTCCACCTGCAGGTACGGTTTTCTTATAGAAACTCAGAACCTTTTATCATTTTTGTCCTGTTACAGTAGCACATTGGACAAATTTACTTAAAATGATGTAAACATGGACTATTAACTAGGCAAAAAATGTGAGGTCTTATTCAATCTCATGGAATGTATGTCTCATTCTCAATAGTGTGGCATTGAAATTTAATATTTTATGGAGGATGCTAAGAATTCAAGCGGTGATATGATATTGTATTGGTGTAGTACTTCATTAAGCTTGAAAGAATGTCTTAATTCGTGTTCTTCAATTTCTTGGCCGGCGGGATAGAACCAGCGCTTAGTAAGCTACGGTCTAAGGACCTTGTTAGTACTAGTAAAGGGGCTATGAAGCTTACCTTATTATTCGAAATCCAATTTCTCATTTCAGCTTTCTGACTAGGGTTGGCAGCTACATTCAGTCTTCGAGACCCCAGTTGAGTTGAAAGTCCTTTCGTTTAGTACGAGATCCGATTCATCCATATGGTTTGATGCTGAATCTGGACATCCTCGAAAAAGTGATTCGATTGATGGGATTTGGTATGAGATCGATGATATCGATGAGATTGATACTCAAATATTTCTTCTTAGAACGTATTGATTTGACCCCATAAGCGGGACCAGACATGTTGCCGCCAGAAGCCCGTAGAAATTCATTTCGGCCAATTGAACCTTCTCGAACTGTTTCTTTTTAAGAACCAAAAAGATATAAGAGGTTTGAGCCTGTAATTAGGATGATGTAATGCTATATGTTCAAGGATGAAAATACCATCGAATCGTCCGAAGTTGTGAAAGTAGACAGTTTATGTTTTTTGCTAGTATTGACCCAGATTTGGATGCTCAAGTAGAGTTTGGAGCATTCCAAAAACTGGGGGATCCGACTACAAAAAGACAAGCAGTCTGATACAAGACCGTGAGGAAAGGGGAAGGGATCGTCATGCACTGGCTTTCCTGTAGCGACAAAGAGCCCTTCTTACTTCTTAAAAAGGGGGGTACCAAACCACTAAGAAGAAAGTAGGAGCCACCGGTTCAGGTACAAGATACTATCATTACTGCCTGGGCAGTTAGACATCCAACCCGTAATCGCAACGCCTTTCGTATTAGAAAAGCCTAAACGTCCTTTATTTTATTGAAAACGAAAGCCGCTAACGAGCAAGAAAACGGGTGCGCTAACGTGCCTTTACAAGGACTTCGATGGGAAAGAGCCGTGGAAACTCAAGAACAATGTAAGACAGAGTGGTACCAAATTCTGGCGCATTCGTCACTTTTTCAGTGTTAAGCAGAAGAGTCAGAGTGATCTAGGGCTTTTGTAGACCGGCTTTTAGTTAGAGAGTGGAGGATAAAAGCTAGCACCGGGGGTCCCACTTAGTGATAGGTAGAGACAGGCTAACAATTGTAGCTTGCATTGAGCACATAGGGTCTTTTTCTTTCCTACTTTTTAATCCTTTCAAAGGAAGTACACAGCAATTTGTTTTTATCATGAAGCCTGGGCCTGGGCCACCTGTCACGTTCCGATCTTCAGTAAGCTCACATTAAAAATTTGGTTTGGTTTTGCCAAATTGTGACTTAGCCTGCTTATGGGAAACCACTTGATTTCCAAATATGAACAAAATCTTAATCCAATGTTTTCTTTGGTTGTGCAGGAGTTGTGAGCTTCTGAGTTTATTGTTGGAACAGCTTGACCTGGAGGTTGCAGCATTGCACTCTTTCAAATCCCAGTCGTTGAGGCTCTCTGCATTACATAAATTCAAATCAGGGCAGGTCCCAGTTTTAATAGCGACTGATGTTGCCAACCGTGGTTTAGATATACCAACAGTAGATATGGTCATCAATTATGACATTCCTAGGTTGTAACTTTTTGAAGATTATCTATGAGTAATACATTGATTGTTCTAGCATACTCTTTATCAAAACTGAGACTCCCTTTGAATATAGGTATCCAGAGGACTATGTTCATCGTGTTGGTCGTACTGCTAGAGCAGGAAGAGGAGGCCTTGCTCTTAGTTTCATCACCCAGGTAAATCTTAAATATTTTAGTTTTTCAAAAGTCTTGGTAGAATTGTAGCTGGTCACTATATGATTGGTGGCATTTGTAACTATTGTAATAATAGAGGCCACTGAATGTATTTCACTTACATGATGGATTAAAGAATATTGTCACAAAATATTTTATGCTATTATCTTTAATTAAGACTATTGTTCCCAATAATATTCCGTTATACTAACATACTTGAAAAATTGTGCATTCCATATTAAACAAGCTGATGGATCTACTTACGAAATTTTTTTCTTATTGATTATCTTTGACCCTATATGTATGCCCTAGGCATGTGGCAGTTTGTTACTCGAGCATTCACTTGCATGTCTCCTTTTTATCAACCAGTGATTTGTTTCTAGCAAGGAACTAACTAGTCTGAAAAAGAATATTGAAGACCATCCGAAGACATACTTGACTATTAAATGAATTGTTTGGAATTCCTTGTGTTATGATACATCACTATTCCTGTGATTTGCTTGAAGAATTCTTTGACTGACATGCTAGCCCCATATGATGTACTCTGCAGAATGATGTGGACCTTGTTCATGAAATAGAAGCTTTTGTTGGGAAAAAATGGGATGAATTTGAATGCAAAGAAAAGGAAGTTCTTGAGGATAATATAACACGGGTAAGTGCTTCAAGATCATTCCAGAATATTGTCATTAGTTTATACGCAGTAGCACATATACTTGGGCAAATTACTGTTTTATGACCAAATTGATACTAAAAACATTGTATTGCTTACGTGTAAATGCTTGCAATCGCATCAGGTCTACAAGGCTAGGCGTGTAGCATCAATGAAGATGATGGATGATGGATTTGATGAGAGAGCCAAGGAACGTAAAGCTCAGAAATGGAAATCATTGGCAGAGAAAGGCCTACTGAAGAACGATAGTAAGAAACGGAGGAGGGAGAAGCCAATCAAAAGTAATTAAAGGATACGCTTGCCCTTTTCTTGCCTTTGTTAGGTAAAGGTTAATACTTGAGGAACCAGTTTTGTTGTCATAAGATAAGCATTTGTACCATACTACATAGAAAGAGATAGTAACCATCAGCGATGTCACTGAATCTCAATGAAAGATTTTTTTGTTGGTCTCTAATGACAATGCGTTTTTCTTTCGAAGTACTACCAATACCATTTTCCATGTTACTGGAGAGATGCAATCTTAAATGAGGTGGAGGGATTATTATTTATCGTCTGCATTCATACGGTACATAGACTGTGATTTTTGTTTGCATGGAAATGGGCAATGTAAATTTAGGAACTTGATACAATGAACCAACGACTTGGCTTTGTGACTTAAACACACATTGGAATCCCTTCTTAAGACATACGAAATACATTAAACTACATTACAATTCACTCAATTACCAAAGTTTTGGGATTTCTAAGCCATATCAACTAGGAATACTACAGGTCCTACATGACTCTAAATCACTTCCCAGTACGTTTCAAGATAATAATACATCACATAGTGGAGCATGATCTCAGCTACGAGTCGCTTGGCTGTTGCTGGGATGATGGCTGCTGTGATGCATGCTGAACATGAGACTGTTGCCATGCCATAAATGGGGGTGGAGGCCGATGCTGCTGACCCGCATACAGAGCAGCCTGATCAACCGGCTTTCCCATTATCATTCCCGGTGGTGCTCCCACGGTAGGCTGAGGGGGTACATAGTAATATGGAAGAGCATCCGCACCTGATCCAACTAACGGAATAGCAGCCTTACCCATGCCAAGCCCTTCTTCTTTCAACTCATCTCTCGGAATGATATCAACTAAAAAGTCAAACACATCGGTTCTTGAAATGGCAGCAGCTATATCGTTCTTCTGAAGAGTCCGCCTTTTGTTCTCCTCGGTGTGGATCCAAGATCGTAGAGTCAGTTCCAAGATGAACATCTCACATGCCTTTGCGAATACCACAGGAGCTTCAGCAGAAATCATTCTAACATCCTCATCAGCTTTCATAATCTTTTTTATACGGGCGAGAGGGAGACTGTGATTCTTGAAATCACTAGTTTGATCAATTTCTTGCATTTGATCAGCCCAGAATGCTTGAAGCTGTTGTTGTTGCTGTTGGCTATGAAAATGTTGGTGTTGGTGGTACAGCTGCTGTTGAGGAGCATAACCAGTAGGAGAAGACACCGTGCCAGCTGGGGTGCCAGTCGCCACCATAGGTGCTGTTTGATACGGAGAAGTAGCATAAGTGATCGGACCGCTGCCCGGAGCGACTCCAGCACCTGGTGGTTGATGGTTCTGGTGAGCCAGTTGCTGCCTCTGGTCTGAATGGTCCATGATGATAGGAAAACGCTATGTTCTTTCTACCTTTCTTGAACAATTACTTTTTCAATGAATAACTGCAATACAAAAAGAAGCACTACACGTAAAAGGTTTTGCTTATCAATATGAAATGCCAACCCAGGTCCACTGACAAGCTATCATAAACAAAACACACATGCTACATATATCAAACTAGTGGACTATATTATTTAAAGAAAAATTAGAAAAATGGGCAACCTTGTATAAACATGAAAGCATGTCAAAATGAAAAACAAGAATTTATTGATAATAACTACAGATTTGCAAAGTATTCAGTGTCATGTTAACATTATTGCTCTGAAATATGCCTGCATACCCTCCCCACTACCCCATCCCCGACAAGAAAATACTAATAAATAAATAAATAAAAAAATTGCTGCTGGCCCTACCTCAGGCCGGACACTCAAAAGTTTAATGTAAATTCACAAGTAAAAATACATTCAAAACTAAAAAAAAAAATCCTGTTCCCAATAACCCACCCTGTCACTTATAAATCAAGCATATGAAATACAATAAGGTCAAGAAGAAGAAGAATACTCATAACATACCAAAATTTCAAACTAATAATTCATGAGCATATTATATTATAACTGGGTGATCAAGAGGTCAACTCAAATAAGAAAAAGGAAAATAATGGGCAAAAGTTGAACCTCCAAAAAAAATCTGGAAAATAGTGAGAAAATAGATGGTAGAGTGGAAAGATTGAGCAAAGAGAAGCATGAAAGGAGGAGGATACCTAGGCATGATCTCCGGAAACAGCAAAGGAAGAGCAGATTCGCAAAAACCCTAGGAGAGAGATGCAATTTATGCAGAGCAGAAGAGGCAGGAGTAGAGAGGAGGTTTAAGTGAGAGAAGGGGGGAGAGATTTTGATGAGAGAGAATCTTGTGGGGAAATTGACACCTGAGACGCGTGTCACAGAGCGGAGAGCCCCAAATTGAAGAAGAATGAGTGAGGCTTGCGTGCACCCGAGCGCACGGAACACATTCCGTGCGCCTTTAGAAATTTTGTATTATGGGTAAGGGCACATTAATTTGGTCTAAAGGGTATACACTTTAATTACTAAAAGGTACACAATTTTGTTCTAAAGGGTATACACTTTTCATTAATATTTTTTTTTCTTTAGAAAATAAAGGGTACACATTTTTATACTAAAGGGTATACAATTTAACACAAAATTCTAAAGGCGCACGGAGTGTTGTTCGTGCGCCCAGATTTTTCTTTAGAAAATAAAGGGTACACATCTGTATACTAAAAGGTATACAATTTAGCACAAATTTCTAAAGGCGCACGGAAAGTGTTCCGTGCGCCCGGGTGCACAGGAGCTTTTGCCAAGAAGAATAGCACAAGAGGTGTCCACGTGTTCGATACTCAATGGAGCCTTTGCAACTGCATTGCTTGTGATGATGTAAGCAACACAGTGTCACACTCCTCTCCCATGGATGGCAATGGGACGGGTATTTCCTGATACTCGATTTATCCGAACCCTAATAGGTAGGGTACGGGTAGTTGTAAACGGGTTTGATATGGGTACGGGTAATTGTGAAAAATACCATTAGGGTTTGGGACGGGTACACGTAATGCCTCAAATACCCGCGGGTACCATAATTATATATATTTTTTTTATAAAATTTAATATATATTATATAATTTATATATGATAAGATATTTTATATATTTAATTAATAGTTATAAGTTTTATTTAATCATATTTATTTAAAATAATTTTGTTTATATTATATTTAATTAATAATAATGTAATTTTTCTTATTATACTTATGAATATTAAATGGGTATATGTACCTGCAGGTATTGATAAACAGTAATGGGACGGATACGGATACCATAATAAAATTTTAAATGGAACGGATACAGATACGGGTAATTATTTTTTTAATCGGATACAAGTACCCCAAAATAAACGGGTACCCTACCCGTTGTCATCCCTACTCTCCCCTCTTCATTTTTTCTTCTTATTTTATATTAGAAGAAATGGGCGACAAGGCATATGCATATCACGTCTAATTAAATCATTTTTCAAAAAATATATTCTCTACGTCCGTAAGGTATCCATTTGCTTTTTGCATGTGAATTAAGGAGTATTATTATTATATATAAAGTGGGTAGTTTTATTAGAGGGAAGTGGTGGGTCATATTGTGTACTTTTTTACTAAACAGGAGAAATAGATACCTTTGAAGCGGACGCCAAAAATAATAAAATGGATATCTTAGAAGCGGACGGAGA
This sequence comes from Pogostemon cablin, assembly GCA_023678885.1. Taxonomy (NCBI): domain Eukaryota; kingdom Viridiplantae; phylum Streptophyta; class Magnoliopsida; order Lamiales; family Lamiaceae; genus Pogostemon; species Pogostemon cablin. The sequence goes on along the minus strand of CM042955.1, from coordinate 8,815,625 downwards.
GAGTATTTTATACTCTATTTATTATTTATTTTAATAATTATTAAAATAAGAGTCGAGATCAACTTGATTTGTTAACCATAATATAATAAGTATAATAAAAGCTTAAATATTCAGAAATTGAATTGAGGTCTAGCTCTTGAATAGGTTGTTAAATTTAGGAGTGAACCTCTTGTGCCCAGATACTATACTCTTTGCAATTTTTGTGCCTCTTTACGATTTAAACCCCAACAATACGTACATAGGTTCTTAAATAGAATACGAAAGAAAGAGGGAGGATTGTGTTTGCGTTAACCTTTTGCCTAAATTTAGAGGAGGGAATATAAGAAAAAGGCGCCCCCATTAGCATTGCATTCCAATTTTGGGGAAAGTTAAAACTGTTTGGTGTTCACGTGATCTGCCACATGGTTTTTGGTTTTATTCACGTGCCAATTGTTCCTTCCTCATCAACTTTTCCCCTCCCTCCTTTTCTTTAAAAAAATATATATAGGAAAAAAATGAAAAAGAAAAAAGAGCTCATCTTAGTGAAGTAGAGAAAACTTTATTATTTAATAAAGACTTTCTCATGTGAGGCGAATATATGTGAGATTGGTTGATTTAATATTAAAGTATACTTATTATATAGTAAAATACATAGCATAGAATTTAACCGAGCCGACAAAAGCCCGAGCAATTCAATGAACGGACCTATGTCACGTAGGATTTAACCCGAGCCAATGAAAACTCGAGTGTATTCCGTTCTTCTTGCCCTAAATCCCATTTATACAAGTGTTTGTCTCGTGAGGAGTTAGATAGAGGCGGACTGCTTTACAAGAAAAAATAGAAAGTCAATACAAACACATCATCTAGAATGAAAAATATGGGAACGACTAAGCTGTGTAAGAAACCCCAATGGGTTATACTAATAAACATAATAATTCATGTAAATATGAAAGATAAAAGCATTCTGCTGGTATGTTACATACGACGAGGCCGATGATAAAGACGACCATGATCATGACAATCTCAGGCAATACTGATGATGCACGATTTAGTAGTCCCTAGTGTGTGTACAATTGAAGGAACTAATTGCATTTATAAGTTTGAACAACATACCAACCAAACCATCTTTCTTTTCCAATCAATCAATTCCCCCTCCGTGGCTGGGCTGCAGCCGACATAACGCGCAGCCGGCTGGCGATTTCTGTAAAAGATGGCCGCACAGCAGGATTTGGGGCCCAACACTGCTCCATTAATCGACCCCATTCTGCATCGCAATAGCTTGGAATTGCTGGCCTCAGCGTGTTGTTCACAATGCCTCCTACAAGAAAAATGTTACTATAGATGTTCATGTATTCAATGCATTTCCCTCCTAATACATCCATTGAAACATTCTCCAAAGAATTTAGATACCAGACATAAACAGAAACCAAAATTCTGTGATTACAAACCTATGATTGCGCCGTAATGCATGTTGGCATAAGGCTCCTCTCCAGTGAGTATCTCCCACAACACAATACCAAATGAAAACACATCAACCTGCAGTGCCAGGTGAACAACCAAAACCCAGTAATTATATATGATGATCGAATAGAAATACTTGATAATCCCTCTGTCCCACTTGTTTATTCACACTTGTTGTACCATGTTGGTTAAGAAAAATGACTTTGACCAACTTTATTGACTTTGAGGGTAATGTAGTCTAAGAGTTAATATGATGAAGTACGTTAGGTGTGTTAGGCGGGGGTGACAATTTTGAAATAAAATGTATTGAGAGGTTATAATAAATTCAGTATTATGGGCATACTTGTTCAAACAGAACTGTCTGCACTATTCTTTTTTCCTTATTTCTTTGAAGATATTTCTGCAAACAAACAGAGGGCGATCTTTGGACCCATAGAAAGATGAATGAGGAAACATTCCTAACATGATCTTAAATCTTGAAAAGATATAGGAGTATAATTTTCAGGTTATCAAACAATTCATTTTTGTGGAGATACACTCGTGTATTTATCCTTACCTTCTCAGAAACTTTATTGCTACTACCATTTAGCAGCTCTGGAGCCATCCACGGGAGGGTTCCCCTTACTCCTCCAGAAACCAAGGTGTTCCTTTTTATTTTTGACAGACCAAAATCACCTACCTAAAAAATGCATGGTGGGATCATTCAGTTGAGTCGATATGTAAGTCATGTTTACAGATTCATTCATTTTCTTGAGAAAACCTAATTCCTGATATAAGATAAAGTTACTGACAATCAAACCTTGCATATAGGTCTTGAAGGATCTTTCAAGTTAACAAGCAAATTGTCACATTTCAGATCAAAGTGCACTATATTCTTTGAATGCAAATATTCCATTCCAAAAGCTGCATCCATGGCAATTATTAGGCGCCTCCGGCGATCAAGGTGTCTGCAAAATAAAATTTAAAACCATAGAAATTATGAATAGAAATAAGACATTATACAAAGATAGATACGTAACGGCCAACTTTTTTATTTTATGCAACAAAACACAAGAGCAATTCTGATTTCTGAGATAGTTCTACAGTTGCTAAGTTTATTGTGTGCAAACAAAACTCAGCAACCCCTCTATGTAAAACAATACCTGTCTTTGCGAAGTAAAACATGACGCAAAGATCCATTAACCATGAATTCAGTCACAGTAGCCAATGTCCCCCCTGGTCCATCTTGTACAACACCATAGAAAGCCACCACATTAGGATGGTGAAGCTTAGATAGAATTTCAGCTTCTCTCCAAAACTCATTGGTCTGAAAGTGTGAATTATTAGCAAACAAACATATATGGAGATATAAATTAAAAATAACCGGTCAAATGAAACATTCCTACTGATGTTTTCAGTTTGCTTATCAACATCCATGCATGACTAAAGCATAAAAAGATAATTCTCCAATGATGATGTTTAAGGAAGAAAATAAAAAAAAATCTTGAGCGTTACAGGAACAAAGAACCAAATACCAGTCTCTCTTGCTCCGATTGTCCACCGGTGAAGCAACTCTTCTTTATACGCTTGATTGCTACATCAGAGCCTCTCCATTTTCCATGATATACAGTTCCAAATGTTCCAGAACCAAGTTCTCTCAATTCCTCAAGATCCACATTCTGAATAATCTACAAATCATCCACCAGAGTACAAAATTATAGTTGGTCTTAATAGATTATTTTACCTTTCTATAAATTCATCATTACAACTAATTCAACAGTTCAAAAGAATAGAATAAGCAAATGGTTGATTTGCTGATCAGGGTTTTAATCAGTGCTTCATGTTCTATAACCTGAATGCTGACTCAACTAGTCTAGATACTGGTAGGCGGTTATGCTGATAGGATCAGTTAAACTGGTGGTCAACCAGTTAACTTAAAAATAAAATAAAATTATAGCATTGTTTTTTACTAACTTTAAATATACCCAACATAGTAATAAATTTAATTAGTAACAAAATTTAATCTAATTTAAAATTTAATAAAAAATATGGATTGGTTGATATACCTGACTTATTCAAATACCAAGTTCAAATGCTGAAAGATCTATAAATTTGATAAGGATCGAACAACAGCAAAACTCGAAACAAAGCCTCCATCACTCTGTGTGTTGTGTGCTATATATGGTTCATAGTCAAAACATTGGGTGTGGCTAAGTCAGAGGCTTTCATTAATATTCAAATATATCAAGATCTGTTTTAGTTTCTTTCCAAGTCTTTAATGAAAAATAAAAAAAGAAATGGAAGTAACTGGTAAAACTAAAACTGGTTAAAATGATTCGCTAGTTCAACCAATTTTATTGTTTGTCAGTTAGTGGAAAAGACTGATTGACCAGTGTTTAACCAGCCGAACTGATAAAATTGGCTCAATCGATGACATCACAACCAATTGAACTCTATTGACCTGTTATATTTCGTGTCATTGTTTGAAGAATGTCACTAGTGCAAATATAGACTCACCTGCAATGAGTTGATATCAAAATTCTCCAATGGTGGATCTAGAGGAGGTAAGCCAATATTTCCAATCCCGTCCTGAAGAGTTAACAAAATTACACACTATGCTTAAGATACATTCAGTAAAATGATGATAAACTAACTTTATTCAAAATAAAAGGTACCTCAAACTCTGATTCTTGAATTCTCGTATTATCCATGAAATCATTATACTGAACACCTTCACTGATGTCCTCCTGCAATGCAGTGTAATCAGAATGAAGAGCTGTTGAGACTTGTCCATCTCCATCAGGTGCATTGTTCTGCTCGTCATTGCCATAATTCTCCTGCAATCCCTGGTGACTTGGTGGGACTCCATCATTTCTTAGGGGCACAAAATCATATGCTAAAGGAGCCTCCTCTGCAACTCTGTTAAGACCAGAGGAATATACAGCATGATCTTGATCGATAAGAGAAACATCCTTTTTAGAAAAGTCATCCCCTAGCAGCCTCTGGAAGAAGGACCAGTGCTTAGGGTCATGGTTCTCTATATTCACACTCAAACCAGCTGCATCCTTCTGTAGAGGAGCAAGATCACATGAACTATCTGACAGAATAGCTTTTGAAAATATATCAGAAAGAAGATCACGGGGGAATCGGTCATTGATGTCAATAAGTATGTCTCCATGCTCCGTTCTAGGAAAAGCAGCCTGGGATTCTTCCGGTGCCCCCATCCTAGTGGGAAGTAGAGGGTGCTGATTAGGATCATTAAAAATGGACTGAGTGCCAACCCCATCAACCCAATGAGCTGCAGGATCTTCTGAATGTACTGAATCCTCATGGTGCTCAGCAGGAAGCTTGAGTCCACCCTCCGCTTCTGCTAGAACTTGATTTTCAAGCAATGAATCTTTAGCATCATGTGGGTCTACCATCTGAGCTCTGGGATGCCCATTATTATAGGTATCAAACTCCATAGGAAAAGAAGTTGGTAGCTTGGTAGAAACATCTACATTTCCACCTTCCTCTTTTCCAACAGATTCTCTAACTAAATCTTGCTGAGCGCTATCAGCATGCGACTGATTAACAAGAAACTGAGAACTGTGAGAATCATCAGACTTTGATATTCTGCTAAGCAGCCCTCCCAGCTCTCGAGGAATTCGCTCGGAGTAAAAGGCCCTCTTAGGAAGAACAGAAGAATCTGAGAGGTTCGAATCCGTAGGATCAGGTTCTGAGTTCATAGATTCAGAACCAGAAGCAGTATGAGGTGTACAATACTCATTGCCACTGGATTTAGGAAGTTGGGATGAATTAACAGCATCAACAATTTCAGCGGCCTGCATGGTATCCTGGGCTCTCCCTTCACTCTTTCCTAAAGATGAATCAATATCCAGTTCAGGGACCACAACTGGTGCCTCTTCAACAAAAAAATTAACTTCTCTGCTATTGACGCTTACACTTTCTGGTTGAATTAGACCATCAACTTTCGCTTTTGCCTCCTTTAAAGGAATTTGTGCACTTTTTGCATCTAAGCTACTTGGAGCCTTCTCTTCAAGACCCTTTGGTTGAGAAATAGCCCCGTAAGAAGGTTGTGGTACAGCATTTTCCAATGGAATATGATAGGAAGTAGGTAGATTGTAGCCAAAATGTGGAACATGATGACTGTCTTCATGACGGCGCACGGGCTGACCATGAAAGAAGGGAAGAGTTTCATATACATTGGAGGAATTCGGTAAAATAGAATTAAAAGAATCAGGAACCGTTGATGGGACCACAATCCCCACAAATTCATTAGAGGTACCACGTGTGTCCCTTTCAACATTAATTGTGTCCATCTTATTTAAATTGTTTCCGGAAGAGCTTCCTAACCCACGAAGAGTAGAGCCTTTGCGAGACCCAATTTCCGTGCTATTGACAGCATATACATATCTGAATTCTGTATTACCATCAGTGTTGGCCAGACTGAAATGAGCATCTTCCAAGTCTCCAAAAGAGAACAGAAACATCCGAAGCTTTTTTGATTCTACATCATTGAGTACATTGCACTCCTCCATCATGTTCAACAAGTCCTCATCGCTTGATACAGAAACTAAAGCATCAAGATCCTCCCCAGGAAGCTGATATTTTATTGTGTGAGTCTCATCATAAATTGCAATAGCTTTCAACCATAGTTCCTGCCAGGTAATATCCTTTCTTATCCGGATGATGCGTGTTTCACCACCAACATATCTCAGCTTTCCATCACTTGGCCGTGGTAAAATTCTGCCTCCAAAACTGCAGAGAATCTTAAGCTTCGGTGATGAGATATCAGATTCTCCAGATGAAGCATTCACTAGTATGTTGTGACTGTTGTAATCTGACGAGGCATGTGAGACAGATTGCACATAACCATGGTAACCCCTATTTTTTAGTAAGGACATATTCTTTCTCTCATATTCTCTTGAACTACCTACTGTTGTGGCAATCATGGAAACATCAGAACCACTTTCAGAGTCAGTGCGACTAATGCCTAAGATGCCTTTCAGCTCCAAGTAACCAGGTGCATAACTGGGATCCCCAGATATATTTGGAACCAATGGGTTCCTCAAATTGACCCGGTCTCGCATAAATTCCAGAGCAAACTCTTCACCAGTCTGTATAGAGTAATTTACAGGTTTAGGTTCTGAATAATTGACTTCCAGAGACTTCAAACTGGAATCTGCATGACCTGAAGCACCTACCCTATGAACTAGTGATTCAGGACCATGATCTCCATTTCCATGTTGTGAGGAGTATTGATAATAAGTATGATTATTCATTGGTTCCATACTAATATAGAGATGATTTTCCTCTTTCAAGTACAATTTCACTTGGCGCAACAGCAGACGCCACAGCACTGGGTATAGCTTGCAAAACCCACACAGAAGCACGGAAACCCACACAGCTATGGAAATACTTAGGTTGAGAACAAGTTCAGCAGTATTCACAAAATTCATAAGCATGCGAAGTTAGGAACTTTCCAACTGAAATCCTGATGCAGGACCATCACCAACATTAACGAGAATCTCAAATCGAATGCACTGCCAACAAGGGAACATTCCATGTTAAGTTGAAATCATGCCCAAAATTTTCTAGAGTTGGAACACATTATAATCTCTCCCTGAAGAAGGGGTTTCTTTTTTTACAAGAAAATGAGATTTCATTCCAAACAAGAAAACTCAAGATACCCATCAATTCCGTTTAAAGAAGAATACGTGGAGAAGTGTAAGCATGCAACATGTTGATAATGAACTGGACTCGCAAACTACCAGGGGTTTGCTAACTGTTATCCATATTTAAAGAATTTATCCATAGAAAGTTAAAAGAATTAGTAATGTTATGCCATCTCAATTCACAAGCTGCTTCACTTCATCATGTAATAACCCAAAAATAAAAATGAAATGGTGCTTTTATCAATTATTCCAATCACACTTAAAGTAGGCTGGAAACCCTCCATAAGATTTTACCAACAACCCAAGGCTCCTGGAATTCTACCATGTTAAGCAGCTAAGGTTAAACAACAAAAACTTTATCACTCCATTGTAACCAACAAGCCAAAATTTTCTCAAACTTCACCCATGCAAAAATTAAACAAATATCACTCAACAAATAGCCGGAAGCGGGATAACACGTCAGATAATAAAGAGCCCTCAACAAAAAATTAGAAAGAAAAAAAAAATTGATAAATTGCATCGCAGAAAGAACCCTAATTTTGAAAACCAGCGACGAAAAACCAACAAACCTACGAAGCAAGAACAGCAGAGACAGTAATATATTCAAGAACAAAAGGTAGAAACGATAAATGAAATCAGTGGAATTATCGAAAATATTAAGTTTCACCTGAAACGGCCAATGCAGAATGAGAAGTGAGGCAGTTGACTACACCCGCCATTAACGCAGCTCCATTTCCATAGTCAAAAGAAAAATGTTTTGAGTAGCATATCAGTTGCTGAAAATGCGACGGAGCGTTATATAGTCTATAATTAAACAATAAAAGGTTGTGTACTTGTATTCGTTCAGTAATTACGTCGGCTTAATTACATTTGGTACTTCTGTGCCCTAAATTAATATTATAACATCCCTCTTTGATTTTCCGTAAAAAAAATGGAGTCTTTCAACGGTTGTGGAATTGAAAAAATTATTCTTCGAATCTTCCATCTTTTTGTTTAATGGAGATTTTGGTCAACGCATGATCTAGTTACTCTGTGCCATACTTCACCCCAGTTTTCTATTTCGAATCTCACAATCCCCCCAGTTTTTACATGTCTTGCTCAATAAATATTGAATTAGTAGTTTTTGAGATCATCCTTGATAACTTCTCACGTGATAATATTTTAATAAAAAATAATAGTAGGACAAACGAAAAAAATAACAAACACTTATTATGAATCAGATTAAAAGGGATAAATTTTTTTTGCCTTTGATCATGTACAATTTTTGCTCAAAAAATATAACATTTTGGCATTTGTCTCACTATCTTCATAATTGCGTCAATGTTGCCCCATTTTCGTCTGAATCTATCACGTGCATGTCACGTGACATCGGATTTGGCATTTCCCAGCGGTAAATTTTTTTTTTGCCCGTAAATTTGGTCATGTACACTTTTTGCCCAAAAAAATATAAGATTTGGGCATTTGTCCCAATATCTTTATAGTTGCGCCAATGTTGCCCAATTTTTCCCGAAATTTATCATTTTCACTATAATCTATCGAGAAAATTGCAAAACTAGTCCCGCCCGTCACGGTCTCATTTGGGTTTGGTCCCAATAGTCTTGAGTTCAGTCCCAAACCTTTTTTTCAGCAAAAGTGGTCCCTCCGTCAACTGTCCCGTTAATTCTCATTAGCAATATTGGTCCCACTGGATTTAACCTTAAATATTGGGACCAAAATTGTAAGATTGCAATTTTGGTCCCAAAGCACCTGTAACATCTATTTTTGGCGGTAAAATGGGATAATTTTTGGCGCCCAAATTAAAATATAACCCTACCCTATTCTATCCTTATAAAACAACTCAACCACAGCCTACCTACCATCACAACGCAAAATTACAAAGAAGAAAGAAGATAAAAGAGAAGAAGAAGATAAGAAGAAGATGAGAAAAATGTCATCTTCCTCTGAATCATCCGCACAAAAGAATAAGCAATATCTGGTTTGTTATTGTGGAAAAGTCACACGCACGTACGTTTCACAAAAGGCAAGGAGCTTTGGTAGATTGTTTCATACCTGTCCCGAGTCCTTGAACGGTAGTGGTTGCGATTTTTTTATTTGGGCTGATCAGTATGAAGTGGTTGGTCATGCTCAATTCCCTCTTATGCTTACTAGGATTGACAATTTGGTGTCTGAAAACTTGGAGTTAGCAACTACGTTAAAGGGCACATCACAAAGGGTTGATGAAATGGCTAAACAAGTGAAGCGGTTGGAGGAAGATGTTCATCAGATTCGAATGCTGAAAAAAATTCTTATCATAGTCCTATTGGTGTCTTGGGCTCCTATCATTGTCCGAGGGTTATTCGCCAAGTAGAATATTATCCTATGATAATCATGTATGACCTTCTATTTTGTATTACGTATAAATGCTAGTATGGAAGGCTAATGTATGAAGCATAATGTGTTATGTAATACTCCCTCCGCCCCAACTTCAACTTCACACTTTCCGTTTTGATCCGTCCCAAATTCAACTTCACACTTCCATAAAAGGAAAAAGCAACAAACTAATATCCATCTAACATACTTTAATTTCAAGTTTGTCATCGCCTTTTTAACACACATAACATACTTTATCATTTATTTATTACCCAAAAATATCATACTACCCTCAAAAGTAAGTCAAAAAGTGACTTTTCTTAAATTTCGTATCTACAGTAAACGTGAACTTGAATTTGAGATAGAGGGAGTATATGAATCTATGAAGCCTAATGTTTTATGACCTTCTACTGTCATGGTTCAACAAAATTATCCATCACAATACAATTTAACACCAATACAATCACATAAGATCATGTCATAAGCAACATAAAGCAAGAAACATGTGAACATAGTTCTGGACAATCAGTTACAACCAACATAGTTCTTACCAATATCCTAAATCATAGTCTGAATCAACATAAATTAACAAACAGGTAAACATAGTTCAACATTCATAAAAAATTCAATAAAGTAGCAACCAACTACTTCTTCCCCTGCTTCTTACTGTTTTGTGCAGCCTTTTTATTCAACTTAGATGTCTCCGTAAGAGTGTTAATAATCACAAACTTCTTACCCCCTTTTTCTATGATTTTCATACCATTTTCCTTGCTACTTTGACCACCTACATTCACATTGCATCCAGTGAATGTATTTGGACTGAGAAGTATTGTGTGTGTGGCTGACTTACTAGTGCTTGTACCCCCAAAGTGCACCTGACATCCAATGAAATTATGTGGATGAAAAGCCATTGGTGGAAGAACCCTAAACTTCACTCTAGATAGACATTGGCTACAAATGTCTTTTGCCATCTATTGTCAAAATTCACACATGTAAATAAGTAATAAAAATCAATAGGCTCAAACAAAATTGTTGCTTTTAATTGAATATGTACCCCAGTCACAGTTCCTTCAATCTTAGTAGATTTTTTGGCAGCCATCTTTGGTCTTGCACTAGGAGCACTCAACTTCCTCTTTCCCTTAATTAAAAAATAATAACACGAATATAAATATATATATATGAACATAATCTACTTAAATAGAAATATTACCAGAGCTTGTCTTCCTTTTCTTGTTGCAGGTCTATCACTCGTAGCATGAGATTCAGTATAAATAATAATACAAAAATAATTATGATGTATTCAAAACTAAACATAATTAATATAAGAATATAAGTACAAATTACTTACGTTAATAGGGTCTATATCAGACTGATGAACTTCATCTTCCTGTGTCATTGGTGAACAATCATCAGATTGTGTCATCTCTACTGGCTCAGTAGATGGTTCAGTTGATCATGCTCGTGGTTCACCTTCTCTTTCTTGTTCATAAACAGCCTCAACCTCATCAAATTGATCCAACTCATCTAATAAACTAGTAGCAACCTTCTTCAACGAACAACCTTTTTGATTGTGTCCTTTTTCACCACAGTATTTGCAAGTAACTTTGAATGATTGCCTTGGCATTTTTGGACACCTCTTGTTCTCTTCCCTCCAATTTCATCTGCTCCTGCCCTCCTTTTACTCTCCGGTCTACCCTTCCTTTCCTTTTACCAAAATTTGGTGGCAATGGTGGAATGTACCCTGTCTTAGACCATAACTCTTCTCCATCCATTGGGCTGATAGACGTTCGATAAACTTCCATGTATGTGGCCACATATAGCACTTGTTGACATAATCTTCCATATCATGACCCTGTGCACATATTGCACTGATTGCATGCTTACAAGGGATGCCGGACAACTCCCACAATCTGCAATCATAAGTGTGTGCTTTCAAGTCAACAGCGTACTTCTTTCCATCAAAACTTATTACCTCATAGTTGTACTCATTGGATTTGGAAGGGATACAATCTTTGCTTCTCTTCATAGCATCATACACTAATGTTCTTATCCGCCCACATATTTTTTGGCCCTCCCATTTTCTTTCACAAGCATCTCTGTTTTTTTGAAGCCTTGACATCATGTATTCTCGTATCCATTCTAACATGGTCAAGATTGTCTTAGATCTTGCCTTCAATTAAAACAGTGTTAAATATCTCACACATGTTGTTCACAAGGGTATCACACTTGGAAAAGACACCATAATGTGACCTCTACCATTGAGATAGAGGTTTTTTTTTAGCCACACTAAACATCTAGGATCTTGTTCTCCAACTTTGTTCATTGTTATGTCAAAGTCAGAGATAGTGGTAGTCTTTGCCGCAGCCCACAACAACTTTTTAAATGCATCACCCATGTAGCTAGCTTTCTTCATGTTACCATGTAAATGGCTTACACAAAACCTATGCTCAAACCCAGGCAATACACTCTCAAATGCTGGAATCAACCCCTTCTGTTTGTCTGACATAAAAGTATATAGACTCTGATTTCCATCTAACAAATCTTTCTTCAACAGCTGCAGGAACCACTCCCAAGCCTCTTTAGCTTCACTCCCAACAACAACATATGCTAAGGTTATGGATCATTGTTTGGATCCATGCCTACTGCAGTCATTAGAACTCCAGTGGTGTGACCTTTTAGGTGGCAAGCGTCCACATCAATCCATGGTCTGCACCCATTCTTGAATCCCTGCTTTAGTTCACCCAAGCAAATGTAAATTTTACTGAATTTGTTACCATCAGGTGTTTTGTCCACTTTCAATACCACAGTTGAGTTGGAATTTTTATCAGTCAATGTTTTTGCATAGTCTCAGAGCTTTGAGTATTGCTCACTGTTTTCATCGTCAATTTTCTTCAAAGCCAACAATTTTGCTCTATATGTTTGATAGAGAGAAACATGACACCATATCTTCTTCGATGCTAAATGCTCAAAGCCTTTGCTACTCTGCTTAGGATCAGCCCTGAATTGGTCCTCAAATCTCTTCACCAACCAAGCTAATTTTACATTATCAACAGTATGCTGTCGAGCACATGAATGATTTGGATTGTATTCTCTAATCTGAAACCCTTCTTTACCAGCCATTTTCAATGCATTAATCCTCCAATCACAACTTTCTTGTTTACACATTGCATAGATTCTTCGACTATCATTCTTTGAAAACCGCAATGATGTACCTGTCTTAATACTGTGGTGTGTCACAGACTCTTTAAATAATATTTTCGTTGTAAAAATTTGATCTATGTAAAACTAGGATTTCTCACTTGAGATTCCTTGAAAACCATATCAGGATTCCTAGAGTTATCATCCTCTGCTTCAGAATCCTCCTCAACACTGTCAAAGTCTTCTTCATTGTCTAGGTACTCTTCTTCACTGGAAGAAGATGCAACTATTTTATCAACGCAGCCTAAACCAGTCCACTCTACTTCATTGTCAATGTTTTCATCAAACATGATATCATCAAGAATGTCATCAACACTATCTTCCTTGTATGCGAATTCATCATCCCCTCCTGAATCATCATCATTTATTCCACTCAAGTTTACCACTGGTTCTTCTTCATTTCTGTCTCCACCAATAACTTCCACCACAGTTTTTTTCTACTAATTCCTGCATCTTCATTGTACACTGCCTCCCCCTCAATGTCACTATCATCACCCATAAAATCTTTTGATCTTGCAGCATCAAGGAACATAGTAAATATCCCATTCTTTGAAGCATTAAAACACCTATCAATATCAAATACACTATCAACTATGTCCAATTTTCCATCTTTTCTCATTCAAAAGTACTTTTTACTCCCAACATATCCTAACTGTTCACACATCCTGTCAAGATATCCTAAATCCACCTTGGAACAGTTATCAAAATCATATGCGCTTATTGTCCCTCCAATATACTCAAAATCATCTATGGTATTCCTATTCATCATTCCACCATGATGCAACTTAATAGTATACAGATTCGGAGAATTACCTTAAAAAAACATACTTGTTAGTCACAATAAATAATTTCACAAAATAATTTTTTTTAAACTCAATGCCTACACTAATAATGAACAATACATTGGGACGAGTAGGATAAATTAATTAACAAGTAGGATAAATATGAGTTAATTGTGTATTAGGCTTAAGTAGAGTTGTATATAAACCCTACTCACGTCACCAAGCTCCCCATCATCATCTACTTCCACGATGGAAGATTCGTATTCTTGAGTGCCACCACTCCATATTCTTCCACGAGTCATGCAACCGTATAGTTGCTCACGTTCCTTCCCTCATCGTTTCTGTCGAGTAATACCTAGCATTGGAGAGTCGTCTTCTGGAGGCGTACGACGACCTTATGGACGAAGTGCAGTGGGCTAAAACCTAAGCACTCGCCGGTCGTGATGCTAACCCTTCGATCAAAGAATTCGTTGAATTCTCTAGGGTTTTCCTAATGGAAAGCAGCGTCGCCAGCAACATGGTCTACCACGTGGGGATACGTGCACTTGATATTGTTCTCCAGATCACAATTAGAATCGCGAGACTAATAATGAATCATCCGTTCTTCAATGGGGTGCGAAGGATTGAATCGGAGCTAAAAGAATGCCAACGACCATATCCTTCTCTGCATGGCTCCGATATCATGTGGTTGTTCGCACTGTCAGAGGGTACAGATCGAGGTCATGTATACTGTGATCCGTTCATTGGTGGTAGGCCCTTGAAGAAGAAGATACGACAGTTGTCTCCCATGGTGGTAAGAGGATACACAGGGGATCCCTGATTGACAAGAAGAGTGAATTTGCGTAGATGGTGGAAGCACATTGAGGGAACGTGAGAATTGAGTTCATCGATATTGAGGGTATTTTTTTAAATTAAATTACCAATAAAATATTATTATTGTTAATGTGGATGCCACTGTGTCGCTAGGTCAGGAAATTCATCAGGAAATGCCAAATCCGATAATCACGTGACATGGACGTGATCGATTCTAGTGAAAATATCAAATTCCGAGAAAAATGGGGCAACATTGGCACAACTATAAAAATTTTGGGATAAATGCCCAAATCTTATCTTTTTTGGGGCAAAAATTGTACATGGCCAAATTACGGGGCAAAAAAAAATTTCCCGCCAGGAAATGCCAAATCCGATGATCACGTGATATGCACGTGATCGATTTCGGCGAAAATATCAAATTTCGACGAAAACGGGGCAACATTGGCGCAATTATGAAGATAGTAGGACAAATACTCAAATGTTATATTTTTTTGGGTAAAAATTGTACATGGTCAAACTTATGGGGCAAAAAAATTTTTTTATCCCCAGATTCAAACCTCCCCTATATTCCCTAGATTTAGTTAAGGTGTTTAAATATAAGAGTTTGCAATGAGAACCACATAATTTATAGTACAGACTTCATTTACAAGAAACTAACTCAAAGTAATAAGAGTTGGTCTCTTGTATCCTCAATGCACACAGTTTAATACTAAAGAGGTATACAATTTAATGTATGGGTTCCCATGAGCGCACGGTGTGTCTCAGGGTAAACTCCAATAAATTAATATTTTATTAATAATTTATAATATAAATGAAAAGTTATAACATTTTTTATTGAAAAGTTACGGTAACTAAAGTAAATTATTTTAAAATATTTTTTTTAACAATTTCTCAAAGATGAAAATTAATTTTCAAATTGAATAATGTTTGTAGTTTTTCTTGCAATTAATATATTTTTAAAGAAAAAAAAATCCTTTGCGACACTGTGTTTATATAAGACGTGTTAAATATGTTCTTTTAATTGTGTTATAAATTTTTTTAAAAATACGATGATAATATATTACTCCTAAAATATAATTTTAAGGTGTTATAAATAATATACTATAAATATTTTTTAAATATTAATAATATATTTTACCTATATAATAAATATATTTTAATAATAAATTCTGAAACCCATTTTACATGTATTCATCTTAAGAGGGTATTGCATTTAAATTTAGAGATTTTCCATTTTATTAAGTAATTATTATAACAAAGCTTAATCGTTGTCGGTGGGACTGCTAAATTCTTGCTGGCCCACTTATCATTTTCAGTAAATTTTGGACAATGACATTATGATTAACTATGATGACTTTCACAGGTTGAAGAACATATACATAAAATCCTCCGCGTTTAATTTTGTTATTCCACTTCCTATTTTATTGATTACGAAACATGGCGAGAATATAATACATAAAATAGTAAATGAAACATAAAATGGAATAGGTAATCCCATTTATACATAAAGTGCTCATACTTTAGCTAATCAGTAATTAAATTTAAACTTAAATGTGTTGTTTTAGACTAAAGTTAGTTTCTTAAAAAATAAATAAATATAAACAACTTAAAAACTAAATTATGATTTCTTGGTATATCATAATTGTCATTAAAAGAAAAATAATTAAAATTTTATATGCCACCAAATTAGTACTATATCATAATTGTCATTGAATACAGATCAATTCTTTTGCTGCCGAAAGAAAAACTCCATGGACGGTTGGATTATTCTTTTTTTATTATTGTAAGACGGTGGAGATGACTTCTATTTTAATACTACTGCGTTTTAAAATGATTATACTTGGAAATTCTAAAACTCGGCCAACAAGTAATTTGAATATTCTATCGATATTTATTCAATTAAAGATTTTGTCACAAACTATTCATCACATTTAAATAATTAGCTAATGAATTATCAACATAATTAATAATCTCAAATTTTGTACCTCATAACTGAGATTTGTCCAACAAATCTGTCACTGAAATAGGTTTAATAAGCAGAAGTAAAGATTTTTTTTTTTACTTTATATAAACTATATATTGTGTATATTTCTTATTATAAGTACATTACAAACAGAAAAAAATGAGTGCACAATTAGTGATCCAAATATACAATGAAAGATCCTCTAACAAGATATACAACACAACATCAAGGCAAACAATTAGATCAGATCATTTTTCTGATTGTATTAAGATCAGATCAAATGTCCTCCCTGATATGATGATACATTTCCAACAGGACACATATACAATACACACATTTGCCTTACTTTGAAAATTTCTTACATTTGCACGCTTTGACAGTGCGAGAGACGACTCATAAGCTCACATAATGGTGCAGCTACCAGACTCCCTGAAATGATACTTTACTCATCAAACCACATGTGCGAAAAGGTTAAACTTAACTAATGCAAAGGAAAAAGAAAACGAATGCTGCCTACATTTTAGGTAGTTCATAGCGGCATAATGCTTCATCAAACTTGTCACAGAGAGAGCCCGTCTCTTGAAGGTTTACATTCTGTGGTCCGGAGAGATAGGCTTGAGCAATAAAATGGAGAGTTCTTTCCCTGTTGGAAGATAAGTTGTTAAAGAGATGGTTTAGATAACCGAGCAGTGAAGAAAGATATGAAAGAAATATGGTTCGATTAGATATTCATACCTTCCCTTGTATTCTGATAACCAAGTCATATAGGCAGCACCAAAGTATATAGAAACGAAAGGTTTGGTAAGATCTTCGACAGACTTGACCCTGTAAGCTCTGTAGCCTAAATCCCTATTCATCAAATCCAGCAGATTACAAAGCAAATAAGTGGAAAAATATAGATAATGCATACTCGCAATATATGAGTATCATTAATCCAAGCTTTTGAAATAGTTGTTTTTTATTTATATGATAGTGGCTTTAAACTAGTATTCTACTTCTTCCTATCAATAGTTTTATAAAATCAGGGACATGTCTATGTATCTATGATGTTGCCCCTTTGATCTAATTCAATACTTTATTTTGATGGTTCAGAGGAAGCTGAAATTTGAACAAGAAACAGAAAATGTTTCTCATATGATCACTTTGAAACTAGAATTTTCAGTAGGCATACTTGTAAAGCCAACGTGCAGTTGGATAGTCAATTCCCATTAACCCAGTGTGTTGTCCGACTCCATTCACAAAGCGCATACTAACCATCTCACAAATAGCACATAAAGCAGTCTGTCCAAAAAAAAAGAAAAACATTAGCCTTATATACTGTATAATGCCTTCAACTGGGACCTGCGAAAGCAACAGAGAAGAAAGGCCAATGATATCTTTTACATAGGCACTGAAAGAGTAAAGCATAAACAAATGTATCAAGGGCCCTCAGTTGCACTAAAGAGTAGATAATTGGTTCAAATTTCAAATAACCAACATCCTTAATTTTTTTCCTTCAAACTACTGGTTAGGTAGATCATAATTTTATAATTAATCTTTTTAGATTCTTCGGCCTCTTGACTTCAGAATAATATATTGGATCCATAATTGTAATATTCCCAGTTAGACAAAATCTGCACCACTTTCTGGGACAAACATATATTGACATTTCACTAGTTATGCGAAACACATGGTGACATCAACATTTTGGTCACTATGCTAAATCCTGATCCAAACAATTTTTCCATGCACAAAGCTGCATAATAAAACTGCATGAACGTTGAAATTGTTGAATTCTAAATTTCTAATACTTGTTTTACTTCCTATATGCCTGAAGATGAAAATCAGCCACCTTTTTTCCTAAATAATTTTGTTATTGGAAAATTAGGTCTTTTGTTATGGCATGACTTTATTTCAAACTATATATTCTCTAAAAATGTCACGCAATGGATTGTGTAATTTCATTCTCATTATGACGTCTCATATAAACTGAAAGAAGAAGTGAACCACTAACATATTTAAATCCTTTTTTGCTGAAGTGCTTATCCATAATGATTTCTGCAACAGCCTGGAAAAAAAGAGAAAGGCTATTAGTTTGGTTAAAGCCAGTACAATGGGAGCCTATTAAATAAATACTCCCTCCTTCCCACAAGAGCGTTCACCTTTCCTTTGTAAATTAAAAATGAAATTGAATGTTCTTGTGGGACGGAGGAGTATATATTTGCCTATTGAAGCAGATTAAAAAGCGGCAAACACTCAAGGCAATAAGGCCTTAGGTTAATGCTCTAATATGACAAGCAAATTGCTAGTGCTGAAAGACAGTTTAAATGCATATAGGTTTTATTAAAAGAAAAGCGGAGAGGGGGAGGTGTTGGAAGAAGCCCGATAAAAATATGCATTTATTTTTATATCCTATTTGCATTAAGACCTTAACATCTATAAAAATGTCTTCTTGTGCTCCAAAAATTTGTATTTCTAATATATCTTTGCATAATTTGATAAGGATCAAAATAATGATTCAAATGTACCAGAATCCATAAATGCAGATTATATATGCAACAATTCAGGTGAAATCTTCTAAAAACGAAGATAAAGAGAAGGGTAAGATCAGTCTCATCTGCTCCAGTCATCAATCATTCATGAAACATTGAAAACGACAACACCGGCAAACTCACCCTTAGTTCTACCCGAGAAAGATAAGGATGCATTTCTACATCGTGAGAAAATCGCACTTTCCCCCTTTTCTCACCAGAGTGGTTCCATTCCTTGTGTACGTCAGGATTATTCCACATTTCTTCCATGTCTACAGGTGAAGTCCTTGAATCCCAAGTAGCATTCATAGGAGCTGCTCCCACACAAACAGAAGGTTAGTGGACGTGCCATATTTTAAAGAGAGTATTTTGCAGATTTAAGATATAGGTAAAGAGGAGGTATATGTAATTTCAACATAAGATGATGATTATGAAGATTATTATCATCATCATCAATATAATTATTATTGTTATCATCATCATCATCATTTTGTGAATAAGTCAGTTTCAAGGGTAATCCTCAAAATTTTATGCAAAGAATAATTTAAATGGTAAATCAAAATTACATTTGTATGCACTATACCTTTTCTTTGAAAAGGAGCAGTGCCAGGGTATGGAGGAGCATTAGATGGATCAACTCCAAAGGCTTGTCTGCACTAACAAAGATGTGTTCATATAAGGAATTCTTAGAAGGATGTGGAGATTAAGACAAAAAATAGTAGCATTCTATTTGAGATGGATTATTGAATAAAAAGTTCAAAATATTATAAAACCATGTTCCTTTTCGAATGCAACCCCAGCAGGCAAGAAGTTGTCCGCATTAAGAAGTGCAAATACCTGGATGGCAGACTTTCCTTGACAGAGAGAAATTTTTTCCAGTATGTCAGAGTTGACTTGTGAGTAGCCTTTTTTGTCCCACCTTTATAAGCTCTAACCATGAACTCTTCACTCCTTTCTCTGCATATACAATCAATTTTCAGATATATATTGTATGTTTAAAAGTTATATGCAGGGTTAAGTGCAAGTAGAAGATCAGTATCACAATATGCCGCATGAAAAAGGAATGAGAAATAGGAGTAACAAATTTCAAATTTTGGAAAAGAGAATTTCATGTTTTATTAACTTACTTTTGGTCAAAGCATGATAGCCACTTAAGATAGGCAGCTGCAAGATAAACATTAAGAAAAGGCTTGTACATAACTTTTGAGTCCTCATCAACTTCATAGGTCCTATATCCCAATTCCCTGCAGGAAAATTCAAATTTAAACTATATTTCTCTAATTCTAATTAGAATAAGTGGACCAGAATAGAAGTTGGTTCATCCTTGAGATAAAGGGAAGGTGAAGTAATTGTAACCTGATCAGCCATTCTGCAGTTTTTGGCGAGATTTGCATGATCCCCATCTTAACCTCATCAGCTTTCTTGCTATAGGTCGTGGCTAGAGGCTGTCTATCGCTTTCAAGCTCCGCAAGTGCACAAAGCATATCCTATAGATCATTAAAAAAACAAGGAAACGACTTAAAACTGTGTAAAAACTGCAGAACTCAAAGAGATGCTTGCATATAACATATTGAGCTGATCTCTAACATATTTCGGCATGTGTTCTGCACAAATAATCCGGACATTTCCACTTGAAAATGACAACGACAAGAGTGAAATTTTTCACTGAAAATAATTTAGTAGTTTAAGATGTAAAATGGATTTGAAGAAAGATAATTGAATAAGAAAAAAGATGATCTCCTGCTGCTTCATCTACTTGAACTCAATATAGATAAAAAAGAAATTAATACGCAGCCTGATTATTTGAATTGACGTTGCACAAGCACAATGAAATCAGTAGATGTTGGAAAATGTTGGTAAGATAGAATTCTCACAAACATATTAATTAGATTTCAGTGACATAATACATGACATTTCAGGCATACACACATCTTGGCATAATAAAAAAAAAAAAAAGTTTATGTAAAAGCTGAACAAAACTTTAAGACCATTCGACCAGAATCATTTAAAAGTTTAATTCAGACAAAAAAATAAATAAAATCAAAGTAGTTGGACCAATTTTGAAATCAAGAAAGTGAAACTCCACAATGTATTTGGCAGGTATAAGAGATAAGGTTTGAATCCTGCATAAGTACATAGAGATATTGAGGGAAAAAAGAAAAAAAAAACAGTGATTTTATTAGCTGCCAAACCATATCATGAGGATTATAAGCTTGGATTCAAACTAAAAGAAAGAGAAGAAGAGATTTAGAGATTTTTATTTGACCCATGGTAATTCCCATTAAGTGTGCTGACTAAAAGAAGTAGCATATCATACCGAATCTATCTGTGAGACAAAATGCCTTCGCACAACAATTCCTGCCACACCCTGTCAAAATAAAGTTAATAACAAGTTGCACATGACTTCGACGCAATAGCAAAATATGGTAGGAAGATGAGCTCCAAAAAATAAAACTAACAAAAAATATCTATAGTTGCAGCTTAAGTTTGAGAAAATGTGGCAATATCACATTTTACAAGGACATCTGTAATAAGTACTCATGGGTTCTTCACAACCCTCTAATTGGCTATAATTTTTTATTCTTTTTTTTTTTCATTTTTTGGTAAATAATGATGACATTTATTTGTAGGATGAAAAATAGAGAAGGTAAAAGAATTAAGAAATAAAGTTAAATATGTGGCATGTTGGAAAATGAGAGTGTGATAAAAAAAAAAGAAATGAAGATTTTTGTTTGAATTGAGATTTTAAAATAAAAAATGAAGATTTTTGTTTGAATTGAGAATTAAAAAAATAAATAAAGGAAACACTGTGAATCCTCTAAGTTTCTTCACAATTACTAAAAAAAAAGGTGCAGGATATTGCAGGTTTAAAAATTACCATTTCAAATTTTTGGTGGTATTTCAAGCGTAATATATATGCATGTTTATATTGAAGTAACATACAGCTAAAAATTCAGTGAAAGTTATGCCATCCTAGCAACTAAATGTGGTACAACTTTACCCTCATCTCGGTTTGTGTTAGGTAAGGCTGACCATCTGGATCACGTGAGATGTGGACCTTGGATCCCTTGGTTTCTCCGACTTTGATCCACTCTGCTCGTACATCAGGTTCTTCCCACATTGCCTCCAAGTCCTCAGGATCCACACAATCATTCCAGTATTTGAAACTGATATCTGCCATCCTAAATAATATGACAGAAGTACACGAGAAGGTCAATTTTATATAATAAAATCTGATAAGAGTTTAACATTCATGTAAAACCTGATTAATCTTACAATAACAGATGGTGTTTGCTAACTTAATCGCTGCGTCAACAGGTTGTAACATAATTGCCAAAATTAAAATGTGGGAAACTTGCAGATATTTCCCCAGCAAATGTGTGGGAAAGCATCACACGTCTATTATCTAAAACTAGAGAAAATAGAATAACGTGAACTGAGTAAAAAAGAAGTAAGAACATCATGAAGTTACTCTTAACACCTCCCAACCGATCCACCACATTTGAAACATCTGCTAAACTACATATAGTCAGCTGTAGATGATTCAACGCAACCTTATCACCCTTCAGTTAAATCACTCTACCTACATTCTGCAGAATATTATCAAATGCCATTCTCAAGTGTGATTCCTATGTATCAATTATCCTCAACAAATTTAAGACGGATGCTTAACTATAACTGCTATACTCTTCCAAATGGATAAACAGAAGGGCTTGATCTTTCCATTAAGGTCAAGATTTCCCAAATCAATCCTGATATTCACCAAACAAGGGCCACAGCACTTTCAAATCTCCCAGTCCACATAGTAATCAGGGGGTGAAGGCATCCAGGTAATTACATCAGGTGTGTGGAAAAGTGCAACACAACCATGTTTATGATGCCCACCAATCTAAATCTAAATAACCATAAAGAAGCAAACAATCCCCATGTTTTCAATTTGGGTTGATATACGAATCTACAAAAGTGAAAAATCACGTGAGATTCTTGATCATATTTGATCAAATGTCTTCATTAGGTTTTAGAAAATGCATGATGCCTTAGCATCAAAACAAAAATCGAACAAGAATTAACAACGCATATAGGTTACACATATCCATAACAAAAATTAATCAACGGAAACAGGACGATTGAATTGATGGGATCAAAAATATATACCTGAGGTGGAGGTGAAGGACAGCACGAAAGGGGGCGGGGTGCAAACCCCTGTTGAAGATTTGGACTAGAGGGAAATTGAGAAGGATGTGTGCGTTTGTAGTGCTCCAAGAATAGGAAAGAAAAGAATGGCGAGATAATCGGAGAGATTTGAGGCAATGCAGTGGATCAAACCAGATGTCGAATGTTGAATTGTGCGAGATATTTGTGGAATGAAATGAAATTAGTTGGTTGGAGTTTCCATTTACAGAATTTAGCAACACAAGGCTTTCTGGAGAAGGCACGATACATGGCTTATGGACAACGCACCCATAACCGCTACCTGCAAAACACTGGATTTCCCACCAATTCCATTATAATTTTTTCTGAAAATAAAAATTCAAAAAAATCATTGTCATCTCTGGAGAATTTTCTAATAAAATCCAATTTTTAATGCATGTCACGATTTCGTAATTTTTAATAAAATCCAATCTTCACTGTAGAGATGCCTCATTTGAACATTCAATTTTTTTTATTATTTTTTTTTTAAATTATGGCTTGTCGTAACTTTATTTTTTCCTAATCTAATATATAATATAAAATAATACAAAATGTCAATAAAAAGAATATATAATAATGATTTAGTTTGAAAGTATTTAATAATAATTATTTTAATTATCTTGTATGACTTGAAATGAACAAAAAATAATTTAATAAAAAATTCTAAAATGAGAGAATATATATATATATATATATATATATATATATATATATATATATATAATATTAATCTTAATTTTAAAAAAATATATTTAAACCTTAAATTAAAACTTTCATAATAAAATCAGGACTTAAATTAAAAATTAGGTTTTTTTAATGAAATTTTTTCCTTTCGGATCTCAATCTTTGTCTATGTTCAATTTTTTTGTCTCAAAAAGTTAAAATTTTCAAATACATAGTTTATTATACTTTTTAAAAAACTACTTTAAACAGCATAAAAGTAGAAAAATGTTGTTTTCTCAATATTAATTAGCAAGCAAGATATAACGTCTAGATCATTAAGAAAAAAATACTTGTCGATTTAATGTGCTTTTAGTGATGCTAACTTTTTATCTTCAAATAATAAATTAATGAGCTAGTGAACCCTCGGATATATAAGAAACAAGTCCTTACAGATGGACTCATTATTAAAATATATTTATTATATAATATGTAAAATATATTTATTGATAATTAAAATATATTTGTATTAAATTAAATTATAACAATTTAGAAATAAATTTTAATATATTATTCATTAAACAATTTTTTTTTAAACAATTAATAAACATATTTTGTGTATATATAATAAAATTTTAAAGTATCTTACAAATTGTTACAGAGACTTATTATCTATCTAAGAAAGAACAATTCTTTTATACATTTGAATATACTGTGGAATATAAGAGACATAGATTTAGTCCATAATTTAGATGGACTCGGTTTAATTTGGGCCCAAGCCTAAAGAATTTAACAGACATAACATATAGTAATTTATTTAATTTTATTTTTTTTTTCTTCTAATTGACATTTTAGTGAATGATGTAGAGATATATAGTTACAGCTTTACTTATATACATTAGTTTTTCGGAACATTAATTCTCATGTTTACCAAAACAAACATATTATCATAATGTTATAATAAACATACCAAGCTTATTAGCTCTTTTTTATTTTTTTGTATTAAATAATGCTTCATCCATTTTTTTTATGAAAATTAAAATTCATTTTATTTACTCAATATCTAAGTGTAACTTAATTTTCTTATTAATAAATAAAATATAAAATATAGTATTATGTATGTTTGTATGTTATAATGATAATAAATTCAAAATTAAAATATGCTATATTTTAATATATTAAGTGTGATTATTTTTTAGATGTGAAATATATTTTTAACCGTATCGAGTGTGAATGATGGATTTTATGATTTCAATTTTGGGAATCTAAACAAAAGATATCTAACTATTAAATGCAGGGATGTTAATGGACCGGGTTTGGGGCAGGTACCCAACCATTCGGACCCACACGGGTCTTGTTTTATTGCCCCAGACCCATACCCAAATGGGGCGGGTTCGCCTCCGCCCCATTCTCTTTTTTTTATACGTTTAATATTTTTTATAAAAATATTCTATTTTTTAATTTTATGTGCACCCATAAATCACTAACTCACTCACTTCATCATTTTTCATAACTTCATATAATTATTATTTCAAAAGAATAAAAATAAAATATAAATAATAATAATAATCATAAAATTAATAGTAAATTATTATAATTTTAAATAATTATTAAAATAAAAAATATAATATTTATATTTTGTACGAGCCGGGTCGGGCCGGTTGGGTGCCCGCGTGTCTGGGATAATACCCGAACCCGGCCTATTTCAAAACGGGTCCTGGGCGGGTCCGCCCTTTTTCAGTTCGGGGCGGGTTTGGGTCGTCCCATATCGAGCAGGTACTCGCATGTCGGGCCCAAATTAACACCCTACTTAAATCCATTTACTATGGCCAACCCACGTATCACCTATTGGGCTATGACTCCGTCTAACTTACCACCACTATTTTATTAGGAGGAAGGGAAGAGGAAGGTAAAAATGTAACTTTTAATACTTTATTTTAACGACAAGGTCTTTTGTGAGATGAGTTATTAGTGAGACGGGTCGACCCATCACTAAAGAATACTTAATATAAAGTATGTTTAATGGTTATTAAAGTATGTTTTCTAAAGTATGCTTGATTTCGCATTAAAGTATGATTTTAGCTTGTTATAATATGATTTATTATTAACATACTTTAACTATAAATAAGCATACTTTATCTAGACAATAAGCATATTATAGTGATGGATCGACCCGTCTCACACCCTATCTCACAAATAACCCGTATCATAAGAGAGTGTCTATTTTAACAACTTATCATGTTTTTTTTTTAATTAAAGCCATTTTTTTTATATATAATTATATTTAGTTTGCACTCATATAGTATAATTTTCATGCGATAGCTTACGTAACTTCACCCACAATTATATGTCTGGCCACACATATAATTTTTTATGTAACGTCTCATCTCATGTGATTATATTTGATGCAACTATTCTGGCGACTTTGATCATGGAGTAACTTTTTTTATGTCACTGCATATATCGATTATATATATGTATATCATAAACATGTTTTTGACTAATATATATACTACGTTGCATGATATTATATATGTAATTGTACATATAACTATGCATTAATTATACATTATAAAGAAAAAAAATCAAAAAATGACATTTAAAATAAAATATATATTTTGAACTATATTTTTCAAAATCAACTATTGATCGGGTGATTTTCACAATTTCCATAACAAAAGGTGATATGTTTCACACAAAATTATGAAAATGATCTTAATATTTAGATCCAAATAATAAATGAGTGGTTAAAACTTAAAACATTTAAAAATATATAAATATAAAAGGATAATAAAAATTAAAACTAACATTAAATTTTAATTATCTTTATTTTTATCTTTATCTTTATCTTCATCTTTATATATATATATATATTTATATATATATATATATATATATATATATAATAAAACACACTTTAAAAGTCAAAATTGAACAAATTTTTATTACTAAACCTTTTTTAATCTCATTCATTCATCACAATTATGATATTAAATTTTGGCCATTGATTTTTTTGTCATAATAATGATACCTTATTTAATTTAAAATGCTACCTTATTTAATATGATTTCTTATATGTGTGATGAAAAGTCAAAATTGAACTAATTTTTAATCTATACCATTGATTTTGATTACTAAATATTTTTTAATCTCATCCGTTCATCACATTATTCAATCTCATTCATTCATCACAATTATGATATTAAATTTTGGCCATTGATTTTTTTGTCATAATAATGATACCTTATTTAATTTAAAATGCTATCTTATTTAAAATGATTTCTTATATGTGTGATTAATACCGTTCATCACATTATTTAATTCCATTCATTCATCACAATTATGATATTAAATTTTGGCCATTGATTTTTTTGTCATAATAATGATACCTTATTTAATTTAAAATGCTACCTTATTTAAAATGATTTCTTATAAGTGTGCTTAAAAGTCAAAATTGAACAAATTTTTAATCTATACCATTGATTTTGATTACTAAATATTTTTTAATATAATCCGTTCATCACATTATTCAATCTCATTCATTCATCACAATTATGATATTAAATTTTGGCCATTGATTTTTTTGTCATAATAATGATACGTTATTTAATTTAAGATGCTACCTTATTTAAAATGATTTATTATATGTGTGCTTAAAAGTCAAAATTGAACTAATTTTTAATCTATATCATTGATTTTGATTACTAAACCTTTTTTAATCTAATTCGTTCATCACATTATTCAATCTCATTCATTCATCACAATTATGATATTAAATTTTGACCATTGATTTTTTTGTCATAATAATGATACCTTAATATTATTTTTTTATTAAATATAATATATAACTACTACTAATTTTAATTAATTCAAATTGTTATGTTAATTATTCCTAAACAATTTAAATTAATTTTTTCAAATTAGATTATATTGATTTAGGGTTTAGGGATATGATTTTAGGGTTTATTGTAATATTATTCAATTATTATTATTATAATAACTTATAAAGTTAGGGTGTAGGTCATATTTTTGTAATAGAATTATATTATATTTATTTTATATCTAATCAGTAACAGTATAAGTTCATTTAAAATATTAATTTTAATCACTAAAAAAATACTTTAATAATGATACATTATTTAATTTAAAATGCTACAAAATAATTCCTTATATGTGTGCTTAATATTATTTTTTCATTAAATATGGAGTAATACAGAACTACTACTAATTTTAATTATTTCAAATTATTATGTTAATTATTCCTAAATAATTTAAATTAATTTTAATTATATGGTTTAGGGTATATTATTTAATTATTATAATAACTTATAAAATTAATTTAATTAGATTATACTGATTTAGGGTTTAGGGATATGGTTTTAGGTTTATTGTAATATTATTCAATTATTATTATAATAACTTATAAAATTAGGGTGTAGGTCATATTTTTGTAATAAAATTATATTATATTTATTTTATATTTAATCAGTAATAGTATAAGTTCATTTAAAATATTAATTTTAATTAATAAAAAAATACTTTAATAATGATACCTTATTTAATTTAAAATGATATCTTATTTAAAATGATTCCTTATATGTGTTCTTAATATTATTTTTTTATTAAATATAATACATAACTACTACTAATTTTAATTATTTCAAATTATTATGTTAATTACTCCTAAACAATTTGAATTAATTTTTAATTATATGATTTAGGATTTAGGGTAATATTATTTAATTATTATAATAACTTATAAAATTAATTTAAATAGATTATATTATTGATATAGGGTTTAGGGATATTATTTTAATAAAACACACTTTAAAAGTTGAACCAATTTTTAATCTATACCATTGATTTTGATTACTAAACATTTTTT
Organism: Pogostemon cablin; assembly: GCA_023678885.1. NCBI lineage: Eukaryota > Viridiplantae > Streptophyta > Magnoliopsida > Lamiales > Lamiaceae > Pogostemon > Pogostemon cablin. The sequence goes on along the minus strand of CM042955.1, from coordinate 8,787,177 downwards.
AATCTCATCCATTCATCACATTATTAAATCTCATCCATTCATCACAACTTTGATATTAAATTTTGGCCACTGATTTTTGGGTCATAATAATGATACATTATTTAAAATGATTCCTTATATGTGTGCTTAATATTATTTTTCATTAAATATAATACATAACTACTACTAATTTTAATTATTTCAAATTATTATGTTAATTATTCCTAAACAATTTGAATTAATTTTTTCAAATTATGTTAATTATTCCTAAACAATTTGAATTAATTTTTAATTATATGGTTTAGGGTTTAGGGTAATATTATTTAATTATTATAAGAACTTATAAAATTAATTTAAATAGATTGTATTGATTTAGGGTTTAGGGATATGGTTTTAGAGTTTAGGGTTTATTGTAATATTATTCAATTATTATTATAATATCTTATAAATTTAGGGTGTGGGTCATATTTTTGTAATAGAATTATATTATATTTATTTTATATTTAATCAGTAATAGTGTAAGTTCATTTAAAATATTAATATTAATGAATAAAAAATACTTTAAAAACAGTATTAAATGGGTATGAGTAATTTACGAGTATTTTTTGATGCACAGGTATCCGATCCATAGACTGACTAATCCAGGGAGGCCAGGACCCATCGTCCACTAAAAAACTTTGGGACGTATATAAATATTGTAATGAATTTTTAAAATATTAATTTTTAAATGATATTTTTATTTAATCATATTTATTTTAAATATAAATATTTTTCTAAAATAAATTAGTATTAAATTGATATGTGTAATCTACGGATATTGATAAACGAGTTTGGGACAAGTATGAGTATCATAATATTTTTTTAATAAAACGGGTATGAGTAGTTTATATTTAAATGGATACGAGTACGTATGGATACCCCTATAGTGGATATCCTACCCATTATAATTCCTAATAACCACCGATTATATATTAAAATATTATATCACTCAAATTAATATATATTACAATAATATATTCTTTAATATTTGATTTGATTACTTGGTATAACAAATACTTGGTTTGAAAAATTAATCATTGGTTTGATTACAATTAATTTATGAGAAATATATATAAAAGGCTATAGGAAGCCCTCTTATAATATAATAATTAATTGAAATGCCTATAATCAAATTATGTCTATGTTTAAATGTAGTTTTTAGGAGATTCATAAAAATATATGAGAGAAGGTTTTCAAATTTTAAAATATAATAACAATTTTAAGTGAACGATCTATTAATTTTTTGTTTTTTCAATTTATGAATAGAATCTGTGTAAATAATGTTTCTTATAGAAATGAAACCGAGAAATAAATAAATTAACTGTGAATAATTCTTTCATCGGTCCTAATATCGATTCGTTTCACCTTTAGGTAAACATTAACCAAGCATACGAGATGCAATACAATAATAAGTTTGAGATGATATTATTATAAAATTTTTAAATTGGACATGTCCGATCACGGATGATGAACATTTAAATGTATACGAATTACGGGTACTTCTAACATCAATTTGATTATCTCTAATAATTATATTTTCTGGTACCCCATTTTACCCTAAGCATGTTGATAAATAATTTTGGAGTTGTTACATAATAAATTTTTAAACGACACATATACGGGTATGAGCAGTTGATATTTAAATAAATATAGTATGATACATTTAAATAAGTACGAGTACCTAAATACTAATTAATAAATATACAACTATCTAATATGATATTACATAAAATTATATATTATATGTAAATAATTAGTGATATAATTTTAGTGGCATACTGTACCCCGATGATTTCATATTTCTCAACAGTGAAATGACGACTTTACCCCTGTGATTTATGGTATACGTTTCCCTAGTGGTTTAGGACATAATGTCCACTGAGGGTTTAATATTTATCGGCAGGGTTTAGCGTTTGTTCCAATTATAACATTATAACTTTACCCATGTGGTTTATGATATACTATTATCCAATAGTTTAGAGCATATTGTACCCCAAGGGTTTACCATTTATCGGTAGAGAATAATATTTGTTCAAAGGGTAAAATTAAGATTTTACCCCAGTGGTTTTTGGTATACTGTACCCCAAGAGTCTACATAGCATGTATTATGGAGACCGGAGTATATTATAAAAAAAAAATTAAGGTATATTTTTAGTTAAGAGCTACTTATTTGACAAAATCCCTGACCATGCAACACACGATACTATTTTTTGAACAATCTTACTGCTGCATGGGACGGTATTACTAGACTTCACCTTAGAATAGAGATAAAATGATTTATCCAGAAGACATGATTTAGACTTCTCTTTCGAGTTTAAATAACATTAGAATACTTTTGTCCTGCGCAGCGCACGGGTTCAAACACTAGTATAACTAAAACAATAACAAATCACCCTGGACCTCCTGCTTTTAAAAACTTTGGCAATTTAAATCGTGATCCTTTTGGATTACTCGATTTAATTATATAAATAATTATTAGGTGATATATAAACCATAATAATCGGTTGAAGGAGCACGTGCACAGTTGGGTGAGTCCACCTAACAAGAGCCACATTGCAAGTAGATATATGCACCCTATACTATTTTGGCTCTACCTAACACTTGCAACTTTCCCTCAATTTAATTTGAAATGGTTAAGAAAAAAATTGTTTGAACTCGATTAGTTAAAGATATTAAACGAATTTGAATAGAGTTTTGTTTTTGATATAATGAAAATTTCGGTAGGCCTTTATACATCAAAATAGGCAAAGTTAGTGTAAAAACATATTGTTCGATCTTAATTAATTCGTGTTTGATTTATTAAATCTTATTTAAATTTAACTAAATAGCTTAATATAAAAAAACTCGAAAATCATTTAAGCTTAAACATACTCGACTTAACTCATTTATAGTCTTAGTTCTATTTAGAGTCGGAGGGCTGGTGAGTAGATGGATTCAAGCTTTCAAACAATGAGTAGATTCATGTTTTTTAATAAAGAACTATACTCAGCGTGTTTATATATACTATAATGGTATAAAATGTTCAATGCTAATGCAATTTATGTACTTTTCTTACATATTATATTACAATGTCTTATGTTTGAGTTAAATTATAAATACTCAATGCTTTTATTATTATAACATAAAAAAAAATATGTTAGTTATTGAGTTGATATCATGCGCATTTGAAACAAGGATTTAGAATCTATGCATTCATTTTTTCCATAACAAACTGTATCACTTTTAATTTAACAATGTAAACGTGTTTTTTAAATAGATGTAATACAATAAAAAAAAATTGAAAAAAAGAAGAGTAATAATAATAAATTATAGTGAAAACGAATGAATTCAAAAGAAAGTAGCATAAACAAAACAGAATGTAAAGACTTGATGGCGCTTGCTACATTAAGAAGTTAGTAACCTAGTATAAATTGCTGTGACAGAAACCAACATATTCCGTCGTTGTCCAATATACTGACTTTGTAATAAAATGTAAAGTATATATGTATTCCATGTCACTAATAAATTACACAAATTCTTTTCTGTACTGACTTTGCCTAATAAATTTCACAAATTCTTTTAATGAGATTAATAGATTTATGAATTTATGACTTATTAATCAAATTATGATATAATATGTAATTTATTAAGATAGTTTTTTTTTTAACGAGTTTAGTATATCTTTAGAGTTTAATAATCTTTCTTAAATCTTTGAAAATTTCAAAGTCGTTGGTTTTAGTTTAAATTACAAATCTAAATTTAGAATTAGTTGGTATTTGAAAAATGTACTCCAAATAACTTTTAACTTTTATGTAGTTGTATTGTTTTAGGATTTAGATAGAGTAAATTTTAACTTTATGTAAAAAATCGTAAAAAATCTATACGTAAGAGGTAGAGGAAGATGTGTATAAGAGGTAAACGTGATCAATACTTTTTCCGGCCAATTCAAAAATATCAATTTTACTATTTTGGGCTTTCAATTCAAAGATGTTTATATTATCTTTTTAGTAAAAAATACATTACAATTACCCACTACACATATAATAATAATATTCCCTCAATCCCAGCGTAAGAGGACCATTTTATTTTTTGCACGTAAATTAAGGAGTATTATTATTTAATGTGTAGTGAGTAGTTGTATTAGTGGGAGTGTGAGTCCCATATTTTAATTGTATTGGAGGAGGTGTGTGAGTCACATATGTAAAAGAAGGAAAGGGGACTCTTTGGGTGAGACGATCAAAATGGAAAAAATGACCCTCTTAACCTGGGACGGAGGAAGTATTCCTTAATTTACGTATAAAAAACAAATGATTACTTCTGAATTGGCCGGATGAGTAAATAATGAATTGTATAACCTTAAATTTGAAAAAATACATCAAAACAAACATAATCTAAGAATATACTTGATTATCGTATAACTCATATTTTAAATATAGAAAAATAATAGTAATTTTTTAAAAAATAACGTATAATAGTAAACAACATATTCAGAACGGAAAATGTAATAATTACTTAATTTTTTAATTTTAATTATTTTGAAAAAGATAGTTTAGTAAACATCGTGTGAAATTTGTCTTCTATTTTAGGTACGAAAATGGCAAAATAAAGCGAGCGACAGAAAAAGATGCAGTGGGCCCAATAAATCGAGAGGGTAGGGGAAGCCTGAAGGGAAGAAACCCTCGGAACGTCTGACGTGGCGGCCAACTACAGTAGACGGGCCCACACAATACGACAAATCCATCAGCGTAAAGAAACAGAGAGCGTAATAGTTTATTTATTTCTTTATTAATATAATTAAATATATATTGTCGTTTTAAATTCTAAAACTTTAGAATCAAAGTCAGAATTTCGTTGTTATATTGCATAGTCCATGAATCGCACGAGTTGCACCTTCTTAATAATCTCCGCCTCCCTCTCCTTTGATTTCACTACTTTGATTAAATAAATATTCCAAATTTGGCCAGCTCCTTCTCTCAAAGGCCAAGTTTTCTTCTCTTCTCTCTAGGGTTTTGCCATTTTTAAATCGAATACAGGATATTCGGTTCGTGTACTGCGTCTCATTTACGCCGTGAAGAGCTTTGTTGGTTGTTGTTGAAGAAATGGCGTTCTCTGTCACCAGATCTGCGCCGTCACCTGTTTTTGACACTGACTCTTTCCGTCATTCCGATCGGTGCAAGGTTTGTGCTGATTTTGTTGTGATTTTCTACTTTGCTTGTCTAAGAACTCAGCTCATTTATTTTTTTGCTGAAATTTATAGTTTTCACTTTATGGATTCACGCTTGCATTTTGAATTATCTGTGGAATTAATAATTGTGTGATTGGTTGTTTTGGATATGCTTCTGGATTTTCGGCTTCTTAAATTCGTGCTTATATTTGACGGAGCGTCTTTTCCTATGAGACTCTGCCTTTTCATTTGACTCTCTCGGTGTTATTTGTGTTTTCTGAGTGCTAATCTGGAGTATACTTGGATGCGTGATAAAGTGCTTGAATGTTCGATTTCTTCACCGATTCACTAATTACTTAAGTCGATGTTTGAAGATATACATGGTTGTTAAGTACATGAGCATAGTGTCTTTTTGTTGATTTTCTATTGACGAGTTTTTTCATTTTGTTTTATCTTCGCTTCTCGTTGATTCCTGATTGTATCGTGCATTGAGTAGTATGTACATTTTTTATTTGGAGTTAGACTACCTGCTGCAACGTTGATTTTTTAATCTCTACAGGACTAGAAACTACGCTTGGCAAAGTGGCAACAAAATTCTTGCATAATATTTTTGTGTAGTAGTCTCTGTTTGTATTTGATGGATAGTTTAATGTGTAATTGCATAATCTATTGTAGGTATCATGTGGTGCCCTTAATCAGGATGCCAATGCTGTGAAGTTCCAGACAACCATCTTTGGAACTAACGTTTCAGTGGGTTCATCTTCACTACAGTTGAGTGACTACAGTTAGTTTTATTTGGAATGCTTATTGAATTAGGTTGTGTTCTAAGTTCTTCCTTTTAATTCTTTATTTGAACTGTAGGAAGCTTGCTGCCCGCGTTATTCAGCCCATTAAGGCAACAGCAACACAGATACCGCCAACAGTGCCCAGTTAGTCATACACACTTGCATTTGTTTACTGGATTTTAGGTCATGTATGTTTTATGTGTTTGACAAGCTCCATTGCATGTTTAACTGATTCAGAATCACGGAGCGGTGGGAAAACAAAGATAGGCATTAATGGTATGTTTGTCATTACTCTTTTTTTTCCTCAGTTATATTCAGCTTCTTATATTTTGAATTTATTTATTTTTCTTATGTGCTATAACAGTTATATATGAATGGCTAATTTTTCCATTTTGGAATGTGGTCTTTTAATGATTTACAGCTAAAGAGTTGGGCATACCATGCAGGTTTTGGACGCATTGGGAGACTAGTATTGCGCATAGCAACCTTCAGAGATGATATCGATGTGGTTGCAGTTAATGATCCTTTTGTTGATGCAAAATACATGGTCAGTAAGCTAAATAAGCTTCATTTGCACTTTTTACTTGAATGGTGACCTTAGAGTAGCTAACTCAAGGAAGTAAATTTCCATTTAAGCATATTATTATAGTAATAAGTAACATGTTTACTCGCTGTTTGAAGCCTTGAATTGAATTCTAACATGTCTGTGAGCAGGGGTGCCTCCATATTTAGGTATCAACAGTTGAGTGGTTGATTATATTTTAACAAGAACATGTTATGTTTTTATTCTTAGGTTCATATTTAGCAGATAATAGTGATGAATTTGGGAATTTGCAAGCATAAGAAGAAGTTGCTCGTGTCTTTTTTTTTTCCTCCTTTTCTTTTTGGAAGGAAGGCACTTTAAAAATGAAAATCATGAGCCAACTCTGGAGTTGGAAGCGTGACCATTTTTCAAATGATTTCTTCATTGCATGTGTTGGAAAAGATGTCTTACTTCATTGTTTAGGAAAATGTTCTGTTATGCGACAGTCATGTAAACAAATGAAATTAGTTTTTTTTAATGACCATCATTGTGATTTATCTGTATCTTGTCTGTAATTTTCAGGCATACATGTTCAAGTATGACTCAACCCATGGGCCTTACAAGGGGACCATCAGAGTCATTGATGAATCCACTTTGGAAATCAATGGAAAGAAAATCCTAGTTAGCAGCAAAAGGTATCCCTGGAATTTTTATCTTCAATACTGTATTTTCTGTTACTGTGCCATGCTTTGTGGACTGTAACTTGTGGCAATTTTCTTGACATGCTAACTTTGAAATCTCTGAATACAGGAACCCATCAGAGATTCCTTGGGGCGATCATGGGGTTGAGTATGTTGTGGAGTCTTCTGGAGTCTTTACAACAGTCGAGAAAGCATCAGCACATATAAAGGTTAGCAACACTGTTCATGTTCTAACCATCATGTTTTTCCATTGGAGAATTGAGCTCCTTATCATAGCTTATTGTTTTATGTAGGGTGGCGCTAAGAAGGTTGTCATCTCAGCTCCATCACCTGATGCTCCAATGTTTGTAGTTGGTGTAAATGAGGGTACTTACAAACCTAGCATGGATGTCGTTTCCAATGCTAGCTGTACCACCAATTGCCTTGCTCCTCTTGCCAAGGTTCTTTGTGGATCCAAACACCTGTTTTTTTTTTTTTGTTCTTGTTCACAAATGTTTAATTGGTCAAAGAATTAATTGAGACTTGCAACTTGTTCTACCTTCTAATATTTCATGGATTTCTTTTCAGCCTTTAAAGTGTGATCACTCATCTTCTGTTTTCTTACAATTTGTGTTTTGAAGGTTGTGCATGAAGAATTTGGCATTATAGAGGGTCTAATGACAACTGTCCATGCAACAACAGGTATGTGTTGTGCCAGTAGTTGTGTCCAGAAACTCTGTTCTTTCGATATGTCATTCTTTTCTATAGCCCTCAATAATCTTTTTGACACTGTTGTTGATGTCCAGCCACACAGAAGACAGTTGATGGTCCATCAATGAAAGACTGGCGAGGAGGTCGAGGAGCAAGCCAAAATATTATCCCTAGTTCTACTGGTGCTGCTAAGGTATTAGAAAGTTCAGTTTCAATCATTTAACCCATCAGTTGTGCCCATACATGTCTAATTCTAATTGAAATTTCAGGCTGTTGGAAAAGTTCTACCAGACCTTAATGGTAAGCTCACTGGGATGGCTTTCCGTGTACCAACGCCTAATGTATCTGTTGTTGACTTAACTTGTCGACTTGACAAGAGTGCTTCTTATGAGGATGTTAAAGCGGCCATAAAGTATGTGAATCTTCTCTTAAACATCCTCTCCTTTTATGTTATGTTTGGGATGGTTACTCAGGGGGCTTGATGTTAAATTGTCAGGTATGCGTCAGAGGGTCCTCTCAAGGGCATCCTTGGGTACACTGATGATGATGTTGTCTCCAATGATTTTGTTGGCGACTCGAGGTAACCTATTTGGTATTGCACTTTATTTTCCTAAATACATGACCAGATCTCATAAGATAGTAACAACTAGTAGTAAATCTTGCTAATTGAAACTTATGAGCATATATGGTTGTGATTTTTTTCCATGATTAATTTGGTGTGGTTATAATAATTATTTCGTGTTGGCTTTATTTCTGCAGGTCTAGCATATTTGATGCTAACGCCGGAATGGGCCTTAGTAAGTCCTTCATGAAGCTCGTCTCTTGGTATGATAACGAGTGGGGTTACAGGTGCAGTCTCTCTCTCTCTAAATATATCCATTCATGCATTACTAAGTGTGTCTTAGCACCTTAGAGCTCGTTGGCTGAATACGGATTTTGTATTGTTGCAGTAACCGAGTGTTGGACTTGATCGAGCACATGGCTTTAGTGTCAGCTACCAAGTGAGAAGTAGCTGATGGATAGTGTTTTTTTAATTTTTGTTGGAGCAAATTGAGATTGTGAGAGGAGTAGATGCTAAGTATTAGGTGCCCCTTATGCTTGAAAATGAAATGGGGTTTCAATATCAACGCACCAGCCTGAATGGCGTGGAAATAATGTAGTAGTATTCTTACATATCAGTATCACCAACTCGAACTGGTTTTGATGGTTGAAGAAGCCAATCTGGTTATCTCTCATCTTTGCATTTCACCTTCTCCTTTTCACACTATCACCACACTATTTCTTGATTTTTCCTGCATTTTCATAATTTCAACCACCAGTTTCTAAATCATTTATACATGATATATCAACTTGAATGGAGTATATTGTTATATTTTATTACTCTGATTTCCTTTTTTTTTTTTACCCAAATCTTGAACTTGTATTTTTATGTTTCAACCACACCAACGATACTTTGTTGCTACCCGTGAAATCTATTTTTTTCATGATTGTGTATGTTTAATTGCAATATGCTGTAACCCCACTCAAACGTAAGTATACACCCTAATCCAGTTAATTACTTCATACTTTGTTCTCTATATATGCAATTAATAATACATGTTATTCCTTTATATTAGTATATCATAACTCCAATTGGTTAAAGCTAATTCTATTTCACATAAACTCAATGAATGAAAATACATTTTGTGGTTAATTTATAATTTAGTTCATTTAAAAGAAGCTAAGAGAAGGGAATTCAAACTTGAGGTAGAAAAGATTGTATAAACAATTTGGAAAATGCAAAAATCTAAATTTGGAGTTAACCAAACTATCTCTGGTCTCAGTAATTACCTGCTTATTGTTAAGAGTTAGTCTTTTGTAAATCGGAGTATTTACATGAGTTAGTCTTTTGTAAATCGGAGTATTTACATCGTGAACCCGATTTATATAAGTGTTTGTGTACTGCTAAATGTATAAATTGTAGTGAGATGAATCCACATTAAATACATTTAACTATGTACTAATTCGATTTGCATTTTTCTTTTGATAAATTAATAGTATAATTTAATACAGACACAATTCACAATAGAATGTCTTATTATATGTATATTCCCTAATCAGTTTTAGGAACAAAATAAAGTAGGGATTGTTTAGAAATAAATTGTGGCACGAGAAATACTTGCGTGAATTGATTTCGCATAGTTCGTTATATGAATCTATTAGTTTAGGTTCTATTATACTCTTAGAATTCAATATTTTTTTTTATAATTTAAAAAAATATTTAATGGTATAATTATTTTAATAATTTTTAAATAGAGAAGATTTACATAAAGCAGAGTGAGACGTGATCCTGCAATTTTGAGATTCACAGATGCAATTTTTGGTTAATTACCTATGAAAAAACAAGGGTTATTTGCATTAACAACGACTTCCTAGTTTTAAACTTGGGAATTGCCATTGGGATAATGCCACACAACAGTATAATTTTTTTAAAAAAAATTCAAAATTTAATAAATTTTTTTTTTAACTTTTTATTTTTTCTAGTGAATAGTAGTGATTGCAGGTATATCTCATATATCCCATTAATTAATACAGAGCTTATCTCCATTAATATAAATACCCCAATTGGAAAAGCAAAAAATACTTAAACTGTATTAAGGATGAACAGCAAACAAGCTTTCATGGTTGCTCTACTTGCGGTGCTCACGCTGGCCAACGGTACTGGCAATTTTTCATATGAAATTATTAATTAATAAAATCATGATTAATTATAATTAGTTATTTAACAGGGGAATTAGCAATGGGAAGAACATGTGAAGTGCCGAGTGGTACGTTTACAGGTATATGTGTGAGCGATCGCAACTGCGCTGCTGTTTGTGCGAATGAGGGCTTCCAGGATGGCAGTTGTGAAGGAATCAGGAGACGTTGTTTATGCAGAAACCCTTGTTGAACCACCTAATTATTAATTAATAAAATATATATTAATGCTCTATATTTCTCTCTCATCTTCTACCTCTCTATCTAAAACTTTTAATTAATTAATTGCTGTTTAATTATTATTGGGTGAGGAAAATCTAGATGCTATTTGCTGGTCGGTAGCGATTTCCAGCTATATTAATATATACTATAATTAATGTGAAGATGTGTTTATTAATGTTACATGAACCTAATCATATGGAGTACATGAAATAATATCCTAAAGTGCTGCAACAAATTCCGATTCCGCCAACAGTCCAACTCCAAGGAACGTGATCAACTTGATCATGATCATATCATTAAAAATCAGATCTAGTGAAAGCAATATTCCCTCGTCCCATAAATAACTAAATATTGTTATGTTTGATTAGTAGGAGTGTTCCAAAATTAATGTTATATTTCTCTTTTTAGCACATGACACCAATATAATACAATTATTAATATATTTATAGGAGATCATATACCATACTAATACAAATGTTCACTTTATATTAATATAAGTATTATATTTTTCAATTTACTATACATTAAAATATTATCCAAATTCCCTAATTTCTATATATAAACAAATAACAATTGCAGGATGACGGGATTGCTTGGTTATTTGCATTTTGCACCACCTATATTTTACACAGTAGTAATAAGGAGTTGGCTATAGGGGTGGGAAAAATACTGAAAACTCGGCATAACGAGTTTGTCGAATCGAAAAATATCAAAAATACCGAAATTTAGGTATATAGAAATTTTCAGTACAATATTCGTCGCACCGAAAAAATTGGTTCGATATCGATATATAACGAGTTAAAATTTCGATATTTCGGTATACCGAAAAAAATTATAGGTCTTATATTTATTCTCAATTTAAGTCCAAGCCCAAAGCTATTACTATCAGGTCCATTTTTTCAACCCTCTCCTGTCTTCAATTCATACAATTACCCCAAATTAACCTAACCCAACCCAATCCAATCCTAAACTAAAAGTCTAAAACACCCAATCCTAAACTAAAAGTCTAAAACATAAAAATCCACTGCGCAACCAAAGTAGTTCCTCCCCCAACCCTCCTCTTCAACTCTAAACCCTAATTTAACACACGCCCACACCCCTTCCCCCTTCTCTCTCTCATTCACTTAGATCTCGATCCAAGTTGCTCGAATCTTTGTCCTCCATTGATACATCCAATCAATCTGTCGATATTCGCCGCCGAGCTCCGCGCCACGGTCTCTTCCTCCGCCGCCTCGTTGACGCCATCGCCCTGTTTGACATGACTGGTGGCTACGACCCCCAATCCTATCAAGTCTTTGATGGGGTAGCTACCCTACCTCTAGCCTTCATTTCATTATATGATCTAATTCTAATCATATCTTACATCCATCATCTTCTGGATCGGCCTCATGTTAATCAAGTTTTTTACCAAACATTTGATGCTATTGTTGGAGACATCCATCTCAGCGAAGAGATCTTCATGTGCCGACTTAAGTCTCCCAATCGAAGATGGAGGAATCATCAGAATGCGCAGGGGATGTCGTAAATTCATTGTTATATATAATCAGTAATCAGTAAGATTTAGCCAGAGATGTCGTAAATTCACCAACAAAAAGGGTAGATTTGTTTTGTTGGGTATGTTTAGTAATATATATCTAGGGATGTAACCAAACCAAACCGTTCGCGAACTATTCGAGTCTCGGTTTGATTAAATGTTCGTTCGAACTCGCTCGTACCTTAACGAGCCAAACCAAACTTGAATTTTGGGTTCGAATAGTTTATCAAACCAAACTCAAGCCTAAGGGTGTTCGGCTCGAAAGCTCGCGAACATATTCGTTAATAAGCTCGCTAATGGCTCGCAAACGCGTTCGTAAATTTTATAGTTATTCTTTAGAATTATATATTCTTATTTATTTATTAATATTCAATAATTAAATATTTTATATTAAACCACACAAATATGATAATAACTTAAGTGATTATTTAAATATTTAAATACTTTTTACCGTTTATTATCATATTTTGTTAGTTTGTTTATTTAATATTATGAGTAACATTAAATGTTTATAAACGAAAAATTCTTTTAATATCCAGGCACAAAATTATTTAAATGTTCATGAAAATATATTCATAAACAAGTTACTTTATGTGTTCGTGAACATGTTCGCGAGTCTTAACAAATAGTTTGAGTTCGAGCTCGAGTTCGATATTTTTTTTCTTGACGAGTTCGAGCTCGGGCTCGAGTTCGATAATTTCTTAACAAACGATCCTCAAACCTAGTGGTGTTCGACTCGACTCGGCTCGATTACATCCCTATATATATCTATATTAATCAAATATATGGGGTGTAATAAATAATTGGGGTATGTTTATTGATTTTGGGGTGCGAATAATGGAACAGGTACTCCCTATTGGATTTGGATCTTTTTCGTACTTAATCTCTCAATTTACGTAAATTTCTTCTAATCTGTATAATATAATTATAATCTACGAACATGAATGTGCCACGTCATTTAACATAATGTAAAAAAAATAAAAAATACACGTGATAAAATAATTATTTAAAATTTAATTAAATAAAAAGATTGTGATAGTAGATGATGTGCCAAATTCAAGAATTGAGAGATTAAAAAAGGAGAGGATCCGGATCCCTCTTGGTCATATTTTTGTGAGATAAATAAGAAATACAGAGGGGATAAAGGAGAGATTTAAATAATCTAAAAAATAAATAAATATTGATTTCTTTTTTAAAATTTCTAAATCTGAATTGTAGAACGGAAATAAAGGTGCACAGTACTATTTTTATTTCAGCAGAATTCTGATAGAAAAATACTCTGTGGCAGCCCAAATTTACGCTTTTCAGTTTATTTTGTGATAAGGGCCCATTATCAGTTGCATTTTTAGATGAGCAACGCTTGCATCCAGCATGTCGTGCGCCTTTAGAATTTAGTATTATAGATAAAGATACATTATTTTATTTTAAAAGGTATACAATTTAATTAATAAGGGTACACCATTTTATTCTAAAGAGTATACACTTTTCTGGGTACCCGGTCAATCCGAACCCTAATGAGTAGGGTATGGGTAGTTGTAAACGAGTTTGGGACGAGTACGGGTAATTGTGAAAAGTACCATTAGGTAGGGGTGAGCAAAAAATGGCAAAATCGATTTCACCAACCAAACCGAACCGAACCGATCAATTCGATTCGATTTTCGAAATAACGGTCCGGTTTCGATTCTGAGAAAATTTAAAACAAAATTCTAACAGCACACGAAATATGTTCCCGTGTGCTCGGACACACATAAACTTTTGCCTTTTTAGATTGCATTACCGAAATTTCGAAAAGAATAAAACATATTAATTGGAAGATTTTAATTTACTGTTCACTCCATACTTAACTCACCTTCGCAATTTCTAATTTTATTCCGTTACTTATTTTCACATTCTATAATAAGAAATAACAATAAATCCAATACTTTTATAATTTAAATTAATTTTTAATTTGTCATCATCCTATATACATATAATAACTTACTTTTACGATTTATCTATTATGACTTAATAATAATATTCTTAATAATAAGTCAAAAGATGATTTTCCTAAGTGAAAAAAAAAATAAAAAATGGGGGAATTGAGAGAGCAGTAAAGTTTCAATTCTATCAAATGGAGTACTTTTTTAGTTATGTAATTTTGGAATATTTATGAAGGATTTATGGCGATAAGGATTTATTAAATCATTCCAAATGGAATAATTTGGTCGTACATTATCATGAATTAATTAGAATTTGGATCAATTAGTAGTCGATTTTAAAAAATGCGGCCCACCATATTTTTTAGTAGTCTATTAAATCATTTTTCGTAATTCATTATATATATATATATATATATATAATATATATAGACAATGACTAGATTAGGCCCGCCTTATTTTCCTGAATTCGTGGAATCGGATCCTTATTTCAAGCCCAAATCATATTTCTCAATTGCGGGTCATTTCTCCTAATCTATTTACGGTGAAAGTCCAATCAGACCTTCTTTCTCTTTTCTGTTCATATACATTCGCTGATACGCTCCTTTCTCTCTCATCTTTTCTGGTGGCGTGGAACGGGCCGGAAACTTGGCAAGGAATCGCCGTCGACAGATGCAGGGCCGAGCTGGGGTACGTGGTGGCGTCGGAATACTAGGAGAAAGGGGTGGTGACGCGGGAGATGAAGATGGCGGCGGAGGTCAATCTCTCTGTCTATCAGAAGAAGAGAACTCTGAAATCACAAATCGGACTATGCCAATTTGAAATCAAACGTGATGGTGTCGGAATATTGGGGGAAAGGGGTGGCGACACAGTCGGTAAAGATGGGTGGCGGAGGCCAAGTTCAATGAGTGGGGTCACCTGAAGAGACTGGTGGAGATGGTGGCCGTGGATAATCCAATGTCGCAGAGGGTGGAGGAGAAGGCAAGGTTTAAAAAAGAAGGGGCTTAGAGAAAGTATTATTTATTGAAGGAGAAAGCCATAGATGCTGTCATATAAAACATTTTACCTGGGAATCCATCTCTGTTAAAAAAGAGGTTTCTGCACACCTTTTCCCTTCTCTGTTATGAATTTATTAAATTGGGAATTTCATATGTTGAATGCAGTTTTTTTTTTTTTGGATGGAATTTG
The DNA here is from genome assembly GCA_023678885.1 of Pogostemon cablin. Lineage (NCBI taxonomy): Eukaryota > Viridiplantae > Streptophyta > Magnoliopsida > Lamiales > Lamiaceae > Pogostemon > Pogostemon cablin. The sequence goes on along the minus strand of CM042955.1, from coordinate 8,771,721 downwards.
CTGAATTTACCGGTTGTGGTGGAGTTGATTTTTGTGTTGCATGATTGTGTTTTCACATTCCATTTTCTTGATCTTGTTGCCTAATATTATTACCAATGCAGCTGCATTTAGAGGATGAATGAAATGTTAGATTTTTCTTAGCATATAGCCATTTGTAATGGAATTTATATTAGTGAATTGTTTGCAGCTTTTTTTTGGTTTACTTAGGAAAAACTAATCCTTTTGGATTACGGTAATCCTGTCATTAGGTAGGTCTTAATTACAATATGATCCTTAAGCTTTCTCGGTGGTAGCCATTGTCTGAAAGAAAATCATATGGTGGGTCATTCTATCAAAGCATCTGTAGCCTGGAATTTTTAAATTTGGAAAAATCATAGGAGTTTTGGGTTTTTGAGTGTTAACTTGAGGCTTAGGGATGACAACGGGTAGGGTACCCTCTTTTTTTGGGGTACCCATACCCGTATCCGAGTATTTTGATAATTACCCGTACCCGTTCCGTACCCGTTTATCCGTCCCATACCCGATTATTACTACCCGTAGGGTACCCGAACCCGGTAACCTGTATTTTCAAGAATACAGATATAAATTAACATGAAATTTTGTTAATGTCTCGGCAGAGTATTTTTCTAAATGAGCAGTGACTGCATCCTTATAAGGCAACCAAATTTTGCATAATAGTCAAAGTAAATAATTCAAAAATATCCTGCAAAGAAGAAAAGACATAATTCTGAGTTATCACACTATTTCAAATTTGTTCTTTCTTGTATCATACACAAATGAGGAAAGATTGGTAACCAGATACAACCTTAAAAATCGAAAGCTCTCCACGGTCCACTACTTTTTTGGATGCTTAACTTTATCTTATGTGGGCATACTGATAAAACAAAAACACAAAATTTCTTGTTCATCTAGCTGATTAAAGATCAATACATAGAGCTGAGATATAATTATATTTAGCCTAAGTTCTTTACATGAGATGAAATATAGGAATAATTTCCCCTTATCTTTTGTATCTTCTGATGTTTAGGAAACAATAATAAAAAAGTAAACTCAATAATTTCCCCAAATGAGTGTAATTATCCCAATATGGCATGTATATAACTTCAGACAAGTCAAAATTATTTTTTGAGATGTCGAGGCCTTTACTCAACGTAGATACCAACCCCGTACGTTTTCCACTCATCCAATTAACCAAAATTAAGAGAATTAAAATAAAATTGGATTCTCTAGTTTTAATTGAAAAGATAAAAAGACAATCCAAGCATGAGTTCAAAACAGAAAATAAACGCAAAGATAAAAACAAAAAACCTTTTCTGGGAAATAAAAATTTGAAGCACGCAGAACCAAAATACAGGTATTCCACTTTCCTACTATGCACGATCCCTGAATCAGCAAAACGGCTACAAATTGCACCCAAAAGAAATAGCTCACGGATAAGTTTCAATAAAAAGGGTAAATCTCACAAAGAAACAACTCTGTTTATCATAAATTACCTTCGGCAAAATTCACAGAGAAAATAGCATCTTCATCACCCGAGCAAATCTTCAGCACTGTTAGAATCAGCAAAACGGAAGGCGAAGACGAGCAAAACGGCGTCGTTGTCGGCTCATGGGTATGAGATTACGTGCATAGTGCGATGGGGGATCAGGGATCTAGGAGACTAGGACGATGAGATGAGAACGGCGATACTGCGATAGATCTCAAAATGAAGCTTCTTTCCGAATTTAGGGTTATGAACTTATGGTCCATATTTGTGCTCCTGATTTACTATAAGTTTTAAAAAATTAAAAAATATAACAAGAATTACTTGTGCACAAATGATAAAGGTATCTCATTTTTTTATTGATAGGTATGAGTTCGAATCTTAATGAACCCTCAATAATATATATACATGTTATTGCATATGGTACGGGTAGCGGGTATCCGAGGGTCTATCCCAAACCCTATCTGAACCCTAATGGGATTTTTTTTCTTTTCCCAAACCCGTCCCAAACCCGTTTACAGGTACCCGTACCCGTCCCATTAGGGTTCTGGCGGGTACGGTACCCGAAAATACCCGCGAAATTGCCATCCCTATTCTTTATGTATCAAACACAAGAAATGATTTAGCTTTTACATTTTAACATGTGTTTATGACATCATTGTAGCCATTTAAAATACTCCCTTCGTCTCTAAAAAGTTTGCACACCTCTTTTCGGTACGGAGATTAAGAAAGTGATAACTTTTAGGGGTATAATGGTATTTTTATGTAATATATAAATGATAAAGTATGGTAGGTAGAGATGCTTTTTTTGTAATTAAAGTGTATGGGGAAGGGTGATTGTTTTTTACTTTTTGCTTTTTTTGGATGTGCAAACTTTTGTGGGACAGCCCAAAATGGAAAGTGTGCCAACTTTTTAGAGACGGAGGAAGTAGTTAGGATATTATACAAGTTTTCATCATAATATCGGTTAAATATGAAAAAAAAAATTATTCGCCTTTGGTCACCTGCAATGCACATGTTGTGTTATCAGAGTCCGTAGACGAATTTCAGAAAATAAAATATTGTTCTATTTGGTTAACATCTTTTAGGTTACTCTTTTCTATTAATTGGGTTACTCTTTTTAATAATTTTGATTACTCTTTAATTTCATATTCAAATTTTAGAAAATAAAATATTGTTCTATTTAATTAACATCTTTTAGGTTACTCTTTTCTATTAATTAGGTTACTCTTTTTAATAATTTGGGTTACTCTTTAATTTCATAATCAAATTTCAAAAAATAAAATAATATTCTATTTGATTAACATCTTTTAGGTTACTCTTTTATTTCATATTCAAATTTCAGTTTGGTTGATGTGATTTTGTAGTTTGGCTGCCCTTTGTTGCTGCTGCTTATTGGAGGAATGCTGCTCATGCTGCTTCTGAGTGATCCATGCATTTTTTGAATTGATGTCTAAAATGACTTTGGAGGAATATTTGAATACTGTGTCACTCTTAACTCCACTGTTGTATTAATCTAGTATCATGTATTATGTAGTGTAATGCTCATTAGGCTGCTATTGAATCAAATAAAGTTGCAGACTACATTATTCCATCATGTTTAATTTGTTATCCAACTTTACATATTATGTTACAGTTGTTAAAGAAATCAAGGTCGAGCCAAGCATTAGATTTGATCCAAAGTATAGATATGAATATGTTCAACTTTCTGTCACCTATTTCTATAACTTAACTATTAACGTTTTCCCAAAGCAAGTATCAAACCATCAATCTAATCTCAAATCAATTCACACCATAAAGCATGAGACATACAGCATCAGTCAAAAGGGAAAAGTAGCATAAAGTGGAGCATTTTCATTTAATTATTCTGACCATATTTATTTCTATAAATTTGAACAATATTCAGTCTTCTTTTGGGGAAACAAATAGCGATTATGGAAAATAAAAGACAATATTTAACTGTTATCGCACTGCTTTCAGTATTGATGTTAGCACCACGTACGTTACCACATTAGACCTCAACCATATAGTATTTCAAATTATATATTCCACCCTATTTTTTTCTTTTAATTATTTTTATTTATGGGACACTTGTCATTTTTATGCCAATATAATTATTAAAAAAATAATGGGCAAACTAACTCATATATTTTACAATAACTTTGGTATTTTACTGATAGTGTAAATCTTGTATAAATTCAAATGTACGTGGTTAGAGTGTTTCATTTCAATTTTTTCTTTATTATTATTTTTTTATAATTTCAGTGTTTATCTAATTCTTAAAATTAGTAAAATTAATTTATTGAGAAGGTAGATGTGAAAGTTGTAATGGGCGAATGTTTTTTTACTTTTATATTTTATTCGGATCCTTCATATATACCCATTTATTTTCAGATTTTTTTTAGAGTTTATTCTGACAAAGGATATTTTATTTTTTAGAGTTTATTCTGACAATTTCATTTCTGGATTCAATTGATAAAATTAATTTAATATTTATGGGGATTATATTTCATCGTATTTATTATTATTATTATTATTATTATTGTTATTATTATCTAAAAGTTAATTTTGTTAAAATATGAAGAATATTAATGGAATAATTTTCATTCGCTAATAAATTATCATTTCTTTAAATCAAGAGTATTACTTAATATACTAAACTATATTTAGTTTAAATAATAATTATATTATTGTTGTCATTTGAATAGACGATTGTACCTAGGTATTACTTTGAGATAAATGTAGATGCATGCGTACCCTCATTGTATACCAAACTGAAAGAATGATTAGAATATCACCAATGATTTGGGTGATTAGGGATTTCACTATATATTTACAATTACAGCAAGAGTACAAGGAAAAAATAAATTAAAATAAATTACAAGATGTATTCTATATTTACTTTGGTCAACTATCTCTAATACCCCTTCAAGTGTTGCATGGAATGAAGGCAAACGCAGAGTTTGGATCGAAGAAGTTCAAAGTCGGACGAGGCAAGCTCTTCGTGAAGATGTCTGCAAGCTGAAGGTGAGATGGTACAAAACGTGTGGAAATCTTCCCTGAAGAAACTAATTCACGAACAAAATGATAGTCGAGGTCAATGTGCTTTGCTCGTTTATGTGCAACTGGATTTTGACTCAAAATATTGCACTTTTATTGTCACATAAGAGAACCGGACGAGATGAGAGCTTAATATGAAGTTCACCTAAAAGATGTGTGAGCCATACAATCTCTGCGACAGCATTTGCCATAGCACGATATTCAGACTCACAACTCGAACGAGCAATCATAGGCTGTTTCTTTGCACTCCAAGAAATAAGACTACCCCCAAAAAATATTGAGTATCCATAGGTGGAACGTCTAGTCTCAATACACCTAGCCCAATCAGCATCAGAGTAATCAGTAACTGTAGACGAAGGTTGCTTGGTAAAGGATAAGCCAAAATGAACCGTACCCTTTATATAACGTAAAATCTGTTTGACAGCATTAAAGTGAACAATTGTAGGAGAGTGAAGAAACTGACTCACAACATTAACCGCATATGACGGATCTGGCCGAGTAATGGTCAAATACTGAAGAGCCCCAACCAAAGAACGATACAATGTAGGATCAGAGAATAAAGGACCATCACTAACCGAGGATTCCCTAGCTGCTAAAGGAGTCGCCACTGTCTTTGCTTCCAATAGATTTGCCCTCTCCAAAATATCATGAGCATATTTAGCTTGGCTAACAAATAAACCCTCAGAAGTATAGGAAACCTCAAGACCAAGGAAATAGGTAAGGCGCCCCAAGTCTTTAATGGCAAATTCCTTGTGAGTGCGTGTTATGAAAGTCTTGAGTAACTCCACATCGTTTCCTGTAATAATAATATCATCAACGTACAATAGGAGATAAACAACAGAACTACCTCGAACAAGAAAGAACAGAGATGAATCTGAGCGACTCTGACCAAACCCCAAGCTAAGTAGGTAAGTACTAAAATGCTGAAACTAGGCAAGAGGAGCCCACTTCAGACCGTACAATGCATTCTTAAGACGACAAACATGGTCAGGAAAATGAGGGTCAACAAACCCAGGTGGCTGCGCCATAAAAACTGGTTTGTCCAGAACCCCATTAAGAAAGGCGTTCTTGACATCTAGCTGATACAGTGAACATTGATGCTGAACAGCAATGGCGAGGACAACCCAAACTATTGTAGATTTGACAACTGGACTAAATGTATGCTGAAAATCAGCCCCAGGAACCTGAGTAAAACCTTGGGCAACTAGTCTGGCCTTATGGCGTTCAATAGAGCCATTAGAAAGATACTTAGTTCGAAAAACTCACTTAGAACCAACAACATTCGTGCCCGAAGGACGAGGCACAAGATCCCATGTATTATTCTCACGAAGAGCATCAATCTCCTCCTGCATAGCAGATAACCATACTGGAGATTTAGCAGCTGATTTGAAACCACGCGGCTCAGAACTTGCAACAAGAGCAGAGAGCAAAGCGGAGCAACATAGATTAATTGGGTAACAAGGCTTGAAAATTCCAGCACGAGCACGAGTCACCATGGAATGACGGGGACCCAAGTCTGGAATAGGAGAAACGGAAGGAGCAGGTGGAACTGAGCCCTAAGAAGAATAATCATTAGTAGGTTGCAGTGCTGAAACTGGCGTCGGAGGTGTGGGATCGGTAATAGGGGCATGCACGAGAGGTGCAACGACCTCATCATCTAAAATTATAGGTCGTTGTACCAATGAAGTAAAATTCATCACATGCGAATGCAAGGGTCATACCGCAGGTGGATAAGGCGATGACACAATATGGGCGCCATCCAGAAAATTGGAAATATCCAAAGAGGTGGAGGAGGAAGATGAAGTTCCTGTAAAAGGGAAATAGTGCTCATCAAACTGAGCATGCCGAGATATAAATATTCGGGATGAGTCTGGATCAAGACAACAGTAACCTTTGTGCCAAGTAATGTACCCAAGAAAGATGCAAGGCCAACTCCGAGGTACTAACTTGTGCTCTGCATAATCTCGTAAGAAAGGGTAAACCCGGCAACCAAATGGCTTAAAATTAGTATAGTTCAGAACAGACCCAAACAACAACTCAAAAGTAGACTTATGTGATAAGAGCGAAGACGAAAGGCGGTTAATAACATAGACAGCAGTGGCAAAAACATCAAACCAAAAGGAAGTCGGTGCATGTGCATGAAATAACATATAAAGTCCCATCTTAGAAATGTGCCTATGTTTACGCTCCGCACGCCCATTTTGCTGAGGAGTGTATGGACATGAGAGACGATGAAAAATACCATGCAATGACATGAGTTCACGATCTTGAGTATTCACAAACTCAGTTCCACTATCACTTTGAAAAACTTTAATCGTCCGAGAGAACTGATTGCAAACAAAAGCATGAAATCTCACCAAAACAGCAAAGAAATCTGATTTAGCACGTATAAGGTAAATCCAAGTAAAACGTGGATGATCATCCACAAAAGCAACATAATACTTAAACCCATCGGAAGTAATAACAGGAGCAGGATCCCATAAATCACAATGTATCAAATCAAGAACTGCATCAACACGTTTTTCATTCAAATTAAAAGGTAAGCATTTTCTCTTGGCCAACTGACAAGAGGAACATAGTGTAGGATTTGGTAATAAAGAAGTAATAGATAATTGGCCCAACTTTTGTAGTAAAGAAATAATAGAATACGGGACATGCCCCAAGCGAAGATGCCATAAGGCAAAACTAGCCCTCAAGTCTTTATTCCGAATAGTAGCAATTAGTGCTGGTACACCCCAATCAAGCAAATATAAACCTTTATCACACCTTCCCTGAGCCAGAACTTTCTTTGTGACCCAGTTCTGAATCGCAAAGAATTTATTAGAAAACACAACATCCACAGGATAATCTGCAGTTAACTTGCTAATAGACAATAAGTTTTTCGTAATATGAGGCACAACCAACACTTCCAATAGATTTACATCCCCATATAGTTTAGATGTACCAATATGTGAAATATTTAATGCAGAGCCATTATCAACAATAACAGAACTGTTACCAGTGTATGGCTCAAAAGAGTCAAGAGCAGCAGTCTGATTGGTCATGTGAGCCAAAGCACCAGAGTCCAGTTACCAGTCTGGAGCCGAATCAGAGACCTGACAAGAGGAGTTAAATGCCTGAGCAAGATGAGCAGACGACATGGCAGAACGTGCATCAAGAAATTGAAGGCACTTGTTAGCATAATGTTCCCCACGATATATTTGACATCGCGGTATGTAGGGACGACGACCACCATTGCTATTTTGACCATGTTGGTTGCTAAAATTGCCACGATTATTGAAATGTGGACGTTGCCCTTGGGTGCCAGACACTGTAAAGGAGTGACCCCGACCGGACGATCCTTGAGAGTGAGAAGATGAGCCAAATGAGTTGCCTTTTAAACGGTTGCGTCCACCACCAGATTGGTGCTCATCACATGTGGCGGAGAAGGCTGCTGACGAAGGCGTACTACCCTCCATAGCACGCAACATGGCCTCAAACTGACGAGCTCTGATACCATGAGAGAATGATTAGAGTATCACCACTGATTTGAGTGATTAGGAATTTCACTATATATTTACAATTACAGCAAGAGTATAAGGAAAAAATAAATTGAAATAAATTACAAGATGTATTCTCTATTTACTTGGTCAACTATCCCTAATACAAACTTATTCTAGCAATAAAAATAATTCATGATGTGTATATGTGGATGTGGAGTCTTACCCGAATTTACAAAAATGCTCACTATTTTTTATGGATCTTTTTTATAAATTGTATTTTGTATTCTTATATTTGTTTTTATTGTAAAATTGCATTATTATATATGTTGTATCCTCAAATTTAAAATCGTGTATTCGTTGGTCGTTGCAGAGGAGAGCATGGGAAGGGTATGTGAGTCCCCGAGTGTAAATTTCAAGGGAATTTGCATCATTGAAGAGAATTGTAAGACCATATGTTTGCAGGAAGGTTATGACAATGGAGATTGCGACGGATTCAGGCGTCGCTGTATTTGTAAGAAGCCTTGTTGATTTACTTCAACATATATATAATGTAATAAAATTCTCTATCTAAATTATCATCATTATGTAATAATGGCTCAATTATTTGAATAACAATGCTTTCATTTGGCTGGACCTTTTTTATGTATGAAATATTACAGCACCTGAGAATTTTTACTTAGATTATGACTACTTTCTTAATTTAATAAGATTTTAATTTAAAGATGGAGTTATTCGAATTTCGAATGCAATGATTATAAGCTTTTCTCTGCATGCTGATTAATTACAAATTAAAATAAATCTTAATTAAGTACTATTATTTTCATTCCAACATGTTATATTGTATGTAATATGACTTATGAGATGGTCAGGTTTACGTGAGACGGATAAAAAATAATAATTGATTATTTATAAATGATAATACCATTTCATGAATAATTTATACTCCCTCCGTCCCAGTGCATTGCGAACACTACCTTATTATAAACTATAGGTAACTGTCTCCATTTCACTGGGACGGAGGGAGTAGTATTTAGTATAAATGGAAAGTGGTAATATTTTATATCAAAAGCAATAATTAATTTCAAAAGTGTAAAATGACATCACTTAACTATTTTATATTTCAAGAGTTAAATTTATTTTTAATTCCTAGGAATTGACTTGTTCGATTTTAATCCCAAATTAGATAAAACTTTCAATTTCGTCCCATAATTATGTAATTTGGTCAATTTATGGCCAATTTCAGCCGGAAAGTCGTTTTTAGCCGGAATACGTGCCGCACGTGACCACCACATTTGGGTATTCCGGTAGACTGATCACACGTGTCTGATAGATGAAATATGTGTTCAAAGAAAACCCACCCAAATACCGGAGAGAACCGCATCCAACCCAAACTGCTATTCAATATCACTTAAATTCCATCTCCCATGCCCATTCAAATCTCTTCAATGTCGTCCATTCCGCCATTTTTCTGCTTCTGAGATTACCTGCATGCATATCTCTTTCTAATTCTTTGCGTCTGCATCACTGAGGTGTTGCGGAGAATGGGGGTAGTAAATAGATGAAGGCCAAGATTGCTCTTGGATTGAAGTTCAATTCCTGCCTTTACGTGCCCAAAAATATTGAGGATTCTCCGCCGGAGAGGGTTTTCGACGCCGCCGCCTTGTCTCTGGCGGGGGAGGCTCGGGATTCGGAGCCGTAGGTGAGAATGCCCACCACCCCGACGCCGCATTCCTCTGGCCTGCGTTTGCCAAAACAATCCTCCAAATCCTTCCACATTAGCGCTGACCGTTGCAAAAAGAAGGGTCTAGATTTCATCTATCTACCACGTGTAATTGCCTGCCGGAATCCCACAAATGTGATGGTCAAATGCGGCGCGCGTGAGGATTTTCCGGCAAAAACGACTTTGCGTCTGAAATTGGCTATAAATTGACCAAATTATATAGTTACGGGATGAAATTAAAAATTTTATCTAATTTGAGATTAAAATTGAACAAGTCAATTCCTGTGGGACCAAAAATGAATTTAACTCATATTTTAACTATTACTAATCATATTTTATACTAATTAATCATACTATCACTAATCATACTTTACTTATTACACTACAAAAAAGTATTTTTAGCAACGGAATTTACCAACGAAATTCAATTCGTTGGTAATTACCAATGGATTGACAACTAAAATGATATTTTTCTATTAGCAATGGAATGCCAACGGAATTATTCTCTATTTTACTTATGAAATTCAATCCGTTGGTAATTACCAACGGATTACCAAGGGAATCTTTATATAAATTACCAACGGAATTTTTAGCAACGGATTACCAATAGAATTACTCCCTCCGTCCGAGGCAAACAGCACCATTTGTTTTTTGCACGTAAATTAAGGAGTATTATTATTTTATGTAAAGTGAGTAGGTGTATTAGAGAGATGTGATGAGTAGTGGTGGGCCATTGGTGGACCCTTTTTATTAAAAAAGAAAAATGGTGCAATTTGGATGAGACGCCCGATATAGTAAAATGATGTTATTTGGGCGGGATGGAGAGAGTATTTACCACCGAAATTGATTTTTGGTTGCTAAAAATTTACCAACCACCACCTTACCAACGGATTCTGTTACTAATCCGTTGATAAACCAATTTAACAATGGAATTAAGACTTTTACCAATGAAATATTTTGTTGGTAAAAAATAGTTTTTTTTGTAGTATTAATGTAAAATGGTCTCATATTTTAATATTATCGAGTGCCCTAAGCAAAAATTTGGATGACAATAGCGCTACCCTTATAAAAAATATAATTATTATATTAATGATAATTAAAATATATTTGTAGTGAATTAGAACACTTTAAAATTATTTTTAATTAATCATTCATTACATTTAAAAAAATATATTTAATATTAATAAATACTCCATTTTACTACGTAACAATCATACTTACATAATAAATTGATCAACCTGTTTTAACTTTTACCATCTGTTTCACATGAACACTATTTCAAACTTTGTCTTCATGATATCATGTAGTATATTATTGTTGATTATATGTAAAAGTAAAGGTCTATTCTACGCCTCACCATTTTATTATAGGCTAAAATGAAGGTATATTGAATAATTTTTAATTATTTTATGGGAAGTGTGACTAAGTACACACCGTGCTCTTGTGAGAAAACAATAATTTAATATTAAAATTAGTATTTCCTTCGTCCCAGGCTAAGAGAGCCAAATGCTTTCGTACACGTAGATTAAGGAGTACTATTGTTTAATTTGTAATGAGTATGTGGAATTTTTGAATTACCTTTTTACCCTTCCATCTAATTAATTCATTAATTGTAATGGGGGTATTTTTGTCTTTTGAAAATATAAAGTATTACTATGAAGTGTTAGTGGTGGGGCCCTCACATTCCTAAAATAGAAATGGCCCCCTCTAAGTAGGACGAAGAAAATGATAAAATGACCCCCTTAGCCTGGAGCGGAGGGAGTATTAAATTCTTGTGTTTCTATGGGGGCACGGTGTGTCCCTAAGAACACGGGTGACCAACTCTTGTTTTATGTAATTTAATAGTGATTTTGAAGTGCAACTGGTGCATCCGTACGCTCCTAGTTTATAGATTTAAAATAAAAATAGTGCATAGTTTTAATTTAAAAAATTTAATTATATTAGTTTATTTAACAGTATAAGTTAAACTAAAATTTAATCTAACGGTTAATATAGTCCAAAGCATCGGTGCACAAGGTTCATCCTAGCTAGTTGGACTCTTAATTTAATGATAATAATTAATTAAAATTTTATTTAATAGTTTAGATTTTTTAGTGTACCAATACAAGTGCACTCGACTAAAAAATAAAATATGAGAATATAGTTTTACATTTGGACGAAAATATAAAATTTCTAAATTAAATAAGAAATTAGAGTTAAAGTTATAAGTAATAATTAATGAAATTAGCCTCTGTAATTCCTACGTAATCTGTAGTAATACTAAAGATGATCTTTGACTCAGATTTTTTACAAATATACCTATATCTCTATAAATACACATAATTCTTAGTATGCATATACAGTTTAATTACTGAAAACTCATAATGGAGGCTAAGATGATTTTCACGTTGACTTTTCTGTTGGTGTTTATTTTGGTTCCTCGTAAGCGTTTCTATCACATTTCTATTTTCATTAAAATATACTATTAACTAATGTTGGAATAACTAACTAAAGTAATTTATAAAATACATGAACAGATGAGATTAAGGGTGGATTACCCTGTGTGATATTCAAGGGTATATGTGGCAGTGATGGAGAGTGTAGGTCAAAGTGCCCTCCAAACTTTCCGAGGGGCATCTGTGAATTCAGAGGGCCCTACCCTCGTCGTTGTGTGTGCTACAATGGCAAGAATATTTGCTAATTAATTAATGGACTACTTTTTATTTTCACTCTAATAAATTACTCCCATTGTTCAAGTATTCAAAAGAAAAGAATGGGTTATTTATTTTGTGGTTGCTAGAATTCATATAGTATTACTTTATTTTTTTATTTGAAAAAAATACTCTATTCAATCTCAAGAATATATGCACATTTATTTTTTAATCTATTCTAAAAAGACATGCATATTAAAAAAAAAAATACATATATATATAAACAACACACAATATCAATATATTTACAATAATTCAATATTATAAAAATGCCATATTATTTTTATAAGTATAATTTAGGTAAAGTTAATTATATTATACACTCTATCAAATTAAATTATCCAAAAACTCCCCACCTTTTTTATATCCTTACACCAAAAGTATTTTTTTTAAATTACGTGCAAATCATCGTGAGATGAAGGGAGTGTTATTAATAAAAATACTATATAAAAAGGATAACCGTTAAATTTTTAAGGGTAGGTCTTGTGTGAGACCGTCCTACTACGTGAGACCATTTTACACTTTTTTAAAAATTATCACTTTCCCTATAAAACGTTATCACTTTCGCTATATAATGTTATCACTTTTCATTTATTTATACTAAAACTTGTCAATGAAATAACATTATCACTTTTCATTAATTTATTATTATTTTTTCAATATAAAGGTTATCAGACCGTCTCACACAAATTTTTATCATTTTTACAGTTAGCGTTAAATAATAAAATAAAAAATAATTGTAACACATTAAAGTGGAAAAATAGATGTAATATATATTAATAGTAGTAATGTAATAGTGATCCTATTTGGAAGAATAGATGCAATTTGAAAATTTTATATCACAAGCTATTATGCCCCAATAAAGGGATAAAATCTAAGCCTAAAATTTTAGATTTCGTCACTCAATTATATTACATATTAAATCAAATTGAGGAATAATGCCGATTTGTTTATAACGGATTCCTTGAAAAAAGTGTTGATATATTTTCCTACATTTTCACTTTTTTTCTTTAAATCAGCCATTTTCTATATAATTAGAGATTCTCACAACAATGCCATAAATTGAGACGAAATCCGCTGATTTTTTTTGGTCACAGGACGTACTAATACAAAAAAAAAAAATTAATAAAAAATAATAATAAATCATATTTTAAACAAGACATCATTAATTTACCCTTTTCTATTTAATCTGTGAAAAATTAAAATGACCAATATAAAAGGATATGAGGTGATGAATAAGGTACATGGAATACTTAATTACTACTATTCTTCCCACTAAACAAAAAAAATGTTTTCCTCAATGGATTAATAACAAAATTAATTGGTATTTTTACGTTATCTAGTTATAAGAACGTGCTCCGCACGTTATATATTAGTTATATATTAATGTTTGACGTAATAATCACGTTATATATTAGTAATATATTAATGTTTGACGTATAAATGATTATGTGTATAGTATTTTTAAAAGAAAAAACTTGAATGACCTAAATACTTTTGTTGATCAAATGAATTTTAAATTACTTCATGTTTTTCTTTATATAATTTGGTACTATTTTTTTATAAATAATAAATAAGTTGTAAAACATATTATGCTATGCGCATTAATTATAAATAAAAATTATAAAATTATAGTGGGTTCGAAATATTAATTAAGTATTATTTGTTTAATGGAAGTGTAAGTTGAATTTGAAAAATATAAAAATGGAAAGTATGAAGATAAAATTGAAAGTATAATTGATAATAATATATAAATATATAAAAGCAGAGGATAATCAAATAGATAATTTAAATTATTAATCTTTACTTTATACCATCAATAAATAGATATAATTAATAATATTCTTATAAGTTTATTAAAAAAATATAAAAATAAATCTCATTTTAAAATGAGATTTTATTTCATTTAAAATAGTGTTATACTGCTGATCCTTAAACCAAAGAGGTATAAATGTCTCGTAGTTAAAAGAGATTCTTACAAAAGTTACATAATCATGAATTTGGGAGATGTTTCTAAGCAAATATAAATACCCCATAGATCGATTGTTCAATATATCCAGTGGTAATGAGATTCAAAGCAAACGGAATTGTCCTATATTGAATCCAAAATATATTATCAAAACTTCCATGTTCTCCATGTAAAAATGTAGTATGCAACAATCAACATACAGTAGTACTTAAAACTGTATTCTGAATACCATGCTTTAAGCAGCAGATGTAAACACTAATCAACTTCTGGATTAAGTCTTGATTTTGCATCTCTCTCTCTATCTTACAAAATTCAGAATTCTCTCAACCCTTATTGAATACTATTAATTCCTCATTAAAAAAGAGTATATATAAGCATTCAAAATAGAGAAAACAGAACTCCCCAACAACAACAGTAGTTTAGAAAGACTATATATGATGGTGAAGGCAAAATCTGCCTTTTGAATTGAGACTTGCTGCCAACATGATCAATGTTCTGATAGGTAAAAGAATATAAGATAAGAAAGGTGTAACAAAGAAAGCTAACCAAGTCTCTAGCAAACCTTTGGACTTGGTCAGTTTCATTTAAACGAATAATGTCTCCATTTATGCTTGGTTTCACTCTCATATCATAAGCAGTCATTGAGTTCCTACAGGTTTATCAAATCATAAACTTCTTTCTATGGAACCTGGTATAAGTGGTAAAGCATTTTTGTCCTCAAACTTCCATCCAGTAATCTACAACAACAAAATGCTACATATGGGAACAGAGTTTAGAAACACCGATAGAAGCTCTGATAAAACCAAAGCTAACAACAGAACCAAACTTTTACTAAAAAGAGTAGAAAAAATAGAAAATTACATCAAGAAGTCAGAAGTTCTTTAATTTTAAGAAACATATAAAGATTACCATGATATAAATGTCGGGACGCTCAAATGATTCGCTACATGTGCTGTGCCTGTAATAATCAAGAAATTTAAGAAAATCCCTCCAGGCAGAGATAAGACAGAGGGGAAGAAATTTAGTTCAAGACCTGGCGCTGAAGATCAGCCTCCCAAAGTTTGGCTTTGATTTCTTCAACAGTTTCGGCTCTGAAAGCCTCATTGGCAGCAAGCACGACAAACTTCGTCCTTCGCCGGAAATTCCATGGCAATTCCAGCCATCGACCTCCCCCTCTCCGGTGACTCCATCACAAACAATAAAAATTAAGTTGATCAAGAAACCCTCAATCACACATACAATCCACTATTCACAAACACAAACTTATGATAGTCCAAATTTAATGTCCATAGATAGACTCCAAACGACAAATCCTCCATTAGTGATGTCTCTCTTACTCGAAACTCAAACTCAAACGTAAAAATAGAAATGCTAAATAATGCAAAAATAACAGATTTAAACATGGAGCCCGTTGTAACCGAGAGCACGCTAGATGTTGCAGTATCAAGTGTTACCAAAGTTCTGAGTCCAAATTATCGCTTGTCTTCAGAAACTTGCTCTCATATCATTCTCCACCTTTAATCCATTGCTCCAATTCTTTTACCCTCCTTTCTCCTCCTTTTAATTCTGTATCTTGACGTTTCCTTTTACTCTGTATCTTGACGTTTTAGATGAAAGAATCAACATTAAAACTTAATCATTTAAGTAAATAATAAATAAGAGTAAGTAATTATAGGGGTTAAGAGGTAAAAAGAAAAAATGAGCAAGGACAAAATGGGAAAAAATGTTTCTCAAGTGACTTGTCTCTTTTAATATATTATGATATGATAAACGATGGTTGATAAATTTTTATTTAAAATTATAAAATTAAATTTAGGAAGAAAAAAAAGTGACATTACAAAACCTAAATAGCATTATGTTTTAGAAATAGTTTATATTAACGTAAAACACTATGCATGTGAAACAAAATTTGGGAGCCCATATCTTTATATTTTAATATGCGTATTTTTTATAGAAAAAGAAATTATATTAGTGTGGTAATATAAATCACTATAGAATCCAACTAAAGATATATAAATATATCAAATTACACACCCCACATACTCATAACCATGGCTATTACAATACTCTGATTTACTTTCTTGTTTTAATTTTTATAACATTGTTTTGTAGTCCACACTACTATAAATTAATATACTTGCAAAGAAAAAGAAATATTTAGACTGAAAAAAAAAAGAAAAGAAAAAAAAGAGTAATTCAAACAAATTATGGTGAGCAGAAGCGCTTTTGGGCTGGTGTTTCTCTTGGTGTGTGCTCTCTTCTCACGTATGTAACTTCTTCCCTCAATATTTAATTTATTTATTTAGTATATTATTATTTTAATAACTACAAAACAATAATGTGATTATATATATTTTTGTTTGGGTGCAGATTCTACGATGGGCGGTGTTGATGGTCGTTTTTAGCAGGTTAGATTAAGATTAACGAATAATCGGACATTAAAACGGACACATCAAACAAGTAATTTTCTCCGCCACCCCATAAAATTGGTGCCCTTTCCTTTATTATTGATGTTGGTATTCCAAGTTCCATGAAGAAATATTATACAGTAGAGAGAGAAATACAAGTGAGTTTCTAGAGAGATGAAGTTGAATGGAGAAGATGAAGTTGAAGTGGAGTGCCAACCCCATATTGTGAGAGCCCAAGTAGATGCCTTCCTTGTCTTTATAGGAGATATTTTATGGATGATCCCCATTTGATTTACCAACCGTTGCCACGTGTCCTCTTATATGTAAGAAGGTACAATGAGATCCTGACATGTTGTCTCCATGTAGAATGCGCCATGGGCTCATTAGCTGATGGCCGATGAGTTGACGATTAGGAGCCGAGACTGAGACCTTATCCTCGGGCTTCCTTCTTTCTTGGACGTATGTTCAAATCTCCACTCGTATCCTTAACCTAGCTTATCTTCTGGGTTGCACCACGCGTATAAATTTGGGGGTATAAACACCCATAATAGGTGGCAATTTTTGCGACTTTGTATTTGGGAACTGCGTGAGCAACACGCACTGCAGTACGAGGTGCAGCTCTAAAGGATATCCAATTGCTTACTGCAAATTCCTCCGAAGAAGCAAACGACGGGTATGTGTTTGTCGGGGGGTCGTTAATTGTCCGAATAAACCACCCCTTAATCATTCCATAATCATACACAGAAAAGTGGTGCCAAATATTGCCAGCAAAAATACCTCTCCGAAACAATACTTCTTCCCAACAATAAATCAAAATTGAGATTTTTTAATTTCTCTTTATTTTCTATTTTACTATTATTGTTATTTATCTCTAATATATTTTATTAATGCAACTTTTTGGCGGTTTTATCAACGATATTTTATTTATTGCTCTGCAATTATTGTTCATTTAATAAAATGCAAAAGCTATGTACAATCCATACCGGTTCATTAGTTCGATTTAGTTTCTTACATATTCCTGTGCTCAAAATGAATTGATTTTTTTAAAAAAGAAAATCCTTAAAGTAATTAAAGAAACCAAAGTAACATGAGTATAAAATCTGAATAATCTCGCGAATTGAAGGTGAATTATAAAGAGATCGGCAAAAGTTTGATTGATTTATTCGGGATTAATTATCATATCTATTCTTTAAAAAAATAAAAAATCATATCTATTATTTTTACAATTGAGTAAAAATCACACGTTGATATATATTAATCATTTTTCTCATTTTTGTTTTCCCAGACAAGGTCTATTATTCCTTTTTCCCAGTGGGTGCAACCGAAAGATAGGAAAGAAATTGACTTCCAGAGCGGAAGTGACAGAAATTTCCCTCACTAAACCGGTCATAGTGTGAGGGCCTTATGACTAGTCAAGTGACCATGTGGCATATAGTGTTACTTAATCATAACTTATCAAATAATTTATTTATATTAAAGTTTCTTATTAATTTAATTATCTTTCACAAAAATATCCGTCACTATTTTCGTCACTAAATTCATCACAAAAAATTCTGTCACTATATCCGTCACTATAGTGAGAGAAATGATCCGTCACAAAAAATTATGTCACTATAGCGAGGGAGAGGCTCCATCACAAAAATATACGTCACTATTTTTGTCACTAAATCCGTCACTATTTCTGCCACTATAGTGAGGGAAAAAATCCGTCACAAAAATATCCATTACTATTTCCGTCACTAAATTCATCACAAAAAATCCTGTCACTATAGTGGGGGAAAAACTCCGTCACAAAAATATTCGTTAATATTTTCGTCACTAAATTCGTCACAAAAATTTCCGTCACTATAATGACGGAAAAATCCGTCACAAAATTTCCGTTACTATTTTCGTCACAAATTTGAATTTTCGTCACAATAACCGTCACAATAGTGACGGAAATATTTTCATCACAAAATTCCATCACTATCGGACCACATTTTTGTAGTGCTTGTAGGGGAAGAAGTTTGTAACTTGGATAAGTGATAACATTTCAAATAAAAAGTGATAATCAATTCCATAAAAAATTATAACAATAAATAAAATATTTTATGAACAATTTATAATATAAATAAAATATGATAAGCACCTAAGTATATTAAAAAATGTTTCAATAATAAAATAAAATATTGTCTTTAAATACTAATAATAATAATAATAATAATACTCTTCTGTCGGCTTTAAAAGGATTCATTTTTTCATTTTAGACTTCTGTTTCAAAGAGTATCATTTCTCCTTTTTAGATACATGAGATCCACATACAATACAACTAGTATTAAATAAAAATAATCATTAACTTACATACAAAAGACAAATGAAATTCATTAATTTACATGCAAAATATAAATGAAATTCATAAAAACGTACTGAAAGGAGTAGTTATAATTGATAAACATTGCAAAAAATTTATAGTAAATTATTTCATTAATATATAATTTATATTATATAAAAATGTTACTCCTCATTGATAAACAATGCAAAATAGGTAGTACATTAATGGAGTAAAATATTGTGCTTAAATATTAATAATACAATAATACTCGAGAGTAAAAAATCAAATGAGGGGACGTTAGGGAGGACAATTGGCGTTCCGACAAACACATATCCGTTTCTGGCTTCCCAAAAACTGACAGAAAGCAATTGGATACTCCACAGAAGTGCACCGAGCTTTACAATCCGTATCACTCACGCAATTTCCGAATACAAAGTCACACTTATCGAATCCCATTATCGACTCTGCAACCACCAAATAATTATTTATTTTTCATAAAATAATAATACATATATAATAGTTCGTTTAATTTAAATAAAAGAATACTACAGAAGAAGATACATACGTGAGAAGAGAGCACACACAAATAGAAACACCAACCCACAACCACTTCTATTTCCCATTAATTTTTTGAGGTTTTAATTCACTCTCCAACATTTTTTTATTTGCTGTTAGCCTTTATTTATACTAATAACGTAGTTGAATACTAACAATGTTATAAAATTAAAAAAAAAATTAAATAAAATCAGTTCTCTTGTAATAAATAAAATAATCATACTTATTACCATGTGGGGTAGTGTAAATATAGTATTTTTAATTAATTGGAATCCATCATGATTTCTAGGACTATAAATTTATAATGCCAATTACTGATATACTCCATAAATAAATGTGATTATAGCAATATCTTATCCTAACTAAATTCATAAACCAACGCTAATGTAATTGAAAGTGGTCGATTGAAAAATAACAAATATTAAAATGAAGGGAAACACGTATTAGCGAAAGTGTGGGGAAATATCAATTTTAGTCCTTAGGATATATCAAATCCAATTTTAGTCTTCAAATTTGATAATTTTTTAAAAGTGGTCCTTCTGTATCCGAATTTAGTCATTTTCGTTTACTTTTGCAGACTTTCTCATTCAAGTATTTATCTTTTATTATTGCTCTACGTTTATCGTTTGTTTAATATAATGCAGAAGCTACAATACATAGGGACGACAATTTGTCCCGCCCCATTTAGGGTGGGTTCGCCCCGCCTGCACAGAGAATGGGGCTGGTCCGCCCGCCCCGTATACGGGTCAGTTCGGGTGTAGGTCCCAACCTCGCCCCGCCCTGTCTAGAATATTAAATTTTTTTATTTAAAATATTTATTATATTTATTATATAATATAATTTATTGATATATATTAAATATTATACATATATTTTTATTTAATTTAAATAAAAGAAATCATATATGATAATTATATATAACTATTATAAAATATTTTATTACAATATTATATATATCATTAAATATATAATGTAATAAAAAATTAAAATTAAAATAAAGTTTAATTATTTAATTTTAAATTTAAATTTACTTCATTTTATTTTAATTTAAAATTTTCTATTTGAATGTATTATAGTTTATCATAAAATGATAATAATAATAATAATAAAAAAGGGACGAGGCATGGGTCCTCAATAGCTGGCCCGCAGTAGAGCACAGGACGGGATGAGGCGGGAGGATATGAGTGCGGGGCGAGGCGGGCCACCCAAATACCCATCTGACCCCGCCCTATTGCCATATCTAATACATACGAGTTCAATTTGATTTTCTTGGATTTTTCTATCCATTATTAAAATTTAAGTAATTTTAGAAATTTATGACGAAAACAACTCTATGTATGCAAAAAAAATTATACATTTTATTTGTAAATTTTTAATGAATTTTTTTATTTTTTAATAAACAACTGAATATAAAAAAATAGCACATTTATTAAGAAACATATACTACAAATTACTGAATAAAACTACTCGATCCATATAGATCATAGGATATATGGAAATTAATTTAATGCCAATGAATATCAACTCTTCAATTAATTCGTTTCCTTTTAATTTATTTACTCGGTTATAATCGAACAAAAACCATAAATAAATATAGCAAATGTTCATTTGACGTGCCTATTTGCTAGTATGAATAATCTCGTGGACAAAATGATCATATTTATTATATTTTTCACATTTTAATCTAGCCGTGCAATTCAAATATCGAAAATAAATCGGAATTTATCCACCCACACCCCTAATTTTCATTTGTCAAATACTTGTAATAATTTAAATAATTTCATGTTTTGCTCTTTCAAATGAAATAATGGATAGACTAATCATTTATGAGAAACTCTCTTGTGAGACTAGGGATGTAAACGGGTAGGGTATGGTACGGGTATGCTTAATCCATACCCTACCCTCAACTCTATTTTAGGACCCTTACCTTACCCTATTACCCTTAAATATATTATCGGGTGGGGTACGAATATTGTCCATCAAGTACATGATAATCCGCGGGTAAACAGTTACCCGCAATTTTAAAAAATAATGCGAATAATAATGTCTGGTCTATCCTATTCGTGAATCCCGACCTATCATATTCTACATACATGACCAATTTATTTAAAGGAAATTATTATCAAATGTAATATATTATGAGATTCATAAATTTATAAAAATAACTTAAATATATAATTATGTAACTTTCATATAAGTATAATGTAATAGTATGACACTATTAAATTTTAAATTATATAAAATTACAAAGTAATGCATAGTTAAACAAACTAATTCAATAATGCTAATAAATTAACGAAAAATACATGGAATAACGTTTATGTATATATTATGTTATTATATAAATATATAAAATATATTATGTAAAATATATAATGCATAATAAAATAATTGGGTAATCGGGTATGGTAATCGGATATTTTATAAAATTCATACCCTACCCTTACCTTCAACATTTCAATACGGGTACGAGTACTACTCTACCCGAAACCCGAAATACCCTACCCTATCCGTACTCAATAGGGTATTATCCGGCAGATACCCGCATTCGCGGATAAAATTGATACCCCTATGTGAGACAGGTTATTTGGAAGACGGGTGTGAGACGGGTCGATCCATCTCTAAAGTATGTTTATTGTAGAAATAAAGTATGCTTATTTGTAGTTAAAGTATATCAATAATAAATTATATTATAACACGCTGAAATCATACTTTAGTGCATAATTCAGTATATTTTAGAAACATACTTTAACGACCATTAAACATACTTTATCTAAATAATAGACATACTTTAACGCCTCTCACAAACCGTCTCATGTAAACATCGTCTCACAAGAGAATTTCTCATCATTTATTCTTTACTAAAGTCATGCGTTGTGACCATTTTAGTTCAATACGGTGAAAATATGGGATTAAAATCAAATCATATGATTAAAATTTAATTTATTAAAAATAATTTTAAGAAATTTAATATTTCAAAATAATCTTATAATTTTTAAATTTTTACTAAAAAAGTTCTTTTTACTTAAAAATATTATATTTTTTTAATTCTATGGGTTGAGAATAAATAGGTGCTTTTACAAAATTAGGAGACCAGATTAGTAAAAAAATAAAATAAAATTGTAATCAGACGAAAGATTTGATGAGAACAAAAGTCCTAACAATTTTGTATTCTTTTTAAATATGGTAAAAATACATACCAGATATGATTTATTCATGGGCAATTTATAGTGGGCACCCAAGTGCACCTAAAGATAGGGTGCACCCATATACAAATATAAACAAAAATATATATAATTAAGAGTAAAAATGTATACAATTTAATTGTTAATTTTTTTAATGAAAATTTGTATATAATATTCAATAAAAAGTTATACACGTATGGATGTTAGTTTTTAAATGAAAACTTAATGTGAAAAAGTATACAATTATTACAAAACACGTATACAAAATAGAATAATATGTATACAAAATAGAATAAAAAGACATACACATATGAATGCACCCTTGCACCCGGGTGCACCCAATATACACTCTTATTTATGTTTTAAAGTCTCTCCACCATCGTGACGATTAATCGAATTAAGGAGTAGTATTATTATTTGGGAAAGTTTTGTGTGACACCGTCTCATTTGAGACCATTTTTAAGAATTCTTAAATAGTTACCACTTTTTATTAAAGATATTATCATTGTATATCACTTTTTATTTATATTATGAATTGTTCATGAAATAATCAACTACACCATATTAATTTGAGTATAATTTTTTATTAAAATATTATTATTTCTTATCCATCTTACAAGAGTCTTCTCGTGAGACGGTCCCCACAAATTTTTTCCTTATTTTTTTAGGTGGAGTTATATATATTTTTTCTATTATGTATTTTTATAGATTTATCTATTATTTTCAATGTAAAGATATGTCATAAGTTATAATTTTGTAAAATTTTTTAAAGTATTAATTGTACTTCTAGAATCCTCATTTAAAAGAAAAAAAATTGATACTTTGAACGGACCCAAAAGATTAAGGTAAAATACTTTGCAATATATATGTATATTATGTGCAAATAGCATTGCATGATTCTTTTCCTAATGAATAAATTCGGGAATTATAAGTTAATAGAACTGTATTTTTAATTATTTTAGAACAAACTATTAATAAATGGCATGACATTGTATTAAAAAATAGGTAAATTTATAGCATATATAATTAGTTTATCCTTTTCGAAAGAAAAAAATCTAACGACTATGGAGGGCAAAACGTATTTTGTTGGTTTCATGCTGCTTCTGGTGTTGATGTTTGCAACTCGTATGTTATATTAGCACTTATTATATTGAGTTAAATATTTGTTTGGTCCCGTAACTTTTTTTCTTTTTAATTTTAGTCCAAAAAAGGATATTTGTTTATAATTAGTCCCATAACTTTCATTTTTCTTTAATTTTGGTCCAATTTTCGCCGAATTTGCCACCTGTTTCCGAAATTGGCAAGTGATGCTGACATGACGAGTCCAACCAGCCAAATATTGATGAAGCTTAAGAAGAGGAAGAAGGATAACACCAAAAATTGCAAAATGTTTATGTATGGGGTGACTATAAACGTTTTTGCAATCTTTGGTGTTGTCTTCATTCTTCTTCTTAAGTTTCATCAATCTTTGGTTGGTTGAGAAATAATTGGACTAGCCACGTCAGCATCGCTCGTCGGTTTCCGGCAACAAGTGGCAAATCCGATAAAAATTGAACCAAAATTAAAGAAAAATTAAAGTTATGAGACTAATTATAAACAAATATCTTTTTTGGGACTAAAATTAAAAAGAAAAAAAGTTACGGGACCAAACAAATATTTAACTCTATTATATTCATTTTTAATTTATATATATATATATATTATAGGGATTTTTTTTACATTTTTATTTATTTTAAGTTTTATTAATTTGGATATTGGTCCATTATTCCATTTTATATTAGTGATGTCGTAACTTTACAAATTCAACTTTAGTTTAAGTACCAACCAACATATAAAATTTCTATTTGAAATCACGTTAGTTTGTTAAAAGAAATCGGTATATATATATATTAAACAGCCACCTCATCTAAAAGCTTAATATGATATAGAGATAAATCGTTTTAGATGAGGTGGTTATGTAACAATATAATCTTCTAATTAATTATGTTGAAAATAATGTAGCAGAAGAGAGTTTGGGAAGGGAATGCAAGTCTCCAAGTGCAAACTTTAAAGGACTGTGCCTGGTCGAGCATAACTGCCAGCTCGTCTGCGCCGGAGAAGGTTTCTCCGATGGCGAGTGCAACGGATTTAGACGTCGCTGTGTTTGCAAAAAGCCTTGTAATTAATTAACCCTTGGAATGTTGCAACATTTTTCACATCATATGTTTCCAAACTCCCTGGATTAATTAATTGCTCAATTTGAATTATACTATACAATAAACATAAATATTACTGTTACAGTTTATAATATTGTCCCGCTCTCCTAAATTAGAAAAAATATCAAAATTCGTCATTTTAAGTATGACAAATATTTTAATCATTTTTTGTTTGTAATTTTAAAGTTTCATTTTTGTTTTTGTCGATTTTGATATTTTTGTTTAAAGTTAATTATTTTATTATCCAAATTTGGGAAAATATTAAACAAATAATTCTGGGCGTGAAAGCCTAAATTTGGACTAAGTTTTTTTTAAAAAAAAAAAAAGACAAAAATGATCAAAATCAAACAAAAATGAACCAATTGAAAAATTACAAATAATAATAAACTAAAATTAAAATCGATAATAGTTTAATTACAAATTTTGATATTTTCTCGTTAAATTATTGTGGAAGCAATAAATGCAAACGATTAATGTATAAATTAATGTCAAAATCCAGCAATCAGATAGTCCTAATTTTAACGGGTTTATAATTAATAATATTGGGCTAAAGTACAAAATGTGCTAAAAATTTTCGGCTACTGACAAATAATGATTATTATGAATTAAAATTTATATCTATGATCTCGTAATTAAATATTTACATGTTCTTATTTGCACAGGACCAATTAATATATAACTCATTAGTGTTGTATAATAGTCAGTAGGAGTATATCTTTTCCAACATATAATTTAAATGTTTGAGGAGTACGAAAGAAAGACTTAAATCGAACTTGCACCATAGGGTTGAAATAAATTACTCCTAAAATGTTTTCACCTTAATTTATCAATTACTATTCACTACTTTAAAAATAATTTTTGATCTTTAAAAAAAAAAACTATTACTCGATCTTCTGAATGAAAAATATTTTTTTAAAATTATGTTATATCAATGAATTTTTATATTTTTGTTGAAATGAGTAGTATTTTCATTTCAAAAAGTAGTATATATACTTCATTTCTTTAAATAGTAATTTTATAAAAATAAGGTGCATGATGAACTATTCATAGAGATTTTCTGGTTAAATATCTTTATTATTTTTCTTTTACATATTTACAATCTAACTCTTTCGTAATCTTTGAGGATGCATACTAAGTCATCTAAGTACATCTTGCGATTTAACTACACTACCAGTATATCCGGCCCCAAATGATTGATGATTCAGGGGCATAAATGGGATAAAAGAAATAGTTGTCGATGAAAAATGAACGTGTCACGTTGCATGAAAGTGATTTGGGACGTGTAGTCGCCTCCACCTCTTTTTATGGGTGGCCTTTCTCCTCGTTCTTCATATCATATTCATACTCAATTAATGGTGATGGAGAAATTGGGCGTTATATTCTGTGCTTTCTTCTTATACTAATGTTTCTGGCACCTCGTAAGTTCACACATGCACACATATATCATCTATATATATATATATATATATATATATATATATAAAGACTGAGTGAATTAAATACTATTCCGTAATTATTAATTACGGGGAGGTGATGAACTTAGCGGAGGGGAGGAGAAGAGGACGTGCGAGTCGCAGAGCCGCCTGTTCGAGGGCCGCTGCATGAGCGACCGCAATTGCGTTGAGGTCTGCCAGAATGAGGGCTTCACCGGCGGCTCCTGCCGTGGCTTGCGCGGCCGCGTCGGCTGCATCTGCACCCTGCCCTGCCCCTAGACCCGACCCATTTTATTTCAATATATATATATATACACACTAGCCCATACTATATACCTACTATTAATTAATTAATAAAACATACGTGCAATATTCATCCATTCCATACTAATTGTAATTGCACGCTATAAATAATCATCTTTTATATATCTTCCAATCTTTAACATGCTCTTTTATTATATCTCATCTCATCTGTTCTCTTATGCCAAGTGTGTTCTATACCATGGAATCATAATTCATATTTTTAATTAAATCTCAATTTAATCTAGGATATTTTTTTTTTAAAACGATTTTAACCTATATTTATTTTTCTAGAAATAAATACTGCACGGATTTTGGTATATCACCGGTCTCCTATTTTATGATGAGGCGAGTGAGGGGACCAAATTAATGTGGATGTAGAAATTGAGTTCAAACCATTTAAAAGACAGGATAAAACTTGTGTGTTCGGCAAGGACACCGTACGTCTGGATATCCTTTAATATAGGAATGTATACTCTTTAATTTTTAATTTTTTTTAATAAAAATATAGTATACCATTTAGAATAAAATGTTATATCCTTATTAATTAAAGTGTCCCTTTAAAATAAAAAAATATTGTACCCTTATGCACCTTATGCACACTTGGAGACACAGGACACCAACACTTAAAAAAGATCAACAATAAATTTGCCATAAATTCAAAACTAATTAATCAATACTTACTCCCAAAAAAAAAAGCATTGGAGTCTACCTACATTTTAATGCAGTTTCTCCCCATGGAAGAAAAGTTATAAAAAGAAATAAATACTTCTACTCCATGTATGCACTCCCAACAATATATAAAACCCAATGGATTTTGGTGTCACATATGCAACCATCCATACTAGAATTAACTAACTATAACTCATCATGGCTGCACAATTCCAGACTCTCTGTCTCTCTCTCATCCTGCTCTTGTCTTTTCGTAAGTCAACATTAATTTAAAAATTCAATCATATATAATTCTTTCTATACTCAATATATGAAGCTACAATTCATTAATATATTTATGTAGGAGAGATGGAAGCAGGTGTATGTGAGACACCCAGCAAGTATTTCACAGGACTTTGCTTCAGCCGCCACAACTGCTCAGCTATTTGTGAGAAAGAGGGCTTCTTATTTGGAGTTTGCAAATTCTTCAAGTGTACCTGTGCTAAAAATTGCGGTGTAGGCGAAGGCGGTGATGGTGGTGGTGAGGGCCCTCCTGTGGGAGGTGATGAACCTCCTGCAGCTAGTAGCAGAAAAAACTAATTTGTTATGCATCATTCATTCATTCTAGCACATGATATATAATTACATGATTTTGATATAACTTTAAGAAAATTAAGCTTATATCTCTCCAATAAACCACATGCTCAATTTATAAGAGGTCATATGGTTTATACAAATTGTTGTGTTAATTAGCATCAATCTTGCATTACATCAAATACATATACACGGATTCAAAAATAAATTTATATATAAACTTGGTATTAAATTGAGTTTAATAACTTATTGTGCCCATGGATCAAATACGTCCCAAACATCTTTTCACACTTCGCTCTCAGCAAAGTGGAGTTAATTAATATCAATTTCTGTAACTTTAGTTGAATCTAATTTTGAAAAATATCTTAAGAAATTTGCTTAGAGAACTTTTATAAAAGGAATTTAGAGTATATATATATATATATATATATATATAAAGGCCAATTGAAAAGTTTATTTATCTTAATTTTTGATCAATTTGTCTCACAGTTCATCTAAATTTCACGAAACTTAGTCTAGGTTGTTTCAACTAGTTGCATTTTTTTCTTTCTAGTAATCAATATAGGCAGTAAAGATTGCCTCCTTTAATTAATTAAATGGATAAGAGTGAGATGAAAAAGCAATGGGAGGGGATAAGAAGAATGTAACACAATTCCATTCAATTACAACTTTAGACAATTTCATTAATATCTTGGTATATCCATATCAGTTTATGTCATAAGTCACCATGAAATTCTTTACACCATCTCTACAACAAAAATATTATTCTAAATTTAAAATTTAATACATTGCTAGGCAGATATAGTTAAATGAAGCATACAAGAATGGCCAAGATGATGCGTGCTGTGGTTTTGCTAATTCTGATCTCAGGTAATAAGCTGCAAAATGATTAAGCTTGCTCATCATTTTGGTAATAATATTAATATTAATTGCAGAGAATATAGTGATGCTTGGTGAATCAGCAGTTTGTGAGGCAGCAAGCAAGTTGTTTCATGGTCTTTGCTTTAGTGACCGTAACTGCCTCAAGATTTGCGAAAAGGAAGGTTTTATTTCCGGCCATTGTAAGGGTTTTCGACTACGTTGCATATGCTATAAAGACTGCAGTGGCGGTGGAGGTGGAGGCGGAAAACCTCCGTTAGACCCCCCAGAAGATGGCCCTCCCACCACCGGACCACCAGAAGACAGTCCTCACCCTACAGAACCACCCCCAAAACCACCATGTCCTCCAACAGGCTGCCCTAATCATCCACCTGTTCCTAATCCACCTGTTATCCCTGTCCCTAATCCTCCAACGGGTTGCCCTAATCCACCTGTCATCCCAATCCCTAATCCTCCGACAGGTTGTCCTAATCCACCTGTCATCCCTACCCCTAATCCTCCGGCGGGTTGCCCTAATCCACCTGTCATGCCTGTCCCTAATCGTCCAAATGATTGCCCTAATCCTCCGATGGGTTGCCCTAATCCACCTGTCACTCCTGTCCCTAATCCTCCAGCTGGGTGCCCTAATCCACCTGTCATTATTATTATCCCTGGATGCCTTAATCCACCTGTGATTCCCAGCCCTAATCCTCCAATTGGTTGTCCTAAAGCACCTGCCATCCCAAATATCCCTAATCCTCCAAAGGGTTGCCCTAATCCACCTAATCCTCCAACAGGCTGTCACAAACCCTCCATAAGGTTGCCCTTACCCTCCAACAAGTTACAGTTTGTCTCAAACCTTCCCAATAGGTTTAATTTAAATAACTGATTCAAGATTAAACACATATATTATCATGATGTGATTGCATACATTTATCATATTGGCTTCATTGTAAGTATACTATACAGCCTTCTAATAGCATCCCAAAACACTCTTTAAAATTTGGAGAACATTTTCATAAAATAAAGAACATCTTTTATATTTGAAGAATCATGTTTCATGCTACAACACACTCTTTATATTTTCATTTTAAAGTTTATTTAGAATATATTTTCCCTTTTAATATTTTATTATACTCTCTCTAATTTTAAGTAAATATACAAAGAAAAGCGAATAGCATTTAATGCAATAAATTTGGAGAAATTTGGAGAGTGCGGTGATTTTTACTCTCAAAATTTGAAGATTAAAAATTATTTTCTAAACTTAAATATTAAAATAAATAGAGTGTTGGACCCTATTTTTATTGAAAATCTCTTCAAAATATAATTTTTTTCATTTTACATTAGCTTTTGGAGATGCTATAATTAACTCACGTAATTACTTGATTACAAAATATACATGAAAAAAGCCATCATGAGCGTTCGGGCGTACTTTCTTGTTAAAATATTAACATTTCTTATATATCTATCAAAACTCATTTAGTGGGACGATCATTAAAAAAAATATTTTTAGCAATCGAATTTACTAACGAAATTCAATCCGTTGGTAATTACCAATAGATTAGCAACAAAAATATCATTTTTGTTTTAGCAACGGAATGTCAACGGATTTATTCTCTATTTTAGCAATAGAATTTAATCCGTTGGTAATTACCAATGGATTACCAAGGGAATCATTATATAATTACCAATTGAATTATTAGCAACGGATTATCAACGGAATTATTTATCAATGGAATTGATTTTTCGTTGCTAAAAATTTACCAACCACCACTTTACCAACGTAATTTTACCAACGGATTCGGTTGCTAATCCGTTAGTAAGCTAATTTAACAATGAAATTAAGGTTTTTACCAACTGAATATTCCGTTGCTTAAAAAATTGTTTTTTTTTTTTTTTTTGTAGTGGATCTACGCAAATGTTATGCGTTGGTTACCTTGTCACAGAAGAATGACTAATTTATTTACTATATTGATTTTTTTTTAAATAATGTAGTATTTTTTTACTGCGATAAATAATTGATAAAATAAGTTTTGTACATTGGAAGAAGGATATAATGTAATATCGTGTTGAAGCTTTATCATTTATTATGTATAGATTAATAATTATTTAATGTGAATAAATTATCGAGAGTAATAGTTTGCTAGACCTCTGAAAACCTAACCTTATGGGCCTATGGGCCTAGTATGGGATCCAATAGCCTTCATCGATAATTTTTCGGCCCTATACTTATTACCATTTGGTTAGGCCCAATTGCAATGAACCATTAATGGGCTGCTTAAGCCCATTGAATAACTTCTGGCCAGATAGTTGCAAGTTTTTTGAAGCTTTGAAAAAAGCAACATATAATAATAAAAAAAAAAAATGAGAAACAACAAAGATTCGGAACTGCCTCTCAAAAAAGAGATTCAACAACTCCCAACAAATGGGTCCAGCCCTGAAAAATCTTTGTTTTTTGCTTTCCTAATTCCTTAGAGATTAATGAAATCAATTTAATTAAAAATTACAATGACGGTAGTGTGTGTTATGGATATTATATCCCCCATGCGTAGCAGGCCCAAAGCCCAATAATCTCTATTATACCTGAAGAAAAAGGCCCAACCCCATAGCGGCCCAATCAATGGACAGAACTGAAAGGACAATCGAGACAGCTCAAGGAGGTGGTGGCAACTCGAAGGCCCAGTCGAGAAAAGAACAAAGAGGAATCCACTAAACAGGCCGAAGCCAGAGAGTACCCTCGGCAAGTAACTGCAGCGACGACATCCTCCTGCCCAAGAGTTCGGACGAGCGTCACAGTACTGAAAGTCAGCCTGTCCGAGAATCAAAGGGGCAACAGAAGCAAGATAGTGAAAAGCAAGCACCATCATGAAGGGTGACAAGTACCACAGGCTAAAGGACAAGACTAACGGGAAGAAGAGGTGTCTTGGGCAACAATCCTAACTAGAAGACAACAACTGATTGGCGAATCTTACTCTAATAACCAATGAGAAGCCAGCAAAGGACGGAGGCACTCTGTGGAACCCTGCAAAAGCAACCAACAATGTCCAGACTTCTCCTGCAGCTGGTCGGCGTACCAAACAACTTCATTAAAGATGGCTTATCTCCATCCAAATGGCGCAAGGCGATTGGCTCTGGTTTAGGGTTTTGAGACAATATAAATAGCCTCTCTCATAGGAGAGAGGCAGGTAACTAACACTTTGCTCTAGACATTATACTTGTAAAGGGATGGTTTTATGAGTGTTATTCCAGAGGAGAGTAATAAAAATCGGCTGAATTCTTTGGTAGGAATTGAGTTGTCTATTGCCTTTGATCCCGTTGTTTGTAGTTTTATTATGTTTGATTGTGTTCGTTCTTGATTCCGTTACTAAACATCTTTATCTCATAAGCATTAATTAACGGGTCAAGAACAGCCATCAACAGTGTGCAATTTAGATTATTGGAGTGCATCATATTTAAATAGATGGTACTCCTGCTTTTTTTTCTAACACAATAAAAGTTTTAATTTTATTTTTAAATTGATTTATTATTAATGGATTAATAGCAAAATTTATTACTAATTTTCATTTATGTTGTCTTTCTTTGGATAAAAACCTTAATTTCATTATTAAATTGATTTATTTACGAATTAATAACAAAAATTATTAGTAAATTTTCTGTTGATAAATTGGTGATTGATAATTTTTTTTCAATGAAAATCCAATCCTATCGGTAAATATTTTTGTGGTAATCCGTTGCTAATAATTATGTTGTCAAATAACAATGAAAATTATTTAGTTAATAAATATGGTATAAATTTATTGGTATTCCTTTATTAAATTATATTACGGTCAGAAATCAATCTGTTGTAAATTCCACCGAAATCTAAGAGGTTTTTTTTTAATTATATATTCGAAATACTTATTGATATATCATGTAGCTTTTACAAAAATTTGTGCATATCATCCTTTAAAATGTTTTGATTGATAAAACTTCAACATACGAACAATTTAAAATTGCATATCAATGGGGCTGGGATCACCAAGCCCCTGGATTTTATTGTAAATTTACGTGTGATTACTGATTTGATTACATATATTATAATAAATAAATTAATAAAATGATATCCTTAACATTGAATATTGAAGTGAAAATTAAATTGACCCAGTCTTTAATTTTCAAATGTTGTGAAAAAGGTGGTTTCGCAAGCGCCCCGTCCAGACAGACAGATTGTCTTTAATTTTCAAATGTTATTGCATGATCATATCAACACTTGAATTATTCAAGTGGAATATATAGATTATCTAATTTCTTTTTCTTTTTTTTTTCTTTTTTTTCATGGCACTTCTACGATTTTAAAATTATTCTTGTTGTTTTCATCGCTTTTGTCTCCTCATGCGATGTGAATATGTGACGTATATCATTATTTTATATACCCTTAATTACCGACATTTAAAGATTTAATTTAAGGCATGTATATAGATTAATTAACCATTCATAACTAGCTTGTAATTTACTATTTTATTTATTTTTAGTTTCTTAAAATACTATCAATCGTTAAATAAATTTATTACATTGAAATCTAGTAAAATCTCTATTTTTGCTAATAAAAGAGTTAGTTAGAGTAAATTATCTGATTAAAATATTTTTATATATTTGATTAATTACTTGCTCACGGTAGTTATAATGATTTAATTTTTTTAGGCAATTTATAGTGTGCACTCAGGTGCACATAAAGATAGGGTGCACCCACATATAAATATAAACAAAAACATATACAATTAAGAGTAAAAATGTATACAATTTAATTGTTAATTTTTTAATGAAAAATTGTACTATATAATATTCAATAAAATGTTATACACATATGGATGTTAATTTTTTTAATGAAAAATTAATGTGAAAAAAGTATACAATTATTACAAAACACGTATACAAAATAGAATAATATGTATACAAAATAGAATAAAAATGTATACACATATAGGTCCACCCTTACACCCGGGTGCACCCAATATACACTTTTTTTTATATTTCATTAATTACATGCTCACGGCAAATTCAATTTAGTCGCAGTTAAAAAATAAATAAATAAATAAAATTATGATTTAAATTAATTTATTAAATTAATAATTTGATTTGATAATAGTTCATTAATTTGTTATGCACAAATACTTATGTGAACTGAGTTTAACACAAAAAAAACTTAAAAATTAAATAAATAAATAAAATTATGATTTAAATTAATTTATTAAATTAATAATTTGATTTGATAATAGTTCATTAATTTGTTATGCACAAATACTTATGTGAACTGAGTTTAACACAAAAAAAAAACTTAAAAATTTGAATTATAACGCTTTTAAATAAAAATATTACCCTTCAAATTTTTGTATAACCTAATTTAACAATTGCTTTTAAGTACATAAAAAAATATTTTTCAGAGAAATGAATAATTATTCTTTCAAATAAAAAATAATACTTTTCAAATTCCGATATGTTGTACTTTTTATATTCTTATTGAGTAAATTTTGAAAGTATTTTTTTAGAAAAATAATATTTCATTTCTTTACAAAATAGTTTTTTATATATACTGAATAGTAATTTTGAAAAAAAAAAAACAGAATTTTTAATTAATCAATTTCACACAAAATTCACTCATAATTATAATTTTTCCAAGAAAATATGCACTAATCTTCTACAGTACTATTTCTGCTAAAAGATAATGCACTTTTTCTTAATGCAAAAACGCAAATAATTAAAAATAATAATTAACACTAAATTGATATAAAGCAGTATAATCTGAAAATAGGACCAAATAATAGATTCCATGAGAAAATGTGTACAAAAATCCCCATGAATCTTGCAGTGGTAAGAAAGTGAATAGATGACATACGGCAAATATAAATTTTCGGGATAAGCTTTGATATCCCTCTCACATTCAAATTGTGGATCACACCTACTCCACAATAAATATCTACCCTTTTCATTTATTTATTTATTATTTTTATTTAAAAAATTATTTTGTTTTTTGGTCCAACTTTTTGATCCATCAAGAAAGTGGGTTTCTTTTTCATGCTATTGGAGCATGACTCATATAGTGATCGATTTCTATATAATTGTGATGGTGCTACAAACTGACGTTAAATTACACTAAACATTATCCTTTAATTAGTTCTTTATTTTTTTATATTATTTTTAATCGAACCATGCTAGAAATTTTAATCATGGGGGATGCTATTTTACTAATATAAATGTTGTACGTGTAGTTTTTATTGTTTTATTTATGTTACAATTTTTTAAAAACCATTTTATATTACTACTATTTGTGTAGGCATGAATCATGAATGTAACATTCATGTCAAAAAATAATTTTATTTAATTTTAACCACTTTATTCCTTTTCGCAGTTTCCTTGAAGTTTCCCTAGATATAATTCAGCTATGTAGATGATTCCTTCCATCTATAGTACATTATAATGATGGGTTACGTAATTCTTATCATTTAGGGTTAAATTTTTATATACCCAAATAATTTAACAGTTTTTTTTTCTAATGCCTTATATTTAGTTGTTATTGTTAAAATATCCTAAATAATGAAAATACTCTTAACTCGATTTTAAAATTTTAATCGGATCATAAATATATATAACTAAATAATATGTTCGGCTGAACCATAAAATATTTTTTATCGAATAATAAATTTGTACAATCGAATCATAAATATATGCAATCGAGCCAAAATTATATTTCTAAAATGGAGCATTTTAGAATATCACTTTAAAAATAGGGTAAATAATATTTTTCTTAAAGAAAAAAAAAGGTCTGTGACCCATTGCTTCTGTCATTTATATACTTTTTTACTTTAAAGTTAATCTTTATTCTTAAATTAATATTACTAATATTCATTAAGATATGTGATATAATTAAAAAAAAAATTGCACATCGACATTTTGAAGTGTAAGATAAAAAACATTATAAGTAAAAAACTTTTAGCAACACTTCTAATTTTCACTTTTTATTTATAAAATTATAAAATACTTTATATATTATTATCACTCTTTATCGTAGTATATATATATATATATATATATATAATATATATATATATATATATATATATATATATATATATATATATATATATATATATATATAGAATAAATCCAATCATGACCATCTATTTTTAAAACAAATCTCAGTCACCCATTAAAATAATTAAATAATTATAATTATGACATTTTCAAATTAGGAATAAAAGCAGAATAAATCCAATTCTGGACATCTATTTTTAAAACAAATCCATCCACCTATTAAAGTAATTAAATAATTATAATTATGACTTTTTCAAATTATGAAATAATATTTTATTTATTAAAAATTAATAATATAAAATAGATCAATCAAATTTCAGGGATGGAAAGGCCCAAGCCCACAGAATTAGGTCAAATAATCCATTGATCAATCAGTCCAAGCCCACAGAATTAGGTCAAATAATCCATTGACCAATCAAATTGTGAGTTATATATGGGGTTTCCTCACCCTTCACCTATATAAGGAGCCTTCCTCTATTCATTTCAAACACACCGAGAACGATTCTCTAAGAAGATCAAAGACTTCAGAATTATCTGAATAGTTCTTCGAATTCTTCAACGAGAATCAACTCAAAAACGGAATACATCTGGAATTCAGGTTTTACAGTCAAAAATTTGAACAGCATATAATCTGGTATTAAACCGTCCAGATTAAGCGTTCTATAGTAAAAAAATTTAAACGGCCTATAATCTGGGATATTAAAATAATTAAATATTTATAATTATGATTTTTTAAATTAGGAGATAAGATATTATTTATTAAAAAATTAATAATATTAAATATAAATCGCCATCTATTTTTCAAAACAAATCTCAACAAAATAAAAATCAAATCCTGGTCATCTATTTCTCAAATAAATCTCAGACACCCATTGAAATAATTAAATTAAATAATTGTAATTATAAATTTTTCAAATTAGAAAATAATTAAATAATTATAATAATTCCTGACCCTGACCATCATTTCTCAAACAAATTTCAGCCACTCAATAAAATAATTAAATTAAATAATTATAATTATGACTTTTTCAAATTAGGAAATAATTTAGTTCAATCTAGAATAAATCCAATTTTGGCAATTTATTTATTAGACAAATCTAATGTACTACGTAGTAAATACGTAGATAATTTTGTACCTAATAGTTACTTACCCTTATAATTATTTAATTATTTTAATAGGTGACTGAGATTTATTTGAGCTTCTCTCATCCGGTTTTGGTGTGGTTTGAATTTTGTTATTGTATTATTTCTTTATTTATGTTTTTTAATTATCCCATATGTGTTTTGCACGGAAATAATTACAGAAAACCCTAAACTTATCATATAGTAAAGTATGCTTATTTGTAGTTAAAGTATATCAATAATGAATCATATTATAACATCCTAAAATCATACTTTAATTCATAATCCATTATACTTTACAAAACATAATTTAACAATCATTAAACATACTTTATCTATATAATATACATACTTTAACGCGTTTCACAAACGGTTTCACATAAGTAGCGAGAGACTTTGTCATTGTTTTAATGGGTGGCCCTAAATTCATAATTATAATTATTTAATTATTTTAATGGGTGGTTGAGATTTGTTTAAAAAATAGATGGTCAGTTATTCTACTTTAATAATATATTATTTCCTAATTTGAAAAAGTTACAATTATAATTATTTAATTATTTTTAATGGGTGGTTGAGATTTGTTTGCACTTCTCTCATCCGATTTTAGTGTGGTTTGAATTTTGTTGTCGTATTATTTCTTTTATTTATTTATTTTAAATATCTCATATGTATTTTGCACGGAAATAATTACAGAAAATCCTAAAACCTAAAACCCTAAACCCTAAATCCTAAATTCATAATTATAATTATTTAATTATTTTAATGGGTGGCTTAGATAATGGGTGGCTGAGATTTGTTTGAACTTCTCTTATCCGGTTTTGGTGTGTTTTGAATTTTATTGTCGTATTATTTCTTTATTTATGTTTTTTAATTATCTCATACTCCCTCCGTCTCGTCCTTATGGTTACGTTTGCTTTTTGCACGGAGTATTTTAATGTGTATTGAGGTGAGAGAAATAATAATTTAATGTAAAGTGGGTATGTGTATTAGTGGGATGTGTGGGTCCATGGAGAGAGAAGTAGTTAATTTATGTGGGTCCCATATGTTAAAAAGGAAAATGTAACCATTAGGATGGGACGCCCAAAATGGAAATATGTAACCATTAGGATGGGACAGAGGGAATATGTGTTTTGCACAGAAATAATTACAGAAAATCCTAAAGCCCTAAACCCTACGTAAGTACTTGATGTAACCGTATTCAGTGAAATAATATTTACCAATTTCACTAATCCTAAACCCTAAAACCCTAAACCCTAAATTCATAATTATAATTATTTAATTATTTTAATGGGTGACTGAAATTTGTTTAAGAAATAGATGGTCAGGATTTGATTTATTCTGCTTTAATAATATCTTATTTCTTAATTTGAAAAAATCATAATTATAATTATCTAATTATTTTAGTGGGTGGCATAGATTTATTTGAAAATTTTGAATATATTCAAATAATATAATTAATATTATTAAAATTTTAATAAATAATATCTTATTTCCGAATTTGAAAAGGTCATAATTATAATGTGACATTTTCAAATTAGAAAATAATATATTATTTATTAAAAAATTAATAATACTCCCTCCATCCTATGTATTTTTACCTACTTTTCATTTTGGGTTGTCCCATGTATTTTTACTCATTCCATTAATAGAAAAAATGCATAATATTTTATTACCTAATTTTTACAATCTCAACAACTTTAATAACTTTTTTACACTTTATTCATCATTCCCAATAACTTTATTTACCTTTTCTTTTTAAATCACAAAATTATCCATACTTTTTCTTACATAATATATTAAAAAAATAACGCGTCTTAATCTCCGTACCCGTACAAATGTGTAAAAATACTCGAGACAGAGGGAGTATTAAATATAAATTAAATCATAACCATCTATTTTTCAAACAAATCTCAACCATCTATTAAAATAATTAAATAATCGTAATTATAACTTTTTCAAATTAGGAAATAATTTATTGTTTCCAAATGGTTTAGGGTTTTAGGGTTTAGGGTTTAAGGGTTTCAGGGTTTATCTTAAACAAATCTAAGCCACCCATTAAAAATAATTAAATAATTATAATTATGACTTTTTCAAATTAAGAAATAAGATTATTTATTAAAAAATTAATAATATTAAATATAAATTCAATCCTAACAATCTATTTTTCAATCAAATCTCAACCACCCATTAAAATAGTTAAATAATTATAATTATAACATTTTCAAATTAGAAAATAATTTAATGTTTCCAAAGGGTCTAGGGTTTAGACTTTTTCAAATCAGGAAATAATTTCACCAATTAAAATAATTAAATAATTATAATTATAACTTTTTTAAATTAAAAATAAGATATTAATTATTAAAAAATTAATATTATTAATCCAATCATGACCATCTATTTTTTAAACAAATTTCAACCGCCTATTAAAATAATTAAATAATTATAATTATGGCTTTTTCAAATTAGGAAATAAGATATTGTTTATTAAAAAAATTAATAATATTAATCCAATCCTGATCAAGCCATCCATTAAAATAATTATTTAATTTAATATTTTCAAATGGTTTAGGGTTTAGTTCTTAAACAAAATAATTATAATTACGACTTTTTAAAATTAGGAAATAAGATATTATGTATTAAAAAAACTAATAATATTAATCCTGACCAAACCATCCATTAAAATAATTATTTAATTTAATGTTTTCAAAGGGTTTAGGGTTTTAGGGTTGATTTTAGGGGTTTAGGGTTTAGGCTTTTAGGGTTTTAGGATTTGTGGCATAATATTTCTATATGATCAAATCCTGACCATCTATTTATTTAACAAATCTCAGCCACCCAGAATAAATCCAATGATGATCATTTATTTTTCAAACAAATCTCAGTCAACCATTAAAATAATGAAATAATTATAATTGTGACTTTTTCAAATTAGGAAATAAGATATTATTTATTAAAAAATTAATAATAAATTAGAAAATAAGATATTATTTATTAAAAAGTAATAATAAATTAGAAAATAAGATATTATTTATTAAAAAATAAATAATATTAATCCAATCTTGACCGTCTATTTCTTAAACAAATCTCAGCCACCCACAATGTTTATCCACAAAAAAAAAACGGTATGCATTTTTTAAGTTGAACTCAATTATATACTCCCTCCATCCCACACTAAGGGTAGTTTTTATTTTTTTGCACGTAGATTAAGGAGTATTATTATTTAATGTGTAGTGGGTAGTTGTATTAGTAGGAGTGTGGTCTCATATTTTAATTGTATTAGTGGGTGTGTGTGGGTCCCATATGTGTAAAAAAGAAAAGTGAACTCTTTGGGTGGGACGACAAAAATAGAAAAAATAGACTCTTTGGATGGGACGGTGGGAGTCTTAATTTTTCAAAATAACTTATTCTGCAATAAACATCGAATATCTACATGTTTCGGATAAAACATTCTTTTATTTAGATTGTAATCAATGTTGCGTTCGAAATGGATCGTCAATTCACTAAGATGTGTAAACAATAAATGGTTTTGAATTGTGTAAATTAGTAATATAGAATCTGATTCTATAATTTAGAAAAATAAAAAATTTATTGTTGCATTTTTAATTTGTAATATTATGAGATAATTAAAAAAAATAAATAAAGAAATAATACGACAACAAGATTTAAACCACACCAAAACCGGATGAGAGA
The DNA here is from genome assembly GCA_023678885.1 of Pogostemon cablin. Taxonomy (NCBI): domain Eukaryota; kingdom Viridiplantae; phylum Streptophyta; class Magnoliopsida; order Lamiales; family Lamiaceae; genus Pogostemon; species Pogostemon cablin. The sequence goes on along the minus strand of CM042955.1, from coordinate 8,730,947 downwards.
AGCTCAAACAAATCTCAACCACCCATTAAAATAATTAAATAATTGTAATTATAACATTTTCAAATTAGGAAATAAGATAATTAAATAATTATAATTATGACTTTTTCAAATTAAGAATCAAAATATTATTTATTAAAAAATTAATAATATTAAATATAAATCCAATCCTAACCATCAAAGGATTTAGGATTTAGGGTTTAGGATTTATGGGTTTAGGGTTTTAGGGTTTAAGGTTTAGGGTTTAGGGTTTTAGGGTTTATGGCATAATGTTTCCAGAGGATAAAATCCTGATCATATATTTCTAAAACAAATCTCAGCAACTCATTAAAATTATTAAATAATTGTAATTATGAATAATCTCACTTCATATTCAAATAAATATTATTCGTTCAAACATCATAAAATTAAGTGAAATTCTTGTTGCCCTAAAAATAACACATCCCGTGCAATGCACGGGTGCTCATAATGTCCATAATCCCTAATTTATTATAATTAATCATCTCCACATGTAAGACTAATTTCACTCACTTTAATTATAATTTAATTGATGATTAATTGTATATACAACTCCAAGTGTTTTGTTCTTGAGTTATTAATTGTGTGAGGATGGTAGGAAGTCATACGACGAATCTATACAATATCGAAAGTACTACTATATCTGATGTTCGGAAAGCCAAAGGGAAGGGTGCAGATGGATCATGGCTCTAGTGTACCACCGATGATACAGTGTATGATGCTGTGAAGTTGATGACTCAGCACAATGTTGGAGCTCTGGTTGTTGTTAAACCGGGGGAGCAGAGCTCAATTGCTGGAATTATTAATTATAATTTTTTCAAATTAAGAAATAATTTAGTCCAGTCTAAAATAAATCCAATCTTGACTATCTATTTTCTTAAACAAATCTCAACCACCTCTCAGCTACCCATTAAAATAATTAAATAATTATAATTATCCAATCTTGGTCATCTATTTCTCAAACAAATCATATAATTCAAATAAATATTATTCGGTCAAAAATTATAAAATTAAGCGAAGTTGTTGCCCTAAAATTAATACATACCGTGCAACGCACGATTAGCTACTAGTTTTTTTAATAAAATATTACCAGTCTCACACAACTAGCTACTAGTTTTTTTAATAAAATATTACCGGTCTCACACAACTTTTCTTAGGAGATTTATAAATCTACACATAATTTGTCAATAAAAATTAATAATCATATTTTATTGATGCAATATATATATTATATACTTGTTGGCATATTATTAGACAGAAAAATATGTCACCATTCTAATCATCTGTGACAAGATATTTTAGAATCTACCATCAAATTCAATTTCTCAAAGAATGAAATCCTGCAAATGGGATAGACATAAAACTGTAAACCACGATAATTTACTTTATTTGGGCCCATTATACGGGCTATGAAACAACACATCAAATGGGCCTGAATGTACCCAAAATGAAAAGTTGGACAATGATATGATCTACGACCCGTGATGTTTTAATATTCTTTTATGGGGCCCCCAAATAAGCCCGACATCATTGCTGACACATATGCACTCTCTAGTTCATCTTGTGATTAAATAATACACTTCCTTCGGCCAACTTTTCATCTAGTATACTCTAAATATAGAGTTTAACAAAATATTTTTTTAATTAATTTTATTAACTTTTAGAGATAGTGTGATATTTTAAAGTAATAAATAAGGATAAGGTTTTATGTGAGACGAAACTTATGTGAAACTATTTATGAGACATGTTAAAATATGATTGTTATGTAGATAAAATATGTCTATTCATATTTAAAGTATATTTTCAAAAGTATTATGCATGAATGATGCATTGAAGTAAAATACTATTTTAATAATTGATCGATTTGTCTCACAATTTGTCTCATAAGAGAGTGTACCATATAATAAAGTAAGTTGGGTGAGTTAAGTGAAGGTGGTATATTTAAATATATGATAAAGTGAGAGGTTATTTATTTTGAAACTTTAACCTATTTCGAGGTGAATAGTGGAAAAAACAATTGAAAAAAGAGTGAAGAGCTTGTTGGAATAGAGAGAATTATTCAAACTTACTCCTTCCATCTAAACTAACTCTTCATTACCATAGATACAGAGTTTAAGATAAAATTACTTACCTAACTTTAAAATGTACTAATACACTATCAAAAAAATTTATTTTTTACCAACGGTATATTCCGTTGGTAAAAGCATTAATTCCATTATTAAATTGGTTTACCAACGGATTAGCAATGGAATCTGTTGGTAAAGTGGTGGTTGGTAAATTTTTAGCAACGAAAAATCAATTCCGTTGGTATTCCGTTGCTAAAAATTCCGTTGGTAATTTATATAGGGTTTCCCTTGGTAATTCGTTGATAATTACTAATGAATTGAATTCCGTTGAAAAAATTGAGAATAAAGGTCCGGGTGATCGCAGTCTATTTGGACATGTAGTTAGCTCCGCTTGGGCAGCACCCCATTGTGAGGTACCATCAACAGCAAGACCATACAGATGGCATCGCGAATTCCCTACCGAAGTGACTGAACCACCAAATCTGTTGGTATTCCGCTACAAATAGAAAAATATTTTTTGGTTTTTAATTCATAAGTAATTATTCACAGATTGAATTCCGTTGATAAAAATATTTTTTTTGTAGTGATAAAAATATGATAAAGTAAGTTGGGTTAGTAGGTGAGAGTGATATGATATATACAACACGTAAAACTAATTGTGCCAACGTATTGAAAAGTATGTTGTGAACTTGAACTGCAATAATACATCTAAAGGAATAATATTATTATTACATGTAATGTTAAAGAAGAAAGTATAATTGTCATATACTAGAAATGGGACTTTGTGATAACGACCGGTCAAGAATTGTAACATATAATAATAAATAAATACTCCTATGTTATAACAGAAGTTAGGTTGTTGACGATGTTGCTCCACTAAGTTTAAATAAACAATATTATTACCGTCACACTTGATATACGACAATCTTCACGCTTCACTATTATCACCAATTCTCTTAATCCTCACTTTACTTGAGAATATAGTAAATAAATCTTAAACACATCTAATTCCAGTGATTTTCTCTTTTTAGTGCCTTAAATCTTAATGTCTTTGGCATTAAAACATTTCTTAACGTGACTTACCCTTGCAGTAAGAAATTAGATTTTGTAACATAATCTAAAAAATTAGTAAAATTGGAATACATCATTAACAAAATTTGTGACACTTTTTTTTAGGTTGAATTTGTGAATTCGTTGTATGGTATGTGACACCTTTTAAGTTGAATTTGTGAATTCGTTATATAGTATGTTCGCATTGTACTCTTTAAAATAATGAAATTTTTATCATTTAAATGAAAAATATTTTTCACCTTATCTTCTTTCAATTTCACTTGAAAAGTTGCTTTAAAAAAAAATCACTTGGAAAGTTAAATGACAAAAAAGAAAAAGAAAATGGTGGGGCTGGTGACTCAGCAAATCAGCATTTAAAACACCACAAGAGAATATGATTCTGTAGAACACAGTAATGTTGAACCCACAATTTCAACCAATAACACCACGCCACGTGTAAATACGGTGGTTTTACTTCGGGCTACTGTACATCCCATGCTTATTTCTAGGGACACCCAGTCCGTCACTTTTCAGGGAAGTTCACACATACTCTCTTCCCAGATATCCTCTGCATTCGCATTACTGATCAAATTCAGAAGAATGGACGGCGGCAACGGCGGCGGCGTAATTGGCGAAAGTAGTAGGGAGTTGTTGAGCGCGGCGGCGCCGATCGACGACCGATGTTCGTCCTGGAGGCTCAACATAAATGAGTTTCGGTTGCCGGAGGAGCGCGCCTCCGATCATCGCCACCAGTCGTTTAGTATCCCACGAATCATCCGTAATAAAAGTATGTGAGATGTGTACGTATGTTTTTGTGTGAATTCGTGGATATTATTTTTAAGAGATTCATACTAGGGAGATGCTAGGGATTATGCTTGCATATTCTGAATCGCATGCCGTTAATGGCGGATTTGGAGATCTGTGTAAAGGCAAAAATTGACGTACAACTGTTATAATTAATATTCCTTTTTCTTTTTATTAGGAGCGGGATACACTAATAAAGAACGAAACATTAGGACAAAATTCCCGGTTTAGACTCCGTCTCTTTTCTACCTCCTATAGTCTTGTTTCCTTCAACAATCTAATTCTTCTCTTCTCCTTACTTCTTTTCTTTCTTTCTCTCTCTTTTATTTATTTATTTATTATTTTTTAAAATTTTCATTAAAAGAAAACGAACCAACACTTAAAAGAAATTTAAAATAAGAACAGTGAGACTAGGAAAATAAATTAATGCATGTTTTACTAGAAATGGTTTAAGGACTGTAGATTTTTACTTGGAATTTTTCATGATTAATTTTTTTTCTTATTTAAATTTTGAGGGTATACTTTTGTTCTTCAACTTTGTTAAAGATTAATGTGTTGGCAAAGCTATTTAATTTAATAATATTTCACTGCAAGTCAAGTGTCCAATTTGCTTCTTTATTCTATAGATTTGGTGGGATTCCTCTTTCTGTCTTTTCATGGAATTTAGGTAATGGCCTCAATAATCTATTTGCTTTACTATCTGATGTAGAGGAAGTTTGCAGTTGCAGTTGCATTTGCAGTGTCTCAGAAGACATTAAAAATGAAATGGTCTCGTAGATGCAATTTTTGGATTGTTGTCAAGATATTGATTGAATCATAAGAAGTATTTTGTGAGATGCAAGCATCAAATTTGTGCAGCTTTAAGGAATAAATATACTGTTAATATGGAGTGAAATGAGTAAATTCTCAACGAATACCTTCATGATTAAGCTTTGTCTTTGAAATAGGCTACTGATATTTCTTAAATATATCCTCCTCAAGAGTTATATATTCCTGAATCAAAGGGATGAAGAACACTAAAGGTTATGGCAGAGAATGATGTTTTCACTAGCTTTTTAGTGCGTGTTGTGTCAAGTCATATGTTGATGCACCAGATACTAGTACATGTAGTGCGTCGTGATTTTGTGTGATGGAGAAATAGTTATTGACTCTCAGTTGAAAGGAGTAATGTTTCGGACGAACTTGTGCTATAGCAGATACATCATCAATGATTTAAATAAAATTCTCTGTTTTAAGATATTTGAAGGCTCCATTTTGAAAACTTACTTTTCACATCTTTGTTTCATTTTTATCATATGATGTTACAAGTTCTGTAAATGTTTCATTTATAAATTTCTCTGGCACATAAAGTTCAATTGATTTTCTACTAACATGTGATCAGAACTTTAATGTTCGTCATGTATTACAATCTGTCAGGAAAACAACGAAAAGTAGCAGAATATTACAAAAAGCAGGAGAGACTCTTAGAAGGATTTAGTGAAATGGAGACTATTAATGAATGTGGTGGTTTACCAGATGCCCTCACTGAGGTTGGCTTTGTATTTGTGGTTTTCTTTTTTCTTATCTCTAATTGAATGAAAATTAGTATCATGCCTTGCCATACTCATGAAACATGAAAACATCAAGTGAAGTTAATTTTTCTTACCTTAATTGGCTCCACTTATCTCTTATTAACTGAAGAGAAGCTATAATAATCTCAACAGTTGTTGAATTAGCAAAAGTCCTGGATTAGCAAGATCACGTACTTTGGGTCTTTGTCACTCTGTAATCGACAGACTTGTTCTTTAGCCTGGCCTTCTTAGGAGTGCTACACTTCTTTTGTTCTTTAATGTTTCATCTGAAATCTGTCTCTGTGCTTGAACATCAACTTTGAAGTAGGTCAGAAATATCTGTTGATAGCTGTACAATAAATCTTGCTGATATATTAATATCTTATTCTGCTCGAACATCTGTCAGGATGAAATGAAACAGCTCGCAAAGAGCGAAAGGATGGCTGTTAACATATCCAATATAGCTAATTTTTTCCTGTTCATAGCTAAAGTTTATGCCTCAGTTGAGAGCAAGTCTTTGGCTGTCATTGCCTCAACATTGGACTCATTCCTGGACCTGTTATCTGGGCTGATCCTGTGGTTCACCGCGTATGCTATGAGATATCCAAACCAGTATCACTACCCAATTGGAAAGAAGAGGATGCAGCCAGTGGTAAGCTAGGCCTTCTAACTGCTTCAAACAAGAAGATTCATAAATCTCAACTATAAGAATGACTGATCATCATGGAAGTTTAGACATTGTAGATGAGTATTTCCAAGCACAATTTGCTTGCCTAAACCGAGTTGATTTTGACAGGGAATTATTGTTTTTGCATCTGTTATGGCAACTCTTGGATTACAGATAATACTTGAGTCTGGTCGGCAAATTGTTGCAAAGGTAGTTTATTTTCCAATTTTTATGTAATGGGGCAAACACATGTTTGATGCTAATTGTTTATTTCTATTCTTGTGGAGCAGAAGGGCCCTGAAATGGACCATGAGAAGGAGAAGTGGATGATAGGGATCATGGTGTCTGTAACAGTGATCAAGTTTCTCCTCATGGTCTATTGTCGCAGATTTTCGAATGGAATAGTGAGAGCCTACGCTCAAGATCACTTTTTTGATGTCATCACCAACTCAATTGGACTAGCCACAGCTGTTTTAGCGATCCGTTACTACTGGTGGATCGATCCTTTAGGGGCCATAATTGTAAGTGGACCATTTCTATCTCTTGTGCACACTACAGAGTTAATGCTCTAATGTTTCATGTTTCAGATAGCAGTGTACACAATCAACACTTGGGCCAGGACAGTAATCGAAAATGTGTGGTCACTAATTGGAAGAACAGCACCTCCAGATTTCCTTACAAAGTTAACTTATCTCATATGGAACCACGACAAGGAGATCAAGCACATCGACACCGTGAGGGCATATACTTTTGGTTCTCATTACTTTGTGGAGGTTGATATTGTGTTGCCAGAAGATATGATGTTGAGCCAAGCCCACAATATTGGTGAAATGTTGCAAGAAAAACTGGAGCATCTTCCTGAGGTCGAACGAGCATTCGTTCACATAGACTTTGAGTTCACTCATCGGCCCGAACACAAGAGCAAAGTATAATGTGCAATGTGTTGGTGGATTTTCATCACTTCAATCTAATCCGTTGGCTTTCCTTATTGCTAAGAAGCCATTTGAATGTGGTGTTGGGTCTAGATTTTTTTCTTAGAGCCCCCAGCCCCTCCCCCATCCACCCTGTTAAGTTTTCTGTTGTGTTTTGTTGTAATGATAAGGTACACCGTACGGTATTGTTAGAAATATTATTTACGTATTTGAGATTGTATCGTTCCAATTTTAGATTGTAGTTCATGCTAATGCTTTATTTTGACTTTCAACTGTCATGTTTATAACTATTGACTAACAAGTAACAACATTCTTTCCAACCTACAGGCTCCAATGATAATACATAGACATAATGGTGATAAATAATTAGATATAGGAGTATATTGTAATTTTTCAATAAGCCATTAAATGGATTGTAAGACGGATAGATCTATTATTAAAGAAAAATAAAAAATTTTGTCCCTTTTAACTCACCCTAATTTTGAAATTGATTCATATGTTTTTCATGTTTTGAATTTAATGTATTATAGTTGTGACATTCGATAATTTTGTTATTTGATCGGCTATTGCAAGTAAACCATCCAATTATTTTGACGTAGATTTCATTTTTCATTTTTCTTAAAATTATAATGACATAACATACCATACAAATGATATGCTAAAATTTTTTGTCCATCAATTTGTCTTATTTCTGAATTGGTCTATACTTTTTTTTTTTTTTTTTGCCTTTTTAATTTACTCCATCAAGCTCTGTAAATTCAACATTTTCTTTCATTAACCCTATGTTGTGCGTAAACCTAATCATACTTACCTACCCTTTTTCATTTTTCAATTTTTTAGTTATAATACATTACATAAGATGTGTCATATTTTGACATATATCTCTCCTCAACCACAATCATTTTCAACAACAAAATTTAATATTTTTTTCAATTTAAAAAATAACACTCATCTTCTCTTTATACATTTCCTACACACCAAATATAGACAAATCTAAATAAAAATAAATAAATAAAAGCTACTAAATTTTTTTATTTCCAAATAAATTCACGTATTTTGTCTCAATTCTCAACCTCTATCTGATCTCCTCCAATCTTCCCTCCCACACCCGTACAATTTTACCAATTCACGCAATATTTATTTTCTTTCTCAGATCATTTATTCATTTCTTAATCCATTTAATACTAATAATTTTTATTTTTTTAGTCGATATCTTTTACTAGATTCTCGTGTACACATGGACCCATTAATGTATTACTCCCTCCGTCCCCCAAAGTATTTCACACTTTCCTTTTTCATCCGTCCCTCAAAGTATTTCACACTTTACTTTTACTAAATTTGGTAAAAATACATTATACTAATACTCACTTTTTACACATATCCCAATATAATACTTGCTTTTTCACATCTCCCAAAAACTTTACACACTTTTTTCACATCTCTCAATAACTTTACACACTTTTTTCACATCTCTCAATAACTTTACACACCTTTTTCATTAAATCAACTAAAATATATATTCTCTTTCTTACTTTATACATAAAAATACAAAATTTTCTTAAACTCCGCGCACACCAATACGTGAAATACTTCCCGGGACGGAGGGAGTATATAATTCCGTGATTCACATTACATGCATGTTCTGTTCCATTTATTTAGGACATCACATCTCTTGAAATTTAGGAAATGAAAGAGAATGAGCTTAATTGTGAATTAAGTAGGTAACCCAAATAGACAAAGTCTTATGTACAAAGTTTATGTGATACGGATATGGTTAAGAGACTTGTTAAAATATTTTATTATTTTATACTTAAAATATATTTTCTCACTCTCATAAATAAATTTGCACTTTCTATTTTTGTTTGTTCCATAAACAAGTTCACACCCCCAAATAAGGAAATACACACAAATTAATAATCTTACAACACGCTTTAATTTCAAAATTGACATCCCTTTACAACTCACATAACTTACTTAATAATTTATTTATTTATTACCTAAAAATATCAAACTAGATATAAAGCAAAAATGTAATTTTTTCTTAAACTCTGTATTTACAGTAATCGAAACTTCTATTTGGGACGGAGGAAATAATTTTTTGAAGTATGAAGAATGATTTATCAAAGTATAATTATAGAATGTTATAATTATATTCACAGACATACTTTAACTATTCAAAACATATTTTATTTATATAATAAATATATTTTAATAATGAATTGATATATTTTACAACCGTCACAACAGCAATTAAATAATGCAGTCCCACTGTATTAAACTTTTCTTACGTCACAAAATTAATGCATTTCAATAAAATATAATCACCATCACAATATTACAAATAATAGTACATATATTATAAACGTCTCACTTGCATATCAATAATTCTGTACTCCTTTTTTATCGATTGAATTATCCAAAATACTCAACTTTACATATAAAAAAAATTAAAAAAAAAAACTTAAAAAGTAACGAAACTTTATACTCCATTTGGGTAAAAAGACGTGTACTAATTTTTCAGGAGGAAGCATCAAGTAACATTCAATTATTTACTATCTTAGGTATATCTTTTATATATATTAATTTTATTCAATAATATATATTACTATTACTATGTTTATTAATAATTGTTTTATATATTCAAATTTTAATTAAAAATTATATAATTTTTTATTTATTAATATTAGAGCATATATTTTTATTAATAAAAATATATGTTTTGAACATAGATGGATGCACGAGAAAATTTATCTTTATTTTATATAAAAAATTGACTCCACGTTTCACCAAAGAGTCATGTTTCATCAAAGCACCCCACCCCTTTTCTATTGCCAATTATAATTAATTAATTATACTTTGGAGTATATTTGGTTCATTTGAGCTAATACTAATAGATCTTAAATTTTTACTAAAAAGTAGAGAATTTCTGTACTAATTGGATTTTTAGTAGCTTATTTAACTTATAAATGCACTAGTAAAACGTAGGGGGTGCGATGGAATTGAATACGAGATGAGTTACAAGTACAACATTCCTTAAAACTAATAAAAATTTAAGAGAATTTTAATGCTCACACTTTATTAATAACATTTGCAACATCATGCTCAAAGATGAGTCGATCGTTCGTTAGGGACGGTTTATAGATCAAAAAATTCCCACAAATACCCATTTATTAACTTAATATGAATTAAATACTCTTTTAGAATTAATATTAAATTAAGAATAAATATTAAATCATACATTAAAAATTAAAAGTAAGACAAAAAAAATTAATAAAATTTACAGCAATTCCATAAAATAATGTCTTTCAGTAAATTGCTTCAAGAAAAGAAAAAAGAGCTCTGAAATTTCATTTTAGAGGGGCTGATTTATGTCTTGTCACGAATGAAATTAATGTAGCAATCAAATTAATATTATTATATATACTAGGAGTAGTTTATTTTAAATTTATTGAGATATAAATATTCGATTCCAATAAGAAAAGAGAAAAGGAAGATATTTGTGTTGATATTGAAATAAAGGGTTATTCTGGAGTGCAGCGGTGCACCTGATAGTGTATAGAATAAAAATTATTAAGGTAGTGGAGTAGTTATTGTATTTTTTTTATTTAATAGTTAGAATTAAATAAATATTTAATCTAATGGTGCTGATTCCCAGGTACACCGGTGCATCGAGTGCACTGCAGTGTACTCCATTCGTCCCACCCAAATAGCATCATTTTACTATATTGGACGTCTCGTCCAAATTGTACAATTTTTCTTTTTTAGTAAAAATGACTCATCAATGACCCACCACTACTCATCACATCTCTCTAATACACCTGCTCATTTTATATAAAATAATAATACTTCTTAATTTACGTGCAAAAATGAAATGATACATTTTGATGGGGACGGAGGGAGTAACTCATAAATATATGATTATTGTTAAATAATCGTACACTTGGGATTCTATGAAAAGTGTAATATCCAATAATTCAGTGGAATCGCAATTTGGCACCTTTTCAACTTTTAATTAAGCCTCCTATTTCTGACTTTCATTTAGCAATAAACTTCATGATTATGTAGACAGGGAGTAGTTTAATCATTAATGATGATGCCTTTTACTCTCTATGTGGCCATGTTAAATGTGGGTGCCGCACCAGCACCCATGAATTTAAGGATTAAAATGTAGGTATAGTGGGTAGTTACTTATTTATTTTTTATTATTTTATTTTATTTAATGGTTAAGATTAAGAAGAAAACTAATTTATCACCCATGAATTTAAGGATTAAAATGTAGGGTATAGTGAATAGTCATTTATTTGTTTTTTATTATTTTATTTTATCTAATGGTTAAGATTAACAAGAAAACTAATTTAATGGTTTAAATTCTACGGGTACACCAATGTTACAAGTGCAATCATGTAGTTAGACTCTAAATTTTAATATTAAAAAATAATATGACGTTAATTCTCCACTCTAAAAGTATAGTACTCCCTCCGTCCTACGTATTTTTACTCATTTTCCATTTTGGGGTGTCCCACGTATTTTTACCTATTTCATTTTTTGAAAAAATACATAATATTTTATTACCTACTTTTTACAATTCCAACAACTTTAATTATTTTTTTACACTTTATTCATCATTCCCAATAACTTTATTCACTTTTTCTTTTTAAATTACTAATTTATCCATATTTTCTCTTACATTATATATTAAAAAAAAAAGAAAACGTCTTAATCTCAATGCCCGTACAAATGGGTAAAAATACTCGGGACGGAGGGAGTATTTTAATTACAAATTTATCACTCCAATCTAATAAACATGAAATATATGGATGAATTGTTTTTCATGGATAGATGACTGCTCTGCACTTAGAATTTATCCATCTCTAGCAACACTTTTAATGGGAAGAAAAGCAAAAATTATGCTATTTGTGTTTGACTTGGAACGCTATGGATAATTTGAAAATGGAAAATTGAAATGATTTTCGAGGATGAGGGATTCTGTGTTAAACTTCTTAACTATCTCAAATCGAGACTACCAAATTGGTTTGTTGTAAGCAAACATAACTGTCCTAATTTCTCATTTAATAAATGACTTTATTAATGATTATATTTTAGAGGGTGTATATGAGCAACTCCAAGAGATTCTTTAAAATTTAAAGAGAATTTTAATGAAATAGAGAGGATTTATAGTTTAAAGAGTGATATTTTAAAAATTACTCCAACACACTCTTTATATTTGATTTTTATTTTCTCTGTTCCCCATATTAATTAAATATACATGTAGTAGGGCCTCGGAGTTAGGCTCCCATTCCCATGTTCATCTATTGGGCTTAATGATCCCACAGCCCAATTCTAACCTAATTTCCATATCAATAATAATGTCTAAATATATCTCAAATACTATGTCAAAATAGTGATCAAAGTTTTGAACAATTAGGCTAAACCGCTTCTACATGACAAAAAACAAAAAAAGACGTAAAAGTTAAGGAATTGTTTTGTTGAATTTGGACATTGGAGAGGATTGATTCATGACTAATGAACTCCCAACTAGAAAAGGGATAGTGACTTAATTTTCTCTCTAATAAGATTTAATATTGCTTTTAACTCTTTTACTTTAATTTTCGATATAGTTTAAAATGATCACCTCATCTAAAAGCTTAAGCCGATAGAGAGTTTAATCGTTTAATACTTAATCAAGTTACACTCTAACACGCTCTCTCACATGTAGGCGGGGAATTTTTGCCTCAAGCCTTACATGTATTTCATAAATGGGTGACGGTGAGGTTTGAACCCTAAACCTTTGTTAACCATGGGATCTAATACCATATTGTAATATTGCATCAAATATTTGGCTACCTCATATTTTGCTTTTAACAAATAAATTGCATCAAGCTACACTCTAATAATATATTCATCCTTTGAATTTTGTTCTGTATTTGAGTCATTTGCTTTTCGTCATTTTATGTAATTATTAAATACATAGAATTATAATGAGGTTTTTTATTATTAATTTTTTAATTTAGCATCCTTTTTATTTTGTTCTGTATTTGAGTCATATACTTTTCATTTATGCTTTTTTTTTTAAAAAATTCTTTTTATTTTGTTCCTATTTAGCATCCTTTTTATTTTGTTCTGTATTTGAGTCTTATACTTTTCATTTATGCTTTTTTTTTTTGAAAAATTCCTATTTTTTGGACTGCTAGCAACTTTTTGCATAAACTAATGTCGAGTTTATGGATTTGGCCCCTTGCAAGCACAAGTTAAACAGTGAGCCCTCTCTATAAGTTTGAGGCACATTCTACGATTTACCTCCTCCACTAATCCCCAGGGCAAGGGCGTGTGGAGGCCCCTAATGGTGGGATACACCATTAATGTCGAGTTTGGTACTCGACCTTTCACAAGACCGAATAACAAAGAGTTGATTAACAAACTAGCCTTGATCAGTTCTGTCCATTTGTCAGTAATTTTGTTTCAACACATTTTCACTAGTTTTAACTCTAAATTGAGTGTCATTTTTTTCCCACAATTTCCTCTTCATTTTTGAATTCATTTTCAATTGAAAATCACATCAATTCCACCAAAATATCGATTCTCCAAAATCTTAAAATATCAAACATTATAGGGCACTAAATAATAAAATCTAAACATATTATTATAAACACAAACGCTTGTGTAAATCGAGTTTACGGTGTAAACCATGTGGTCTCCCTTCCAATTTTTAGTATACCCTATATATTGTTACAGTGTTTAAATTAAAGGGGACCACAAGGCTTACAAAGGTTTATAATGTAAACTCGATTTACAAGAGATTAACTTTATTATAAAACATTTACTACATTCTTAGGTGTGCAATTTAGAACTGGGGAGTATACCTTATGTATTGTTAGGGTGTTTAAATTAAAGGGAATCAAAGGGCTTACAAAGGTTTATGATGTAAACCCAATTTACAAGAAATTAACTTTATTACTACTCTCTTCGTCCCCTTGATAAGTGTCAATTTTGCCATTTTGGTTCGTCCCAATACAAAGTATTCATTTTCTTTTTGAGTTGATGTGACTAGACATGCATATTTTAACCGAAATCGGCGGTTTCGGAACCGGTGAAAACAGAACTGAAATCGGCTATATATCAATTCGGTTCTGGTTCTTCATTTCGTGAAACCGGAACCGGTGGTTCGGTTAAAATCAGCGGTTCCCGGTTGGAACCGGCGATTTTTTAATTATTTTATTTTATTTTTTACGTTTTTAGGTTGAAAAAAAAACTCGGAACCGAAACTGTCCTACCCTCGGCTCGGTTCCGGTTCCATATTTTTCAGAATCGGAACCGCCAGTTTGGAACTGCCATGCATGTCTAGATGTGACACACACAATAATATTATCATACTCAACCCACTACACATGGGCTCACACTCAATACTAATACAACTACCCACTACACATTAAAATATTATTTTTCTCACCTCATTATACTTTAAAATATTATACTCCTTAATCCACATAAAAAAATAAATGAAGACTTATCAAAGGGGACGGAGAGAGTATACATTCTTAGGTGTGCAATTTAGAATGGGGAAACAGTTGTTTGAATATCATTAATTATGATGTGTGTAGGTTAATTTTTTTAAATGGTAAGTGTTACATTATTTATTTATTTTTTATTTTAAGAGCACCATTTGAAAATTAAAAATAAATAAATAAACTTGTTACGAAGGAGTATTAAATATTTTAAAAAATTATGTTTATTTTAGAAAGTTATACTCTGAGATTTGAATCTTCTATGTCACATTAAGTTAATCAGTCAATCCTTGGGGCAAGGGATTGGATTTCCCCACCCCGACACGTGTCATTCCATAAGCCGGTGTTATAAAAGATGTCACACCAATGTGTCACAGAACATCCCATGCTTATACTATGCGTTTTAAAGAGTAATATTGTTCGTGAAAGTATCATGTATGTTGGATAATTAATTAAATGAGGAAAAATTATATAGATTATTGTGTTTGAATTAATAAAGTGTAACATTAATTAAGTAATGAAGTAGTAGTATTTTTTAAATCGGTTTATATATATATAAACGTGTAAAAATTACTGGGCGTGGGAGTTAATAATATACGGATCATGGGTTAATCACAATCACAAAACATATTTCCAAATCTAAGCGAAAATCGAATAAACAATAAAAAAAGAATCCAGCCAATAACTCTGTACCACGTGTACACCAGATTGTATTGATGGTCACAGGTAGTTATGCAGCGTCCAACGTTTCATGCGTATATGAAGGAAACCCAAAATTTCACTTCAATCTTTCCAAATCGGAAAATAAATTAGAAAAACCCTAAAACACAATGGACAGCAGCAGTGGCGGCGCTGTGGGTGAAAGCCGTTTGGAGTTGTTGGAAGCGGCGCCAAATGTGGATGACCGCCGTCCCTCCTGGCGGCTCAACATTAATGAGTTGCGCTTACCGGAGCAAAACTCCGATCATCGTCAACAATCCACCTTCAGTGTGCGACGGATCCTCCGCCATAAAACTAGTACGTAATGGCTTCTCTCTATGTTTTGTGCGTTGTACGTTTTACATGCGCTGAATGGTGTGCGCTGATTGGCTTTTGTTCTTTGGGGTATGATTTTACTGCCAATTATTCGGAGTTGTTTTTTTTTTAATTTTTGATTTATTTATTTTTAATTAATCGTGAGCCATTGAGAGACTATGCAGACGTGTAAAAGTATTATGCCGTACCGATGGTAGTATTATCTTATTTTTTTTGTGGTATGAGATGACACAGTGAATGATCGGGTTTACGTCTCCGTTTCTTTCTGATTCCTTTTGTCCTCTTTTTTTTTTCTCTTGATAATCCAGGAACAGAGGAATATGAAATATTTCTAAGACTATTAATCTATGAACTGAGGATATTTACTAGTAAATCTAGATTTTACTGGGAAGCAATTAATAACCTATTAAAACATGTAAGCCTATAATACCTTTTCAATTTTAAAAATCTTTTAATTATAAAGCTATGAAGGAACACAAAACTCGGGAGCAATTGTAAGATTCTGAGTTTATTTTATCAAATATAAAATCAAGAATCTACACAAAATAATTCAAAACGAAATGTGCCTGAATAAGAAACGAAAGAAGATCCATATTCTGACTTTAATGGAGGGAGTGTAATGTCTAATATAAGTAACATCATTGCCTTCCCACGTAGACTTCGTTATTCTCTGTAATTTTTTTGTTTCTTCTCTCTCTCTTTCTCCATCCTCTGCGCTTCCGCTGGTTTTCGTTCTGTTCCTCTCTCTGATTTTCTCTTGTGTTCGGGGAGGTGGTGTTAAACTTTGAACTTGTTGGACTTCTCTATGACCAAAATAAAAATCAATTCACAATCTGTCAAAAGAAACTGCATAGGAGAGAATGATTATGAAAAAGAAGTGATAAAGTGAGGCCTGCCCCTAGATTTTGCACATGAATTTGCCCAATTATCAAGTTTTTTACTGAAGTTACAGTGATCAGATTGGACTGTATTCTTTTCCCTGGTATCTTTTCTTTCAAGAGGTGGTTCTGAGTTCAGTTAAACGGGATTATGGACCAAATATTTTCTTGTGAGAGAAACACTAAATATATATCTCACCCAAGATATGTCTGAAGAACTTCGATCATTGTTGCTTTTCATTACATCTTGTCCTATGGTCTTTATGAATTTCTCTACTCCAAGAACTTGGAAGATTTCTTTTGGGCTAAAGTTGCTGTCCAAGTATGTACGCCTAGTTTTCAATTTATGGTGCATTATAACATGTGAGCAGAAGTGTTTTTTTTTTTCCTGCATCAAATCTATTGGCTCGCTTGATAATCTTTCTAGCACATATATGTTTATTTTATTTCCTTTTAACTCTTTACCGTATTAATAAATGTATGTATATCGATTGATCAGGAAAACAACGAAAAGTAGCTGAGTATTATAAAAAGCAGGAAGAACTTCTGATAGGGTTTAATGAGATGGAGGCTATTCATGAATCTGGTCGTTTAGCAGATGCACTTACTCAGGTTGCTTTAGATTTCTGGTTGTTGCTTCTCACATTTCTCTTACCCCCTTTATTGAGTATAGAGTTAATTATTTTATAACTTGTGATTTTATATCTCTGGGTTTTGATGAAATCTTACTTATGAATGTTGTAAGAGCTTTAGATATTACTTCTTTTTTACTCATTATGTGACTAAATCCTTTGTGTGGACTAGCCTTCTATGAAATCAGTACTTTTTCCCCTTCACATTGTTATTGAAAGAGCATAGATGAATACAAAATAATTATAGTATGTGGGTTAGGTGTTCAACATTATATCACAAAAAACTAATTTGAGTATCGGTACCTATTATGAGTCATACTTGTGTCTTATTATCTCAATTGTTTATCAGGATGAACTGAAACAGCTCGCCAAGAACGAACGATTGGCTGTGCACATATCAAATATAGCCAATTTGATCCTGTTCATAGCAAAAGTATATGCATCAATTATGAGCAAGTCATTGGCTGTAATTGCATCAACAATGGACTCTTTCCTAGATCTGTTATCCGGGCTCATCCTCTGGTTTACATCCCATGCTATGAAAAATCCAAACCAGTATCATTATCCAATTGGAAAGACTAGGATGCAACCAGTGGTAAGCTCTTCTAAATGCTTAAAAGAATTGGACTTATTATGCTAAACTTTACTATAAGACTAATTCTGTTGTTCTAAAATTGCCACAGATCAGTGATCACTGTGCTTTACAATGCATGATCTGGCTGGCATGTTTTTTTATTGATTTCTCTTGATCTAAGGCATTGTTTGAACTAATATCTGATGCTATCTTGAAGAAACAAAAAATATTAAACCTTGGTTTTAGTGCTTCATCTTTTCCCAAGTTTAGGATAAGACTAGATAGTTGATTTAGCACAATTGGTCTGCTCTAATTGAGATCATTTTCACAGGGAATTATTGTTTTTGCATCTGTTATGGCAACTCTTGGATTACAAATAATAATCGAGTCTGGTCGGCAACTCATTGCAAAGGTATTTCACTTTCTAATTATTCTATAATGCGGATCACACATGTTAAATTTGCTTTAAACGCCAATTGTTTTTTCCAATCTTGTTGAAACAGAGTGGCCCTGATTTGGACCCTGAGAAAGAGAAGTGGATGATAGGGATCATGGTGTCTGTAACTGTTATAAAGTTTCTCCTTATGATATATTGCCGTAGATTTAAGAATGGAATAGTTAGAGCATATGCTCAAGATCACTTTTTTGATGTCATCACCAACTCTATTGGATTAGCCACTGCTGTCTTAGCAGTCCGTTACTACTGGTGGATTGATCCTACAGGGGCCATAATTGTGAGTAAACTTGATTTTCATTCCTTTATCTTATATTATATGAATAGCCTTGATCGTAACAAATAAAATTCCTGCATCTTATGTTATCTCATTCTATGTTGCAGATAGCAATATACACGATCAACACGTGGACAAGGACCGTCATGGAAAATGTGTCTTCCCTAATTGGAAGAACAGCGCCCCCAGATTTCCTTGCAAAACTAACTTATCTCATATGGAACCATGACAAAGAGATCAAGCATATTGACACTGTGAGAGCATATACCTTTGGTTCCCATTACTTTGTTGAAGTTGACATTGTGCTGCCAGAGAATATGATGTTGAGCCAAGCCCATAACATTGGCGAAACATTGCAAGAAAAACTCGAACAACTTCCTGAGGTCGAGAGAGCATTCGTTCACATAGACTTTGAGTACACTCACAGACCAGAACACCAGAGCAAAGTGTAATCTTGGCTAATCAATCACCGTACAAAATCCTTCTCTAATCTGTGGATTCTCTACTATACAGCTAAACAAACCATTTGCTTTCTGCATCATGCAATATGTTGATCCCCTTTTTTTTCTTATTAACACAGCTGATATTAATATTATATTCAGTTTAGATCTTAATTTCAAAGCGATGGTACTTTCTGATTCATTTCCTGCATGTGCGTTATGGGATGTCTAGTTGAATTGAAATCTTGATTTTATTAATCCACCTCTAATTTCTGATATTAATTAGAATGACATTCATAGATGGTCCAATGTAAGCAGCAACCCAGGTAGAGTTGTGTTGAAGTGATTGATTCAATAGCACACTATTTCAGTTTTAAGGAATATTATGCTGAATTTCTTATTAAACATATATTAGAACTCACTTTCTAGTTTCTACTAGTTGGAACTAAATGGAGTCATCACGTTTCAAATGTTATTTATGAGAAGGAATATGCAAATATTATTATATTTTATTAATTAAATCGAGTATATACAAAACTCCCTATCCTGTGTCAAAGAGGTTTATGTTTTTTTTTAAAGGACCCACACAGAAATAAATAATTACTATTTTATATGGAATGAAATCTTTCAACTCATTAATTGTAGTTTATACTCCCAGTGTCCCAACAGTTGCCCCTCCTTTGTAAATAAATTATATAGAAGGTGTGAATAGTTGAAGGGGATAAAAGGGAATATAATACTCCATACTCTTTCTTATTTTAATAGGTGCAGGGCAGGCAATGAGGGCAATTCAAGGACAGCCCACGATTAGGGCTTCCACAGGGGCCTACTCTATATATAGGCGCATACATCTCTTTCCGTCAGACGCAGTCCACTCAACCTTTTCGATTACACATATTCAATATTTGAATATGGTATTGAAGCCTGGAGATGATGATGGCAACAACTGATGCACCGTTTCTCTTTCTCTTTTCGATTACACATACAGCGCTGTACGTTGCCCAGAGAAACTTAAGGATTCTGGCAATGGCTTCTTTCTGCTGCATTCAGATGCGCTCTACATTCACTTTTATTTTACAATCACAACTATGAGGAGTCCAATTTCATGCCAAATGAACTTATTTTTTGACTCCAGGCTAAAGATAGGATTCAAATCCTCCACATTACATTACAGTTGTTTCGTGCCAAAAGCTCAATTGAAAGATTTTTCCCATCCCTAAGCTATTTCCTATGGATTTTTTTAAAAAAAAATAGTTTCTCAAGTGATGCAACCAGACATGCACCAAAAAATTGGAATCAACCAAAATAGAACCGAAATCGTATATATTTCATCAGTTCTATTTCCTCATTAATAGAACTGGCTGAACTAGAAGTTTTTTTTTTTTTGAAAAAACACGGTTTAAACTCGGCGATTCCAAATCAGGTGCATGACTCGTGCAACCATCATTGTAGTTCCGAGTTCCCTATTGCTTTTGCCAATGAAAATGGATAAGAGTAAATTGTAAAATTTACTAATGATAAATGACTCGTGGTATGCTTATTGGTAGCATGTTTTGGGAATGAAAAACTCAAAAGAATATTATGTAACAAAGAAGAAAGAAATCAGATTGGATATTGCCAATTTTTGGGTCATGAATTGGGGGAGCAGTCAAGACACCCTGTCTTTATATCAAACTCTAAATTAATCATTCATAATGTAGTTGGCAAATATAATAATGGAATAATAATATCCTCTTCATTTCCACACAGTCACCACTCTAAATTAAATCAATCAAACATATTATGCATAAATAACAATGAAGAGATGGTGAATTATTAAAATTTATCTAAACACTATATTCTCAAGAATGGCGGGTTGCAAGACAATTTAGACTCCATCGAAACCAAAATTCATCTTAAATACCCTTCTATCCTCACACGTATCCATTCCATGCCTCCCTCTCAATTATATCTCCCAAAAGTAAATATACACCAATTTTAAAGTGAGTGAAAGTGACACTTGAAAATAAATAGAAAATTTTCAATTTCGGCTAAAAAAATGAGAATATCAAAAACAAAATAAGAAAATTAGAGCAAAATAAAATGTTGGCCAATTTCAAAACCACTAAAAATTGAAGAAGCCCCAATTTGGTTTCCACAACACGCGTTGAAGAATGGAAGGTTCTCTTCTCTCTCAAGATATATCAGCAAAAGCAACATAACTCAAATTAAATGATAATAATAATAAATGGCTTATATTCTGCCAAATCTTTCTCCAACCCTCCTCCAACCCAAGGAAAAATCCTCCGCCATTGTTATTCCACCTCCACCACTCTCCGCCTCGCCGCAGACCAAGCTCGAGCCACCGCGCCCCCGCGGCGCTGCCCTAGTTAACCGCACCCAGGGTGCGCAGGATAAGCTTAAGGATCAAAGAGATGATTTCTACGTCAATTTAGGTTTAGCTGTCAGAACTCTCCGGGAAGACCTCCCGTTGATCTTCACCAAAGACCTAAATTACGACATTTACAGGCAACCTACTTCGATTATCTATCCTACGAATTCGATTTACTACTGTTCCATTAATCGTACCTTCTTTCTCTCAGGGATGACATCACGTTTCTGGATCCTATTAACACGTTCACCGGAATCGAGAAGTATAAGCTGATATTTTGGGCATTGAGGTTTCATGGAAGGATTCTATTCAGAGAGATATCTCTGGAAGTGTTGAGGATTTGGCAGCCTTCCGAGAACATGATTCTGATCAGATGGAATTTGAGGGGAGTTCCTCGAGTTCCTTGGGAGGCCAAGGGGGAATTTCAAGGGACGTCGCGTTACAAACTGGATAGAAATGGGAAAATTTACGAACATAAGGTTGATAATCTGGCATTCAATTTCCCACAGCCATTAAAACCTGCAGCTTCCGTTCTGGATTTGGTGGGTGCCTGCCCTGCAACCCCAAACCCCACCTTCTTGTGGGGCCCTGTGGAAGCTTCTTCCTGTTCGTGGGTGGAGTTCTACAGGGCTGTGAGGGACACATTGGATCGACGATATCCGATGATTCCTCGAGATTGTTTGGCTACCTGTTCATAGTGAAAGGTTTGGCTTGTTATCTGCTTTCTATCCATATAGGACATGATATACTGCTTAAACTAAACACAGGTGATTGAAGATGGAATTATGGAATTATGGATGTTAATCTTAGCTCTAGAGAGGGAGGGGGAACACCTTAAGTATACCTGTTGTATATTTATACTTGATATTATATTGGTGTAGCATAGAGCAGAAATGTTAAATCATGAGTTCAAATATTATAATGAGCAAATTCTTCAACATTCTCTATTTTAGATTTAATGTATCTACTGTGCTGGCTGATTGATTATAAGCCAGCAAACCAGAATATCATGCTGGTAGCCTGTCTAAAGGCTTGATAGTTGTTGCTACTCTGTAGTGCTCAGAGTGAGCATATTTCTCATAAGTGACTTTCAGTAGACTTGTTTTGGCAGCTTTGTGGAACTTCAGTATCATCTCTGCACAATCCCTGGAGATTGAAAATAGTACTATTATTAAAACCATGAAGTATTGGTTCCTCTATAGGCAATATCAACAATAGAGGAAAAAAATTAACCTGATTTGAGACTCTTCATAGCATGCGTGTCTTGCTAGGAGTGGTGTCCACGGTGGAGTCAGTCTCATCGTGCATCGTGCAACATAGATGGCAGATGCGCATAGCATTGAGGGCTTGTAGTTCAAAGCTTCGTTTTCAACTAGGCATAACTCAATAAGGTAGAAAGCAAAACGTTCGAACTGGGAAATGAAAAGAGATCATCCAGTTAGGTGCATGGCCAGAAAGACAAACTACTCTTTGTTTTTACTCAAAACTTTAGCAGATACCTTCTTGTCTGATTGAGCAGCTTTGATAAACTTGAGCATGAAAACGTAGGGTGTTGGCTCGTTGAGACGAAACTTCAATTTCTTTAAGATAATTTTTTCCTGAGGTTCAAAAAGTATGCCACGCTAGGAGTTATAATACGAAATTAATTTTTATGCATATTTAGTGAGAACTTAATACTTGAACTGCAGTGAGAGCTTGAAGTCCATTCAACTCACCATTTGAAGCATTTGATCCCTTGTATACGACTCTGCTGAAATGCTTATCAAGTCAGCCACCTGTTGATCAATGCCATGAATTAAGTGAGCAATCTTTCAGATCACAGGTACTGCCATATTTGCATGCACGAAAATCATTACCCGAGGATGCCAAAAGTCTTCGTATTTGGATGCCAACAGGAGAGCAGTAAGGCCAACTAACTGCATTTCATTTTTCTTGATGTTCTCTTGGGAGAGGTATCTATCTAACAGTGTAACAGTGAGGAAAAGAGTTTCTTCCATCAAATCAAATTTTAGATGAACCTGTCACCCAAATGTTTGTGAGGAAAAACAAAAAGGAACTGGATACTGTTGAAGCTAAGTAAAAGAAGAACGCAAAGATTAGCTAAGATAGAAGGACCTCAATGAGCCAATTGATCAATATACCACGCATTTGTGGCGTAATATCCCTCTGAGTATCCACATAATTCTTCAACAAAGGATTCTGTCCCTGCCATATGATCTCAGAGAAGGTAAAAAACATTCGAGTATACAAAATTATACCAACAATTATCCAACAAGATACATTGATGGAATATTTAGAAGTTTTGACTCACCTCCATAACCCAATAATATCGATATATATCATCAACGTAATCACAAACTTCAAGAGGATTCCGATCATCGTAAATATTGGGTAAAGATTCCCTGGACGTGCCTTTACTGCATTCTTTAAGCATCTGCAAAAGTGAAAGGTTAACACATTTCTGGCAAGAAAATTTAAGATGGGGGAGTTGGGTAGTGACTACCTTTGATCTGGACATAAGTGATGAAATGAATGAGTTCCTTCGATCAGATTTTCTCCTAGGAATTAAAACAGTAGAGGCATCCTCCTCCAGAGCATGCTCACCTTGGGATTCAACAGAAGGAACATTTTTGGATTCTGAAACCTTGTCCTGCTTTCTCTTGGAGAAATCAACCTGTTTGGACCTCAAATCCTTCGTAGTCAATACGTGGCTTGGTTTTGAATTTCTTCGAGTGTTGAGATCTTTGATTGTAGTTTTCCCGGAAGGCTAGAAAATGTGTTACAAAAATACTGCTTAGTACTAGCAAGTCAAGTGTTGCATCTACTTAATTTGATATAATAACCGCTACAAGCTCACAATGGTTTGGTGATGATGACAACTTCATATAACGGGTAGAAAATATATAAATCTAAAAGTCATTGTTATACTGAAAGAAAAAAAGAAATAGAGTTCCAAATTATCAAGTGAGCAACTGTACAGAACTTGACAATGACATGGAATATAATCTACCACGCTTTCCTCCCTGAAAGAGAGTCTGCGATTGTAGTTACGATTAACAATCCCCATGACTTAGATATGGAGAAAGGGACTGTATAGTTACATATGAACCAGTTAAATTTGAGCCAAAATAAAGATATTTGTGCATACTATATATTATTTTGTATGCATTCCTCGTTCTATGGAGCATAATCTTGCAATAGCTTCTTGACATTTCTTAATAAATCGTAAAAGCAAAACTAAGTTGTTAATAGCCAAACAAAATATGCAAGAACAAATGGGTTATGAATAGAACTGAATGTCAAAAGACAAGTGACTGTGTAATCAAACTAATACATAGATGTCATATTTATGCAAAAAGTAAGAACCAGAGTGCATCACTTACCTTGACAGATTTCCTTGATGTTGCTCCAGCATCTACTTTAGTCTGAGCTCTTGATGACCTGAGACAACATGCTATATGAATCAAGAAATGAGAAAAATATAACTAAACACAAACCATTCATTTAGACTGCATCTCACAAGGGTTACAGCAAGTCTATGAAACTCACAGAAGTCTTCCTTGCGAAGTTCTGTTACTCTATAATGTTGTGATCTGTAAATTTTTACTCATAGATATAAACTAATCTGTGCACTTATCTTTTAGGGGTTCAGACAACATGCCACCTTTCAAGAAAAACACCATAGAAGAAATAATGATGGGAGAATGTGTAAATACTAAGTAAAGGAACAGTGAAGAGAAATCAATCAGCCAAGAGTTCAAATATATACCGATTAATTCAAGAAAATGTGAATCTGGCTACTTCAAGAACATGTTAATAAGAGCCAGGTAATTCTTCTTAAAAAAAATGGAGCCAGGTAATTTTCTCCAATAAATAGACACAAGCCCATGAAAAATATATAGTATTATCCAAAAATTTCTCAAAATTAATAAGAAATATGTCCTGCATATTGCTTTTAATCAGGATTGCTAAGCACAGACTGTTCCAAGTCACCGATTGCACATTTTCCAAATTCAATAATTCAGAAAGACCAGTTTTACCACTCTTTCTATGCTGCCAATCTCCAACTTCACATTTTCTTTTTACTATTTATGTTGAGTGTGTGTGAATCTGGTATTGTAGATTCCATTATTCAAACAAAAAGGTGTATGCGGGGCTGAGTGTGTTTTAAAACTCCATCAGAGAGTAAAATGATTTGTGTAAAGAACTCTCTTCAGTTTAAAATATGTACTTCAGCTGAATCCAGGAGGCCAAAATGTCTAGAGTAACCAGACAACTTGTATGACTTACTTTAGTATGAAACCATCACTAACTCTGTTTCCCCAAGGACGGGTGCTCCAATTACTTGGCTTCTGCACAAAACTTCTCCTGCCACTGGGCTTCACTGTGAAAAGGAAAAATAAGTAGCACCAGTTGGAATTTTTTTGAATAAATTTCTATTGACAACATCACATATTCAGAACATGGTAATAGCAGAACTCACCAAGGAAGCCTTGTTTTCCCCTTGAATTATCTGACTTCTCAGAACTTTTCTGTTAAAATATGTAGAGGGACCAAGTCAGAGACACTGTACTGTAGAAAGAATTCCCAAATTTTTAAATGAAGATGTGACAACATCAAAACCTTTTCCGGACCATTTGTTTCAACCTGGCTGATCTGCTTTACTGCTGGTAAAGATTTCCTTCAATCCACCACAAAAAGGAAAACAGGCACATTAGGGGCAATGGAAACCATTTAACACAAAGCAGAAGTATAAGTTGTAAATCTTTAAACCTTGAAAGATGGATAGGGTTTCTACCAGATTTCCTGGAAACAATAGAAGAAAATAAAAGTTCAACTCAAGAAAATAAAGACTCAAGAGAAGAGCTTATTGTTTGAACAATTTCAAAATTGTAGAGAAACATTAAATTTCAAGCACAACTGCACATGGCATTATACTAATTCTCTAGCATCCTCCAGTTTTATTCAATCAAGAAGTAAGACAATACACACCTTCCAGTTGCAGTTGCCATTATAGAGCTACGGGCTTGAAGTTTAATCCTTGGCCTATCAGAGGTAACCTTGATATTTTTGTTGGCTACTGCTATCCAGCAAAGAGTGAAAATTAGGCTCACAGAGTGATATCAGTGCATAATGCGCATTAGGTGGTGGCAAGAAAAACAAAACCAATAGAAAAAGAAATAGGTAATAGCCGAACTCACCAGGGATGCCGGGTTTTCCCTTAGAATTATCTGACTTCTCAGAATTTTCCTGTTGAACATGTAAATGGAACTATGTCAGACACACAGCATAATAGAAAGGAATATCATGGTTTTAAGAGATAAGACGAATATTAAAACCTTATCCGCAGCATTCGTTTCAACCTGGCCGACCTGCTTTAATACTGTTAACGATTTCCTTCAAGCCACCACGAAAGACAACATGGAAACATCAATGGAAATGCAAACCATCTTACACTTAAAAAGCAATACAAGAGTGAAATGTAAAAACTTAAAACCTTGAATGATGAAGAGGATTTATGACAGATTTCCTGAAACCGAAAAAAAAGGAAAAAGTTCACTCACATGTTCACAACACACATACATGCACGCACAAAAGCAAGAAGCATTTTTATAACAACATTAGAATTTAAGCACAAGCAATTAAATAATTCTCCAGCATCCTTCCAGATCTACTAATAAGGAACCAAGCCCAGCACACACCTCGAAGTTGCAGTTTCCATTACAGTGCTACGGCCACGACGTTTAATCACGGGCTCACCAGAGGCGACTTTCATACTTATGTTGACAGCTATTATCCAGCAAAAAGTGCACATTAGGCAGAGAAAGCATTATCAGTACTTCATTTAGAGACAAAAAACAAAACATACATTTCTTAGACTGCTGATTGTCACCTGTAACCTGAATCTGATCCAGTTTCACACTTTCCTGTTACATATATAGTTTTAGCTTCTATTTGAATTTAAAAAAAAAAAACTGAGCACAGACTGACATTTGTTTTCCACTTTCCGCCTGATTCGCTAGAAAGGAAAGCAAGGAAATGGAGAAATTGCAAGAAGTTAAGGTCAAAACATAGAAGCCAACAATGTTTGTGAAGTAAATAATATTTTTAACATGGAGTGAATGATTTCCCAGTTCCATGTTATTATTTTTTTAAAATTTTGAAAGACTTTCCTTTGTGACAGATAAAAGCGCCAAGTTGATTTCTGCAATTTTGTATCATCAACTCTGTGTACATATTACTTGATGCAACTAAATTTGCAGTTCTAAAAAAAAATTCTGGAGATTCATAACCAAGGAATTTTGCAGAATTGAACTTGGTTCATGAACAGGGGAAGGAGACAGTATAAAGTTGGGAAATTTGTGCAAAGTATTAATTTGCATACCCTTGAAGATAAACTAGATTCTTCCCTGTAGCCCAAATCCACAGCACATCTGTGGCTCAGAAACGATCACAAAGCTAATGAGAAATAATACCAAGAACTACAGATATTATCATGTTACAGACACCAGAGTGATTAAAATACAACGAAGCAGAACATCACTAAAACAATATTGAAATATAGGATTCTGCTGTTGTAAGTCAGAACTAACAAATCATCTAATTCATCAATGCTTACAGTTCTGGATGAGACTTCCTTTCACTTTTCCCATTCCTGCAGGGAGGGATGTGTTAGAATGATAGAAATCTTACTATTGAAATCAGTAACATATACCTTTGTGGATACAGCATAGTCTCAATTTTGCCCTTCCTGCAAAATAAGATGATATAATAGAATATAAACTGGATTATAATACAGAACTCAAAATTGTTCATTCTATTCATTTTATTTTTTATACTCGCAGTAATATAAAGAATGCATGAATAATGCCATTTTAAATTCGTGCATGCTCCCAATAAATATGCCACTGGATAATATAAAGAGAGATACAAAGTTGATTTCTTAAACGTCTTTTCAGGTTCTGAATATCTCATCATTACTCACCCATTTTTTGAGGCTTTTCCTTGCTCAGTTATTGAAAAGCTGTAATTCCTATTGCCAATGTCCGCCAGAACTTTTCGTCCAACATTTGAACTCTCTGCCATGGAATCACAGTTTCAGAATAATAAACATTAATCTTAGCTTCTTTCTCATGGTGTTACATTGACCAGTTGCACTTACTAGAATTGTCTGGCTTTCTTTTACCCTTCTCCAAATTCTTGGCACCACTCTATATACAGAAACAGGAATAAGAAAAGAGTTTGAGTAAATTATCAACCCTAGAAAGTAAGTGCCCCATATTTAAAATTGATTAAAACAACTAATGAACTAAAGATATGCCAACCTTTGAGTCATTGGCATTGAACAGACAGCTACTACTTTTCCGTGGTAAAGATTGTCTTCTGTATTTAAAATATATGTATAAAGTATGATTTCTTGATCAAATAAGGAGAACAGAAAAACACATTACATATCCTGGAAGTGTAAAAAACTGTGTATCAACTAAGTATAGTTGTTATTTAAAATAAAACATTGATTTTTGAACGGCATGCAACATATTATCCTACACTAAATGGTGTCATCACATCACAAGAATCTTCATAGTGCTATAGAACATGCAATTAATCACTTACTCGGTGACCATTTTGAGAGCGTCAGGGTTTTTTACTTTGTCAAGTTCCACATAAATCTTGAAATCCTTTAATTCGCCTACTAAGAAATGAGCATATCATTATAACCAAGCCGCTAAAACAAGATTGTAAAAAAATCAGTTAAACTATTAAATACAGAACTTACCTCTCTCGCTCGGTATCTTGTCGTGCATTGATCTATCTGTCAGTGGTTTCGACCTCCCCTGAAGTATCAAGAAACCAGGTATTACATTCTTTACTAATTCCAAAATAATCGCAAAAGTGCAAACAGATAAACATGAACTGAGGGAAAATATGCAAACGCACAAAGATTCTGTGTAGACTGTGTCTAAGTAATTATTTAAATAGTACAGAGTTGTTCCTCTATATGATCATAAAAAAAGTAAACAAGAACAGAGAGAAAAGAGACCATGGCAGAAACAGAACTAGGGTTTTCAGCGTGTACCTTAGCGGCCACCATATCTTAAATCGAACCCGCTTCGTATTTGCTGCGAATGAATAACTATTTCTTCTGATTCTGGACAATTGGCTCCTATCCAACTAGGTCTTTCAATACGTATGTATGATCCTTCAAAACTCTGGCAAACCCTAAATATCAACAAGAACGTGGATCGAAACAAATGGGTATAAGAAATGCGTAGATTTTAAGCAGAGACAACTACAATCGAATAATCAAGAAGAAAACACAATCAGGCTTACCGTATTCTTGGGGGAAAGCGAATCTGAAAGGAAGATTAAAGAGGAACGAAGAAGAGGAAAGTGAGAACCATGTTTGTGGAATAGGATTCTAATTTTACCGTTTGAATTGAATGCAGGCAGCCGCCCGTATAAAAGACCGCCCTTCACAGTTTGAACAGATATCCAATATTACAAGAATGCCCTTATTAAGGATGATGAAGCCTTTATTTATTGGGTGCCCCTATTAACGATGATATTGTAATTTCTTGGGCCTATTGGGCTTCCTGTGATTATAGAAATGGGCCAATAATGCCACTACAATTAAATTTAGTTTCACTTGTTTGGCATGACTTAATTGGTGTACAAATATACTACATGTTTATACTATATTGCGATGAAATAATGAACAAATGAATAGAACATAGATGGAAAAGAATGATTAAAAATTATTATTATTATTATTATTAATCTTGTTTAAATATAACTCAAGTAACAAAGAATACATTTTTTAATTAATTTCAATTTAATTAATGATATTTTTACAATTTTAAATTTAAATTATAAATTATATAAAAGAATTAAATTAATTAAAATCTTAATAAAGATTTCATATATTTTAATAAAAAAAATAAAACTTATATATTTTTAAAATCTAAACAAAAATATCAAAGATATTTCTAAAAAGTCGTACATTTTTTAATCTACAAGAAAAAAATGTGAAGGTTTTATTAGGATGGAGGAAATATTGTTATTATATGAAAGAGTAATAATTTATTATTTTAAAGAATAAATATATAAGTAATTAAAGAAATTTTGATAGGTGGATTGAATATTCAAGAAGGTGAATTAAGAGTAATAAAATGAAAGTAGAGAAAATAAGTTAAGCGTACGGACAGCACATTAGGTTCCAAACTTTTAATTATGATGGGGACACCAAAGCAATACCACACATTGCTTATTCTAAAGATTTAACCTAAAATGCTACATCTATAAAGTGTCTTATATTATAATAATTTTATTTAATTTAATTAAAGAAATTCGAAAGCAAAGAGACAGAATTACGACATATTGAGGCAAACATTGGTGTTACACAGTTCGATCGATGAATTCGACGTTGACAACTTCCTATGTTAGGGATTTGGATGACAACATTTTGTCTCCATTTCCAACCCAACCACCTTAGTTATCAATTTCTATTACAATTGCTTTATTGGGATTCAAACAATTTCTCTTGGGAACTTAAATCATTCTCTCACTTACTCATAATTAATGCCATAATCTTAGCTACTACGTACTTTCATTATTTTAATGTTATGGAGTACTCCTATTTATTTTCGAGAAACTCACAAAAATCTCCTAATTTACATGTATCTACATAAATTTGTGCTAAGGCAACTTGATTAATAAGAAATGTTGATTTTTATTCTTCTTTAAATCTCCTAAATTTTTAAATTTGCAAATGGTTTACCTAAAAACAAATCAATGAAATCTTGATTACATTAGGAATTAATTACTCAAATTTAGGTGTAATTTAATGGTTGATGAAATGGCCAACTTATTTTTTTTAAGTAGTTACAATTAATGCTCCATGAAAACTGAATAAATAAATAAATAAATAAACATAAATTCATAATTATGTTCACCATCCATATATATACTCTACTTAATTGGTCATCCAAAGATTCCACACACCTCTTCCACCCCTTTTCTAATCTCTACTACAAATTAACACACACTGCCTTCCTTCCATCCTCACACACTCACACTCACACTCACCTCTTCTTCTGCAACTCATCCCTCCGCCATGATCGCCACCACTGCTTCATCCCTCAACCTCCTAATCCTATCCTCCCTGATTCTGCTGCTTCTGTCGCCGCAGGTTTCCGGCGACTGCGGCGGCGGAGACGACGAGGCCTCGCGGACGAACAAGAGCGAAGCGCTCAAGTTCAAGCTGGCTGCCATCGCCGCCATCCTGGGGGCTGGCGGCATTGGCGTCAGCCTGCCGATCTTGGGGCGGAGGTTCCAGGCCCTCCGCCCTGAGAACGACGTGTTCTTCATGATCAAGGCGTTCGCGGCCGGGGTGATACTGGCCACGGGATTCGTCCACATCCTCCCGGACGCGTTCCGTACGCTGACGTCACCCTGCCTGAGCGAGCACCCGTGGCGGAAGTTCCCCTTCGTGGGGTTCGTGGCGATGGTGGCGGCCATCGGGACGCTGACGGTGGACACGGTGGCGACGAGCTTCTACCAGAGCATGCATTTCGGCAGGTCCAAGCTTGCCAGCGTGGACGAGGAGAGTGGCGAACCGGATGGCCATGTCCACGTGCATACTCACGCCACGCATGGCCATGCGCACGGGGCCGGAGCCGCCGTGCCGTCGTCGCACAACAGGAGCTTGTCGGAACTCGTCCGACAGCGCATAATATCACAGGTTTTGGAAGTGGGGATCGTGGTGCACTCTGTGATCATCGGAGTGTCGTTGGGGGCGTCGGAGAGTGTAGATACGATCAAGCCATTGTTGGCTGCTCTGTCCTTCCACCAGTTCTTTGAGGGGATGGGGCTTGGTGGATGCATCTCTCAGGTATTAATTTATTGCATTCAAATAGGAATCAAGATGTTGTCATAAAGTGGGAGCATCTGTATATGTTGCCATAATGTTTAATTTATTATTTCAGTGGTAACAAGAATGTTATTCTATTCCTAAGCCCCACATCCTTGTTATGTTACATCCAAGAACATGATTGTGTGTGCAGGCGAGATTCAAGTCGTTGACGACTACGATGATGATGGTGTTCTTCTCCTTGACGACTCCGATCGGGATCGGTGTCGGCATCGGAATCTCGAGATCGTATAAAGAGGAGAGTCCCAAAGCTCTGATAATCGAAGGGATATTCAACTCTGCTTCAGCTGGGATACTGGTGTACATGGCCCTAGTGGATCTGCTTGCAGCAGATTTCATGAATCCAAGGATGCAAACCAACGTTAGGCTTCAGTTGGGTGCACACATTTCACTTCTCCTAGGTGCTGGATGCATGTCTTTTCTTGCCAAATGGGCATGAATGATCCACACTATGTATTCCCCCATCAATCTAGTCTTGATGTTAACCTGTATTTCCACTCGTATAACACGTGTGCGTGTGTATCATGATGGGCATAACATAGAAACAAACTAAAGTCAATCAACATCGGAGGTAAGAAAACAAAGAGGCCCCACAGAGATAATGCTAAGACATCACATGAAAATACTGAACATACCTTTTCACTTACCCACAATTCTCAATCATAATGTGGCACACAGATTCTTTAGGTGTCAAGTTAATCCACCTTCAATATATGCAACACGTGACAACATACTACGCTTTTAACCCACAGTGTGAAACCATTAGGTTACTCCCACCTCTTTTAAATGCATATATGACTAATGGTTTCTACCTAATCTAAAGTGTGTAAAATCAATCAACATTCAGCTACACAAACAAGGCTGTGTAGGCCCTTTGGTAATACTAAGGTTGGCAATGTGATCTATCAAGAGTGACCTGAAACTGATAAGATTCCATGTAGCTTAACAAAAGCTGTAAGGTTTGGAAATGACCTTAAACTGGAACTGGATTTGTTTGAGGAAAAGGTTAAAAAAGCCTGCAACATCTCCATATGACCATCAACAACCACATGGTCCCCCACAGGCACGTCACGGTCCGAACCCTCTTGGGAATGAGTGAGAATAATATACGACCGCTCATTACCAGATGCAGAAGGCCGACCCTCCTGGAAGGATAACCAATTAAGACAAGGAAGGATAACCAATTACTTCTAGAAGCACTTCCAGATGATATATGGGCTGCGTAAGAACAATGGAGACAACTTTCGGTGATAATGACGAGACGCTTCTTCTCCCATATCATATATTGCAGCTCCAATCCCTCTGTACTGCGCTGCATAAGAAATTCGTTATTCGTGTTATAGCACTTACAAACGTGGACATTTGTACTGAACTGCAAGTAAAGCATCAGATAAGGAGAAGGATAAAGTGATACATGTTGCCAGTAGAAATTTCATGTCTCCACACTAAGATTCAGTCGTAGACAGGGAAATAATACTTGGTATAATGAAAAAGACAGATTCAAGTTGCATGTATAAAAGAACTTCGAAAGATCATTTTCACAACTCAGTAATATATTTGCTTCAACTAATGTGTGATGAACAGTGGCTAACCATGTGCTAATATGGAAGCACCCATCGCCATTCCATAACAATCTAGAGTTTGCCACAATCCACATAGAGAAGAACTGTCCAGGGCATAAATATAATATATTTTCATTTATTTTTAATATCACTGGCATGATCCAAGTTATAAATAATTGTGTGAAAATATATACAGCTTTGCTTCATTTATTTATATACTAGAAATCAATAAATATAGCTAGGATCTCTCATAAAACATAGCATTTTCACTCCAACCATTTTAACTTCAGCCTCACAAACAAAGCAATTTCATCTCAATTACTTTAACTTAATCAGAACTCCCCATGATATTTAATAGACACACCTAGATGCATTAACTCAGGCAGAAAAAGAGAACTACATGAAAAGGAAGCCAAACAAATGCCCACTGAAAATGCACACCATTTCATATCATATCCCAGTTTGAAAGTTGCCAAAAGCAGATATATTTATTAGTCACTCAATGTGGGTAAAAGGTACTTAAATACAACCTTTTGCCATTCAATAAAATGAACTCAGAATGCATTCTCTTATGACCAATCATATGGTCTGTCCACCATGTCTTTTAATAGAAGGATTGATTCTATCAATCTAAGATGTTGGCACACAAATCAGGAATCTGAAAAGAGAAAACCGATTCAAACTTGAGACAGTCACCGTTGAATTGAAGGGAAGAAAATTAAGCGACCCTACAGAGATTATATTCTCTGGTTGTAATGCAACCTAAAATGTAGGAGCACATACCACTTTCTTGGCAGTCCATGCTGCAAGATGATGCCTTTTAGTTATAAAAAGAACCTGTTGACAATAATATAATGATTGTGCAATTTTCTGTAGTTTCACCAGAGATTCTTTCGGAGTCTTGCCATACTTCATCACTGAGAATCTACTAATAAAGTTGCAGAATGGATAATGAAATGCAGTATGGTCGTACCGTAATATTGAATTATAATGTTTAACCCAGACAAGTTGCCACATAACCACACCACCACCATAAAAATATTTCTAATCTTTAACTTCCCTACCTATAAAGCAACAAATTCAGCTTAATGCTACTTGTACTCTGACTTGACTGATGGTCTAAGGATGGTGATATGCTCTATCACGATTAACCTAAAACGGAATATATTCTTGGTACCTTATACTAGACAATAGAAGTATAAGTTGTAAATATTTAAACCTTGAAAGATGGAGAGGATTTCTACCAGATTTCCTGGAAACAATAGAAGAAAATTAAATTCATCTCAAGAAAATAAAAACACAAGAGAAGAGCCTATTGTTTGAACACTTGCAAAATTGAAGAGCAGCATTAAATTTCAGGCACATCCTCACATAGCATTATAGTTATTCTCTAGCGTCCATCCAGTATAACTCAATGAAGAAGTAAAACAATACACACCTTCCAGTTGCAGTTGTCATTATATAACTATGCTTGAAGTTTAATCCTTGGCTTATCAGAGGTAACCTTGATATTATTGTTGACTATTGCTATCCAGCAGAGAGTAAAAATTAGGCTGGGAGAGTGACATCAGTGCATCATGTTATGAAGTGACAAGAAAAACATAACCTATTGAGAAATAGGTAATAGCCAAACTCACCAGGATGCCAGGTTTTCCCTAGAATTATCTGACTTCTCAGAATGGTCATCTGTAATCCGAATCTGATCCAGTTTCACACTTTCCTGTTACATATGTAGTTTTAGAGCTTCTGTTTTAATTTTTTTATTAAACTGGAGCACAGACTGACATTAATTTCTATCATGATGGATGGTGATGTGCTCTATCATGATTCCCTAAAAAGGAACACATTCTTTGTACCTTACGCTAGACAACACAAACATGTTTATAAGCTATCTATTAAATCTTCTTCCTTTTATTTTACCTTTCATAAAATTTTAAATTTCACAACTGACAACCACCTGGAGAAGTAGATGTTGCAATCTTTTAAATTAAGGCTCAGTCAGATAAACATCTCCATATGACAAAAGAACCACATGATACAGTGTTAACATATCAGCATCACATTTGTGATAGTCAAAGAAAACAGAAGTCGGGATAGGCACATCTCAGTATTACTGACTCTCAAAATTCGAAGAGGTATCAATTAGCTGGTAATACATCAGATAAATCACAGCAAACACTTAAAATCAACTGCTTGAAGAAAAAGTGACCTGGTTCCATATATATAGATTCATTAAAATTATTGTCTGCTATAGTTACATTCCCCTTCCTGCAACAAGGGGCTTAGGAGGGGACAAAGATCTGATTTCAGGTGCTGAAC
This sequence comes from Pogostemon cablin, assembly GCA_023678885.1. Lineage (NCBI taxonomy): Eukaryota > Viridiplantae > Streptophyta > Magnoliopsida > Lamiales > Lamiaceae > Pogostemon > Pogostemon cablin. Next base: position 8,694,889 of record CM042955.1, on the reverse strand, counting down.
TAGGGAAAATTGTATTGAGCTTATGCATCAAGATGTCAGATCTTGATGGAATCTCATTTAGTAGAAACTGCTGAACTATTGGTTTCTTGAACCACTCTAGCACTGAATCACCTGGGGCCCTTAAAACAACCTTACTAATCTCAAATGGTGATTCCAGGGAACTTAGCATTTGAGCTATAACTATCCTCAAAGTTGGTCCAGTGACTAATTTGATCCGTCTTGGGACAACACCATAATATAACATGCGCTTTCTGAATCGATGTAGGGTGTGTACGACTGCTATAAGAGCTGCTCCAACTGACAAGTTCCTGACATCGAGAGACCAGGCAATGTGTTGATCAAACACAATTGCCTTTGGGAAAAGCTTGTTCTCATATGACACTTTCCATGCACACCGAGCACGGTTTATTTGTCCCATTAGTACAAGATAGTTAAGGAGCACATTGACGAAGTACCTGGCAGCTCCTTCTTCCAATTCATAATCAATACCCTGGAAGAATTCCCTCACAAACGATAAGACCGGTTGTTTCCTCTGTTCAGTACCAGAAAAGAGTCCACACAAGAAAGCATGAGCCTTGTGGTTTGTGGCACTCAAGATTGACATCAAATGTCTCTCATTGGTCTCTTCCTGACATCTTACAAGATGGGCCAGAATTGATGTGTAAAGAATGAGATCAACCTTAGAAGCAGCATTCACATATGTTTCAAGGAGAGGCTTGGCAGACTCGTATAAACCATTCTTCATGCAAGACTCAAACAGCTGCCTGATGATGAAGTTATTTGTTCGAATACCCGATGAACCCATAAAACGCAGCCATTTTAAAGCAAGATCAACAGAACCATCCTTTACATAAACCATGAGAGCATCACTAGCATTAACTTCAACAGAATAACCCATGGTCTTCATCTCGAGCAATATTTTTGCAGCCACATCCACTAGTTTCTTTTTAGCAAGTAAAGTCAGAAGAGATGTATAAGTGCTCAGACCCGGTCTCAAACCCGCATTTGTCATGGAGTTGTACAATTTCATTGCTGCATCTACTTGTCCAGAAGCAGCATGCATCTCCAGGAGAGAGCAGTAAGTTGATGGTGTGGGTAGAAATCCAGCTTTTTCCATATCAGTGAAAATAGACATTGCAATCTCAAGCTTTCCAGATTTGGCATGGGCCTCAACAACCATAGTGTACAGCCCATAGTTAGGCCTAAGCCCAGCTTTCTTCATCTCATCCCAGAGCATGAGTGCAGTGTCCAGCTTTCCAGCCTTAACAAATGACTCAATCAGAGAAACAAACATGGCTCCTGATGGCCTCAACCCAAAGCCCTGCATTTCCATATAAACTTTCATCGCTGTATCTAACCTTCCAGCCTTCCCCATGGTATCAACAAGAGAAACAAAAATCCCAAAAGATGGTCGATAATTCTTTGGTTTCATTTCCTGAAAAAGCTTCAAAGCAGCATCTAGGCGGCCAGACTTCGCAAGGCTTGGTATCATCAGGTCATATGTTGACGCGTCTAAGGAACACCCATCTTTTTCCATGTTTGCATAGATCTCAAACGCCTTATAAGGTAGCCCTTTGGTAAGAAATAAAGTAATAAGTGCATTATATGTTTGAGTATCAAGTCTGCAAGACAGCTCCTGCATTTTCTTGAAACAACAGAAAGTAACCTCCAATTTCTCAGCCTTAGCCAGATATTGAAGTACCCTGTTATATGCGCCAAAGGAAGAAATCTCGTTTTTACTTGAATCACTAACCATTTCCTCAAAAACAGACTGAATCCCATCAAAATTTCTACTCAAATTCAACTTGTCAAACAGCATAACATAGCTTTCATCATTAGGGATATACCAAGGTTGCCTTTTTGCCCATCGAAACAAACTCAACAGAGCATCACTATCCTCAATTATCTTCATTGCCTGAGTGACATGGGTCATATTTGGGACAAACTGTAATTTATCCAATTGGGTCTCCATATCAGGCCCCCATCTCCACCTATTCACAACCTCAACTATCTTAGACACAGCTGAAATGTTCAAAATGGGCTTTCTTATTCCACCTGCCATTACATGGTCATCAACCCTCGGCTCAACCGATCTAATTCCCTTACCAGAGTAAATTACACTACCCGACTCGTCTAAATAATCTATCTCTTCGGTCCACTCACGAGTATCTTCCGTACCGTGCTTCCCAGAACAATACTCTCTACCGAAATGACGATCACTTGATACATGAAAGAAAGTAATTACAGGGAAAACTGAATCCGAACTATACAGCGCAGATAAATAATTTAACTTGACGTTATTTTGACTCCACACTCTTCTAGATTGCAAGACAATTTTAGAAAATATAAGGGTGCGAAGTATCATTTCGTAAATGCTGCTTTATAAATTGAAGATCGGAAAAATATTCATAAGCTGCGAGTTTGAGAAGATGATTATCGTACCGGGTGAATGATCTAGACAAAAATCTTGTCCTTCGGTGAGCTTGATAAAACCCTAAACCCTATTTCTGCAGTATGTTGATTTTGTTCATACGTCGGGTCGACCCGCGAACATATGAACCACGGAATCGCACAGGCTAAGGCTACAACAAAATTGTGGTCCGGGTCTGTTTTAGATTTTGAATTTAAAATTTAAAAGTCGAAATTAAATTTAATTTTAATTTAATTTTCATAATTAAATAAAATTAAATAAATTAAATTTTTAAAAAATAATAACTCACTAAATTCTATTCTAAACATATTAACTCTTGAGTCACCTGCATCAGGAGAAAACAATAATGCATTAAAAAGAAATTAGAAATTAATTGAATAAAATAAAATAGATTCCAAGAGAAATGAACAGCAATTCCTTATTGAATTTCAGTTGGATTGGAGGGCTTTGAGTAGAAAGCAAGCAAAATAAAAAGGTTGAAAAACTATTTTTTCAGATTTTTCTGTTGAGAAGGTAAGCATATATGCCCCCCTCTCTCTCCTCCTTCTGTCTCCTCTTTCTCTCTCTACATTCTTGATCTTTGTAAGCTTCCTTCCTCCTAAAACATGCACTCACCACACCACTTTTTCCCACTCCTTTAGCATTTCTTCTGAAACACATTTCTAAGCACACACTGCAAAGTGACACTAAAGAATCATCTTTCCATCCTACTAATCCTCTTGCTTGTCTGGATTTTCTTGCATTCTATATATACCCTCTCATCTGATGCACAATTATTGGACAACCTCTCTTGGTTTTTCTCATGGAGAAATTTGGATTGCACATTTTATTTCTCTGTTTTGCAGCCATTTACATTGTACATTGTGGTAAGTTGTTCTGTTTTTCATATGTATATACTTCAGAGTTGCTTTGTGGCTTATAGTTTAGTGTTCTAGAATGTTGATTAATTGTGAAGCAACTAACTTGATGGTTGTTAAGTAATCTTATCTAATCTAACCATATAACAATATTAATTATACAACATGAAGAGTAATACAATTCTTGATCCTTGATGATTAGATGCTGCAAAAACAGCCCACCATTACAGAGCTGCAAAACATTACAGAAATTCAAACACCAAATCTCCCAAAACACTTCATTCATTTAGGAAATTTGATACATACACTTCATTAGATTCATCAAACACTGATCCATATGTAAGCTCACCATTCTCCCTACCACCCTATGAATCCCTCCCTCCTTTCTCTTCACCTGAAAACACCCCTCCATACTGCATATATCCACCATCCACCCCACAGCCACCGTCCACCGGCTACACGCCAATGCCGCCTCCCAGCTCCACCTTACCCGGCCCAACGCCAACCCCACCAAGCCCCGTGGTAGGTACAACTCCAACTCCAACTCAACCACAAAATCCACCAACTATAGTTCCAAGCCCCCCAACATACGTCCCCTCGCCAACTGAGCCGGTGTTCAGCCCGCCTTACTACGAGCCCAGCCCACCAAGCTATGTCCCCAGTCCACCTCAGAGCTTCTCCCCTCCATCCGTATACTTCCCAAGTCCAACTCCAAGATTCTTGCCACCAATAGTGTACCCGCCACCAACTGTGCCACCACCCCCTCACCGAACCCCAGTGACCCCCATGTGGTGCGTGGCGAAGGCCTCGGTCCCTGGCCCGATCATCCAAGAAGCTATGAACTATGCTTGTGGGTCTGGAGCAGAGTGCGACCAGATCCTGCCCAGCGGGTCGTGTTTTCAGCCCGACACGCTGTTTGCTCACGCGTCCTATGCATTCAACAGCTACTGGCAAAGAACTAAGGTTGTTGGAGGTAGTTGTGATTTTGGAGGAACAGCTATACTTGTCACAGTGGATCCAAGTAAGTGATCACAATGATACATAATAGTGTCATCTTACTTATTAATCAACATGTTTCCTTTTTGTTGATGATCACTTTTTGTGCAGGTTATGATGGCTGCCATTTTGTCTACTTTTGATTCTTTAAACCAGCTGAGTTTTAATTAAGAAGCAGGGATATACTATGTAAGATAGTTGCAGCTTTAAAATTAGTGTTCCTCACTAATTTGGACCACGATTTTGTAATATATATACAGAATTGTTCAGGTGTGACATTGATTTTTTTTTTCTTTCAACAATGAATCTTGATTTGTATCAATAAATCCATTTGAAGGGGCTGTCCAACATTAATTTCTGAAAATATTCACTTCTATATTAGTTTTATTTATAGAGTAAAAAATGAATTTTATAACCCATCTTCATCACAAAATTCATTAGAATTATTTATTCTCTATTATTCCAAGTCTCTCAACTCGAACTCAAACCCATTTTTTACTAATTTTGCATGTTTTATGAATTTTAAAAATCCATCACCCACCAATACTTAGGACCTAACATGAGTGTTATGAAACTATACTTGGAAGGTGCAATGGATGGACTGTGCGAGTGTAATCTGGTAGAATTGATGGAATTAATATAAATTGGAAAATATCCAAAATTTGTTCCATAACCTATGAATACGTTATCCTTCCCTCTACACCCACAAGATACAGACACTTATTTGATCCTTAAAATCCTTAGAGAACAACAGGTTCATGGATGACTTGTTTTATGATTTTGATCAAATCTTGGGAGTTGAACCCATCATCTTTACAGTAAAACCAACTGAGCACTCTGGTCATGTGCCAAAACAATTCCTTACAAGCTTTTGGAAGGACACTGCTCTCTCTATTCAAAACTAACCTCAGCAGCTCTCTTCTTTGTCCTTCTATCCAGCCCTTTATCTCCGAAATAGCAACTTCTACAGTCATTTCGCCACCACTGTTAATTATGCGCAATGGTACTGCGTTTAGCTTTCCGTCCTTCAGTTCTCTCTACAGACGGATAAAGAATCAATAATAGGACGAGTGATGTGCATAAGAGTTGAATGATTGAGTGAGTGATGAATGAATGTGTTACTTACCTCGCAGCTCTGGATGTCGTTTAGAAGACGGCCACAAGTACTCATCAATCTGAATAGAGTATGATACTCGGAGTGTCTAACCATCTTGTCTGACAGCTTGGGACCAACGAGATAAAGACAAGGTAACACGATTGGGCCGAGAGCAAATGATACAAATGCATTTCTTATGTATTCATCCATTGTTGGGATGTACTTATCTCTACTCCATTCTGCTTCTTTCAGCATAGAATATAGCAAATCCAGCCACTGGAACACAAATTAAAACATCATCAGTCGCATAAATGAAGATTACAAACTAAGTTTCAACTTCATGTGGATCTTCTTCAAGTGAAACAAAACCAAATGCTTCTGGAAAAAATGTTTGGAATTGACACCGTCAACTATTATAAGAGGACAATGATCAACAAAACAAAAGAATTATCGAGAGTTTGGTCATGATCGTGAAAGAAAGCTTTAATGTCCACTCTCCGAAAATAAAGCAAGCAAAGAAGATCATCCAAGAAACAGAATGCCATATCCAATACTAGACCTTCAACAAAAAAGTGACAGCAACCAAATTATCATGTATAATGAAAAAAATAAAATGGAGATGAAATTCAAGGGATCTCACAATTTCAATTATATGCTTCGTAACATTACGTCCTTGTAGTTTGAATCCTTGGTCTCCAATCTCACAGATTGTTCGCCTAAGTGATGTAAATATAATCTGGACATTTCGAGATGAGCATTCGGTGCTAGAGTCTGCATCCCATCTGTGACCAAAATGATGAGATCAGTAATAATGACTTCAAATCATCAAAAAACACATGCAAAAACAGGGATGGATACGTACATTTCAACCAACTGAATTAAGTTTTTTAATTCCTCTACAGAACCTCCAACATCAAAAAAGTCATCGACCACAGTGGTGAGGAAGCTGTTTTTGGCCCATGACATGCGGGCATCTGATAGGTCTGGATTGGAAAAGGATGTTGCTGCAGCAAAATAACAGTATGCAGCCTTTTGCCTTGCAAACTTCAGCTCATCCAATCTGTTCTCAGAGATCCATCTACAGGAAAAAATATAACGTTGGCGCAGTGACAACAGATAAACCAAACAAGTTAATCGAGGTTCTAAGAAATCCTACAGTTTTGCTGTGGATATATAATTTTGACAGCTGAGGATACAATTCCAACACTCACATATATCCAGCAAAAGAAATCAATGGGTGATATTAAGTATCTTATTTATCACAGCTCACCTTTCAAGCTCTTCGAGTTCTTTGCGATGTATGGTTTGACAGTGGTTGAAATCTTCTGCTGACAGCAAAAGGAAGTCTTTGTTTCCAAAATTTGGTGAACTGGATTGCATAAAACAAAGAGTTAGTCAACGGAGGAGGAGAGAGATAAACATTTACACGAGAAATTTACCAATATGAAGTTTTCATAATTCTTGTGTTATCAGAGTTGTAATGCTCTATATCTCTCCGCCTAGAAATCAAATCCAGAATTGCATAGAAGGGATAATGAAGAGAATGGTTAACCTGAAAAGAATCTAGTATAACGAACTACATCTCTGCTTTGAATAAAACCAACTAGAAGAAAATATACAAGGCATTTATTCACCTCTGAATCGAGATTTCTTCCGAGTTTACTTGAATGAGTTAAACCACAGGACAGATCCTGCTCGAGTATATTTTTAAGCCTTGACTTTTGTTGTTCCAAATCACTTTCATCCAGATATAGTATTACTTCGGATGCCCTATATAATTCAAGAGTTGTTCCTATGTCTTTCATATCTTCACAAAAGGAGCAATCTTGAAGAAGTTTTATGATCGGATCTGCATGAAAAGTTAGATATTTAAGCATGGTGGGGTTTAAGTACCTATTTCTCCTTTAAGAAGTGGAAAAAGGAAATGGACTGTTTTGCTTCCAAGTTAACCTGATGTTACGTTGTATCCATTCATTCGCAATGTTCGGAATGCTAAAGCACAAGTTGAAGCATCCATTAATATCTCTTCACTGCCTTCCAGCCAGCATCTTATATGGGACAATGTCAAAGAAAACTTTAATGTATAAAATTTGCAAATGTATATCACATTTCATTGATTAATAGAACTAGCATAAGCTAGAAAATACCTGTATGTTTCATCCAAAACCTCCTGAATTTCCTTCTTGAAGTGCCTTCTGATTCCCAAGCTTTCAAGATTATCAACTGTACATAACAAAGAATATATATCCAGTGGATAGGCTGCAGGAACTGGCATAGAAGAAGATAACAGCTGTTAGAATACAAAAACCTTCTCCTGAGTTGTTAAACTTGAAATTCTATCAAAGTACCCGCATTCCCAAACTTCTTCAAGGCGGAACGAAGGTAACTAAGGCAACCAGAATTGGGCAGGGCAATACAAGCAGCTGCCGTTGTGGATGGAGAGTTGAAAAGAGATCCATTCTTTCTTTGATATTTCATGATCGAATTCCAATCTTGTAGCTTTCCCATTCCTTCACCAACATATGCCAGGAATGCTTCTCTCTCCACCAAACGACTCTGATTGCATCTATACACTAGTAACATCTTAAAAAAAGGGAGATAAAAACAGACCATCTGTCCACATTGCAATTTGCATAATCTTAATCCATCTTAAACCATTTATTTTGATATAACTTCCATAGGAAAATTGACAGCTGCTTCAGTTTTCTTCATCTATAAACAAAACTGTGGCATTCATTGAGAGTTCTCTTTACCTACACACACTAAATTATTTTACAGAAATGGATAACCTATACCTTGTAAGCTTCAAATCCCTCTTAGAAAGAAAACCCTGCAATGTAGTTGGCTCTAATTGGAGGTCCAAAAACAAGTCTCGGGCATAATCGAGCATGCCTGGGAATATTATGTCAAATCCCATTGGAGAAATTTGACACTCTTCAGTAGCTGAAGCAAAATTTAGCTCTATGAACTGCACACCTGCAAAAGAATTACTGTCTATCAAGCTACCTATATAAAGCTTAATCAAATAGACTAAGAAACCACACCCTTTCTAATTTGTTCTTCGCCAACTCTCCATTTCTTGAGTGCAAGAATGCATGCCAATGTACACGAGAGCACGTCTTTCTTTAGAAAAGCATGATGATGAGGACGAGCCCAAGAGCCATCACGGCACTGGTTGTCGAGCAACCAAGTTAGACAATCAGGGAAACAGGGTTCGTGAGACGAAGACGGAGAAGGAACCATAGCAACCCATGCTGTGTCATAGGTCGAAACGGAGAGTTCAGGCATGTGAATCAGCTCTGCAATTCTTGCTCTGGATTCCTCAAACCTCTGCTTAGATTGATAACAATATTAACCAACTATTATCTTTGATTGTGATACAGTTAAATTTTCAAAACTGGAAATGTTTTATCCAAGAAGAGTTCACTCTACCACTGAGGCAATTTTAGATGATACCACGCTTCTAACCCCAGTGTCCATAGATGCTGCTTCAAAGAAAAGAAGCAACAGTTAACAAACACTATAAAATTGGAGACAACCCCAGCTTGTTATTTTGAACTTCTCATATGAAAGTAGCAACAACACATTTCTATTACTCACAAATATACAGTGAACTCAAGGTTAATCGCATCTTGCATCAAATAAACCTTAAATTGGTTGGACTTGAGCAGAGGAAAGTGAATTGTGGTGAAAGAAGAGTAGGAAATGCAAACCTGAAACATGAAAGTTGCAGAAATGCGATTCCTTAGAGGCAAAGAAGACTGAAGCGGAGAAGTGGAGAGGCATGGCGGGTTACAGAGAGAAACCCCTATGATCAAAATTGGCATTGAAAAGAAAAACCTACTACAAACATAAGATTGGGAAAGTGGAGCGCACAACGACAAAACATTCTTGTATTATGATTCTCTTCGCTTATGAAAAAGGATATACTGTACTAACACCAAGTTTTCTCTTGATTTTTGAAAACGAAACATTTTTGGTCTATTTTGTACACATATTGTTCTTTTATAATTTATATAGTCTATGGATAGGCAACGTCTCATCTGCCATGCGCCTACGGATTCGTGTGTTGTTCAGGTTCGGCTACTTCGGTGTAATATTATTGTTTATTTGAATCATTGAATGTTAGATTTTTTTAATAAAAATACGTTTATAACTTTGATTTTTTTTTCATTATATAATTTATTACTTCTTCCACATACTCATATAATAAAGTTTATAATTACAAGAAAATTTATTTTATTTTTTTGACTTGAAAGGGATAATTATTTGTTAATTTTTTTTTTTACCATATCAAGTGGATTAACGTATTAAAACTACATTATGTAGATAAATAAAAGCGTTTATTTATTATATTATATAATTAACATTAACAATTTATTTATAAAATACATAATTTCTAATAATAAATAAAATATATATTTATTATGACATATAAAAATAACTATTTAAATTTAAAAAGTGTATATGGAGTAGTAATTAAGCACGAGTAGGTAAATGTATATATGTGAATATAATCACTCATTTTTTTCAATTTAATTGAAAGAGCATAGTTAATGTGAAAATGAAATGATTTTGGATTTTAATTTTTTCTATTTTTATCTTCCTTTTTAATTTTAATTTTATTGTATCTAGAAAATATACTAGACTTTGTATATAGGATGAAAATGTACAATAGCTTCTGAAGAGAATTTTGCACTTTTGGTCCTGCAAGACACATAATTTCTTTAAAATAGTCTCAATACTTTCACTTTTAGTCCCGAATGATTATTTCCTTGCAGACTTGGTCCCATAAAACTTCACCATTGCATATTTAGTCCCATACAACTTCATTATTAATTCCAAAATTTTTAGATTTTCATATTTTATTTTATTTATTTATTTTTAATATTACTAAATTATTATTAAATTAAAAAAAGACATGCCGAAAAAAAAATAATAAATAGAATAAAATAAAATATGAATATATAGTTACACTATTGGTTCTTTTATTTTATTTATTTATTTGTTTATTTATTTTTATTTTTATTTGACACATAAATCTTTGTAAACTTGGTCCGATAAAACTTCAACTTTGTATACTTAATCTTATACAGCTGTATTATTGATCCAAAAAATTTAGATTCATATTTTATTTTATTTTATTTTATTTATTTACTTACTTTTTTATTTTTTATTTTTAATGCTACCAAATTTTTATTGTTTCCAAAAAAGACATATTCAAAATAATAATAATAATAATAATAATAATAATAATAATAAATAAAATGATATAAAGTTACACTATTGGTTATAAGAATTTAGATTCATATTTTATTTATTTTTTATTTTTACTCATTTATTATTTTATTTAATGTTACATTTTTATTACTTTTTAAAACATGTTCAAAATAATAATAATATTTATTATTATAATTATTATTATTATAATAATAAGTATTAAATAACTAAATACATAAATAAATAAAAAATAATAAAATATAAATTTAATTTTTTGGGACCAACATTGTAATTGAATGAGACTAAATATGTTATATTGAAATTTTATGGGACCAAGTCTGCAAATAAATAATTGTTTGGGACTAAAAGTGAAAGTATTGAAACTACTTTGAAGAGGTTATGTGTCCTGCGAGAGCAAAAATGCAAAATTCTCGCTTCTGAAATAAAATGGGAAGTGAAAGTAATTCAGAAAAAAAAAATTAAAAATAATAAGCATGTACCTTGACTTAAGCTCCGAATTCTTTTAATAAAACCATTTAGAAGAGGTTCCCTTGGTCCCAAGTTCCCAACAGCAAAATTACTAAAGAATTTTTTTAAGAAATAAAAACAAAATCAAAAGGAGTAAAAGGTTGTAATTTCTGAAATTCTAACAAAAGAAAAGAAAAAATATTGGAACTGATATATGTTTGTCATATTGATAGGTGATTTGAGGTGATGTAGTAATGGAAAAGAACATAATCGACATTTTCCTCCACAACCGACATTTTCATTCATCTATGTACCAAAATCGAGATATATTGGTTAACAACCAACATTTTCATGGCGATGTCTAAATTACTAGCTCACAGCAGTGATCACCCAAACCCAAATTTTCATTAATACACAATCCACAGTGACGATCATACCGAGGGAAAAGATTCTGTTACACTGGTTTTCTGTCAATAGTGGGTGATCACCAAAACCAATATTTTCATGGTGATTCCTAAATTAATAGCTCAATAATGGTGATCATCGAAACCAAGATTTTCATTAACAGACACCGACAGTGACAATGTTAGCTAAGGAAAAGATTCCGTTGTAATTACTCTTAGTAGTGATCACCGAAACCAATATTTTCATTAACAGACAACCCACAATGGCGACCCTATCGAGGGAAAAGATTCCTTTATAATTGCTCCTGTCAATGTATTAATAAGTTTTACTAACATACGACTGACTGTCAATGTATTAATGCATTTGACTGACTGAAAGATTCCTTTATAATTACTCTTTTGTCAATGTATTAATAAGTTTTACTAACAGACGACTGACTGTCAATGTATTAATGCATTTGACTGACTGTCAATGTATTAATGCGTTTCACTAACAGACGTACCGAGATATTATAACTACACTTTTGTCTGCGTCTCACCAAACTACATTACTTAACAAAATTATAGTCTATGTAAAAAACATTATCTGTAAGTAACAATCTCCATGATATACGTACAAGAAAAGATATATCAGTTCCACAAAAATAATATATTCATAAATACAGGTCCAAAACTTTCGGAAAATATAATGCCACATTACTTAAAAGTCTTCATTGTTCCTATAAAAAAGCTAGTTCACTTTAAACTAAATATACGTTTATTTTCCAATTTATCTATGCACTTGATTGAATATTAAAGTAAATATACTAATTAATTAATTTTAAAAAGTAATAATAATTAATATTGCCAAATTGGGGCGAGGAGGGTAACACGATTTTAAAGCGTTAATGTCGGAGCTGCGTTTCTTTAGCCCGACCCGGCCCGGCATGGAATTGAACTTCAAAGTATACAGTTGATAACTCAACTGCGGAATAAAAAATCTGCTTTGCAGACTTCCAGTTGACAGCGGAAATGCGCACGGCAGCGTATAACTGCTAGCAAGCACCATTGCATTGAATTATTCAGTTAATCGCGGGTTGGTGGTCTAGAATTCGAGTAGGGCTGAGCTTCAAGGGGAAAATGGTGGTCGGAGGTCGCTTTCTGATGTCAAGAATAGTCTCTCTTGCTCCCGCGCCGCCCTCCGCCGCCACCATCCTCCAGGAAATCGCTTCCAATCAACCTAAAGGTAGTACCACTCTGTGTGCATGAAACAACTGATTTTCAGTTTTGCTTTTGTCTAATTTGGTTAATGAGTTTCTGATTATATTCAAGAAAATCAGTATGTATTTAGTAGGAGTACTTCTTTTTTGTCTTTGCTTGTATCTGTTTTGCATTGGTTGTGTTTCTGTTGAATGTTAGGTTGGTTTATTTGGCTCGTTGTCACTAATTTTTTTTGAGTTTGAATTGTAATCCGATGGAAATTATTTGTCCTCTTCATCAAGTTTTGAAATGTCTTGATGATTGATTGTGTATTAGCTGAAAGACAAATTACAGCTAAAAGTTACTGGTTTCTATTTAATATTTTCTTGGGTGTCCACTGGTAGCAAACTACAGATTTTGGGGAAGAGAGAATAGAGAAAATTTTCTTGTTTCTATTTTTGATCTTGAATGGATGATGCAGAGAGTTTTGGATGAGCTTTACATACTACCAATGACATTTTCAGTCCACTGTAAAGCTGGGTTGAAAATTCATGTCCTGATTGACAAAGCAGTGGCATGAATCATACACGCAGTAAAATATTCAATCATCAAATCTTGCAAATTATTGATTTGTCTCAAGGAATTGATATACAGGCATTGCGAAGGTTGTGCTGAAAAAGGGTAAGACTCAGCTGTTTAGAGACGGTAGCCCAATGGTATACAGTGGTGCCGTTGATAGGATAATCGGTAGACCACCCCCGGTGACAGGAGATGTTGTACTGGTTGCTGATGGGACCGAGAAACCAATTGGTTGGGGTTTATACAATTCAGTTTCCATGTTTTGTGTTCGGCTTATGCAGCTAGAAGATGAAGCATCACGGTAGTTTTCCTGCAAATCCTCACTATATGTGATTTACTTTCGACAATTTCAAAACCTCATTGTATCCCTGCTGGCAATGATACAGAGATCCATCTTGTGCATTGAACGTGGAAAGACTTCTTGAAGACAGACTTAATGCTGCTGCTGCTTTAAGAGAGCAGCTTGGTCTTCCTTCAGATAATGAGAATGCATATCGTCTTGTTAACAGTGAAGGAGACCGGTGTGAATTCCTTATAGTAATCATTTGTCAAATACTTCTACATATTTTGTGGTTAACAGATAGATATCTAATGATGTCTGGTCTTGGTGATCTTGTTCACAAATGAATGGATAACTATGCAAGTTGTCAATTATCAGTATTACCATTGTTTAAGGGACAAATCTTTTTTCTTTGCTAGGAGTATGAGCCTGTGCTGTTCCTTGAGGCTTGTTTAAATTGCAGTGTCATTTCTTATTCTAGTCTTATGTCAATGTTATCTGAAAAGATAAAATTATGCATATTAGATGTAGCTCGTGGAATAATATGGATTCTCATGCAGGTTATCAGGACTTATCATTGATATATTTGGAGATGAAGCAGTTGTTGCTTCCTCTGCAGCTTGGGTTGAAAAGTACAAGGAACAAATTAAAGACTGCATCACCAGAATCAACCATATCAACCATGTAACCTGGAGACCATCTATTGATATCTTGAAGGAGGAAGGGTTGAGCTTTCCTGATTCACGAGGTGTGGATTTATCAAACACTCCCAAAACAGTAAAGGTAAAACTCCTTACTGGATAATATTGCTTAATGCGCCAGTGTGAAGAATGTCTATGTTTACTAGAAAAATGTTCTATAATTAATGGTTTCCAGAGTTTGCATTTGATTTTTGATAGGCTTTTTCTATGCACTATAATTTAATCCTCAAGTATAAGGATGTCAATTGTAGCAGCAAGTTCCCAAGTTAAATTATCGATCCCACTGAGACAGCTAATTATTTATTTTACTATGAATTACTAATTAATCAGAATTATGTAACCAAATTTCCAAGTGATTTGAAGTGAAATAATTAACTAAAATACGCAAATAATAAATTGCTGAATTATTAAAAGCAATAAAAATAAAAGCAAGTTCTAACCAAGAGATGACGAACAGTTCTAAGGTATCAGGTATTGACCAATTAATTTGGGTTATTAGACTTACGATTGTTCATTCATGCAGTTTCACTGAAAATACACCACATATCCCTGTTATCCCACCGAATATGATTCGATTCAAAGCTAACAGTCTAATCTGGTTTAAATCCTAAGGTGCGCAAATATTACCAAGCCTTATTCCTAGATACTAATCAAAGCAAGCAACAATACCTCCGGTTGGTAAGCCTGACTAACAAGATATTTTCTGGAATTACTACAAGGTTCTATTCACTTCCTACTTGATTGTCTAATTGCATTGTTCCACTAAACAAATCAAGTATTTGATTAACCAGTTCATGAAATTAAAGTGCTTATAGCGGAGCTACTCTAATCTCTAACAGATAGACAATACCAATCATGAACGCACACAAGCTAACACAATAATCCAAGCATTATAGCGGATGTCATGAATGTATTATGAAGACGTTACGAAGCAGAAAAGCATGTCTTAGTAAAATAAGTAAAATCAAAAGCTCAACTGCATAAAATCCCAATCTTTGGTCTAAATCCCCAAATCAATTAAATCAATCCATCAAACCCTAGAACTGTATAGGAAATTAGCCCATGAGATTACAAGCAATCCTCATGGCTAAGCAATTCATAACAATAATCAAAGTAATAGAAAGGAATAGATAAGAATTGTGAAACCCTAGTGTAGGAGCAATCTCACGTTCCTTCTCCGTCTCTTCAATCGCTTGATTTTCCCTCAATTAGCACTTGAAACCCTTGTAGAATTGGATGGAGGATGAAATCAGATTATAATCTGATATGGGTGTGATAAGAGTGTGGATTGATGATGGTTTATGGCTGGGCTCTCTCCGATTGACGTCTCGATCTCCCTAATTGTTTCTAAGATGGATGCAGGGCTGTTTTCGCGACGAATCTTGCGTCTGAATGACGAAATACACATATATATACGTTGCTGAATCGAACAGGCGTCGTCTGGGCCAGAACTGGGCCGCTCGGCTAGCCGCTCGGCTCGAGCTGGGTCCTGACCCGGCCGAGCGGCCTGCCCTCGAACTTGCCACGTCACTGGGGTCCAAGTGGGACCCCACTCGGCGCTGTTTACCGCCGCTCGGCACCCAGCTCGGCTCGAGCGGCTCGCCGAGCTGCTCCCGAGCTGGGCCGTTCCGGGTCTGTTTTGCTTCTCTTCCGATCCTGCCCTGTTTTACCCTGTTTTCTGCCTTCGAAACTCACAAAAACACCTTAATAGCCTTAAAATCGTGTAAATACTTAAACATACACAATTCCATGCAAAAACGATCAATTTCCTAAGCAAAATGGTGTAATGTGCACACATAAAATGCGTGAAATTCCACTCTCAACAAACCCCCAAACTTACCTGTTGCTCGTCCCGAGGCAACAACATCAAAAACCAATAGATTAACTGAGAGGAAATTTCACAGCAGAAAAACATTCAAGACAATATAGCAATTTAAATATCATACTTTGGATACAAGATAACCATCCATTTAAAAACATACAATTCAAATCAACTAATTCACCTTTTCGGAATGCTCATCCACCCATTCTCACGGGTAGTATTTACGCTCAACACTCAAGTGCGAGATATACACTTTAGGGTAAGGTGTTTACACTCATAATCAATCCAAACACACGCGTAACCATAAGCTTGGCAATCATCTCAACTCTCGACTAAAGGAATAATTTCGACAATAGGATCACAAAGGTCTTGCATTAGGTTGTAATGTTGGCTCTTTGGTAAAGGTAGGGAGTATATGGATAAGGTGACTCAATCACTAGTAGAGAATCAAAGAAGACTTACAGCTTTTCAACAAACAGTTTAACTTTCTTCTTTCTTCTTCAACGCTCTTCAATGCTTCTTGCAATTTGATTCCTCCTTCACTTTTGAACACCACATCCTTACTTGAAATTTCTTTTTCTTCTTCCCTCTTTTCTTTTCTTTCTAAATAAGGGTACCAGTTTCAGGCACTACCCTTTTCATGGGGTACCAGTTTCGGGCACTACCCCTTTATGCAACAATTTAACCACTCTTTTCAACAATTTTCATCACTTCCAACTTATTCTCCTTTTATGTTTCTTCACAAGACACCAAATTGACTCCTTCAACTCTCTACTAGGTAGGTTTTTTTTTTAAAGCTAACAAGGGATCAATTGGCTTATCACGTAGGCTTCCAACAAATATGACTTTTCAGGCTCAAAAGGGTTAACTACGGATAATTTCAATAGGTAGGATAATAATATGGCTAGTGACTAATAAAAAAAAACAAAGATGGCCTAAGATCATTTTCTATTGTCTAGTCAAACACGTAGCTTCAAGCAAGATATAAAGCCAAGTTCTAGAATACGTGCGTATGAACGATACTCACAAGAATAAACTGAATCATGCAATTTGTCATGATTGTAAAAGGCTCAAAATCTCACATGGCTATAGGAATGAACGAGCACTCCTAATTAAGCTACATAGCTAATCTTCCTTGCACATTATCAAATTTCAAGCATCTCAATATCAAAGCACAATCTCAAACTGCTTCTCAACAATCACACATATAATCAAGTGCCAAGAAAAATCAGAAAAATCATCCTAGAGAACCATAAATCGACTACACCGACACTAGGATTAACACAAAACAAACAATAAACACCACAAAACACGAAACCTGAAAAATCGCAAAAAATCGAACCCTCAATATTCTCAAATAAATCAAAAATATTAAGAATCCGCAAAAAATCGACCCTCCAAGCAACAACACAATGCAAAAATTTTACTTCAGTACTACAAGACAAGGTATGTACGTAACCTCCCCCCAAACTTAGATCAAACAAAGTGAGAAACTAAGTTTGCAAAGAAGTATATACCGCAGTCAAGCAATACCTAATAAAACTCCTACACCAACACAGACATATAAAAGCAATAAAACGGAAGGGACAGCCCCCAACAAGCGCTCATGTTTAACGTCGAAGAGTCACGACGGATACCTCTTTTTAACTACTGGATCGGAGGACAGTCTTTTCGCATCCTTACTTTCAAGTACTTCTTCCCTCTCTTATTCTCTACTCCAACCACCTTACCTTTCTTTGTCACTGAAACAGGACTCTTTAAATTCTTTTCCTCCCATGACTGGCTTGGTTCCTTCTTGTCAATCTTCCATTCTGTTGTAGGCTCACCCTGTGTAGCAAAACAAGGATCAAACAAGTTAGAAATTATAACACCAATATAAGAAAAAAAATCGGGAGGTATGTTCGGAGGCTTCAAATATGGATCATCCATCGTTCCTGCAACCAAAAGATTATCAAATATCACATTAGAGTTAGTAGTAGGAAAAGTAAGAGATACGCCTGGTCCTGCGATCTCCTCTACCACTTCAACTCTTTGGCTCTCATGCTTCTCTTCCTTAGCAGCAGGCTGCATCTCCTCTTTAACAGTGGACTTCTTATTCTGATTCACTATGTCAGCAGTGGTCTTTCTTATCTGTTCATCCCTTGCATCACCTAATGCAAGTAACTTCTCAAGATAGTCAATACATGCATCATTGGACAAACTCTCAAACTCTGCATCAGGCAGGGTGAAGTCCTCTACTACTTCCACAGACTTGCAGTGCTGCTGATCTGTAGGCCACTGCATCTCCTTATTCAAAGAAAAGACAATCTCCTTATCATTAGCCCTCAGCCTCAACTCTCCTTTGAACACATCTATTAGAGCTCTCCCAGTTGCAAGGAATGGACGCCCCAAGATCAGAGGCGCACCATCCTTTTCATCCTCCATGTCAAGTACAAGGAAATCCACAGGAAAAGTCAAATTCGATACCTTCACTAGCACATCTTCAATCACTCCCTCGGGGTATGTCAACGACCGATCTGCTAACTGTAGGGCAACAGACGCAGGTTTCAACTCCCCCAAACTAAGCTTCTTGAACACTGATAAAGACATCAAATTTATACTGGCTCCTAAATCACACAGTGCTCTCCTAGATGGCCCTTTTCCAATCTCACAGGGAATGATGAAGCTCCCTGGATCCTTCAATTTTTCTGGAAGCTTTTTCTGAATAATGGAGCTGCAGTTCTCTGTCAAATTCACTGTCTCCACACTGTTAAGCTTCCTCTTTCTGGAGATAAGTTCCTTGATGAACCTAGAGTAATGTGGCATCTCTTCCAATGCTTCTGAGAAAGGAATAGTGACTTGGACATCTCTCATGACATCAGCGAACTTCCGAAACTTCTCATCAAGGCTCTTCGACAAGAATTTCTGAGGGAAAGGAATTGGTACCTTTGTAATTGGAAGTCCCAAACTGTCTTTCTCGAATACCTGTTCCGCTTCTCTCAGTTTCTTCGCTCTCTGCCACTTTTTATCAGAAATTTCCAGATCAGATTGACTCTGTACAGAATTCGGACACGCAGGAAACCCCGGAGGACAGCTCGTCGGCTCGCTCGAGCCGAGCGATGGACAAACTGAGCCGAGCAGGGTTCCAACTGAACCGAAGGGACCTTCTGAACCGGCTGGTGGGCCGCTCGGCGGCGATTGAGTCCGCTCGGCAGATGGCTCGGCCCGAGCGGATGGCCGAGCGGCGTCTTTTCCGTTCTGCTCCGCCCCTGTTTCGTTCTGCTTCTGTTCTGCTTCATGCTGTACAAGTTCTGTTACATCCTGCATTAGTGTTGTACCTTTATATTGCTTCCCGGACCTCAAAGTGATCGCATTTGCAGTCTCCTTCGGGTTTATTTCCGTATCCGAGGGAAACTTCCCTTTCTGCAACTGCACTTGCTGCTGATTTACTGTAGTAGAGATCTGCCCTATGTTATATGACAAATTCTTCAACTGCTTGTTCACTTCCTCATTCTGTTTGGTCATATTCGAGTCCATGAGAACAATGCAGTTATTGATCTTGTTTATGTCGGCATCATTCTTCTTCATATACCTGGCCAACACATCATCAATACTGGACTTCCCTTCTTCAGTCTTAGCACCAGGATCAAAATTGGGAGGATATGGAACTGCATTATTCGGATTTGAATAAGAGAAGTTCTCATGCCTCTGATTCTGCCAATTGCCTCCTTGATTATTAGGACCTCCCCCTTGGATATTCCTCTGGTTCGAATTACCTTGAGGGTACCTATTTCCTTGCCAATTTTGAGGAGCTCTCGAACCTTGAAGACTCTGCCCCATAGCCCAATTAGCATCCTCGACCTCTTGAAGGTTCATCACTACATCATCACTAGCAGACCCTCGGTTGCCTCCCCCATTATTACCTGATATCAGAGTAATCAGGTTCTTATTCATCTGTTCCAATTGAGCGACAACCTTATCATTCTTATCAGCTTCAGAAAATTTCTCTTCAACCTTTGCAACTTTACCAAGTATATAAGTCCCTCGGATCCTCTCAGATGGCCAATCCCTTGAGTTCAAAGAGATATCATCAAACAATTTCTCTACTGCATTGGATGTCTTGCCAAAAATTGTTCCTCCAGCAGAAGCATCAACCAACACTCTCGATTCGTTGTCAAGGCCATTATAGAAGACACTGATGAGTTGAGACTTTTTGAATCCATGCTGAGGGCATCTCCTCAACGCATCAGTAAACCTTTCCCAAGCCTCTCCAAACGACTCATCTCTCCGCTGCTTGAATTGATTGATCTCCTGTTTCAGTAAAAGAACCTTTCCTGGTGGCATAAATCGATCCACGAACAATTGCTGCAACTCAGTCCAGTTTGAGCAACTGTCTCCCTTTAGCTTATCATACCACTCCCTTGCCTTATCAACTAATGAAAACTGAAAAAGCCTCATCTTCCATCTATCATTAGTAGCATCAGCAGCTTTCACTGTATCCATGTAGCTGTTGAAACGCTTAAGATGGCCATAGGGCTCATCAAAAACGCCTCCGGCAAAGGGGTTTTTCTCCACCATATGAATCAGGGCTGGCCTTATGTCGTTCGTTTCATCAGCTTGAATGGCTCCAACTACGCCTGATCCTCCTAGATTGGTGGACTTGAATGTTTCCCGGATGACGATGTCATCCTCATCGACTCTTTCTCCCATTGATGCTGTTTCAGATTCTGTCTCAGATTCTGATTCAAACTCCGATTCAGCCTCTTCTAGGATAGCCTGATTCTCAATCTGCATTTCTTCCTCCTCTAAGATTGCTTTAGGAGGTGCTTTGGTATTCTTTGATTTTACTCTTCTTTTTCTCGCAGAAGCTTCAATTTCCGGATCAAATTCAAGATCTTGTGCTCTCGTCTTTGACCTAGTTTGCATGCAACTTCAAGAAAAATCCAAAGTAAAACAATTAAATCCCAAAGAAAATATTCTAATTAACTAAGTAATAAAAGAAAATAAATAATTAAAACTGTCCCCGGCACAACGGCGCCAAAAACTTGATAGGCTTTTTCTATGCACTATAATTTAATCCTCAAGTATAAGGATGTCAATTGTAGCAGCAAGTTCCCAAGTTAAATTATCGATCCCACTGAGACAGCTAATTATTTATTTTACTATGAATTACTAATTAATCAGAATTATGTAACCAAATTTCCAAGTGATTTGAAGTGAAATAATTAACTAAAATACGCAAATAATAAATTGCTGAATTATTAAAAGCAATAAAAATAAAAGCAAGTTCTAACCAAGAGATGACGAACAGTTCTAAGGTATCAGGTATTGACCAATTAATTTGGGTTATTAGACTTACGATTGTTCATTCATGCAGTTTCACTGAAAATACACCACATATCCCTGTTATCCCACCGAATATGATTCGATTCAAAGCTAACAGTCTAATCTGGTTTAAATCCTAAGGTGCGCAAATATTACCAAGCCTTATTCCTAGATACTAATCAAAGCAAGCAACAATACCTCCGGTTGGTAAGCCTGACTAACAAGATATTTTCTGGAATTACTACAAGGTTCTATTCACTTCCTACTTGATTGTCTAATTGCATTGTTCCACTAAACAAATCAAGTATTTGATTAACCAGTTCATGAAATTAAAGTGCTTATAGCGGAGCTACTCTAATCTCTAACAGATAGACAATACCAATCATGAACGCACACAAGCTAACACAATAATCCAAGCATTATAGCGGATGTCATGAATGTATTATGAAGACGTTACGAAGCAGAAAAGCATGTCTTAGTAAAATAAGTAAAATCAAAAGCTCAACTGCATAAAATCCCAATCTTTGGTCTAAATCCCCAAATCAATTAAATCAATCCATCAAACCCTAGAACTGTATAGGAAATTAGCCCATGAGATTACAAGCAATCCTCATGGCTAAGCAATTCATAACAATAATCAAAGTAATAGAAAGGAATAGATAAGAATTGTGAAACCCTAGTGTAGGAGCAATCTCACGTTCCTTCTCCGTCTCTTCAATCGCTTGATTTTCCCTCAATTAGCACTTGAAACCCTTGTAGAATTGGATGGAGGATGAAATCAGATTATAATCTGATATGGGTGTGATAGGAGTGTGGATTGATGATGGTTTATGGCTGGGCTCTCTCCGATTGACGTCTCGATCTCCCTAATTGTTTCTAAGATGGATGCAGGGCTGTTTTCGCGACGAATCTTGCGTCTGAATGACGAAATACACATATATATACGTTGCTGAATCGAACAGGCGTCGTCTGGGCCAGAACTGGGCCGCTCGGCTAGCCGCTCGGCTCGAGCTGGGTCCTGACCCGGCCGAGCGGCCTGCCCTCGAACTTGCCACGTCACTGGGGTCCAAGTGGGACCCCACTCGGCGCTGTTTACCGCCGCTCGGCACCCAGCTCGGCTCGAGCGGCTCGCCGAGCTGCTCCCGAGCTGGGCCGTTCCGGGTCTGTTTTGCTCCTCTTCCGATCCTGCCCTGTTTTACCCTGTTTTCTGCCTTCGAAACTCACAAAAACACCTTAATAGCCTTAAAATCGTGTAAATACTTAAACATACACAATTCCATGCAAAAACGATCAATTTCCTAAGCAAAATGGTGTAATGTGCACACATAAAATGCGTGAAATTCCACTCTCAACAATTTTCTCTCCAGTGAGTCTATAAATAGTCAGATTCTCTTGTTACAATATATTGCTCATTACATCTTTATGTAGAGTATTTTGCTAATATATGTGAGTCTCAAACAGGTTATGGAGAATGGAATTTCCTATTTAGTTTCCTTGGATGGGCAAAAAACTGGCTTCTATGCTGATCAACGTGAAAATCGCCAATATATATCATCAATTTCTAAGGGTCAGAAAGTACTTGATATTTGCTGTTATACTGGAGGTTTTGCTCTAAATGCAGCAAGTGGTGGTGCTCTTAGTGTAACTGGTATGTTCATAACTTTTACTTTCAATATGAATCCTAGTATTTTGATATTCTTCATATGAAGCAAAATATTTGAACTCTCACCACATATTCCGGCAATCTTCTCATTAATCAAACTTTCATAAAATATCGAATTGTAAACTTTAAAATAGTAGATATATAGTCAAGAAAGTTGCCAAGTACAAGTTAAATCATTGAGGAAAACATTATGAAGGGTAAATGTAAATCAATGCAGAAAATATTATTTTAGTCACTTCTTAACTGTTTGTTTAATCAAGTTATTCCACGAGATAAACTCACAGGACTGCATTAGCATAAATGCTATTTCTTGCATTTTTTATTTTATATTGCACAATATCTTGTTTTTGAACGAGAAACTATTCTTCTTCCTGGAAAGGTGTCGATTCATCTTCTCCTGCCCTAGACATTGCCAAGGAGAACATTGTTCTTAATAACCTTGATCCTGGAATAATATCATTTGTGAAAGAAGATGCCACACATTTTATGAGGACTGCAATAGCTGAAGGTGATTCTTGGGATTTAGTTATTCTGGATCCACCTAAACAAGCTCCAAGTAGAAAGGTGAACTGACATTCTTGAGTTAATGTTCTTGATGCTTTATCACTCGGGCAGAATAACTGGATATTTTTGATGCTTGAGAATACCAGTCAATCTTTGCAGGTCCGTGGCTATTGAGCCACCAGATGAGCGTGAATATATAGTATTGTTTCTTGACACAGAAAGCAGACAAGTTAAGTCTGGTTGTTAGGACTTATGCTGATTCATGAAGTTGACATTTCAATCAACTCCCTGATTGTACCCTAGTTACAATAACTCCATTCTAATACCACCTATTAAATGAAGCCTGAAATTTTGCAGAAAATCAATTGAGGAATTGCTTTTTGACTTGTCCATAAGATTAATTACTATTCTGACCTTCAATTGAAAAGAGGGTACCCTGTTGCTTAGTATTATTATCCAAAGAATTCCCCTCCTTAATACTAGTGCCAAAACCTAGATCCATCCTTTTGGAGCTATCTTAAGTAGCTTTCTTCCATCATTCTCCTAATTAAGACTTCATATCTCGTGTTCCTAGCAGTGTACTTTTTTTCTGCTTAGTGATGTTTACTTTCTCAGGTGTTACAAAGTGCATCTGGAATGTATAGGAATTTAAATTCTTTGGCCATGTAAACAACGAGAAGGGGCGGACTGTTGATGACTTGTTCGTGCTCAGGAGCAATGACCCAGAGCGGCATGTTCCTACGCATTCTACAGGCAAGTTGCATCTCTATATCTTTAAGATACTATAATATTTCCATACACTGGCACTCAGCTCTCCTCTAATATGTGGATGTCGTGTTCTCCATTAAATTAATCTCATTGCACAGACTGGGGCATCACTTTTATCTCATGAGCTCATAGGCAACGGAAATTCTGATCTTTTTTAGTCTCATATTACCAATGTATCATCTTGAAATAAGGTTATCAATGTCTAGGTTAATAGAGGTAGGTCCATTACAGGTCATCAAGTGTACAGAAGTTTCATGCTTATCAAACCTTTTTACGCGAATAATTTTGGGTTGTTGAATTTGTTCTACTACCATGAAATCTACATTACAAGACCAAATCATCGTTTTTCAGGGCGCAGCAACCATGGCCGGTAGAAAGATCACGGTGATACGTCAAGCTGGAGCAGCCTGCGATCACCCAATCGATCCTTCTTATTTAGAAGGGGAATCTCTCTCCAATGTTTTACTCAGAGTTCTATGAAGCTTGTTCGCAGTGCTGATCGGAGACCTTACCTCGTCCTGGCAGCGAATCGACTCGAAGTCAAAACAGACGAAAAGAGAAAGTTCCTGAATATTGTACAACATATTTTGCTCCATATATGAAACTTGCACATTTGGCATACTAGACAGGGTTAGATGTATAATGGATGCTATCTATTATTAGTAACAAATTTTTCTAGTTTTTAAGATCATTTTCATCAATGCAACCGATTTGAATCATTTAAGGAATAATTATTTTTTCTTTACTACCTCCAACCTTGTACAAAGAAGCAAACGTTGACATACAAGTAAATAAATTCACAACTCATACAAACTAAGATACATTTTTCGAGTCCTAAAATACATCCCATAAGCTTGTTATCGAGGTTTATACACACATGAGAGAAGAGGAGAAGGAGCAAGTTTGCATCCACTGCAACACAGCTGCAGGCTATATCAAATCGAATGGATTGCAATTGAGCATTAGTGACCGCCAGGATTCCGATTCCACGACAAATAAGATGGATCTCCAAGTTGCCTGAGATAAATGAAATTATGAATCATGAAGATTTTATATTTTTTCCAGTTCTGATTTCTCAACATCTGCTTTCATGAAGCAGTCAAATTCAAACAGGTAGCATGATAACCTGAGAAGGTGAAAGATCGTACCTTGGCTTGATTAGATAAATAAGCGCAAAAACCATGGCCAAGAAAAAGCACAATCCGCCAACTGTGAGATAAGCAATACCCACAAAATCGTTCTTCCCTCCGAGCCAGCTTGAAGTAGAGAGTACTAGCTTCTTCTTGCCGTTGAAACTATATGTATTATGAAAGTTCTCTAATGTCACATTCACAATGTCATTAGCTTGAAGATCAACTTCTATTTTCCCGTACAATTTCCTAAACGTTGGAAGAGCAGCAGTTCGCATCCAAACAATGAGGTTCTCTTGCTGGTTCAACTGATAATATCCACAACAAAGACGGTTAAATTTATCGCGACTTCTATTAGTGATTCACAGACAGTCTAGAAAATACACAAATATACTGTGATTATTTTGGTAAGAACATAAAATTCAAAAATTTAAAACTCATGGAATAAAATATGGACTCCAATATATAAAAATACATCAGTCATCTTGGTGCTTCAGTCTTCACATGACAATTATAGACTACTCTCTAGCATCACGAGATACAGATATCTGTAATCTGTTACGATTGGATCCTATTTGTTAAATTCTAGAAGATGATGGAAGAGATACTTCAACTGATCAACTGCAGAAACACTAAATATTAACAGAAGAATTGTGCTACAGACAATCAAATAAGGACACACTAATTTGTTAAAATTTGTTATATTATTACATTTTTTTATTGATATTAAATGAATAGATTCATTTGAAAACATGCTAATAATAATTTTAATAACTGTTCATCTTCAGCAAAAACAGGGACACGGAGAATGAAGTTATAATTTCAGGGTAATGCATTCCAACAGCGGCACAAAAAAATGTGAAGTCTTCAATCAAGATTCACACTCCAGGTACAGAAAAAGCTTTATAATAAGTCGCAAAGAAAGTTGCATAATGCTAGAAACTTACAGGTAATGACGTATTAAGAGTGCCACCACCTTGTAGAGTGCCATTTTGAAAGTTCTTTGGAAACACGTTATCTCCAAATTTATGATCTCTATCACTCTTCCACGAGATCCCTCTCTTGTTTACATTCAATTGCTGGTTATTGAGAGCAAATTCATAAGTATCATTAAACAAACTCCATGCTATAAGGCCACAAGGAACAATAGGTTCCCCATTAGGTGTGGTGTCCTCAGGACTGCAGGCAGATGTGTCCCTCTCATCTCCGGTACTTCTAAGCTGCTGATCACTTCGGCTCTTCACATATCTGATATTAATCAAGAACTCATAAATGCACTAAAACAACTAAGTAGAATGAAAGAATCTAAGTCCATCTTGGTTAATTAAGAATTGAATTGACCCTCATATCTGAATGGAAATGTAATGTGGTAAGAAGAAATAAATGAAAATCATGATTGCTGCCTCAAAATTTAAACAGGAAACTGCATAATGATGAATGCCTACCTGCGATGGTTCTGATAGAAATTATCAAGCTGGTAATATATATAAATTGGCTGCTTCATATGTTTAGGAACCTGACATGAATCAATTTATTTGTTCAGCCATAATTATTTCTTATCTATTATGCAGTAACAACAGAAGTATGCATTCCGGATGGGGCCTCACCGTGAGAGTTCTAATACAGGTTTTGGTTTGATTGCTTTGAATAAATCCAACCTTGTCATTTCTAAAATTTGGAGGAATGCATTCTGTCTCATATCGATCAACAATTTCAACAACCTGATGAACAATAAAGAAGTTTATGTGGGTACAGCTCTTATAAAAGACAGATAGAGTAACAGAAATTATTGCCTGTGAATAAGAAGCATACATCTCGAGAAGCCAAAAGAGAGACCGCGCCGATGGGAATAAAAACAACACTAACAAGCAAGAATGTCCCAATCACCTGCATTGAAGTGCAAAAGGAAGAGCAACTATTACTAAAAAACATTCTGAAAGAGGACAGAATTGAAGGAACATACAAAAACTTGAAATATTTACCCATTTAGGAGTAAGAATAGGTTTGCACGCGGGAAGTTCCTGTTGAGTAAACCTAGAATCTGAAGAAACAATCATATGAAAGCCACTTAAAATTCCAAATTAACATTTTATATGATGAAGCATGTAACCTCACAACTAAAAATTTGAAAACAGTCTCCATAGCATTAGAATGAAAAATTTACTAACTTATTCCAAGAACTCCTGAATTTAACAAATTCATTAATGTAAACACCGACTTTAATAAAGGACCATTAACTAATTGAGATCCCATGCAAAAAGCCAAAACCTCCAAATAACACTTAGTGTATTTGCTCGCAAATCAAACTTGAAAATTTTTAACTCATCTGTTTTAAGTCAATTCCGAGAGATAAAACAGTGTCACATACAGGAATTCAATTGACTCCTTCGGATTTTAAATTAGTAGAGTCATACATGGTTGCATGATCAGAGTTTCAAAATCAACTCTCAACTTTATTTACATTTTAATTGAAACGAGGTAATTTTTGGGAAAATGTTCTTTTGAATTAAGACTGGTTGTAGAATCATTGTCTATTTACACTTCAATCACCCCATCTCCATAAAATTCTCGAATAGGAGACTAACCTCTCATCAAACAACTACATATGCAGAATAATTAAAGTCAAGACAAAACGTATCCAAATTCCAACATCCAGGGAACAAGCAAACATGACTATTTTCATGAAGAACTAATTATAGAGAGAAGATGGTTCAGATAAGCATACACTTTGGTCGCTTGGAATTCCTTCTAGGCGCAGTCGCATCGGCCGATCCAGGTCCTCCAGCACTTGATGATGGAGTACTCGAGTTCATAACTTCACAAGAAACTCCTTTTCTAAAATTCCTCTCCTTTCAACCCCAAGAACTACGGGTTCTCAATCCCAAATCAGATGCTGATAGATAGAAGCAAGTACAGAAAGGAAGAGCAGCTATAAACGTAAATTCAAACAAAAGAATGGCAAATCTTGGAATCAAGATCTTCGATGGCTTCAAATGTACATTGAATCAAAGAATAGGTGAGAGAGAAGGATTATCGTTGAGGATTTGGTATAATAGGGGAGGGTTGGAAGCGTGTTAATAATGCTGCTCAATTTCTTCTACTTTGACTTTGAAAATTCTTCTCACAATAATTTTCCTACCAAAGACCCCAAGATAAAGAAACGGTGACAACAGAAGATTCTGCTAGACGTTTTTTTCTACGCGCGAACAATGAATGCACTTCGAATCCCTCTCTCTCTCTCTCGCTCTCTCTCTTGGATTCCTATGGAGGAAGGGGTTAAGCTATATCATGTGCAGTTGAGGGATTTGATTTTGGGGGTTAAAAACCGGAACTTGGAGCTACGGGATTGGGGAGTTAATTTTTCTCAAATTAAATATAAAAATTAAAAATTATAAAAAAAATTAAAGAAAATGACTGGTCAAATAGAAGCTACTTAGACACGTTTTCTTTGAGCTACCGGTTCAGGACCCGGTCCAAATGGAGCCGGCGTTATCTCTGTTTTATTTTTATTTTCTAATAATTAAATTCAATTATAGTTTTGCCATATTGACCAATTAATTTTACTCCATAAAACATACTCAAATTACACTGACATATTTACTGGAAGTATCTAATCTCATTCAAAACTTAAAATAAGGGAAATTCAAACAAAGTTGTATTATATTTTTTGGGTGAAATTATTGTGATACAAATTCACATGTAAATTATTTTATTTAAAAATTATAAAGATTATTATACCTTTGAATATTTTAAACTTTAACAAAATATATAACCAATAATTTCGGGTGAGACTGTGAGACAATTTTTTCACTTTCTTTAATTAATTTTCAACTTAAAAAAATATTATCTTTTTTAAAAAAAAAATCTTTTCACGTTTATACCGTGATAATTTTCTTCATAAAATAATTCAATGAGTATCACTTCTTCAGATAAAATATTATCACTTTTTATTAGTCTCACTTAAACCACCCTATAAGACGATATCATACAAGTTTTTGCCTAAACATTAAATTCTAGAATAAATTTATGATATAAACCACTAGGTTCATAGTTCACACAACTAGGAACGTAAAAAATGGTCCGGCCCGTCATGACCCGTGACATTTGGGGCTGACCCGACCTGGCCCGTATCGAGAATGGGGCGGGTTTAAGTAGTAGTGATGCCCCGATTTGGTCCGTTTGAACCCGTTTAATATTTACACTATATAACATATTATATGTATAATATGTAGTATATTTTATTTATGTTTTTGTATTATATTTATTATTTATAACATACATTTGCTTAATTGATTAACTAAGTAGAAAATACATGATGTTACTATGTATATAATAATAATAATTACTAATTAAATGAAATAATATATATTACATATTATTTATAATAAATATTAATATTAAAAATAAAATAAATAATTAAAATGAGTCAAAAACGAGGCAGACCCGCGATAAAAGAATGAGTTTGGGTCTCGGTACTCAACTATCCGTCCTATCCCATTGACATCCCTAAACACAACTAATCATTTAAACTCGATTTGAACCGATATTTATTGTCTATTTTTTTTATTATTAGTAGATGTTTTTTTTTCTCGATATTATTTTTAAGAAGATCGATTATTAATTATCGAAATAAAGAATGTCTCATTTTCAATAAAATTAAAAGAGCTTTTTGTAAAGGAATGGATGTCATTTTAACATTTAAAAAAAAAATTACAATTACTTAATTACATTTACAAAATATACTCGTACAAATTTTAAGGTTGCTGGGCCCTTACTATTGGGCCTGGCCCCTCCATTGTGTGCCTGGGCCTATACTGGGTCCAACCATATCCGGGAGACCAAACTCACAAACAAATTCGGGTGAGGGGAAAAACAGAAACCGAGAAATAATAATAAAAAACTCCATTGCTGTGGTTGACGCCTTGAAGGATCACAGGCTCACAAGTCACAGCAGACGGCTGTTGGATGCATTTCTTTATTACAATGATTGAATCCGAATAAGATATACCCAAATTGATTGCGGTGAGAAAAGGGTGGACGGGTGTCACTTGCAGGGCAAATGAGGTGGACACTTGGGAAGATTAGAGCAAGGACACGCACAGTCATGGTGTTTAGCCGCTGCTCACTCAAGTTTCTCTCTCCTCGTCTCTCTACATACCCTCGACCGCAATCTGCCGCTGCTGCTATATTTTCTCAACAGGTTCTTCACTTGCTCGCTTGTTTTCTGCGTTTAATTTTGTTTCTTGAGGTGAGGTGAGTCGGAGAATCACCGGTTTGGTTTTGATTTAATTAATTAATTTGGTAGCTGATGTGTGTATAATTTTTTAATCTGATTTGTGATTAGAAATTTTTATCCATTAGTTCCAAGTTCAATGCTGGTCGCCTCCAGCAGTAGTTTAGATAGTATGATTCATCATTTGAAATAAAATATGATTGCAATTGTGGCAGATGAGTACCGACGCTCCGAGTGTTGCTGCCCGTCTAAAGAGTTCGGGTTTTATCAGGAGTCAAGGTCTTATAGGAGGGAAGTGGACTGATGCTTACGATGGGAAAACATTTGAGGTGAGGTTAGGGAATCTGCATTCACGAGAGTATTTTCTAACCTATAATGGAGTAAGAAGGCTATTATTCATGGCAGGTTTACGATCCTGCTACAGGTGAGCTTATAACAAATGTTTCACGCATGGGTGGAAGGGAGACAAGTGATGCCATTACTTCAGCCCAAGATGCTTTTGTTTGTGAGTTATTGTATTGATTAATATGATATCGATGTTTCTTTCTCTCATGTTAAAAAATATTACCAGAATTGTAGTTGGATGCATGTTCCTTCCTGTTGGGGTTTCAAGTTTGTCACTTATTTAATATGTAGTCTTACCTCGTGCAGGACATTGGCAGCTCACCTTCGTCTAATTCTCTTTTCTCTTAGAATATCTATTCTGTTTTTTGCTTGGCCTTAATATTATACTTCTAAATTGCTATTTGTGGAACCTTGCATTGTTTCTTTTGATGTGTTATATTGGATTAGATACTTCTATTCATTTTATTCTCTTTTCCAGATCAGGCAGTGTAATTCATGTCTACAGTAGACAGTGATATCTTTAGTATCGTCACTCAGCTCAACAACTGCCTCTGCTGCATGACATGAAGCCTTACTTAACTGTGTGGTGTTTCAAGTATTAGTTTATTTATAACGGATATATAAGGAGTAAAAGATATCACGGGAAATTAATATTATGGTCTTGTGATAGTGTGTCTCTTTTCTTTTTATTATTTAATATTGCCGAATTTTAAAGGCATTTCATGTAGTCTAATCAAGTTTTCTCATTATTAATATTTTAGTATGTTTTTATGATGAAATGAAGAGCAGGTTTTTGCATATTTGATTAATTTATACGTCTTTTTTTTTACAAGCTTGGAGCAAGCTAACTGCTGCTGATAGGAGCAAGTGCCTAAGAAAATGGTATGATTTGTTAATGGCCCACAAGGAGGAGCTTGGCCAACTAATGACCCTAGAGCAAGGAAAACCTCTTAAGGAAGCCATTGGAGAGGTAACTAGTTGGCTAATCTCCAGTTCTGCTCTAAAAATAATGCTATTACGATAGATTTGAATGTATTACTTTGATGAAGTTTAAAATGTTTTCTACAGGTTAGCTATGGGGCAAGTTTTGTGGAGTTCTATGCAGAAGAGGCTAAACGAGTTTATGGCGACATCATTCCAGCAACATTACCTGATCGTCGTTTATTTGTTTTAAAACAGGTAATTATTAGATCATTTTTACGTATTTATCATGGACAACCTCTGTTTTGACAACTACCAAATGAACACCAACAAAAACTTGTAATTATTTTGTTCTATTAACAAGTTATTACTGGGAGTAATTGAACGCAATAGTGGTGCAACCAGAATGCTTTCATGAATTTTTAGGAGTTAGAAAATGGTGCCACTTCTGCATTAAAGTTCAGCATGAAGACTCATCAATTCAATGCTAACAGGTAGGATTGTAGAAAATAAGTGGTTTCTTAATTTACACGAACAGGGATATTTTACAGTGTCATGTTAATGGTTCCATCAGTCCATGTCAGTTGACTCAGTTTTGTTACTTCTATTATAGGTTATAAGTATTCATTTGGATAGGCTTACTTGTCACGTTGTTCTGAACTTATCTCATTGTTGTATTCAATCTTTGTCTAACTTCTGTTTGGACAGATGAGCTTTGCTTTCTACCTGATTGCAAATCATTTACTTATCAAAAAATCAGTGGATGGAATCCATGAAATTAATCCAGCAAGCTTAAAAGGAACTTAAAAGTTCATGTTTCATTTAAATAAAGAACCATAAAAATATAATTTTGAATGAAAAAATGATTGTTATGCATGGAGTAATTTAGGAAACTTTAGTTATACTTTGAAAGTAAAGGAATAAGAGTTTCTCATTCATTTGGTGGACTGCTGCAGTTCGTATTATGGGGTCGTTAGTCTATTCTGCTCCCAGCCCCTGTCCCAGAAAGAAGAAAGAAATAAATTCTGCCCTAACCTCTGCCATTTACTTCTATACCGTTTGTGTCTTAACTTCATATCTTAACATCTTTTGTAAATGGAAGTGCTAATTGACTGTCCTGTGGAGTGATAAGTTTGTCCATTCTGGACATGTGACAGATTGCTTTTCTGATCAAATTCTTCTCTCTTGCAGCCAGTTGGTGTTGTTGGGGCAATTACACCATGGAACTTTCCTTTGGCAATGATTACACGCAAGGTGCTGAAATTTTTTATTCTGTAGCTCATTGATATCTTACAAATTTCATTTTAAAATGCTGGGTTGACAGTTGACAGTATCTAAAAGCATAATAGTTGTATTATGGCAGGTTGCCCCTGCCCTTGCCAGCGGCTGCACTGTTGTTGTAAAACCCTCAGAATTTACTCCATTGACTGCATTGGCGGCAGCTGAACTCTCCATTCAAGCTGGCATACCACCTGTAATTCTGATTCTCAGACAATTGTTCAGTATAACATGTTATCTCTTGAAATTATTTGCTCCATGATTTCTTTTCTTAACCATACTGTCTATACACCAAGATTAAAAGCATCACTTCTACTTCTGACGCTTTATTAAGTTACAGTAATTTGTAAAGCCTCAATAACATTATGAGTTATCTGACAACATAAATGGAGTTTTCTTGCTTAATACCAAAGTTTACTATTTCAAGACAAATTATACATTGATCTTCTAATGTAATGATAGTGAGTAGCATTTTAGCTTCATTTATCTTTTTATAAATTAAATTTAGGTTAAGGTAGAACTGGAATAGTATTGACTCTTGAGAAGTCTGTTGAATCATAGCGAAATCAAATCAAATCCAAGTATAATATGTAACTGAAGAAAAATTACAAGGTCAATTAACTGTCAGTTATAACCAAATTTTGGTAGGCATTCCAAGTATAAAATGATTTATGATATTTCACAATTCTTTATTCCTTTAGCATGGTTTTCTTTCTATCCTGCTATTCCATGTTCAAATCATATGCAAGTTTTCATCCTTCTTTCCCAAACATTTTTTATTTCGAGTTTCTTTTTTCGTACATTCTCATTCGATATATATGATATATGTATTTTTATTTATTTATTTATTTTTTTTGTGTCTTTTTCTGCAAGGTAGGGTGTACTGAATGTTGTAATGGGAAATGCATCTGAGATTGGAGATGCTTTGCTTGAAAGTCCACAGGTTTCTATTTCCTCAGTTTCAATTATCTTTATGCATATTTTCAAATGCTACCACAGACAGCCTTTAATATTCATGAGACTTGTTTAGGTCAGAAAGATTACATTCACAGGCTCCACAGCTGTTGGGAAAAAATTGATGGCTGGCGCTGCAGGGACTGTAAAAAAGGTATGCAAGAAGGAGTATTGTATTGTATCCTCAAACATATCACTGTTCTAGCTTATTTTAAATATCTTATTTGATTCTCATCTGTAGGTGTCCCTCGAACTTGGTGGAAATGCCCCTTGCATAATTTTTGATGATGCTGATATTGACGTGGCTCTTAAAGGAACTGTAAGAGTCTAAATTTCTGATTGTGCGTACTGCTAGCATTGAGTAGAAACCCAAATTATGTGTTATCAGTTTTTAAACACTTATCTTTGTATATATTGCCGTTGTTTGCTATATTACTCAAATCTTGTATGGGAGGTAAATCATGGAAGAGAAATGGTTTGAATCCTTGATATTGTCTCTTTTAAAAGGGGATGTCGAGAACCAACTCTCCTTGTGATTTTTAAGCACACTAATGCACTCCAGGATGCTCCAGCATTATGCTACTCATTCAGTGCAGAAAGTTTTATTTCTTATAATATGAGAAAAGTAAAACACAAACTTAAGTTGATTTGTTTCTGTATCAACTTGTGATGTGGGCATAGATCATGTGAAATTAAGTATTTAATTTATCGATATGGAAATTGCATGAATTATGTAAAGGCACTTATCAATTAAAGATCGAAGCAATTTAGAAATTACAAATCTGTATCATAGAATCTTAGTTTGTCTTGTTTCAGTTGTTTGCTATTTGACTGGTTTCTATGTTGATGTTGGATTCTTAGTTTGAGGATCTGTCATTCAATTATTTTTATGCAATTGCAGCTTGCTACCAAGTTCCGTAACAGTGGACAAACATGTGTCTGTGCAAACAGAATACTAGTCCAAGAAGGTATTTGGAAAATTCTCAAGATTTTACTTTCTATTATTTATCCTTTTTTTTCTGTACCTACTGAGTAGCTTTGGTGGAGAGACTTACAGGACACAGGTGACATATGCTTGATTCCTCGCATGTAAATGAGAATATTGGGGTGTGTGAATTGAGGGGGGGGGGGGGGGGGGGGGAGATAATAATAATAAAAAATAAAAAAAATAAAAAAAATTATATATATATATATATATATATATATATATATATATATATATATATATATATATATATATATATATATATATCACATTATCAAATAATTGATGATCCCATATTGAAAACTCTTGTGAAACCATATGTGAAGAGAAATTTACATGCTTTTCTATTTAACTGTTGTTCAACTTACTCCATTTCTTACTATTCACTTTCTTGATGTTTTTCATCTGTCTGAGTTTGATCTCTCACCGTCCTGTTGTAGCAATATACGAGAAGTTTGCAGTGGCCTTCTCAAAGGCTGTTGAGAGTATGAAAGTTGGGAATGGCTTTAGTGAAGGTGTAGTGCAGGTGACTAATTCTGATTATGATTTTGCTGTCATATCCCATCCATAGTATTGTTGTTGACAGTTATTCCTACTTGATGAGTTGAATGTAATTAAAAATGATATAGCTTGATGATTTACTTTTTAACTTTTATGCAGGGACCTTTGATTAATGATGCTGCAATACATAAGGTAAGTTTTCTTCTCTTGTTGTTCCCCACTGCTTTTATACACTTCTTCATGCTTGATGGATTGATTCGTGTAGAATTTCCATGCAGGTTGAATCATTTGTGCAAGATGCCATCTCAAAGGTTTGTGTGTTTCCTTATTTAATTATAGCGTAAATTATCAATTCCTTGTGAAAGATTGAATACACTGCTTCTAAGTTCTCTCAACATTGCTGAGATCGGAAGTGCATTACTTTGAGGAATGCTGATTCCAGTCACCTGGCTACTAAGGAGTAATACTTGTTTTAACGCATTCTGCTCACAAGCAAATACGTCTGTCTGTGTTTGAAAAATAAGAATGACCTCTTGCAAGCTTCGCATTTTTGAACTGTAAAATAACCATATCTCCAGAAGTTGAGAAGCATAACTCCGCATGCATGAGAACCTTTTATAATATAGATGAATCATACTGCTTGCACTAACAAACACTCCACTTCTTTATGGTTAAAGGGAGCTAAAGTTGTTATTGGCGGAAAGAGACACAGCCTTGGGATGACATTTTATGAGCCCACGGTGATAACTGATGTCAAAAGTGAGATGCTTTTATCAAGGTATTTCTAAAGGCCTGATGACACTGATCTGGCCATCATATTTTGCATAATCCTTGTAGATGACTTGAGAGATACCAAAATTAGCATTCTTATCACAGGGAAGTGATCATTGCTTTTTAATGGTGAAGTGCATTCTCTTTGTACTATTATAAATAAATCACAAGTATAGTTGCATACAGTACAGAGTTTAAGAATAAAATCCTATCTCTTGTGCATACTGTTATGTGGTATGCAGACTTGGTCACTACACGTTTGATTTTACTGCAAGATATGCTGAGAAGGTTAGCAGCTCAACTTAGTTCATACGTTTGCCCAAATGGCATTTTCTAAGTTAATGGATGGAAAAGTTGAGCATTAGACTAGTTAGATTTTTGAAAGAACACGATACAATCAAGCAGATGCTTAATTGTTCATTTTCAGTCTTGTGAGGTTTGTGTGAGATAGATTGTGGTTCATG
Source organism: Pogostemon cablin (assembly GCA_023678885.1). NCBI lineage: Eukaryota > Viridiplantae > Streptophyta > Magnoliopsida > Lamiales > Lamiaceae > Pogostemon > Pogostemon cablin. The sequence continues at coordinate 8,658,035 of CM042955.1, read as the reverse complement.
GCATGGACACGAGATAAATATCTCTTACCCGCTTGCTCTCTGTTTCAAGTTAAGACATTAACAGCAAAATATTAATTCATCTTCTTCCTCTGATGAGGACATTGCAATTAAACATCATAAAATTTTATAACTTCAGCTATTAATATTGACATTGCCACCTTATTTGTGATGATCTGTTTCCTTATTTTAATCTTCGATTGTGGCATTCAATCTCAGGGAGGAAGTATTTGGGCCAGTTGCACCTCTTCTTAAATTTAAGACAGAGGAAGAAGCTATCCGCATGGCCAATGACACTAATGCAGGTATTCTGGATGACTATTCAGATCAAATTTGAACACACATTCTGTTACAATTATATTATTAATGGATCTTTGTTTGTTTGCCTAGAATAAATCTCATCTTTTTTATAGGTTTGGCTGCCTACATATTTACAAGCAGCATCCAACGATCTTGGCGCGTTTCTGAAGCACTTGAATATGGACTAGTTGGAGTTAATGAAGGAATAATTTCAACAGAGGTGGATCTTATTTGTATCTAATGCTCTTATTAAAACAACAATAAGAAATGAATGCTTCGTCTTTCATTAATCACCATCTTCCGTTCAATGTAGGTGGCTCCATTTGGAGGTGTGAAACAATCAGGTCTTGGCCGTGAAGGATCCAAGTATGGAATGGACGAATATCTGGAAGTAAGTAAATTCAATTTTCCCTCCAGACAAGATTATCAAAAATCATCTTTCAGATTCATTTGTGGGTTGCTTTTATCCAGATATTTTTCGATAATGCTTATCCAGTCACTTGATACATCAATGTGTGAATGTTTTTGCAGACGAAATATATATGCTTGGGAAATATGAGCTAAATCTAACGTTCGTTCTCGTGCCCCTCACCTACATCTATATGCAGCAGAGAAATCCCAAAGAAAAACACACTTTTTTAAAGCAGTTGGATAAGTTGCATCGGATTTTGTAAACAGCATTTGTATCATGTTGAAAAATTACATCCTCCATTACTATCTAAATAAGTGCCTGTTTGTACTTATTCATGCAGACAAATGCTTTTTGTTGTAGCCTTGTGTTATCACATGAATAATTTTGGAGAAACGTGAACCCCCCTCCTTTATGATTGAATCTTAATTTCAAATAAATACTTCCTTGGGGTGGGTGGGTGAGTTAGGGTAGGGTTGGTGGTGTCTTATATGGGAAAAGATTTCTTGAATTTGGAACCGATCCATTTTGCGTTTGGCGCTTTCGAATCCGGTTCAAGTTTTTCGGCTTTTGAGAATTTTTCTTTTAAATTTAAAAAAAAAAGAAAAAAAAAAGGAGGCTACTCAAAGAAGTGTGTTGCAAAATCCAAATAAGATGGTCCTTCACGAATCTGATTCCTCCTCCGATTGACTCATTCCGAGTCGACTCATACCACCTAACATTTGCAATTTATCTCATTTACTATCTTATCTATTAATGGTAACATCAACATACATGCATGTTATCATAAATTGAGCAATTCAACTGCGTACTTGGGAGTGGCTTTTATTAATTTTTAAAACATCTCTCCTAATTTATAATACTACATAAAATAACAGTATTCAATCAATAGTTCATAAAAGTCTGTCAATTCAATTGTCACCATTTTAAGTACTCAAAATTTCCAATGCAACTCGACAAAACTAGGGTTCTGTCGAACTTTATCTACAATATACACTAGTCTGGATTTTCTTTGGTATTTTAGTGTGCCATTTTTTATTGGTAACATGCAAGAAATGACGAAATTATATCATAAGAGGAAATTTTTAAGTGTAGAGGTAGCTGTTAGTTTTTTTTCTTTCTATTTCTTATGTATGTATTATATAATTATCAACATAATTATCAGTGTGAAGAAGATGATAAACAAAAGTGACGCGAAGAATTCATATTGTGATTCCGTTTACAGTAAACATGATCGAACTAGATGATTTTTTCACTATGTACTGCATGCATTTTAGCTCTAATTTAAATTAAATTTAGGTAATTGTTTAATTTGTGAGATTTTATTACGAAATAAGATTGAATGTTTAATTTATAGACACAATATCATGAACTCGCTTTTCTTTTGTCTCTTGTTTGAGTACGTTCTAAAATATATTTACAATTTTCAGGATACTAAAAAAAAAAAATTAAAACGAACTACTGGTGAATCAATTAAATTATCTCTTGTTTATTGATTAATCGTTTAATGCGAAGAGTAAGAGAGCGTAATTTAAAGAGGAAATAGTGGTTAAAAAAAAGAGTTTGAAGGGATAAAGGGGGAATATATTCAAAATTAAGGGGAATAAATTCTTTTAGAATATAGAGATGCTTAAAATTTAAGCAACGCCGGGCCATATGGAATCCGACCCGCTTTTACATTAAATTGCGGTTAAATAATATTAAAAAAAAAAACGAGCAACTAAAAGTTAAATCACAACTTTAGAGTGCATATGCTTTTGTAATGGGACAGCTATTCTAATAACGTGCTACTCTAATTATCAATTGATTAATTAGAATTTAATTTCACACTTAATTAATACTGATGGTCTCCCATTTGCCAACGCTTAAAGCATCTAACATCTTAACTACTCTTCTTTACATAAACACAAAATCTAGTTTCTATTAGCCATGCATCGTTTCTCATACCCTAGCTAATTGTTCATAGCAATAATAATAATAAAAATAATAATAATAATTAAAGTTTATCAATATAGGACCTGAATGATATTTTATATCAATTGAGGACCCGAAAGATATATAAAACTCTCAATATTAAACTATAAAATTAATTTAAATAATATAATAATAACTACATTAAAATTTCATATATTAAACTTGCCTTAAAAACATATTATTTAATGGCAACTTCATACTATTATATTATATAGTTTTTAATGATTTTATTGTTTTAGGTATTGAATTGATAATTCCATATAGCTTTCGAATTCTGAATTAATAAAAAATATTTTTCGAATTTTTATTTGATAGTTAACTTATTTTTTGGGCCGACATACAAATCCATAATTAGGTAATAACTAATAGTAAAAATTATTAAAGGAATTGTGTAACTAAAAGTTTGAACCTTGATTAAACGAATACTCCTTTATTAGATTGTGTAATGAATTACTGGACATGGATTGTGTCGCTTGATAAAGATCCTATTAATATTGCAACTGATACTGTAATACTGTAAATTTAAGAGGCATAAAAATCTCTCAATGGGGATTAAAAAATAAAAAATAAAAATCCTAATGACTGGAATGAATTAGGTACCAATGTTGAATCATTTAGAAGCTAAATTATCTAGATCTGAATTAATTGTGTTCAAAATTCTTTTCATGGAAGCATAAATCATGACATAAACTTATAATGCAATATATATTTGATACATGATTTATAGGGTAAAAATAATAGTAAGGAAAAAATTTGTGTGAGATTATCTTTCGAAAGCTTTTCTGTAAGATGGATAAAAAGTGGTAACATTTTAATAATAAGTGATACCAAGTTAATTTATGAAAAGTAAAAATTTTACAGTGAACTATTTCATTACAATTTATACCTATATATATAAATAAAAAGTTACAATAATCTTAAAAAAAAGTAATAATATTTTTTATTTAAAATAATAATTAATTAAAAATGTGTAAAATGATCTCCCGCTAATGTGGTCTTAATCGGTGCACACTTGAATTTATATGTTTTCGATCTTGTTATAAAATTTACGTATAATGTAGTGCATGGGTGGTTAATTTTTTTTAATTATTTTATTTAATTGAAGGGTTTATGTTAATAACACCTTAATCTAGTTATGGTTTAAATAATCCAATATTTAGTGAAGATTAAAGAATTATAGAAGACTATATTATGGAAGACAACTACTTTGTATATATATGGAAGAGTTTCAGGATAAAACATTTTATTGGAACAAATTAAGAAGTGTTACCCTTGCATGACAAATTAGCATAACATTTCTGCATGCAAGAGTGGGTTTTTAAAGCGTAATAATTAATTTTTCAATAGAGTATTAATTAATCATACATAAATGTAACAATTCTTTATTTGATTTCACAATAAACTGATTACATAGTATTCTAATCTCATCACAAAAACAATATGGATCCACTCTCTTGTCAAATCTCGTAAAAATCGTGTGTTATAAAATAAAGATTTATTAATTGGAGTTACACTTTTGGACACTTAAATATAATGAAAAAAATAAAAAAATACTATCAAGTATCAACAATACAAATATACAGTAAAAAGAAGAAATTATCCATACGATTGTACATTTTTTTTTCTGCACATCACATTATTCCACACTTTTTTTTCATATATTATTATTATTATTATTAATTATTATTATTATTAATCAATTGGAGTTATACAAGTATTTGTGTAGTAAAAATGTGGTTAAGAAGTGAGATTAGTGTTATGAGAAACTTGAAGATTTATGGGAAAGAATCTTTTCTTTAATTGCAAACGAAGGAAGAATTTATTCTTTTGAAGAAAGATGAACAGCAGCAGGTATTTTATACTATAATTTTTTCCCTTTTTTATTTTTATTTTTATCTTTTAGGTATCTCATCTTCTCTCTCAAGCTAGTAAAAATTAGGCCCTCCTCCTTTTAGATGCATGATTTAGATCGTATATTATAATTGCACTACAAAATTCAGATTATTCAGATTCAGGCTATACAAGATTAAACAACATTACTCATGCCTTCTCAAGTACACAAAAGATTAATTTGTACTAAAACCTTGCAAGTGTAAATTTTTCCGATAACTTTTTTTTAATAAATTAGTTACGGTGAAATTTGAACAATAAATATTTTATTTAGCTGTAGCTCTAATATCATGTTAATTGAATATTATTAGAGTATCTTGATTAAATATTAAACGACTCATTTTTCTATCATCTTAAATTTTTAAATGAGGTGGTCATTTAACATGTATTAAAACCATGGCATAGCAAAGATCAGAACAAAAATTGACCCCGCCATCAGCCACCCATTTATATGAAAATTCCATATACAAGGTTTGAAGCAAAAATCAACCCTATCCGCATATGAGGAAGCGTGTTAGAATGATTGTACACCTATAATAAACACCAAGCTTTATACGTAAAATTTTTACGATTGGAGAATTTGAATTGATGAATCCTTATATATTAAGCCTTATTCTAGTATCATATTACATGATTATCTCTTTTAAGAGTACAAATCATTAAAAGAAAAAAACATACAAAATCTTTTGCACTATTTTTGTACATCGATCATCTTCTACGTACGTCATGCGTATATGACTGACACATAAGAGAGGAAAAAAATTCAACTATTGTCCCTAAATTTAAGCTATAATTTTTAGGGTATAGTTTTTCTCTCTCTTCTACTGTGTCATCCATCCAACAGTACGACATAAAAGATGATATACTAAAATTGTACAAAGAATCCGATAAAAAAAATATCATTAATATTTAACCAATTACTTAACAAGTACCCGTGAAATGTAACGTTATTGTTCATAAAGTATTTTTGTTGCATAACACTAATTAATAAACACGTGTCATATAAACAAAAAAACATAATACTATTATTTTATTGACCCCTAATTTTTGTTTCTTTTTTTTACGGTGTACGTGTTACCGGATAAACTTTACTCCCTCAAGTTCAGAGCGTCTTGATTTTTTTTTATTTAATTAAGTTTTACATAATAACTAAATTATAAAATGCAGCATTGGTGTTCAGTAAAATTAAATTTTAAAAATAAGTGTACTAAGAAATTAACTAACTTGCATTAAATTAAAAAGCACAATATCGCGCGAGTGATTTATTATTGTCTGTATTTATTCATCAATAAAATATAAGACAAATACAAGAAGAAGAAAAAAACACACGTAAGTGTCGAAAAAGCAATGGGCAATTCTTGACACGTACAAGCGAGATTGTTTTAATATTTTTTTAAATAGTTATTATTTTTTATTAAAAATATTATTCCTTTCCGCCCCATACTTATCTTCACACTTTCCGTTTTCGTCCGTCCCACTTTTATGTTCACCACTCAAAAAAGGAAACTTCACACTAACCAATAACCTCAAAAATTATCTTAATTTCAAAAATATCACTCTCACCTAACACACATAACATACTTTATAATTTATTTATTACCTAAAAATACCACAATACCCCTCAAAAGTCAATAAAGTTGATCAAAAAGTAACTTTTCTTAAACTCCGTATCTACAGTGTCGGTAAATTTAATTCCCGGACGAAGGGAGTACTTTTTATTTATATTACAAATTGTTCGTAAATAATTTATTGCACCAGAGTTGCTATTTATTAAAATATTTTCACCTCTTATTTATCTCACAAAAGTCTTCCAGTAAGACAATCTTACACGAATGTTTCCCAAAAATAATTACTCCACCCGTATGGTAATGTTTTTATCTTTTATTGGACATGGAGATTTAGAAAAATGTAATTTAAAGCGGAGTTATGATATTTTTTAATAATAAACTAATAATAAAGTATGTTAAGTGTATTAATTAAGTAGGAGTAATTTTGTTTAAATAAAGTGTATGATAGGATTGTTCTTTAATTTAAAAAAAAAAAATTTAGAAGGTAAAATTTTTGTGTAACAAATTAAAATGAAATGGGTGATTTTTTTTTGTTTTTTTTTTGTTTTTGGGTGAGTGTATTGTATATGCAAATAATATAGAGATGGATGACAATCTTCTATTCCACAAAAGCACTAGAGATTGAAGTACCAAAAATTAAAGTACACACACATATATATATCTATCTCCCTTTATGCATTGATCTTCACGTCCTTTTTTTGACCATTCATCTCTTTTTAACTTACTTATTCACTTCCCCTATTTTGGAATTTTAAATTTTTCTAGAGGGATATATACATACACATATATTAATATTTCCTTTTTAATATTAATGTTTTAGTAAATATTTCATCCACACTATCAATTTATAAATAAGACGTAAAATTGTGATAAATCTTGAATGTGCATGGCTATAATATAGTCTATGCATGCATGTGAAAATACAAGATTACTTAACACACACACGCATATATTATAATTAATGGGGCATTTAAAAAAATATATATATATGTAAATATATATAAGCATGGGGGAGGTACTACGAAAGAGAACAAAAGAAGAATGCTTTAGTGAAAGAAAATAGATGTAGTAGTGTGATGGATGGTCCTACTCCATACCTACTAACTGAACCTTAAAGTATAACATCCCTATACATCTTCATCATTGCATGCAATTTTATTACATCGGTCTATACCCCCCATTTCATTTCATTTCACACACGAATATACATATAAAAGAAACATAAAAAAATTTGTGTTTAATTTCTGTTTATTGCGTAATAAATGAATCTGAAACTACTCATCATGAAATGTTATCTCAGATTTGCTTAGGCATGAAAGACATTGTGGAATTAATGAATATGAAAAATGGGAAGGATTTTTCAGAATGGAGAAAATATATACCCCTACCCCTCCTCTCCGTTCTACCATAATGATTATTATTATTATTATTATTATTTTAATTTGGACGCTCCACTTTAATAGTTATATTTTCTTTTTTGGTATGTAGGAGTGAGACCTACACAAAACAATACTATATATCACCATGAGAGGTTACACCCAAAATTAATACAAATATATATTAAAATTTCTCTACATACCATTAAAATGTTATATTCATTAATGTCTGCATTAAAAGCAATTGTAACATTGGGTCGGGATGGAGGGGTACTCTGTAAGTGTCAAACCCGTCTAGAACTATCCGAGACCGACTGAATGGGCCCATCGGCGGTAGTATTGAAGTGGTTGATGATCAGCGTTGCTTTAATTTACAAAGAGGAATTACATGTCTGCAATGATGTACTCTCCTTTTTCTTGATCACATGTAAAAGCGGTACTATTCTACGCGTACGCAGTTTTTCCTTTTTCATCATTTAATATTTATTCTAATTTAAGGAAGGAATTATAATTTATTTTTTATATTTTTGAAGATAAAGAAAATAACCACTCCTGGTTTTCCGCATTCGTGACATACCGTTACAAGTATATAACAAGTTTTTTAACCGACATTGCTAACTAGTCCAAAACATGGACGTCTAGATTTTCATAAATAAAATATTTAATTACACGTACACTACTAATATATAGTATACCTTTAATTTAACAAAACTACATTAAAAATTTTATGTATTTAATCTCTTTTAAAAAAATAATGTCATGTCAATTACTTGGCAATTTCCTTTTTGTTATCATTAAAATATTTTTTAAAAATTTGCTAATTAAGCTTGAATTGATAATTTTATGACTTTCAGATCCAAAGTGATAGATTAAATCTTTCCGACCATGATTAAAGAGATTGTTCGTGGAACAGATTTCATATAATAATCTCCTCTATACACCATATATATGTATATATATAATTCAGGTAATTATTAGTGCTTGTTTTAGGTTGATTTCAATTTATGCTAAAAATACATGAAGCTTGCATGAATACAATAATCAAAATTACCACATTTCAAACACAAATTTGCCAAAAAATCAAGTTACTCCTTTTTCTTTTCAGGATTTGCAACTCCTAATTGTAATCATGAAGTAAACTAATGTGTGCTACATGTGAATTAAAGAGAGCTTTTGGCAAAGTTATAAACATACATACGATATATATATCCAACTTTTCTTTTTTCACTGGATTGAATTAGTATTTTGTGTGTATATATGTTTTTCTTTTTCATAATTTCTAATATTTTTTCTTGCTATCTGTTCATACTACTGATATGGTAAAAAGGTAAAATGGACTTAATTAATGCTACTAAGTGCAAATGAATTTTCAAACAAGTGGAATTCTTGTTGGCCACTCACCATATAAAACCAGTAAGACGGTAATTAAAATGTCAATATTTTCTACTAATTATGATCTAGTGTATAATATTAATTAATAACCAAAAATAACTGACCCTGTAACTCTCTCACTTTAATAGTATAAATAAATAAATATATTTAAAAAAAGAAAAAGAAAGAAGAGTTGCATGCAGGATAAAACAAAAATAAATTCCTTTAAAACATTTATCTTTTGGCAACTTTATTTTGGTTATTCTTATTTGAGGGTTAACTTGTGAGTAGTTCATTCTATTTGAGAAAGCAAAGGGCTTTTTGGTGGTCTTCATATCAGCACCCTATTCTCTCTATACGCACAGCATTTGTTCTTGAATCTCTTTCTTTCTGGGGTGAGAGAGAGAGAGAAAGAAGAGAGAGAGAATAATGTTCCACCCAAAGAAGCCATCATCTATGAATTCTCACGAGCGACCCATGTGTGTGCAAGGTGACTCCGGACTGGTTCTGACGACCGACCCGAAGCCCCGTCTCCGGTGGACTGTAGAACTCCATGAGCGCTTTGTGGATGCTGTTACACAGCTCGGGGGGCCTGACAGTATGCTACCTTATATAGATTTAGTATTTCTTTTTTTGAAATACTTAATTATGGACTACTTTAATTGATTATTGATTGTTCAGAGGCCACCCCAAAGACCATCATGAGAGTTATGGGAGTGAAGGGTCTCACACTTTACCATCTCAAGAGCCATCTTCAGGTTTAATTCAATTCAATTCAATTTATAAGATCATCAATTTTTCAATTTAATTTCATGAGGCCAATTAATTTTTGAAGTAGGGTGGTTGTAATTTGAATATATTTTTCAGAAATTTAGGCTGGGAAAGCAACCCCACAAGGATTATAATGATCATTCAATGAAAGATGGTGAGAGAGGTGACCCTTTTTATTTATTTATATATATATATGTGTGTGTGTGTGTGTGTCTTTCTTGTTTAAATTAGAAACCCTTGTATTTATTGATTGTCAAATTATTACAGCTTCATCTTTAGAACTTCAAAGAAACAATGCATCATCATCTGGAATGCTGGGGCGTAGCATGAATGAGTATGTTCTTGTTAAATATTTTTCTCTTTAATTTATAAAATTTAGTTTCTTCTTCATTTTTGTTTTATTTACATTAATTATATATAATATGTGAAGAAAATTAATTTCTCTTGGAGTTGTATTTTGTGCTAGTAATCTAATCAGTGGCAGTGTGTTGAATTCAATGATATTTAAATCAGGATGCAGATGGAAGTGAACAGAAGACTCCATGAACAATTAGAGGTAATTAAAATCAATCCAAAACTATTAATATTAATCCCTGTAATTAATTATTAAATAAAGATTCATAATTAATTACAACAGGTTCAAAGACACCTGCAACTGAGAATTGAGGCTCATGGCAAATACATGCAGACAATTCTTGAAAAAGCCTGCCAAACCCTCGCCGGAGAAAACATGGCCGCCGCCGCTTCCGGCAGCTACAACAAGCCCGAAATCTCCGGCATGAAAGATTTCGGGCCCCACATGAATTTCCCATCCCTTCAAGACCTCAACATATACGGCGGCGGAGATCAGCTCGAACTCCACCACCAAAACATGGACAGATCGTCCATGGACGCCTTCATACCCACCACCGATAACTTCTTGAACAAGAAACGGCCCAACCCGTACACCAACAGCGGTAAGAGCCCGTTGATATGGGCCGACGATCTGAGGTTGCAAGAGCTCGGAACTGCGGCGGCGGCCTCGTGCCTCGACGATCATCAAATTCAGATCGGGCCGTTGTCGATCGACAGAGGGCCCGGTGAGATTGATTCGGTGTCGGATATGTATGAGACGAAGCCCATTTTATCCGGGGATCATTCCATCGGGTCGGATAAGAAGCTCGACCGGCCTTCGCCTCTTCGGACGGCTGCCATCAGTGCCGGTGGCATGGCTCAAGGCCGGGGATCGCCTTTCGGGTGAACCATGCAACACTTATTTAGTTTACTTTACATGTTCTTGATGATGATGATGGTTTTTAGTATGATTAACGCTTCTAATTACTTAATTAGAGGGTTTAATTTAGAGTTTTTAAATGAGAAATGCAGAATGTAGCATCATAGATCATATGCTATTACTTTGCTTACCGGATATATATATATATATATATATATATTGTTAATTTATAATCTGTGTTAAATAATTTCTAGGATATGTTTTTTGTTACATGAATTAATTTGAATACTAATTGTAATGAATTTGGATTTAGGATGGAACTAAATGTTGTATAAAATGGAAGTATTGGTTTTGTTAAAGGAGGGGTTTTTGAATTAAAGTATGGTGATCTCTAGCTAGCTAGTTTAATTAATGTTTATTTTAATAATTTAGTGTTGAGAATAAATTAATCAATAATAATCATCGTAATTGGGAATTAACTTTGGGGGGTCGTTTTCTTCTTTATGGAACTAAGTTGTCTTCTAACACAATGATTAATTGCTTTTCTGACCAGTTTTTTTAGTTAGTTGTTCTTATAAGTTAGTTAAAATTTCCATCATGGCAGAATATAATGTAAGAGTACCATTGGTGATAATTAGTAAGCTATGGCCCTCTAACTCATGATTTATCAATTACTGCAATCTAAATGTTAAAAGTTGCATGTAATTATTTTATCAATACATGTTTACATGATGCAAATCATTAATCAATAAGTCAGTTTATTTATTGTTGTTTTTTTTTTTTTTTAAAAAGATAAATTAATGAATAAATGCATGCATACAACCTTATAATTTATCTACTAATGTTTAATCTAGGTAATTTAATACTTTATTATTATTTAAATTTTAATATTAATTTAAGGATATAGTTATCTAGTTATTCAGTTACAGAGAATATACAAAATTTCGTCTGTGATATATATTTATGTGAATTTGATGACATAAGAGTTGACATCAGATGATGTCATTTAATATTTTAGTGTTACATACATATGAGTTAGTAACAAATGTGAAGTAGGAAAATCTCAATTTTACCTGACTCTTAATATATAGATTAATTTGTTTCTCAATGTCATTCAACTATTTGTAATAAAAATCTAATATGAAAATGGAAGATCCATATGAATGAGATAATTAGTGTAGGATTGAAGTAGATTAAATATAGCAAAAATGGTTCATTTAAAGGAAAGATTAAGTATAGAGACAATTGCGCCGACAAAGAGTATCCCACTTTCCTTTTTTCTTTACCATTCAATTCAATTCAATCTTATGAGTTACTACTTTTTAATTCCAATTAATATTTACTTGTACGAGACTCCACATATTTAGAATCTCAATTTCAATTTCACTTTATGATCGTTGCTTAATAACCAAATTTCATGTTTGTGAAATCATTAGTGTAAATATCATGTAAATTTACGTTGTTTAACAGCAATTAAGTGACCGATAATATTCAACACATATAATAACATTAGACTTAAAGCGATTGGTTGTATAATACATCCTTAATTCAGGTTAAAATTAAGCTTCACACAGCTTACTGAGTCTGATTACTGTATCACATAATTAAAAATAATGAAATTTATAAGTTTTATTGCGGTGCACTGAATAATTTCAATGGTTAGATTAAATTTTTATTTGATCTTCATCATTTAATAAAATAAAATAATTAAAAATGAATTTAATAACTACCCACTATATCCTCAATTTTACTTTATAAACCTAGATGTGCATCACCAAATGCATCAATGCACCTATAATAACCCAAAATTATATCTTGCTATTTTTACTTGTTAAGAATTAGAGCCATTTTAGAAATTTAAAGCAAGCTTTATTAGGTGCGGATCATATATTTTTTCAAATTAACATATTGAAATTAATAACTTAAGTATGTTCACCAGTAAAATATCACAATTCGTTCTTTTAATACAGCGGATTCCAATTTTAATTCTTTTTTTATTACTCCCTCCGTCCCACGTGTTTTTACCCACTTTCCATTTTGGGGTGTCCCACGTATTTTTATCCATTCCATTTTTGGCAAAAATACATAATATTTTATTACCTACTTTTTACAATCCCAACAACTTTAATTATTTTTTTACATTTTATTCATCATTCCTAATAACTTTGTTCACTTTTTCTTTTTAAATTACTAATTTATCCCTACTTTCTCTTACATTATATATTAAAAAAATAAAACGTCTTAATCTCCGTGCCCGTACAAATGGGTAAAAATACCCGGGACGGAGGGAGTAGTAAGTTTAAATTTTGATCATTTTTTTGTTGGTCTTTCTTTATACAAATTTAGTTCTTTTATTTAATTTAGTATTTTTTTTTTCAAATTTTAGATTAAAATTGGATAAACTCTTACCTAATAAATTAAATTTAAACAAAGAATTTGGACTATATTTGAACAAAAATAACTAAATCAAATAAATGAGGACCAAAATCAAGAATTACAAATAAAAAAAAATACTAAAATTGAAATTAACCATACCTAAAAATGAATTTTGATATTTTCTTGATATTTAACCAAATGAGAAAATATATGCAGAGTAATTTATATAGATGGGGATAATTATAATTTGATTTGGTATATTATAAAGGAAGGTGAGAGCACGGAGGGTGGTTTGGGAAGGGTGTGTCTGGCCCGCACAACTGAAGACAGTCTTTATTCAAGAGAGAGAAAGGAAGAGAGAGAGAGGGGGGTGGGTGGGTGGGTGGGTGGGTGGGTAAAGGTAAATAAAGGTGTGGTGGGGGGAATATAATAAAATGAAGAAGAAACGCGCGCACTCTGATGCATGCAGATGCAGATATCGATGAAGCTTCCAACTTTAGGATTGTGGGCATTAAAAGCAGTTACAGATTCACCCAAACTACACTCACGGGCGGATTCAGGAAAAAAATTTAGGGGTACGACGTGTAATTATAAAAATATTATTTATTTAATATTTAAAATTATACAATAAATTAATCAAAACGCAAAAAAATGTAAATAAATAATGTTGATATCCCAAGGTTTAAAATGACAAAAAAAAAAGAAAAAGAAAAAGTGCAGTATTAACATTTAGTGAAAAAAATGTGTGATATATAAATAGAATAACAAAAAAAAAATACAGATAAATAATATACATATAAATAAAAAAAGGATTAAAATATAAATTAAATTATATGAATACAAAAAGGAAAAGAATAAAAAGATAAAAACAAATTTTTAGGATTTGAACCCCAAAACAATGAGACTTTAATTAAAAAAATAAGGATGATGGAGCCTAAATGGGCTTTTAATAAAAAAAATGAGAATAGATGGAGCCCTAAATGGGCCTTTTAATAAAAGTGCAGTATTAACATTTAGTGAAAAAAATGTGTGATACATAAATAGAATAACTAAAAAAAATACAGATAAATAATATACATATAAATAAAAAAAGGATTAAAATATAAATTAAATTATATGAATACAAAAAGGAAAAGAATAAAAAGATAAAAACAAATTTTTAGGATTTGAACCCCAAAACAATGAGACTTTAATTAAAAAAATAAGGATGATGGAGCCTAAATGGGCCTTTAATAAAAAAAATGAGAATGGATGGAGCCCTAAATGGGCCTTTTAATAAAAGGAGAAGGCATGGCACTGATATCAGGATTCGAGCCATTGACCTAAAGCACTTGATTACATGATCTAACCATCAAGCTACGAGCATATGATTGTTACTAAATCCTATATCTATAAATATAAAATTTTAATTTAGGGTACAGCTGTACCTACCTCTACTAGATCCACATCTGACCACACTGTGAGAGAGAGATACTCTCTCTGTAAAATGATGAACAACTTGGCTGCTCTGCCATGCAGATTTAAGAAAATAGTACTCTTTTTTCTTTTTTATCATAATTTTAAGGATAATACACCCTCCGATCCCTCTCAAATGACACACTTTCAATTTTGGGTTATCCCACAAAAGTTTACACATTCTTAAAAAAGTAAAAAATCGAACACAATCACCTTTACTCATATACTTTATTTACAAAAAAAATCATTCATACCTAACACACCTAACATACTTTATCATTTATTTATTACAAAAAAAAAAAATAACATGATACCCCTAAAAATTAACACTTTTCTTAATATGTGTATCGGAGGAGGGGTGCAAACATTTATGAGACGGAGAGAGTATTTTTTTATGTTCGAACTGAAAAAAAAAAGATCTTTACACAAATGTATTTGAGTAATATATTTGACTTAACTAATGATAAAGTGAAATTTTTTTTTTGAGTTATAATTCAAAATTTCAAGTTAATGATTCAAGTAACTGATTTAAGTAAACGCAATTTCGGCTGATCTTGGATGTTCTGCTATACATTTGATTTTACATATCCTGTTATACGCGTTAAATGAATGATACATATACGGGAAGAAAATTCCAATATTTTCCCTTAGGAAGATACTTTCCTTTTAGGGTATAATGTTTTATTATATCATACGTGTCAATCATTCAATAGTGCTCAATATGAGATGTAACATTCAAATGTAATAAGAGTCCCGGACCAATTTTGGATAAAGTTTTTCGAGTTAATAACACTACTAAAAAAAATGCTTTTTAGCATCAGAAAATTTATTATCAGAATAATTTTCGATATAAATTCTAGTTAATGGTGTCAATTGTACATTTCGATACTGTATTTATATATTTACTAGCAATATTATTTAAATGATACTATTTTATTTTTTAGTATCAATTATTATTTGATGAAAGTTTCATTTTAATATCGAAAAGTTTTAATTGATACATATTCTGTTATTTGTATCAATTTTGTTTGATTCTGCAAGAGGTTGAATATATGGTCGTTTTTTATTTCACTTTGGTATCCATTATTTTCTGATAATAATGTATTACTTAAATTATTGATTATTTCATTATTTTAGTGTAGTAACAAATTATTTCCGCTGCCAATTAAAATTTAGATTAGCATCATTCTTTTCGATACCAATTGAAGACTTTCGCTAAATTAAATTTAGTTTTCTTCTCCCACCCACAGTCCACTTACTCATTTCAGACTTTCAGTGCTCATTTCTTCAAAAATATTAACAGCAACCTTTCGCCACCGCCTGCCACCACCGTCTACCACCGCGTGCCGTGCATCCCAACTATAACTCTTTCCACTACCGTCGGTCTCGATCTGATGGAATTATTGGGTAAAAAGCCCAACTTTTGCCCTAATTTCCTCAATTTTTAGTAAATGCTTCAAATCCTCTCCATTCTTTCAACGAACTCGACGAATGTGATAACTTCTGTCATAAGTAGATCATTCGGATTCTATAGATCTAAGTTTTAAGATTGGAGTCGGCTGTCGTCTTTTCTTCGATTCTTCTACGGCAAAATTTATATCTCGGGAATTTGGACTCTATTACTTAGGTATATATTCAACAAATATATGTAAAAACTCAACGTTTCTATATAATCTCTGAATTTTTTTTGCTGAAGTTTCAATTTTATGGAACGCTTGAAGGATTCTTCAGGCTAGCTTCTATGGATTCTTCCTTTGCACATCTTTCCTATAGTTTGCATATGCCTAACAATTATGCTACAAAGCAATATAAATGTTTTAATTTTACGGTCATCTGTTCTATATTTCTACAAAGCTATGCTTCTCTTCATGCGCTCTTTTTTCTACACTTACTTTTCTATGCGTTAGATAGAGATATTATCTTTTTATATAATTGATTTAGGTGTCAATCCTTATTGAATTTCGCCTATTGCCAAATTATACACAGGGATTGTCTATCGTTAAGTGGGCAGATAATTTAAGAACACCAGAAGACCAGGAGCTAGTCAAGAGACAAGTGGATATTGTTAAGGTTTTATATTATATATACATTATTTACCGCTCTGACATATACTTCTGGATTTGGTAACATGTTGAATCTAAGAACAAGATGAATACTTTGAATTTGAAGAAGGCACACTTCTTGAACATTTTTTTTTCAATTTCTAAGTTTCTTAAAAATGAAGCTCGACATTCAAATAGTTATAACTTTCACTTTTATATTTGGGGAAGAGGGGTGTTTGGTACTAAAATTGTGTGCTGGTATGGGTTACTGTTTTCAAATCATCTATATTGTTTATAATTTTTATAGTGCATTCTGAATATAATGAGATTATAATTATTTGTTCATATTTATTTTTATGAGTTGATCCAAGGATTCACTCCTTGTTTAGAAGTAATATGTTGGGGTTATATTTGGAATCTGGATTGCCTATATGAAGATGTAGAAATCAAAGGGGATCTTTATGGGGCCTGAGATCTCTGGACATTAACTGTACTGATGTAAAAATATAGTTAGAGTATTATTTATATAAATTTTCCTGTCTCTGTTTTTGTTTGCTGATATTGTTTGTCTCTTACGCAGGCAGCAAGTGCAGTTGCATCAGCTACAATGACACCTCTAAATGTTGAAGCACCTCTAACAAGCTCCTCGATTTGGTGGATGGATTGTAACTATATTCTACATTAGAACCAAAGTGTGGAATGACATATAAATTGGTCCAAGCTTTCAGCTTCAACCATGGTTTTGGGGTTAAGGTAAGGTTCTCTAGCTTATACGTCTAATGTATAATAGTCGAGAGAGGTGTGTTTCAGTGCTTAAGTTCCTCACACATTGTATCTAGACTTGTTCCGAGTCTTATTACTTCTCTTGATAATTAAGGTTTTTCATATTATAACAGGGTATTGATAGTGTATGAGTAGTCTTGTCGTGACACGGTTAAAATATTATAATTATTCATCTAACTAAATGCGTTACGTGAGATTTCACACAACTTGTACATACCTATTTCGCGTGAAGAGTTCTATATATAGTTGCATGAACATTTTATGTGGAGATTGGACAGTACATTTTGTATGAGGGTTAGCAATGTGTATGCAAGTAGGGTCATAATGATGTTCAAAAATTCTGATAATGTGACATTTTTATATGGCAAAAATTTGTGTGGCCTAATGGGAACCCAACTCTTTCCTTCATATTCTATTTAATACTATGATTTATTAGGGGTTTAAATTATAAAAGGACACGGTGTCTCCGGGGGCACAAGAGCCTCACTCAATAGTTATAAATTCAAATTTAAATATTCAATTTTAATGTTTATATTTTTCTTTTGGTATTTCACTACAATTTTTTTTACCAATGAAATATTCCGTTAGTAAAAGTTTTAATTCCATTGTTAAATTGGTTTACTAATGGATTAACAACGGAATCCATTGGTAAATTTCCATTGGTAAAGTGGTGGTTGGTAATTTTTTAGCAATGGAAAGTCAATTCCGTTAGTAAATAATTCCGTTGGTAATCTGTTGCTAAAAATTCCATTGGTAATTTATATAGAGATTCCCTTGGCAATCCGTTGGTAATTACCAACAGATTGAATTTCCTTGGTAAAATAGTAAATAAATCCGTTAGCATTCCATTGCTAATAGAAAAATGTCATTTTTATTGCTAATCCATTGGTAATTACCAATGGATTGAATTCCGTTAGTAAATTCCGTTGTTAAAAAATAATTTTTTTGTAGTGTCCCTAGCACTTGCACGAATCGCCTCGATGCAACTTCAGTAAGTTCTACTAAATATCTCTAGCCAACTCATTTTCTTGGCAGTGCTTATTCCCTCAGAATCTAATTGGTGGCATCAAAACCCCCTTGTTCATCCTTAATGCTGCCTATGATTCATGGCACGTAAATTTAACAAAACCTAAAATAAGGGAAAAAAACACATTGATCATTTTAATTTTTTTCCTGTTTGTTCAGGTCCAAGAAAGTCTTTGTCCTTCAACTGCTGATCCTCAAGGCAACTGGCACGACTGCAAATTGAACAACGAACAATGTTCGCCATCACAAATGCAACTTCTGCAAGGTAAAATATAGTATAATACTGCTACTCCAAGCTCGTCTCCTTAGGATGCATGCATGTCTTTGTGGTAACTTTTGTGTGAAGCAGGTTTAGGAATCACATAGCGAATGCAGTGAGAGGCTTCTCCTCGTCGAAACAGAATGGACTATTTTTGAATTTGTGTTTTACTCATTGCCAATCTGAGAGACATGACACACATGGTTCGTGGACGATTCCCCCATCATCAACAATAAGGTACACACAAACCATCTTTGTTTATTTAATTTGTGTTTAAAATTTCATTATTGTGTTCTAGCCAAGCACAGATCCTCTGTATAAGGACATATTTTCAAAACAACAGCCTCACTATATCCTAGTACTTGACTACATATCTTACTCCAGTATGATGATATCCAGGGAGGCAGGGACATATCATATGGGTATGAAATTTTATTTTATTTTTTTCAATTCCATTTCTACCAAACCTCTCTGGGGATACACAAATTTATTACAACTCAAGCTGTTCACTTCTATTTGGAACAGGTTTTGGCAACTATTAGACTATACTATCTGTTTTATAGGAACTGTCCGATTTACTTGTTTCTTTCTCTTAGGCATGTTAAAACTATTTGATATAGTATCTCTGTACGTCATTTTTTAATACTAAAATTATAAAGACATTATCAGTTGGTTCTTTTTAGTTCTTTGAGGTACATGA